>OU342745.1:21999193-22716345 GCA_910589775.1 Avena eriantha
AAACATGGTAGCACAAAAGAGAAGAACCAACCATCTAGCTACTACATGGACCCGTAGTCCAAGGATGAACTACTCACGCATCACACCGGAGGCTTGCATGGTGATGAAGAAGGCCTCTAGGGTGAATTCTCCCCTCCGACAGGGTACCGGGAAGAGCTTCAGATCCCTCCCGATCCAGGGATGGAGATGACGGCGGCTACAGACTTTTCGTGTAATTTTGATCGGGTGCTTAGGGTTTCTATATCGGAGACATCTTATAGGCGAAAGGGGAGGCCGAGGGGGTGCCCTAAGCAGCCACACCACCCCCTGGTGTGGGTCAGGCGTGGCCGCGCGGCCAGGTGGTGTGGCGGCCCTCTGGCCCCTCTCTGTCTCGTATTTTGGCTCCGTGCCCCCCTCGGTGAAAAACTGACTTTAGCTTTTGTCTTGTCCAATTCCGAGAATATTCATTTTCTGACTTTCCTGGAACCAAAAACAGCAGAAAATAGGCAGCTGGCACTGTGGCATCTTGTTAATAGGTTAGTCAAAGAAAGTGTATAAAAAGTACTCCAAAGTATGGACAAAACATAAGAAAGTAGATAAAAACCAAGCATGTAATATCAAAAATTATGGATACGTTAGCAACGTATCAGTACCTCGTTGACCCTGCGGTGGAGAACGGCTTCGGCCGTCAGTCACTCCAGCTAAGGGAGGCGTGGCTTCTCCACGAGTCCGGCTACCCAGCGCCACCGGATTTACGATGCCCGCTGACCTGGCGGCTAAGTGCCGACGGTGTACCCGTGCCTCCGGTGTCAGGAGGCAACGAACGGATCGATGAGATCCATATGACCCTCACCGGCATGGACGAGGAGGGGCAGAAGGACCCCCATCCACCACCTCGACAACACAACGTCTTGGGATGAGTACTTCCGTGAGCGCCACGAGCGCTGGGTGGCCTACCACGAGGGCGGAGGTCCGTTGCCGGCGCGCAACAACGCCGCAAGTCCGCGTTGCTGGTGGAGCGCACCCACCGCACCCTTGCCGCCATCCCCGAGCATATCATGGCCGACAATAACCCATGTCTTTTTATGTTTTTTAGCATAATGTAAGTTGAATTCGGTTATATGTACGAATTTGACAAAATATGAACAAACTCGCCTATAATATAATGCAATTTGTCTAAATTAGTATGAAATTGACTCAGTTTAGACAAACTTGGCGAATTTCAAAAATTTCACAAACCAAACCCCGGAATGCGAGTGGGAATTCGGCCATTCCTAGGCCGAAAGTTGCATCCATTCGGCATTATTAAGCACAAGTTTTTGTCTTGGAAACACCCGACGAGTGCAGGTGCTCTATGGGTGCCACCACATGGATGGAAGATCTCTTATGTAAACATGCCCATTTTTCCGGACACGAAAACATGCCCATTTTTCCTGCAAAAATACGAACATTGGAAAAACAAAATAAAATAAAAACTTATGTATCGGAGTAAATAATAGCGCTAGATTGGTGCATCTCAAACAACTATCCATGTCATCCCGATTCTTTTCGACCGTGGGATGGACGCCAAAAAGGATATGCGGTGACGTTGCAACAAAGACCTGCTATCCCATGAGCCAGGACCCATCGAGGGCCAGGGCTAAAGATTCCCTACCGCGTACAGGTGGTGCACATACAGTCGTACCCTGCGTCGTTGGATGGTGGACCACGCACGCTATGGGCCCAACGTCAGCGTACATGGGTAGGAACACACTTTGTGATAGGCATTCCCAACGCGACATGCCTCTGTGCCTGCTAGGTGGCAGGGCCCGCCAAAAGCCAACATGGCGTAGTGAGCCCATGTCGGCCGCTGACTCTCGTGGTTATGGGGCCCACTGAGAGATGACGTGGCGCCGTGAGTCCATGCCGACCGCGGACTCTCGCGGTCAGGGGGAGCTGAGAGACGACATGGTGCCCTAAGCTCATGACGGCCACGATTTATCTCGGGCGTGGGGCCCACGAGAGCCGACGTGGCGTCGTGAGCCCATAGCGATCACGTCTTCTTGCGGTAGTGGGGCTTGATCAGAGCCGACGTGGTATACTACACTTTAGCTGCATGCGGGTTCTCACGGCGGGGAGCCGAGCTAGCAGTTGAGGTGGCAACAAAAAGCATGTATGGAAGCGTATTCTCACAGTAGAGGGACGAGCTGGCAACATAGACTCTAGGCGTCGGCGGATTCTCGTGGCTAATAGCACCGCTGGTAGTGTATACGCTAGCCAGATGCGGGTTCACGCGGTATGGCAATTTCATGGGTCCCAGGTGTGTGGATCCTCGATGCTAGAACCAACGTTTAGCCTATGAAAGAACACTTTATCTTCATGGTTTCTCGCATCACATTAGCTGGTTCGACTTACCTTTTCTACATGTTGTGCTAGAAGAGACACCTCCGGACATCCTGAACGATGGATTTGTCATATCCGATGCATTCGGGGTGGTGGCTTGGTGCTATGTAGTACGACGAGCAGCTGAAGCGTATATTCGTTACTTTGTACGTACCCCGTAGCGATAGCCAACACACTACACCTCGGTTGCACGTGATCCTGCGATGTCTCAGGCATTAGGTTGGACGTGCTTCTACAAGTTTACAATGTCGTCATGTCCTCTCGTTGATTCTTTGTCGTGGCATCATTCGTACGCCACTTCTCCGCGATGAGAGAAGACGATGCCTTGGCCGACATGGCCGATTATTTATTAGTGTTGGATATTGTCCCTGCAGGGTACCTCCCGAAGTAGGATGAAATCGAGCACATGGGTATAAACACGATCTCCCTGTAACCCCTGGTAAGATTAGCGAGGAAACAACAGAAAACACGGTAGAAGGACATAGCGAGTTTACCTAGGTTTAGGCCATCGTGCGGTGTAATTAAAACCCTACTCCTGCTTGTACAGATTGCTTGCACTACTTGGCGAGGTTTAAAGTACAAGGTGTTGATCAGGCGATCAGATCTAGGGTTCCTAGCTAGGAGAGAGCTAGGGTTTTCGAGGGTGGAAGAAGGTCGGATCCCTTATACGGTGCGGGGCTACCTCCTTTATAGGCGCCCTAGTCCTCCTCCCGTGATAATGGCAAGAAGGGTTTCCACATGGCGACAAATAAGTGGGCAGGTAGGTTGCAGCGGTTCTAGCCCGTGGACCCAGTCCATGGTGAGCTACCGTGAGCATCTTATCGTCTGCCTCATGTATGTTCTTCCTCCACTAGAAAGAGAGAGGGAGGTGGTCCTAGTGGCGCAGGTGCTGTCGGCCACTCCTGGCTTGGAGAAGAGGAATATGCCTTCCTTGCGGAAGGGGCAGAGGCCTTCCTTGTGATGCAGGTGCAGCGTGATGGTCCCCGTAGTCTCCAACACTTGGACTCTGCCCCACAAGTGTCCTTCGTGTGAGGCCCTGGCGAAGGGATATCTCCCTCGGCGAGGGTCTTCGGGACTAGCTTCCCTGTGAGGGAACCTTGTGGGGCTACCAACTATTTCTTAGCGAAGGGATCCTTGCCAAGAGTTTGTTCTCTTGAGGGCACCTTCCCGCCGCATGGTGGTTGTTCTTCTGGAGGGGCCCGACCGTGGGTCATGGTACCCTAATAACCACTGTCCCGATAGTAGCCCCTAGGTGCCTGGGCCACACACAACCTAAAAATGAAGACATAAGGTCCCAAGAAGATGCCGAGCCCTCATGAGCTCGCCCAAGGTGGTGCATCTCAATTGTGGAGACCAAACGGTAGAGGTACCCTCGCTGGATCCAAAAAGTGTCGTTGGCCATCTGAGCATTCCCAAAATAAAGACGGTGCCCCTGAAATGCTGCCATCCTTCCTTCCTCCGTTGGCATCTCTTATCCATGAGCGATATATCCTCCCACATCCGATACTAACCATTGTCATCCCAGCCTCTCTCCTCAGGTGATGGCTCCTAAGAGAGGACAGGCTTCCCGAGGCACCGAGGTGACCGTCACATGCCTTCGTACGCTCATAAACTTGACCATCAAGACCACCAATGACCTCCTCCTCTACCGGCACCTGGTGACCAGAGAGTTTAATGAGTGGGGAGCTACCTCCCTTAGCTGGCATGGTCGATTCTTTGTTACTATCGAAGATTGTCCCTGTAGGGTACCTCTCGAAGTAGGATGAAATTGAACACAAGGGCTGGACATGATCTCCCTGAAACCCCTGTCGAGCTTGGCAAGGAAACATCAGAAAACACGGCAATAGGACACAAAGTATTTACCCAGGTTCAGGCCACCGTGTGGTGTAAAACCCTACTCCTACTTGCCTAGATTTCTTGCAGTGCTTGGCAAGGTTTGTTGTACAAGGTGCTGATCAGGCGATCAGATCTAGGGTAGGAAGCTAGGAGAGAGCTAAGGTTTTCGAGGGTATAAGAAGTCTAAATCCCATCTACGATGCGACCCTACCTCCTTTATAGGCGCCCTAGTCCTCCTCCCGTGATAATGACGAGAAGGGTTTCCACATAGCGACAAAGAAGGGGGCAGGTAGGTTGCATGGTTCTAGCCTGTGGACCCGGTCCATGCTGAGGTGCCATGAGCATCTTCTCCTCTACCCCCTATTTGTTCTTCCTCCGTTAGAGATAGAGGGGGATGTGGTCCCCAGTGGCGCAGATGTTGTCGACCACTCCTGGCTTGGAGAAGACGAGATGCCTTCCTTGGTGCAGGGTGATGGTCCCCATAGCCTCCAAGACTTGGGCTCTGCCACCCAAGTGTGCTTCACGTGAGGCCCTGACGAGGGGAGCTCTCCCTTGGCGAGGGTCTTCAGGAGTAGCTTCCCCGTGAGGAAACCTTGCGAGGGCAACCAACTGTCGCTTAGTGAAGGGATCCTCACTTAGGGTTTGTTCTCTTGAGGGCACCTTCCTGCCGCATGGTAGTTGTTCTTATAGAGGGGCCTGGCAGCAGGTGGGTCGTGGTACCCTCATAACCGCTGGCCCGACAGTTACCATCCTACAAGTGTTCTTGCCACTGTGAAGAGCGTGATGAAGAATTGTTCATGACGTCTGAGGCTTTTCTACGTGAGGTTTTGCCGTCCCAGCATTGTCGACGGCGGAGGATACCGTGGTTGTCGTGCCAGCACTGACAACGTCAGAGACTACATCGGAGGCTACACGAGGTTTTCTACCTCATATCCCTCTCTAGGAGGGTCTTATTCAGAATATAGGGCATAGACGTAGGTTTTTAGCCCTCTCTATGAGGCGCTTATTCA
Source organism: Avena eriantha (assembly GCA_910589775.1). NCBI lineage: Eukaryota > Viridiplantae > Streptophyta > Magnoliopsida > Poales > Poaceae > Avena > Avena eriantha. Next base: position 22,004,401 of record OU342745.1, read on the forward strand.
GAATGTAGGACGTAGACGTATTTTTTTTGCTTCTTTTTATCCGAAATCGTAACTTTCCTGGTTGCTACTGAGAGAAAATGTGTAACTATTCAATTTTTTTAGTTTTTGCTCTGTTTTTATGACGTGAGACCTTCACACCGTCTTTATGCATTTGACATTCGATCACCATCTTTCTACGCACAATATTAACGCTTTTTAGGTATATGCTTTTTATCTTTAGCATTCTTTCGACGCTTTTATTACTAAAGCCTTGAACATTGTCGATATCGTCGTGTATTTATTCGGATATGATAATGAATATATTGCGTTTCTGTGTTTGTCCTTTTTCTTACGTTTTTCTCTGCTTTTCATGCATAGGACCTTTACATCGTCTTCCCGTGTATGTTTTTTATCAGCTCTTATTCATTTCACGCTTTTCGTATTCTCATTTTTGTCCGTTTTGTTACTGTCTTATATCGAGAGATGTACACACTAGATGTTTTCGTACGTTGTACTTTAGAATCGTACGTGTATATTAGACTTATTGTCTTCGACGAGAACTTTACTTGCATTTTGCAAAGTCTATCATGTTCGAGTTAGTGGTAGACGAACATGGATCCTCTAGGTCAGTCCTCTACAGGTTCGTCGTACGTCGTCAGAGCTCTTCTCACACGCGGTCGTTGTTCGCCGTGTGCTCTTGCTGCAAAAATATGCGTGCACCCACGATCATGCGTCCGGTAAAGCGTACGCAGGTCTTGGCGCTCTAATCGGTCTGCACATCTATAATACGCAATCTTTCATGTCCATAGCCGTACGCAGGTTCTCGCGAGCGCTAGCTCAGTTCTCGGTGTTATCCCTCAGCGATGTCGTGCGATGGGTCCTACTAACACGAGGTTTTTGTGAGAGACGTGTCTAGTATAAAACTTTTCTCTCCATGCACCGAGCGTTTCAAATCTAATCGTCGTAATTACCTTCTCATATTCGTCGCTCTTCTCCCGCTTTCTTCTACGAGCGTACTCTCTTCTGGTTTTAGATGTATTTCCTGCATTCTTGTTCGTTCCTAATGGACTATATAAATAGCGTGACTAATGGTTGGCTCACTACACGATTAGCCATATTGGGATCGCCCTCTCCCTCGGAGGCTCATCATTTTGTGCGCTTCCATGATGATTCATCGAAAGAGATGGCGACCTGCTCCGCACCCAATGGTGATCCATGTTGTTTTACCTCATTCATTCACAGGACAAGAGCGTGATCTTTCTCAAAAATATAGCTACAATCACGTACTTGGTTGACCAGACTGCTATGACCGGGTCGACGCCTACTAGGATGACGGATACACATGGTACCCAAGTTCTCGGCAATCTTGGTATGGAGTACAAGACACTGATCCATACGGCGGCTGCTTCCGACACAGTGGAGCCCGCGCTGATAGATTCTAATGAAGAAGATCAGGTTGCTCCTGAAGCTGTTGGCGACTATGCCGCAAAGGACAGTCACGGCAAGAAAAGAAAGTGTTCTGCATAAGCTCCGTCAGGAAGATTTAATAGATTATTTGTGTGTTTATATTTTTTATTTGTCATGTAAGTCAATGCTACATTTGCGTTCTATTCAGTCGTTTGTTATCAACTCGATCGTGTGTACTGTACGTGTTATTTCTAGTGACCATTTATCAACGGCACCACATGCCTAAGCGGTTTCCTTCTCAGACGAACAACTTTGCATATGTAGCGTCTTTTCTCGCGAGCATTAATCACCGGCACATCGTGCCTAAGTGATTTCTCATCAGAAGAACTGCTTCGCATATGTCTCACTTACAACTACGCCCCCGGGGGCGCATGGAGGAGTCTAGTATTACACTCAGTCTTAATTTACATATAGGAAATAAAAACATAATTAAAATAAACCCTAGTTACTGCTAGGACATTTGGCGGTCGGCACGACAGTGGTGGTGGACGCAGCGGTGACACCTAGTCACCAGGCTCGTTGGAGAGGTCGATGAACACCGGCGACAGCCATGGCCCTGGCAGATACTATGTCGGTGGTGGTGGCGGTTGCTGGTGCGGCGGCGTCATGGGCGCGAGTGGGCGCTGCGGTGACACCTAGAGGCCTCGCTAGGAGGGATCGGCGATGGCTCATTGAGGCGCCACTCATCTTCGAGAGAGCGAAAGGTCGCCTTCTCTATGTCCAACTCCTCCCGAGCTCGGTCGAAGCGGATGTGATGCGATGCGGTCGCCTTCTCTATGTGAGCTCGGTCGCCTTCTCTATGTTTAACAGGGAGGCACGCAAGCAGTCGAAGAACGCTTCCTAAAGTTCTTGCCACCGGATGTGATGCGGATAGAAGACGCGGTCGAGGATGGCAAAACTGAAGCGCTCGCCGGTGGTCCAATTAACCGGACGGCGGTGGCATCCTACGGGGCCTTCGCTGCTGCGGCGCCGCACCACCACTATCCTCGTTGTCATCGGAGAAGCTATCATCGCTATCCTTGTTGTCGTCGGCGACGCAGCCACCGAGTGGGTTGCGAGGGGGTGTAATAAAGAGGGCGGCCGACAGGTGGGTTGCGAGGGGTGCCGGGAGGAAGAGGGTGGCCATGCATGGCTATTTTTGGAGGTACGGTGCTGCGCCGCTAATCCACGGGGCTCGCCCTTTTTTATAGTGGAGCAGCCGCTCCGGGCGGAAAGCCCACGCGAAGCGCTGGGAACCTACTGGAAATGGCGGGAACCATCCAGAACAGACACGAAACAACGTTGGAACTAGCAGAAATCAGTGGTGGTGGAACCCTTTCCCGCTGTCGGGAGACACTCCATCACATGGAACGGTCATGGGCGAGGTTGCAGCGTCATGGGAGCGCCCGGTAACTGTCAGCCGGGCCGGTGCGCGGAAGTGAGGACACGAAGGAGTACATGCGCGTTGTCCCTGTCGCATCCGGGGGACGCATTCCCAACACATATTTGACCAGTAATAGATCCGTCCGGACACGCGTGGTCGTTTGGGTCGGACAGCTCAAGCGGATTTTCAGCGTCCGCGCGTACAACATCCACCTCGGCTTTGCACCAGAATCAACATCGTCAACCTCGAGTCGCTCCCTCCTCCATCAGATTTAACTTCCCCATCGCTCTTCCAATGCAGAACGAGCCGTCCCCGACGAGGCTGCTTCCCCTTCCTTCTGATTCCCACGAGCAGCACACGAGCTCATCCTCTGCCCCCCGGAGATCCACGAGAGATCGACGTGCGCCGCCAAACTCCCCTAAAACCCAAATCGCCCACGAGAGGCTCCTAGTTTTCCGGGCGTCCTAAACCGCGCGGTATGCTCACCCCCGCTGGCCAAATTGATTGCTCACCTTCGTGTGCCGGCCAATCAATGACGGAAACAAGTACGCTGGCCAAATTGATTGCCCCGTAACTAATCTGGCGTCGTCTCTACCGGTTTCATACCCAACTGCCAGTGTTATCTCCACTTTCATTACTGTTTGGCAAATCAAGGAAGTACTACTACTATACTACTCTGGTCATGCACCCCGAGCCCCGAGGGGCCGAGAGCTATTAATTCGCACTCGACCGTGTAGCCACTGCTCTGCTCCAGTTCCATTCCGCTGCCAAACCAATCAAGCTAGCTACGCGTCGTGCGTGCGTTATGGCCGCTGACGCCTCGTCGTCACCGCTGCCGCGATGGGCGCCTACGCCGAGCCCATCACGCCCGCTCTGGCGCTGGGGCGGCGGCACGCCCGATGCCCAGACCGGCGGTGGCGACGGCTGGTCGCTGGGCAGGATGTTCCCGTGGCAGCGCCGTCCGGCCGTGGCGGGGTTCGACGGCATGGAGGTAGCGCCGGGGCGGAGGCCGGGCACGGACGCCGTCGACGACCCCGGGGTGTTCCTGACGTGGGAGGACGTGTGCGTCACGGTGGCCGGCGGCGCGTACGGGGCCCAGCCGGTGAGCATCCTGAGCGGGATCAGCGGGCACGCGGGGCCCGGCGAGGTGCTCGCCATCATGGGGCCGTCGGGATGCGGCAAGACCACGCTCCTCGATACTCTCGCAGGTTCGCCGTCTCGTCTTCTTTTTTGCTACGGATGCAGAGGTGGCCATCGGGACACTGTCGAAGATCGTTGAGCATACGTAGGCCTAGAGTTGCTCATGCCCGCAAGAAGCTTTGCGTGGTTTCGGGAGCGCCATATCGTGCGTGCCGCCTGTACGAGATAAGGTCATTGATCGGCGAAGGAATCATCTCTATCGGGTGACGCCAGTTTCCATAGATGTTGCAGTGAGATGTGAACCCTGTTGCATGGCTCAAAGGATACAGATCGATCATTACAATTTTCATGCAGCGCGTCCATGCATGCACGAGGAAGTTGTCAACAGAAAATCCTACAAGAATTACTTTATTTCACAGAAAATAAAATCCATAATACCCCCCCCCCCCCCCCCCCCCCTCCAAAATATGTTACGTATAATTTTTAGTCAAAGTCAAAAAAATTAGAGTTTGACCATATATAGCGATAATCTTTGTAATATCAAATGTGATTCTTTGTAATATCCAATGCGAGTGGAGTGCTCCCGAGCACCAGTGCTCCTGCCATTTTAAAAATTTAAAAATTCAAAAATCAGATTTCCGAGTTTCAAATATTCGGATGTAGTCAATGTTTTTTATCTACAAACATGAAAACTATCAATTTAAAATACTTTGTATTCTTAGCTACACAAAAATGACAAATGTGTAGATCTGTGCATGTATTTTTCATATCCCCAAATTTTATAAGATTTTGTCATTTGTATGTAGCTCGTAATAGAAAAAAATTGGTGTTATGATTTTGCATGCTCGTGGGACTTTTTTTTTTAGATACATTCTCGTGGGACTTAGAGGGGAGGTAAAATGGAACGGGTAGTTTTTTCTAGAGGGACTAATGAACCAGGACCGAGGAAGTATGATACTACTATGGCGCAAGAGACTACCGTTGTGAAAGGCATTAACTGTAGTACCTTTTGTCACACATGAAAAATCCATCTGTAGGCCTACAGCACTGAACAGAATTTTCTGGTCGAAAAAAAAGCGATATAGTACCGTACAGGTTGTTCGATTAATAATGAACGAGGCTCCAACATTACTACATTTACGACATCTTTTCTTTGCAAACACATTAGGTTATCAATAAGACTAGTTCCACGGGAGTATCATATACTACCTCCGATCATAATTAATGTTCTCATATTTATCTACAATGTATCTACTCATGTTTTAGTGCTAAATTTATTCGAATCTAAACAAATCTAAAAACATTAATTAGGATCCGAGGGAGTAGTACTATCATGTACTATATGATACTATCTACACAATGCATAGTATCATGATTATCGTAGTCTAGTGTATTTATTGTTTTGTGGAGTCTTAATGTAAAATTGTGTAAACGATTTATTTGGATTAGGTTTCTAGTTCTACATGCTATGATATCAACACAGTCTCTTTTTTCATTAATTATAGTGACACATAAACATCTTGCATATATTTAATGCATGATGCACCTATGATACCACTATAACGCACAAACTAGAGGCTTGAAATGACACTAATGTACTCCCTCCGTCTGCAAATAACTATACGTCTAGTCTTGTCTTAAGTCAAATTTAGTAAAGTTTGATCAATTTTATAGGAAAACGTAGAAATATTTATGACACTAAATTGGAATCACTAGATTTGTTTTCAAATTTAGTTTCATAATATGACAATTTCATGTAATATATCTGGCTATATTTATCTATACATTTGGTCAAATTTAATAAAGGTTGAGTTAGGCAAAAGCTAGAAGTACACTTATTTGCGGACCGAGGGAGTAGGGGCGATGCTTGGTTCATTTGTTGGGGCTATGCTTGACAATAATGCTAGACTTACGGACTTTTAGTTACAGAAAATTTTTGCCAGCAAATGTGTAATCGATTGGTTGGTTTAAATCCCTCACCCTTCTGTGAATTCATGTACGTGATCCCTCCGGTTTCTCTCCACCTATTCCCATAAGCACAATTCCGTAAAAGTCAGTCCGGCCTTGTTTGGTTGTAGTGGAATTAATCCACTAGTGGAATTAATCCACAGAGGAATTGGGTGAACTCCGCCCCCTCACCCAATTCCCGCTGCGACTAATCCCACACATACTCTCCCAACCCCTTCCTTAATCCTTGTTCGGTTAATCCTCTCAATCCCCTAGAAATTAACGAACCAAAGAGAATACAAATTGAGAGTACGATTCGGGGGAATGAAGAAGTGGGGGAGGATCGGTGCCTACTAGTCAAACGTCAGGGGAGAAGCACGCCGGCGACGGGGTCGTTGCAGCCGCCACTCCTGATCACCGCTGAGCTCAGCCGCTGTGGTGCCTTCGGTTGGAAGGTGTGCGGGGGAATGATAGGAGTATGCATGCCGCCTCCGTCTCCTCCGATTGCACTGTCCCTCCGTCCAGGCCGGTGCCGGTGTTGCCGCCGCAGCCGTGGCCATATTTTTTTCGCGAGAGGGAGTGTCGGGGCGAGAGGAAGGAGGAGTACCGTTTCGCTTCGCTCGGGAAATAATCCACGAGGTGGAAGGCGTGGACCTGATCCCGGTTGGTTTCACATGGTTCGGGGGGGTTTGGACGGGGGCACGACCACGACCGGGTTTAAACGAACACGTTTATGACGCAGGCAGGGGATGAAATCCGGTGGGTGGAAACCACAGGGATCAGAGTGGATCGGATGCCAATCCCGGCGGGAAGGGGCTAACCGAACAAGCCCTCCGTGTGTTACTGATGTTTGATTCATTCTTTCACTACGTCCTAGACTTTGGGCTACGGAAAATCTTATGGACTGTCGTGTTCTGAATCCATATTGGCATCCGATCGGAAAATCTTTCTATTTTCGTCCTACATATGCTGTGCCATATTGCTAGTCTGTAACATTTTTTTTTGAACTTGTCCGTAAGTGTAGCATTACTACTGCTTCTATAATGCTGGATTTACGGATAATTTGGGCTGTAGAAATTAGTTCATAACATTTTTTTGTAAAACTTCCGTAAGTGTAGAAATCACTGGTGTTTCGTAGCAGTACTTACTCATGAATATTGAGTGGTTTTAACCTAGGAGCAGTTTTGTTTCACAGCTTAGGAAACAAACAGAAACTCCAAATAGAGGCCTCCACGGAGCACCTTATTTTCAAAAGTCTGAGAAACATATTCCAAAAAATCTAAAAAAGGCCTGAAAGTAGTTAATGCTCACAAAATCTAAATGTTTGTAGTTCAGAATACAAAAATAGTCGTGATAAGATTTTGCATACTCGTAGGATAAAACATTGACTACATCTAGACATTTCAAAATATCTGAAACTTCGAAATTAAAGAGCTCCTTGGAGGTAGGCCTCTATTTGTCCCCGCTCATGAAATAAAGGGATTTTTTTTAAGAAATAGGCAAGGGCTCAGCTAATCAACACTGCTACCAATACAGAAGCGTTTAGTTAAAGAAAGAACCAGGGATGTCCATGATTCCCAAGCAAAAGACCAAAAAGTACATGATAGGCCTAAGTAAATAACAAAAAGTCCGCATGTCAAAAAAAAAAAGCCTGCACAAGGCCCGAGGAGTTCCTCGAAACAGCCCGTTATTAATATAGAACCACACGATACAACTCACAGGTAGAGCAAAACAGCACAATCTGACCCAAAAGACAAAAGAGATAAGAAAAAATCCAATATCGGCGGATCGACGAAAACAAAGATGACTCGCAACCGTTGTACCCTCCAAAATATTCCCACTCATAAGCGTCACCACCGCGTCGGTGCCAAGACGATAAGGATTTACGCACAAAAAAGACAGCCTGCCTGCATGTGCAATGTTGCAGAATGTTCGATTAGAAGCGAGGAAACAAAGCTAACGGAATGAAATTGTCCAAAGTATTTTTTTGGTCAGGCGACACCAAATTTGAACTGGGGGTAAATTAACATACTTACTCTCTGGTTTTAACCATCCAAGCTAATTTCCTTTCCATCGCAGGAAGGTTGGGGCCTGGAGTTAAAGAATCCGGGCTGATTCTGATCAATGGCCGACGAGAGAAGCTTGCCTTTGGAACCTCGGTAAGATAATAGATCCAAGGTTAAAATGTCTTGGTCAGTAGAAGCACTTACCATGTCCATGTGTTGCATAATCCTGATATTGTTGTGAACTGATAACTGAACTGAAGGCTTATGTGACCCAAGACAACGTGCTGATGTCAACGATGTCGGTGCGCGAGGCCGTGTATTACTCGGCACAGCTGCAGCTGCCGGGCACGATGCCAGTGGCAGAGAAGCGGGCGCACGCCGACGGCGTGATCCGAGATATGGGCCTCGGCGACGCCATGGACACACGCATCGGCGGGCGCATGACCAAGGGCATCAGCGGCGGGCAGCGGAAGCGGGTGACCATCTGCATCGAGATGCTCACGCGGCCGCGCCTGCTCTTCCTGGACGAGCCCACCAGCGGGCTCGACAGTGCGGCCTCCTACCACGTCATGCGCCACATCACCAGGATTGCCGCCAGGGAGAACATGACCATCGTTGCTGCCGTGCACCAACCCAGCGGCGACGTCTTCGACCTCTTCCACGGCCTCTGCCTGCTTTCCAACGGCAGGACCGTCTTCTTTGGAGCGGCCTCTGACGCCACCCAGGTATGTGCCTCTCTCTCCTTGGATCAACATCGAAGCCACTTTGGTGCAAACTGAACTCCACTGATTTCTCTGCAGAAAAATACAGTAGTAGTATTAATTAAGAAGAAAATATTTATCGTTGCTAAGCCAGAGCTTCGCAAATTAAGTCTGCCTCCATTTCTGTCCCAAATGCATGATAAATCCTAGAGAAGAATATCGTAGTAACAGGTACAAGGAACAATGCTAATCATTGGAAAATTCAAGCTCTTCTCCCATGGACCAAGACTAACAAGCATTTGTGATCCATAATTAATTTGATCCAGCGTTAGGACGTGATCTTCTTACAAATTTTGAGTTTAAGAATCGTTTTCAAATTCATTTCCTGTAGTTCTTTGCTCAAAGTGGCTTCCCATGTCCACAACTGAGGAACCCATCAGACCACTTTTTGAGAATAATCAACAGAGATTTTGACGAGGTAACTAACTTTTGTGATTCCTTTATATGATGTTTCAAATAGAAAACATATGTTTTCTTCAGCTATGTTATCCCACATGCAGGAAATTGTTGAAAGTTCAAAAGCTAGGGGGAAAACAGCAGCTGAAGCAATAGACATTCTGACAGATGCTTACCAGTCCCCTGCTTATTCAGAAAAAACAATGAACCGAATAGCTGAGATGAAAGGGACAGTAAGTTGGTTACGGAATCATTTTCCTGATGAGTAAAGGTTTCATTATTTTGGCCTAACAAAGTATGTGGTTGCAAAAATCACACAATTGTGGACCAATCTGTATGCAGTAACTGCAAAACAGTTAGAATTATTTTACTCAGTGAAATACTCCCTCTAATTTACGAAAAAAAGTGAAGTTTATGACCTTGCCCACTAGTTTCAAATGTAGTATATGTGCATATAATATACCAAAAAAATCATAATATTATGAAAATATGTTACGAGTTAAAAAATCTGTACATTGTAATTTTCAAGTTCCTAATCTGAATATTAAAGAAAAAACGTTGGCGGTCAAAGTTTCCAAAGTTTGATCAAAGGTATATACTGAACATCAATTCTTATGAACTAGGCAGAATAACATATTAATTCATCATCTGTACAATATCATGTCATTTTTCGTTTCAATGAACCTGCAGCAAACTTCTCACCGTGGAGTATATGGTGCTGACTTAGCAATGTTAACACATTTAAGACCTAATAACTACTATTCTAACATGTGCTATATTCTAGGGTGGAGCTCCAGTTAGGAAGAGGGAACAAGCTAGCTTCTCAACAAAGCTTTTTGTACTCACTAGAAGGTCATTTGTAAATATGTACAGAGACATAGGATACTATTGGATGCGTTTGGGTGTTTACCTAGGCATTGGCATTTGTCTTGGCACTATATTCTACCAACTTGGCCACAGTTACAGCTCTATCCAGGTAAGTTCAATAATGATTTAATAGGCAACATAACATTTTATATATATCAACAAAATTGATTTGTTCCCCTATTTTCCAGTCTAGATGTGAAGTAATAATGTATACAGCCGCACTTCTTACTTTCATGGCAATTGGAGGATTCCCATCTTTTGTAGAGGACGTAAAGGTTGCTTTCTCTCCCATCATACTGACATTTTCATGAGTACTTCTGTCTATACATTATTCACTTTATACTGAAATCATTTTTTTGCAAGGGTATACTGAAATAATTTGTTGGCATTAAGTAAGAAAACATCATTACTAGGTTATCCATCAATTTTCCTGACTAAAGTAGTTAACAATAATACAATATTACTGAGAGATAGATAGATGAGATACTAGTAAAACTACACGCTAATTAGATATCAAGTTTTACATACTTAGACGGAAATGCACATTTGAACCCATGTGCATATGCTCCCTTTATTAAAAACACATATTTCAAAATGTTAAAAAAATCTGAAAAAATATATTCGTGTGTATCTGCACATTCTATGGGCACACACGCAGTTTCACGAAAAAAATGATATGTTTTGTGGGTTGTGTAAAAATGACAAAAACATGTCTCGTGGAGAGCCTTATTTTAGCACCTAAATTTGTCTTTTTTTATAGAAGCTACACAAAATGTCTATTTTTCGTGAAATGAACTTCTGAGCACCTAAAATGTGGAGATGTACGCGCACAATTTGTTGAAAATTAAACTCAAATAAAGGGAGCATATGCACCCCAGAGCAAAATAGCCGATTATTCACAGATGTCAGTACTGGAGGACTGGGGAGGGAGGGGGGATATTGTACTGTAAGAAAAAACTTGTTTGAAGACAATGCTCAATTGTAGATTTGACAATGTACAACTTGCTCGACTTATAATATAACACTTTCTCAGACGACCTATAAAATAGAAAGTCCACCCCGATAAACATACATTTCCCTCATGGTCACAAGACTAACCTATAGCTGGCTGCACACTTCATTTCCACATCGCAGGTATTCAGAAGGGAGAGGCTGAGCGGCCATTACGGTGTGGCAGAGTTTGTGATCTCAAACACACTGTCGGCCACTCCATACCTGGCAGTGCTGGCCGTGATCCCCGGCGCAATGATGTACTACCTGACGGGGCTAACCAAAGGTGTTGACCACTTCGCCTACTTCGTCGTCGACCTATGCATGTGCACAATGCTCGTCGAGAGCATGATGATGATTATCTCCGTCATTGTCCCGGACTTTCTGATGGGGATCGTCATCGGGGCTGGAGTGCAAGGGGTGATGATGCTTAACTCTGGCTTCTTCCGCCTCCCGAGTGAACTCCCGAAGCCGGTGTGGAAGTACCCTTTCTACTACATCTCATTCCACAAGTACGCGGTGCAGGGATTCTACAAGAACGAGTTCATCGGGCAGACATTCCCGAGTGACCAGCTGGTTGAGAAAAATGTCACCATCAGTGGCCTTCAAGTGCTGCAGGAGAAGCTGGAGGTGGAGATGGGGTACTCCAAATGGGTCAACATTGCCATCCTCTTTGGAATGATGGTGGTGTATAGGGTGATATTCTTTGCTATTGTCAAGATCGCGGAGGAAGTCAGGCCAAAACAAAGGCGAATGGGATGGAAATGGTGTAAATAGATGTCCCCCTGAGTTCGCTTATTTTCCGCTTGTCCTGTACAAAACTGCCATTGGCTACAACAGCACAGTATGTGTATGGACTGGTCTATAGGTTTACTTAAGACATACGATACTATGGGTCTGGATCTTTCTGATAAAGCAACGTTTCTGGTAAGACCTGAGAAGCCGCTGGAGCTGGACACCCCGGTGGTAGAATGTATTGTTGTCGTGATGCTCTAGTATTATTCATGATGATTGAATTCTTTGAACCGTTTGGTTCTGCACTAGTACGAGAGTATGCAAGCGTATCAAAACCTATATGCCTACCAAAACCGGTGCTGGACCCCTTAATAGTCAGAAATTCAGAATACCTATCGGCAAACATTCCTGTTCTCATCTACCATCGTCCGTCAATATGTCGATACCACGCTGATCAATACGTTGATGACTAGCACAGTCATCTGAATCGATAATATAACATGGTTATCATAGATAATGCTACAGAGGAAAGAATCGTAGGTAGCTGAACCGCCGGTACAGACATACAGTTCGTCTTACCTGAACCGCCGGGCGTCTCCACCCGCCTCTCACATTGGTCGTGGCTGGCGCTTGAAGCTAGCAATTCCTCCGATGCGCGCGCCCTCGTCCCCGTTAGCCGCATATGCTCGGCTCCTCCTCTCCCATCTTCTGCCAGGCGCCGGCGGCGTCCTCGAGCTGATCTTCCACTCGGCGGGGCGGTGGCGCAGTAATCCGGCGAAACAATGGGGATGGAGGAGAAGGCACTCGTTTGGAGGAAGCGCGAAATATAGAGGAGGAGGAGGAGGTCTCCGGCGGCGGCGTGAGATCGAGGGTGTGTTTGTTTGGGCCGCAGCTTTTGAAAAGCAGCTGTGGGAAGCAGCTGTTGAAAGCAGAGATTTGATGTTTGCTAGTATTGGTTGTTGCTGTTTTAACGATAAAATGTCTAAAATTAGCCTGAATAAGCTGTATAAATGATGATTTGAACGAAATTAGCTATTTTTTACTCTTTTTAACATAATCGATATGCTTAAGAGCTAAATTATCTCAATTAATCTATTTTTTTGCTAAAATAACTGCAAACATGTTTTTATGAAAATAATTTTGGTGTTATTTGTTAAGCTTTTGGCTTTTGGTTTGTAAGTCGAAATTTGACATAATTATCATGTTTAGATGCTGAATTACCAAAAATTACTTTTTTATAAAACAATTGTAAGCATTTTTTTTACCAAAATAATTTTGGAGTTATTTATTAAGCTTTTGGTTTTTTGATTTTTTTTTGTCAATTATATTCCTCCATGCCTCTTAAAATAGATGTCAAAAATTTATTAAAATTTATATGTATCTATATACTAAATAATGTCTAGATTTATCTAAATTTTGACAAATCTGCTAGGTACATTTTGAGACGGAGCGAGCACGAGACTTCTAATGTGAAACGATGAAACATCACATATATTCACCTATATCATTATACAAGATTGTCGCTTTATGTAACTTTCTTCTCGATAATAATTTCCAATTGTGTCTTTTTCTGGTCCAGCTCATGGGCTCCAATTTCAGGCATCAACACGCACTGAACAGGATGAACACGCACCATTAGCAGCAGCTTTTCACATGTCGCGGGCGTAGAGGCTAGTGCCGAAGCTGCCGCTCCTGCTGTGACGGAGGCGGCAGGTGACAGCGACCGAAGATTCACGGGGGAGAGCGGCGAGGGGTGGATGACGCGCGGCCGCGGCGCATGCCATGTTGCCGGCATACCTGTGGGGATCGGCGACCTCGTCCCCGACCACAGGAGGGTGAGCATCGGTCGGAGGCGGGACGAGGGGAGGGCGGGGCGTCGGGAGGAGATGGCCGCGCGTGCGTGCAGCGAAGGAGACGAGAGCCGGGGCGACAGCAGTGAACGGCGGCGGCAACAGGGAAAATCCATGGTTTAGTCACTAAACTTGCTTACGATCGCTGTACACTGGCAATACGAGGCAATACGAGTTTACGGTCATTGAAGTTGTGTCACAGCGTCACTCGCGGTAACGTCGTAGAGACGTATTTGCTGACATGGCGAGTTAGGAACCCACTGCGAGGTAATTTAATATAGAGTAAAAAATTACCACGTATATGAGGGCCTTTTTGCAAAACCATCGTCCTCTCACTGTTCCTCGTCTCTGCTCTATTTTCATCCCCACCAGGACATGTCCATGGCGCCCAAAAAATCCGCCGCCGGCGTGCGCTCCGTCGCCTCCCGACGCCGGTGCGAGATCCCTCGCCACCCTCTGCCTGCGAAATACCCCACTGCCCTCGCCCCTCGAGCTCCGCCACGCCCCAGTCCTCCCTGATTGCTCACACAGCTCCGACGTTAGGCAACGCGCGCTCCGGCCATGATCTCCTCGATGCGGCTCTCAGAGGTGATGCGCTCGAGCTCGATAATCTGCTTGGCCACCTTCTATTATTCGAGCCGATGCAACCGATGCCATACTCGCAGATGCACATGCCGAAGTGGCAAGAGCGTGCGGCTCGGCATGGGCGTGCCCCGGCATGCTCCAAGGCCGGCGGCGGCGACACCAATGGAGCAGCGGAGGGGTCCTCCATTACCCTGTGCGGCTCTGCCCCGCTGCCGTGGTCGCGTCCTCCTCCTCCGTCGTGGATCCCCGCATGGCCTCCCCTCCCTCCGCCTGCCCCGGCCTGGAACCGCCACGGAGCCTCGCATGGCCTCCATCGTGCGCGGCCTCCCCTCCCTCCGCCTGGCCCTGGCCTGAAAGTGCATGTGTGCCCCCATGTGTGGTTTTGGTAATTAATGACAATCTTTATGGACTTATGTTTGCATTGAGTTTTACTTGTAGGATTTGTCCATAGGCAATGCCTGAACCATTTGTTGGCTTCAAGGTTGAGAGAAGAAGAAAGTAGAGAAGATCAAGTGTTGACCAAGGTTTCAAAGAGTGATTCGGAGATTGGTCAAGTAAGAGTTGGGCCTATAGCAAGTGTGTCTTAAAGAATAAAGTTGGAGTGATATCTCTTATGTACCTTCAAGACACCAACATAATGAAGAAAGAAGAAATGATGTGCAAGTTCAAGTTGAGTCATCTCGAAGAGATCATTTGCTTGAAGCTTGCCATCCTATGGTGGTCATGGATATGGGAAGATGATATGCCCAAAAGAGAAGCTCTACCATAGTGGAGTATGGGGAGCAATTTGCAAGTCTTCCCCAAGCTAACGCAACCAATCAAGAAAGGTGTTCCATCTTGAGGTGGAGAAGATCGTCATCATCAAGCTCAAGTGGAATATGCGCAAGGCAAAGGTATGGTCTTGATAGGGTTTCCTTCTTACCGGTCTTGTGGTGCTAGTTGGAGAGACCGGTTTGTAGGATAGATAACCGTTCTATCAAGAGGGGCTCTCGAGTGAGTAACTTGATCATATCCTTCGAAGAGAGAGCTCAAACCTTTGCATTCTTGGCATCATGTTTCTTGTTTGTTATTTGGATCTTATCCATATGAGGTCCTAGAGCTTGTGGTAATTCATAACAAGCTCTAGTTCATCAAAAACGGATTTCCCCTTATACCTTATTGCGTTTTTTATCTTGGAGGTTTTTCCGGTTTCTCACCAAGAGAGGTATCTCACATCATAATACATCAAATGTTCTCTCTTGGTGGTATCCAATATTTTGACTTTTTGTTGGGTAGCTCTTGTCATCCCCTTTCCAAAAAATGGTTTCGGGTCAATCGGAGTCCGGATGCAAATGTTATGATCGTTACAGTTTTGTTGTTTCCATCAGTTTTGTCTCTGGCAGGTTTTTCAGACCGGAGTCTCCGGTGTGCAGACACCGGAGTCTCCGGTATGGTCCGGAGTTCCCCCCAAGTCTCCGGAGTGGATCAAAGTTGAAGATCCGGGTTAGCCAGATTGGTGGTCTGGAGCAAGGTCCGGAGACTGACTGGAGTCTCCGGTCCAAGCCCCTGACCGGAGTCTCCGGTGTGGTTGGACCGGAGTCTCCGGTCCACTTGGCCCACAGAAGGACTGGGTCATTCTGTTTGGTGGTCCGGAGGCTGGTCCGGAGATGGGCCGGAATCTCCGGTGTAGACCGGAGTCTCCGGTGTGCAGGCCGGAGTCTCCGGTCTGACTCTTCTCCAACGGTCAGAAAACGGTCAGAAATTAGTGGGCCTATAAATACGGGACCTCTTCTTCAACCTCAAGCTACTCGTTCCAGAAAAAGAAGAACACCATTTGAGAGCCACCAAAACTCCAAGATCTCCCTCTCCAACCACCCAAAGTCCCTGATCTTTGGGGAATCGCAGGAGGAGGCCTTGATCTATAGCTTCACCAAGAGATATCTTCATTCCCCCCTCATTCACTTGAGGGCCCCTTGCTCTAGGGTTTCATTGGAAACCCTAAGCCTTGTTTTGGTTGATTTGATTCTTACAAGCTTGTCGTTGATTGTTTGACAGCTTGCTTGTATTCGAAAGCCTCCAATTAAGTTGTGGATGTGTGCCTCGAACTCGTTGTAAAGGTGCCAGCTTCCACCTCGAAGGTTGTCGTATAGTGGAAGAGGTGAAACGAACCCGTTGGGGTGAGATTCATCGGAGAACAAGGGAGGCCTTTTGTGGTGTTGGTGGTTTGATACCACCCCCTCTCCAAACGAGACGTACTCCATTGTTGGGAGGAACTCGGTAATACATTGTCGTCTCTGCGTGCCTCGGTTATCTCTATACCCGAGCTCTTACTTATGCACTTTACTTTGTGATAGCCTTCGTGCTTGAAGTCTATATCTAGCTATCAAATAGTTGGTTGTCTTGCTTAGCATAAGTTGTTGGTGCACATAGGTGAACCCTAGTTGTTCTAGGTTTTGTGCTTGACAAAGTAAACGCTAGTTTAATTCCGCCTTTGTTAAGCCCATCTAAGAAAAGTTTTTAAACCGCCTATTCACCCCCCTCTAGGCGACATATGTATCCTTTCATGGCCCAACACCGCCGCGGAGCCCCGCATGGCCTACATCACGCGCGACCTCCCCTCTCTCTGCCTGGCCCCGACCCGGCACCGCCGCAGCGACCTTGTCAGTCCTGGAGCTTCCACCGTGACAACCTTGCCTTACCGGATGCAGCACCGCGTGAATTTGAGGTCAGGAGCACCACATGCAGTTCATCACGGAGGCATGGCGTTGTGCCCCAATGAGGATGGCCTCCAGCTGCTCTTGTTCAACCTCCCGTAAGAGTATTTCGCGGTGATGCTCGAGCGCCGAAGGCGGCGACATGCGCTGGGTAGGTGCTGGATTCGCGGTGGCATACAGGAGATGGAGTGGATGAGGGTTGCAGCGGAGTTAACGCCGGCACGCTGGAGCAGGGGAGGCCACCGGGGAGGGGCACCGCTCGTCCGTCGGGGTTGCGCCCGGGGAAGATTGTGGCAGGGGCGGCGGGGTAGGTTGGCCGGAGCGGAGGAGGAGGAGTTGGGATTGAGGGGGTCTTTTGCCAAAGAAATCCACGCTAGGACCAGTCAACATGTTGCTAGGTGAAAGTAAGATCTAAGGTTCTTTCTGTAAAATGAAACAGAAATAGAGGCTGACAGTGGGTCCCTAGCTCGCCACGTCAGCAAATACATCTCTACGACGCGAGCGGTGACCGTGAGTGACGCTCCAACACAACTTTGATGACCGTAAACTCGTATTGCCGTTGTACGGTGATCGTATTGAACTTTCTAACCATGGATTTTACTCAAACCCAATCCAAGCTCAAGCGCGTGTGTGGTGGACAAGGGATGAATCAGAATGGCATTTTTGGTATATCCTGTGAAGTATAGAGGGCAATTCGGTCCGCTGTTTCTCGGGAAGCTGTGAAAAGCTCGGGAAGCGCCCTCGACGGTGCTTCACGCGCTTCCAGAATCCTAGTTCATTTTTCACCCCTGCTTTTGGGAAGCGCTTTGCAAATTTTGGTTGTTTGTTTGGACATCTTATTTTGGACCCCAAAAGCTGAAGCTGAAGCCCAAACAAATAGAGCCTGAGGGTCGACGTTGGGGGAGACGAAGAGCAATGGCCTTTTTTCGCGAATGAATAGGAGGCGTCCGCTTCAGCTTGGCAGTGTAGCTCGCGTCAGTACGATACACTAGGCTAGGGTCCACTTGGCGACCGGGCCCATATTACACCGCCAGGCCGGATATAGGCCCCAACAGGCTGATTTAACTCTTTTTTTTTGAGAAATCAGCCCTCTAATAATGTTTACATGGAAGTCTAGTCTCTCTGGGGTACCGAGCCAAACATGGCGACCTACTGGTAGGGTAGTGGCTAATCGTGCCAACTGATGTGCCTCTACATTCGATCTTCCACCCTCATGGCAGAAACCTATTCCTCCACGACTCGACGCTAAAGAATTGATATCCATTAGTATATGGCTGAATAGCCCCAGGTTCTTTCCCTGTAATCCTTGAACTACCTATAAACAATCTGAGGTGATCATCACATTGCCGATATGTAGGTCACTAGCAAGGGTGATTCCTTCTTGACATGCCAATGCCTCCAGGCAGCCTAGGTGTGTGACTCCATCGAAAACCACCACAAACGCTCTGAGAAGGGCACCCTCATGTGAACAACAAACTGCGCTTACCGCTCCCTAGCACAGCGATCGGGCAACCGCGCCATCCACGTTCACCTTGCATCACCCAACAGGAGGTGGAAACCAGCGTGGCGATCGCATGTGTGTTCCACTGCCCACCATCACCTTCTTCACTACAGTAGAAACCTCCAAATCTCGAAGGAAATTGTCAACAAACGCGTTCGTCATCATTGGGATCTGATGGATGTCCCCATGTATCATCTTCCTCCGAGCATGCCATATGGCCCACATAGTAACGATCATCTGGGTAAGATTAGCATGGTCCATTGACGCGAACATTGCGAATAGCCACTACCGTGCAGATGGCTCCGTAGAGATGCTGACATGCTCACTGATAACTAGGATTGAGAGCAACCATACACACCTTGATGTGGTGCACTCAATGAGCGAGTGGCGCTATGAGTCTTCCATGTCGCAGACCGATAGGATGGGGTGGGCGCCATGCCCTGTGGTGCCTCACGTCGCCCGTGGGAAGAGAACATTGAGCCAAGCATCATAGGAAACCACGCAGTTTATATGGCATGCTCACTTCCATAGCTTCGTCCACAACTTGCCCTCCGAAACTGCATCTGATGAGCTCAGCCTTTCCTCTATCCAATCCTCCCTGGTACACTTGATGTTTGACAGTGCCCAGTATGCCATGCGAACAAAGAAGAGCCCCGTCTTCTCAAAGTTCCATGCCCAAAAGTCATGTTGGATCCTTGTGCTAAGTGGAATGCCCCTTATCACCTCTGCATCCATCAGAAGGAAAAATTCCTCTATCCTTACTATATTCCATGACACCATAGCAGCAGTGATGTAGTCGCTCACCCGGCATGGTGCCCGGCCCTTGATCGGTGCAACAGGGGATAGCCTGTCATCCATGGGCAGCCAGTTGTCGCACCAGGCATCAATAGTTCTTCCATCGCCTATGTGATGGATAATGTTGATCTTGAGAGCATCCCGGCCTTAAATAATGCCCCTCCACACCTATGTCGGGTGATTCCCTAGCTCGACCTACAAAATATCCGAGGTGGGAAAATTCACAACCTTAAGCATACGAGTGCTCAACGTCTCCAGTTCTTGCACTATCTGCCATGCCTACCATGAGAGAAGCGATAGGTTGAAAATCTCAATGTCTCTAAACCCCAAGCCACCAGCATATTTTGGTTGAGTCATCTTCTCCCATGAGACCCAACTTCTCCTCTCTCCATCTTTAGCTCCCCACCAAAACTTCCTCAACATAGAGTTTATGTGATCACATAGTCCTTTGGGAAACTTAAAACATGGCATCGAGAAAGTGGTTCTTGCTTGGGCTACTAACTTTATAAGAATCTCCTTGCCACCCACTGATAGAAGTTGTTCCAGCCATCCCAAAACCTTTTTCCCCACTATATCGTTCAAATGCTTGAAAGCACCACTTGGGCTTACTTACATCTATCGGGATCCCAAGATAATTCTCCTTGAGGGTTTCTCTTTGCACATTAAACTCGGCTTTAACACCCTCTTTGATAACTTCTGGATAGCTCTTACTAAAAATATAGACAGTTTGTCCATGTTGATTATCTATCCTAAAGCATTACAATACTTTACTAGGACATCATTCACTTCCCGAGCTCCCTTAGTACTTGGTTTGAAGAACAACATGTTGTCATCTACAAACAAGAGGTGCTTCACAGTTGGCGTTGTGGCTGCCATATGGATTCCATTAAGCGTTGATGACTGATTTGACTTTTTAAAAGGCACAAGAGACCCTTGATACCTTCGATCCGGATTCACGGATGTAGTATAATAGCTTTTCCCCTAGAAGACCTAGGTTTAATCGAACCTTGGAAATAACTGCTAAAAGGTAATAAGAAAGGACATGTCTACAAGACTTTGTTTGTTCGTTTTACCTTAGTTGACCAGACCAATCTAGTTTACTTTATAATAGGGTTGAATAAATGAATGGAGATAGGCCAGGGTTGAAGATCCACCTACAGCTGCACATCAAATGGGATGAAATATAATAATAAGCATAGTCATATATAGTGTTTGTACTGAGATAATCTTTTGTAGGCAACACATCCTAATATTCTAGAGCCCCCTGATGCGACGGGCATATCAATTGACTTTTAGTCCAACCGAGAACACACCAAAGCCACGGGTTGCAAACGATTATTAAGTGTAAACACAGATTAAAGCTTTAAGTGGTGATGTTGTTGTTGATCCCGAATGGGGCGCTAAGCGAAGACCGTACTTTCCTTTCTGTCACTGAGTTCCCTATGAGATTGCCGCTAGCCAAGTATCTCACCTCAAGCCTTTATCAATCTATGGGATCTTGGGTACCTACAAGTCCACAGATCGAGGCGAGAGACGAACAAACAAAAGATACAAATCACGAATCCAAACAAAATACAATTCTCCCATGATCTAGATGCACATATTTTTTGTGAGGTTTTTCTCCAACCTGTAGCCGGTGAGGACTACTCACTCATAACAAATAGATCAGAGATAGAAAACATCATGCAAATACTTAGATTAAAATCAAATATTCTGACAATGGTCACCAAATCACAAGGAGATCTAAAAGTACAAAGCAATGGCTATTTCTAGTGGAGGGATGGATGGTGGAAGTGATGAACAATGGATGAACTATGGATGAACAATGGTGTGGATCTCCTTTGGGGGTGTTGTGATGCAATCTGAGAATGGCGGCTCTCTGGCCGGCGGCTGGAGCCTCAAAATATATAGGCGTCTTCATGAAAGTTGTAGGGTTAGACGAGATGAAGTCGTCGTCACCTGGTACGGGCGGGCGGTACAGGCGGACCGCGCCCGTACCAGTGGTCGTTAAGCATGTTGAAGCCCTGGTTGCTTCTCCAATTACTTGGATGTGTGTACTTCCTCAAAATCCTTCATTATGACTCCTTATTTCGCCTTAAAAGCGGTGATTTCCTGCACAACATAAATCAAAGAAGGGATTTGCATATCTTCACAATTATTAGTCATTTCTGGCATGGTTGATAGTTTATTTGGCAATTGCTTGACCAAAACAACGTTTAAACGCAGTGGAAGATGGCAAAAATTGGAGCCATCAACTTCCCCAAAGCTCAAACCTTGATCGTCCTCGAGCAAGAAGAACCAAAAGAACTATAAGGAATTTAGCGTTTAAACTTGAAACAACGAGAATAGGGGTTCACTTACAGTAGGTAGTCATATGTGCTCAACACTTCATTCATTTGCAAAGCTTATCAAAGTTAGAGAGATGACAAGAATACTATACAAGCTTCGGTAAGTCAAGATAATCAAAGTAAAGTTTAATATAAATATAAATAACTAGAAGTGTAGCAATCAATCCAATTCCTCTAACTCTCAGCTTGCCAAGGAACATTAGGATGTTTAAATAGCATAATTGAGTAAGAGAGTTTCATGTCCCAAGTAGTATAGCAATGAAGTGTCTTATTTACACCCACATCAATAGATCAAGTCAATCTAAAACACTTCTAATCCAATTATTGTCTTTCAAGAAAAATTCGTAAAGTAGTAATGATACCATGCTAAGGACTTGTTATGTGGATCCTCATAAATATCTTTTTTATTTCTTTCTTTCTTTTTCATCTCATTTTTCAAGGATCGCTGTTTGTTTGTTTTTGCGAGTATTTGCACAACCTTTGAGAGTACCAATACTTTTTCCCATACATTGACACGGATGCCAATCATGTCATCAACTCATAGCCGAAATCTGGGGTTATACCATAGATCGTTCAAAATCTAGCGGAGTTGTTGGCATCCCAAAGGTGTGCGTCAGAGACATAGAACAAAGTTGTCTCGCATCTTTTTATATTTTTTTGAGCTAGAACCGCGGTTTGATCCACAAGGTTAGCTTTGGCATGCGTCACAATTACCACTAGACTTTATTTCAATCAAACAATTACATTCATGAGTGTTGTCGAGACTGTCAAAATATCTATGGGGTTAAGTATAATCAAGGGTGTACTCTCAAGACAATCATTCATCAAACAAGTAGTAAATTTCAGAATTTTTCTTGTTGTACTTGTTTGGAATTATTATTTCCATGGCAAGACTCGATTAACTAAAAGAACTAGAGCAAGAGCTTCAAAAACTACTCACCATACTAATAAAAAGCCTTACTCTAACCATATTAAATTACTTCCTACTAGCATGCATCTTAGCAAATCAACCAAGATAAACAATTCAAACTTCATAAGTGGGATACATAGGACATACCTCTCATAAGTAACTTCTTGATCCTCTTCCTTATAGGGATGTGTTCCTTCAAAACTCAAACACGATTACTCTCGAAATGATATCAAAGCAAAGAGGCAAAGTATGAACCCATGTTTATGAAAAAAGAATAAATGAAAAAATCTTTTTGTATTTTTGCGGATAGGGATTAAAGAATAGAAAAGAACTTGCGACCAAGCAAGGGCTAAAATAAAAACAAAAGAAAACAAATAAACTAAAACGAAAGAAGATTTAAAAAGCAAAGGAAAAAAAGAAAAGTGTTGGAACATGCCAACACGAGTGTTTCAATGCTCACAAGGAGCTGGAGTACAACCTTGTTATTACACAAATAAATTTGCTAGGGGAACACATCCTCAAGCTCAGGCTTTTGCAAGCCCCTTTGCTGTTCATTGTGGTGGTGGTGGATAATCTACCGTGTTCCATTGGTTTCTCCAATCATGGAACTGGGTGGCAAGGCTTGCAGCGGTATCTCGAAGGTTGATGGATAGGTTGTTCATGGTGTGAATATTTCCTTCGAGTGCATAGATATCTTCATAGGTGGTGTAGTAGTTCGGTGGTTGCACATCATGTTTGGGTCCTTATTGTTTTACTTCTGCATATTCTCCTCCTCCCACGGGTATTTATTGTTGGGGTAGACTAGCTTCGACCTGCGCGTCATAACACAAACGTCCATCCTCGATAGAGAATAAACCGTTAGGTAAAGGAGCAGGGATCAAGTGATCCGCTCCAGGTATATTGAAGAAATATCTACCATGATTTTTAGAAATCATACCACATGCTCTTAGAGTAGATGGACCGAGACGGTTACCTCCAATCAACAGTTGGATGTTACCTAAGTTTATGTGAAGTGCGCGTACAAGAACGGTCATAACTCCTCCTCCACATATGGGTCCTCGAGATTGAAGAGCTTGATGCTTAAGATAAAACACAAGTAAAGCGCCCAAATTTGGCGTTGAGTTACAATTGATAAGTGCAACTTTTGTGAGGATCAACATGTCCTCCTCATTAACTTTAGTAAACTCACCACGTGCCTGCAATGTGTTAGCAATAACATAGAACAAATATCGAATGGCGGGATGATCAATTTGGTTCCCCTTGGGTGTGTGTCAACGAATTCTCATCAAGTTAAAGTATTTTGAAGGGGAAGGATCTAAAACAAAGGTATTTGTGCGTACATCGGTGGTGTTGTTGGTAAACCCAAAGCATTGAGCCTATTGGCTGAGTGTTGAAGTATACTCATAGTTCATAAGGCGGAATTTGATTCGATCAACTCCAGGCCTTTGTTCCTCGGAACAACCATAAGGATCCACCATGTGTCTCAAGGTGTCGAAGAACTCAAGTGTCAAGCGATGGTATGTCATAACATCTTGAAAGAAAAAATTGTACAAACCAACATTGTTGCTAAGTAAATCTAAATCAGCACGAATGACAAGTTGGTTCAAGATATAAGGACACGCCCACTTGGTGGACTTGATCTCTCGAATCTTGAGACGATCGAAACCGGTAAGATGGAACACCTCGGTGAACTCGATGCCAAGTGACTCGGGGGTTAAGATATCAATGGGTGGCGCAGAGGACTCCGCAGCCATCTCACGTGTACGACTCCTCGTGTTCATCTAATAAATAAAAATAAGACAAAGTAAAAAAAATTGCTAATGTTTTTTTGGTCCAATAGAAACATAGCATAAGTGATTCTCTACACTAACTACAAAAGAAACTCCTCTAAAAACAATGCTAAGCATACTTAGTACCAAGATTGAATCTAGAACAGGACCTATGTCTAGATTGACAATGATAAATGACTAAGCCAAGCTTTTGCACATATAGGTTGGGGATCAGAGGAGAATCATACCTTAGATCAAGTGAGTGCGAGGAATCGAAGAAAGATTGATTAAATTTGAAGATATAATGAAGGTGGTTTGAAGTTTGGAGGAAGAAGAAAGATAAAATAGATGAATTGGGATTTTTAGGTTACCTCCTCGAGGTGCTTATGGCATCCGCGTACTCGGTACGGGCGGGCGGTACGGCCAGAGCCCGCCTATACTGGGTGGCTTACCTTGGGGGCGATGACTGCTCCCAGGCGATGCACTCGGTACAGGCGCACGGTACGGTGGCACGCGCCCGTACTGCTGGTCGTTATCGCTGCGATGACTTTGCCTGAAATCTGATGTTTTGCTCGGTGGTACGGTACGGGCGCGCGGTACGAGCACATTCGGCCGTACCAGTGGTTGTCATCGCCACTGATTCCTTCGGCAATCATCAAAATTACTACCCCCCTTTGCCTTGAGATGGTATGGGTGCACGGTACGGGCCACTCCGGCCATACCAGTGGTCGTTATCAATGCTATGAACTACAACAAACTCAAGAATTTGATTAGTAGCTCCGTGCGCCTTCGCACATCTTATCAGAAGGTTAGATACAACAAAAACACTAAGTAATGATCCAACAATACTTCTTAGGCCATATGTTAGTAAAATATAATATAGAGGATTACGTTATTTCTTCTCCTCTTTCCATAGGTCTTCTTAAACACTCTTATTTAAAAACAAAAAAAAACTAACACAAAAATAAAACATAATAAAAACTTAGAGAAAATTTATTTCACATGGGTTCTCTCCCATGAAGCGCTTCTAGTTAAGGTCAATTAGCTTGACCTTGATGGCAATCACTTAGGTTTAGGGAGTGGAATACCCACTCCAAAATAGTTTGCTTTTAAAGTAATCACACCATCATCATCATTAGGCTTGGCCTTCTTTTTCCTAGGGAAGTGGACTAAAAATGGATCTCTAGATGGTAGCCCTATCCTTACATTCCCTTCATGTAAAATAATCAGAGGTTTAATAGTTCTTAGAAATGGCCTACCTAGAATTATAGGTGCTATGTGATCTTCAGGCATGTCCACAATAACTAGATAAATAAGAGTGGGACTACCTTTAATTTCAACAACTATATTTTCTTTGATCCCAACAACTTGTTTATAAGTAGAATCAGCTAGATGGAGTCTTAATTCAGTTGTAACAAATGGCCCCAAGTTTAATTTATCGAATATGCTTTTGGAAATTATTGAGACACTTGCACCAAGATCACAAAGTGTGGATATCTCATTAACTCCCAACTTAATTTTAATAGTGGGCTCAAATATATCATCTAGCTTAGCTGGAAGCTTATCAGCTAGTATTTTATACTCCATCTCTAAATCACGAACCTTAGATGCTACTTGATGTATAAATTGTTGGTACATAGCATCATTACCTTGTTCTATACCTAGATTCTTAATGGTGATCATCTTCAATAGATCTTCCACGGTATATTCTGGTGTTGGCGCATTGTTATAATCCAGCTCTTCAGGCTTTTCATCGTTTGTCACCACCCTCATAATTTTGAGGTCCTCTATCGAATTTGGCTCGGGTTTGCCGGTGAACTTTGCCAGTATGAGAGCTTGGCTCTCGGCCACTTTACCCAGCTGAGCCTCCACGGTCTTTGTTCTTTCCTGTAGAGCCTGCACATCATTTCTAATTGCAATGGCTTGGTTTGATAATCTTCCTAAACTACTTTCATGGTTCTTCGTAATCTTAATAAGCATATTGTTTTGTTCGGTTTGAGCTTGCATAAATGTTCTAACAGTTTCCTCAAACGGGAGATTGCCATGATTTTCTCCATTAGTATTATCATAATTATTATAAGGAGCCCCTGCAGGACTAGCATGGTATTTTTGAACATTAGAAGCATAATTATTTTTCCATGCAGGATTAAAAGAAGTGCGAGCTATAAAATTAATATCATTGACATCGTTAGTGATAGCATTAACTTGGGTATCTTCCTTACCTTTTACTAAGCTAAGCAACTCATCTACCTTAGATGTAAGCTCCTCATTGTTTACCTCGGTAATTGAACTTACTCTCTTTGAGGTTCTTTCTACATGCCATTGGGCATGGTTATTTTGCATATTATCAAGTAACTTCTTTGCAACATTACATGTTTTCCCATGATCGTTCCTCCTGCTGCAGTATCTAGCATAGACTTAGACATTAGGTTAAGACCATTATAACATAAATATAATATAAGCCATTCTTCCATCCTATGATTAGGACAGTTCATTACGGCTTCTTTCATCCTTTCCCACACAAGCGCTAGTGGCTCACGGTCTTCTTGTATAAAGCTTGTAATGTTGGATCTTAGCTGCATGGTCTTAGCTGGGGGGAAAATTAGTCATAAACAAATTAGTGCATTCCTCCCAAGATTTAATAGTGCCCTTTGGTACAGCTAGCAACCAATCCTTAGCCTTTCCTTTAAGATTGAAAGGGAATAATCTTAGCTTAACAACAGTTGGATCTACGTATTTAATATGCATCATGTCACAAATCTTAGTAAAAGTATTTAAGCGCAATCCCGAATCCTCAGAAGATGAACCCCCAAATTGGTTTTGTTGAACCAAACTTAAAAGGTTAGGTTTTATCTCTTAGGTTTCTGCATCAACTATGGGTTGAGTGATGGGTGCAGGAATAAAATCATCGATGGGACTAGCATACTCCCCTAATCTCTTTTGAGCCATGGCTCTTATCTTTTTGGTAATTTTTAAGTAATCAAAAAAATAACAAGTAACTATTTTTTTGGGTTTTCAAATAGATAACAAGTAAACTAATAACAAGAATTAAACTACAACTAATAATAAAACTAAAAACAAGGTCTCTAATGACCTCACCAGGATAGCGAAATTGCTTCCCCGACAACAGCGCTAGAAAAAGGGTTGATACCTTCAATCCGGATTCATGGATGTAGTATAATAGCGTTTTCCCTAGAAGACCTAGGTTTAATCAAACCTTGGAAAGCACTGCTAAAAGTTAATAAGAAAGGACACATTTACAAGACTTTGTTTGTTCGTTTTACCTTAGTTGACCAGACCAATCTAGTTTACTTTATAATGGGGTTGAATCAATGGATGGAGATAGGCCAGGGTTGAAGATCCACTTGCAGCTGCACATCAAATGGGATGAAATATAATAATATGCATAGTCATGTATAGTGTTTGTATTGAGATAATCTTTTGTGGGCAACACATCCTAATATTCTAGAGCCCCCGTGATGCAGCGGGCATAGCAATAGACTTTTAATCCAACCGAGAACACACCAAAGCCACGGGTTGCAAACGATTATTAAGTGTAAACACAGATTGAAGCTTTAAGTGGTGATGTTGTTGTTTATCCCGAATGGGGCACTAAGTGATGACCGTACTTCCCTTTCTATCACTGAGTTTCCTATGAGATCGCCGCTAGCCAAGTATCTCACCTCAAGCCTTTATGAATCTATGGGATCTTGGGTACCTACAAGTCCACAGATCAAGGCGAGAGACGAAGAAACAAAAGATACAAATCATGAATCCAAACAAAATACAATTCTCCCATGATCTAGATGCACATAATTGCTGCGTGGTTTCTCTCCAACTTGTAGCCCGTGAGGACTACTCACTCATAACAAATAGATCAGAGATAGAAAACATCATGCAAATACTTAGATTGAAATCAAATATTCTTACAATGGTCGCCAAATCATAAGGAGATCTAAAAGTACAAAGAAATGGCTATGGCTAGTGGAGGGATGGATGGTGGAAGTGATGAACAATGGTGTGGATCTCCTTTGGGGGTGTTGTGATGCAATCTGAGAATGGCGGTTCTCTGGCCGGCGGCTGGAGCCTCAAAATATATAGGCGTCTTCACGAAAGATGTAGGGTTTGATGAGACGAAGCCGTCGCCACCTGGTACGGGCGGGCGGTGATGAGTGCATATTTGCATCATGTTTTACATTATTATTTTGCATTGTAGATGTAGGATCTTGGTATTACGACGCTCGCGCGCACATTTTATGTATGTTTTCACCAGGATCAGGACAAATGATGGATCCAATGGATGCAATTATTGAAGCAGTTGTACTGTGGAGAAAAGGAGTCAAAAACAATGTAAATCGCTTATTTGGGAAATATTAGTAATACCATAAGGGATCCATCTTACTAGAAATCGCTTACTAGAAATCACGAAAACCTCACCTCCGGAGGGCATTTGGAGGGGGAACTCGCCCAAAAGGGATCCATCTTCGCCCTACGCAGATCCGGGAGGCTAAGGCATCGATCTTCATCAACCACCGCTGCATCAATGATACATTGCAAATGTATCTATAATTTTTGATGTTCCATGCTTGGTTTTATCTACTTTCTTGTGTTTTGTCCACACTTTGGAGTACTTTTCATATGATTTCTTGGACTAACCTATTAACAAGAGCCACAGTGCCAGCTGCCTGTTTTCTCCTGTTTTTGGTTCCGGGAAAGTCAGAAAATGAATATTCTCGGAATTGGACGGGACAAAAGCCAAAGTCACTATTTTACCGGAAGTCATCAGATGCCATAATACGATACGGAGAGGAGCCAGGGGGCCACCACACCACCTAGCCACATGGGCTAGGCCTGGCTGCGCCAGGGGGTGGTGTGGCCAGCCTAGGCACCCCCTCGGCCTCTCCTTCCGCCTATATATTGCCCTCGGGACCAAAACCCTAAGGACCCGATAAAAAATCCACGAAAGAGTCTGTAGCTATCGTCGTCTCTGTCCCTAGATCGCGAGGGATCTGAAGCTCTTCCTGGAACCCTGCCGGAGAGGGGAATTCACCCTGGAGGCCTTCTTCATCGTCATGCAAGCCTCCGGTGTGATGCATGAGTAGTTCATCTCTGGACTATGCGTCCATGTAGTAGCTAGATGGCTGGTTCTCCTCCTTTGTGCTATCATGTTTAGATCTTGTGATCTCCGTTCATGATCAAGATCATCTATTTGTAATTCTGCATGTTGTGTTTGCGGGAATCCGATGGATGTTGAGATGCTATTTTAGATTGATTATTGATTCTATCATGTCTTTGTTATTTGTGATCTTGCATGCTTTCCGTTGTTAGTAGCTATCTTGGCCAAGTATATGCTAGCAACACCAAGAGTTAGTATTTATGCTCGATAGTGGGTTTATGCCTCTTGTAATCTGGGGAAGTGACAGAAATATCTAAGGTACTAGATGCGATGTTGCTACTAGGGAGAAAACAACAATCCTTTGTTCATAGAACAATCGTATTGTTTACATTACACGCAATTTGTAAAGCAATAATATGTTGCTTGTAACTTAATACTGGAGAGGGTTCGGATGATAACCTGAAGGTGGATTATTAGTCATAGATGTAGTTGGATGGCGGTCTATGTATAATGTTGTAATGCCCAATCGAATCTTAAAGGAGTCAAGATGATTAGTATATGCTTGTATGCTTTCTCGATGTTTGTCGATTGCCCCGCTGTAATTTGTTCACCCAGCATGTTATCTATCTTAAGGAGAGCCACCTCTAGTGAACTATGGACCCCGGTCCTTTCTTTTACTTACAATCTACAAAATGTTTACTACTTTGTGTTTACTTTCTACAAACTATTCCTTCCTTTCATTTGATACGTTTAATCCTTTGTTTTCAGCAAAACCGGTGAGATTGACAACCTCATTGCAAGTTGGGGACAGAGTTTTGTGGTTATGTTGTGCAGGTCTCCACGTTGCTGCTGGCACCGGTAGTGCGCCTTGCCAATGTACAGCTAGCTACACCTTTGAGGTGTTTTCTTGCTCCTACTAGATTGATAACCTTGGTTTCATAACTAAGGGAAACTTACTTTTGTGCTCATCATACCTTCCTATTGGGGTTCCCCAACGAGCTCGTTAGTACACGCGTCAGAAAGTATTTTTCTGGCGCCATTGCCGAGGAGTCAAGGACATCTTCACAAGGGGAGTCCCTCATAATCAATCTCTTTATTTTGTTTTATTTGTTTTGCTTAGTTTATTTCTGCTTTGTTTGCTTGTTTATTTATCAAAAACACACAAAAAATAGTTCCTACTATAGTTGTTATTTTCATTGGTCTGTTATTGTCTTGCTTTATCATGCTTTCTATCAATGGTTGGTTTCTTTGAAACTGAATCTTATTGGCAAGGTGGGTTCACGGAAGAACAAAAATATTATTATAAGGAACACCGCTTGTCACAAAAAGGGAAACACTTATGGGAACAAATTGATAAATTATATACCAGTGCTATAAACGTGTGCTCTACTTATAATGTTACTTATTGCTTTGATAAATCTTGTTGCTGTAGGAGGAATAAACACCTCCCTTTTCAATGTGAGTATAATGATAATGTTACCATATCTTCTTATGTTAAGGGGAATTATGACTTTTATGATGTGGAACAATTGAAGAATTTATTTGTTGGAAGGGTGCATTTGAACTTGCTAGTTTGCTTGAAAATACTGATGATTCACCTTATAAATATGAGGTTTATGATATACTTAAATTTTTCTTTGATAATTACAAGGTAGAAAATGGCTATATTCCTGAATATCTTAATAGATGCTCTCCACCAATGGAAGAGACTAATGCCTTGCAGGAGCCTATGGAAGAAGAAATTGCTGAAACTGGAAGCTCATTGGATGAAAAAGAGGAGGAGAGTGATGATCAAGAGGAGGAAGAATGGATCTACCCATCCCGACCTTCTAATGAGAGTAACTCTTTACCCCTTACATTATTTGATTGTCCCCATGCTTACCAAAGGAGGACGATTGTCATGATCCTGAGGATTCTTTTGAAAATGTTTATAATAAAGCTCTATTGCTTGTAGATCACGAAAAGATGCTTTATGTGATAGTTATATTGTTGAGTTTATTCATGAGGCTACTCAAAATTATTATGAGAGGGGAAAATATGGTTATAGAAGTTTTCATGGTACCGAAACACCTCTCTATGTGCTGAAAGTTTTGAAGTTACTCTTGTTTTATCTTCCTATGCCTGTCACTTTGTTCTTTGTGAATTTATTTGCATACAAGATTCCTATGCATAGGAAGTGGGTTAGACTTAAATGTGTTTTGAATTTGCTTCTTGATGCTCTCTTTTACTTCAATTCATATTTCTTATGTGAGCATCTTCTCAAACTATCATGCCTAACTTAAAGGCGTTAAAGAAAAGTACTTATTGGGAGATAACCCAAAAGTTTTAGATGAGTCTTGGAAGTTATTACTTCTGTAATAAACGCTCCTTATCCTTTTTATTTGCTTTTTGTGCCAAGAGTAACGTCTAATGAGAGAGAAGTAATGATTGGGAAAGTTGCTGTCCCGAAACAGATTTCCGTGCTTTACCGTAAAAATTCGTGTAAAATCTCTGTACGTCCTTTCGAGGCATGAAGTTTTGTGCTTCTGCCCCAGGTTGTTATCTAACTTTCGTTAGTTCAACACTTTTTGATTTGAGCAACAGAAGGTCTTCGAAAAAATTCGTCTTTACCTGCTGGTCTGTTTTAACAGATTTCGGCCATTTTCTGCATTTGCTTCTTGTTGGTTCCTTTTTGAGTTCTTTTGGGGAATTGAGCTTTTAGAGAGAAGTGATACAGTAGCTAGTGTATCAATGGAAGTTTATTGGTGTTAGAACTGAACCTAAAAGACTTATTATCTTGAATGTACTAATGTTGCTAATAAAGATTGTGTGAAGTTTTGTATGAAGGAAAAATTTCAGGTGTATGGAAGGAATGAGTAATGAGATGAAGGATGGACAAAAGCTCAAGCTTGGGGATGCCACGCGTGACACCCCAAGAAATATCCAAGAAGTACAAGCGTTAAAGCTTGGGGATGCCCAAGGCATCCCCTTCTTCATCAATAAAAATCCCAGGTTTCTTCCAAACGCTTCATTTTTATTGTTTCATGCACAGTTGTGTTGTTCTTGGAACGTCTTTTTTTTCGTTTTCGTTTTGGTTTTTCGTTTGATTTGTTTGCTTAGTTTTCTGAATAAGTTGGTTGGACGCCCTCTTTCATACATTGGTTTTCAAATAGTTTGGTTTGGTTTGGAAAAGAGTAGGAAAGTTCATGCTTAAGTAGTAAAGAGAGCTTGTTTTTGACTGTGGCCTATGCTTTGTCATGCCATGCTTGATAATGTTTTGGCTTTATGCTTAGTATTCTTTGCTGTAGCATGACTTGTTATAAAAAATTGAGATTGCTTAATGTGCCTTGGATGAATCATGCGTTGTTTTAGCATATTAAAGCATAGTATTGTGGTATTCTCCTTTGATGCTTTATTTGGGTTGACTTGGCGCATGCTCACACCATGTTATGACTATCCAAAGTCACCATAGCCTTTATGATCCTTTTAATTTTCAACTTGTAGTATCACTTTATGCTTTGATCAATGATGTTTTGTCGCTCTGCATGATTATCTCCATTACTTCTCTCTTAGTTTGTCGCTCCCAGTCTTTTCCTAGCCTCCACAACCAAGTATGAGTTCCACTCATGCATCCAAATCCTTAAACCAAGTTATTCCAAAGAGTCCACCATACCTACCTATTAGCAATTGCTATTCCAAGTATATTCATGCTTTTGTTGACCTTCCAAATTAAACTTGTTATGAGAAAACTAGTGATTAAAGCTCTCACGAACTTGGTGGCACTCTTTATTTTTTGCATCTTCTAAACTTGAACCATTGTGTAGTCTATGTTGTATATGCTTGCACTTATTTGTTGGGGATTAGCAGAACCATGCTTTCATGGGGAACGCTTTCAACATTGCACTTGTACTTTGTACCTAGTTGATATCATGCTCTTTTGTCTATGGATGTCGTCGGTGTGAAATGAAAGGGGAGCTTGTAAGTCCATGGAATTATGTATATGTGTTAGAGAAACGCCTGGGCTCTGGTCTAATCCATGCTGACATGGTGGAAACCTACAGCGTAACCATAATGAGCTGTCTATGAAGCATTCTTCTTATAAAAAAAGTCCTATATTGAGAAAAAAGAGAAAAAGAAAAAAGAGATTATGAAAAGAGGAAGGAGAGAAAAAAGCACCATATTCCTATGGTAAATAAGAAGATTGCTGAGATGCTTGTTGTCTGCTTGCCTTGTCATTTTGATATGGGGATTCTTCCGTATCATCGGGCAAGGGGTACCCCGTTGGTGGTTCTCTATTATACACATGTACTTACGATGACAAGAACTTTCCGGTGACTAAACTTGAGTAGCATGAGGAGCATCCCTCGTATTCAAGGGACATGAGATTTCCAACTTATACTTTGTCAAGCATGTACACCATAGTTTGTTCACTTTAACCTTAATCACTTCAAGATGCTTATGATAGGGGCAATGAGAGCTAAAAGCTATAAGTACCATAATTTTTGGAAGCTCTTTATGAAACTTAAATCTCTGCTTCCTTCTATGAAGGCCTTTCTTCCACTTATATATTGAGTCTCCATCTTCTATCTTTATGCACCTACTTTGAGAGCATAGTGGCCATTCTTAGTTCTATGTGCATTGTCCCAAGACTAGTTGATTGATGCATATGTCACATCCCAAAAAATTTCAAATTTTGAAATGTGAAAAAAAACTTAAATCAAGTGAAGAAACAAGTTCTTTGAAATTCAGAAGGAACAAAAACTTTTGGAACATTTAATACAGTGCCTCCAAAACCCAAGCCAAACTAAATGATTTTTGTTTGTGAAGTGGTGTGCATGTTTTAAAATCCCAAATCATGAAGCATGCATGAGCATCTTGACTTGGTTGCATTTTAAAACCTAAGAGAAGTGAAAATTATCTCAAATCCTAAAACTCTAATTATTTGTTAACACTAAGAACAACACAATACTATGGATATACTCCATATTTAAATTATACAAAATAACTTTTGTGTGACCTAAAAAGATAAAGGGCAAAATAATAAACCAATAGAGATTGGTTTCATCAAATTTGGAGCCATGGATAAAAAGATATGAATTATTTTGAGAATAGAATTAAGAAAGGCAATATTAGCTATTAAAGCCAAAGTGAATAAATTTGGTTAGAAAAAATTTGAGTTAGAAAGTAAATGTGTTCTGTAATGCCCTAAAAACCTAATTTGAGTTTTAAATTTTTTTAGAAATTTGTTTGATTCAAATTGGATCCTTAAATCAAAAGTTTTTGGAGAAAACAGAAAAAGAAAAACTGAAAGAATAAGCAAAGAGGAAAAAAACAGCAGCAGTATCTGGCCTGCTCGGCCCACCCCCCAGCCCAATAGCAGCCCACCAGGCACTCCCCCTTCTTCCCCTCTCTTTCTTTCTCACCGCCCACCTGCACACCCCCTCTCTCTGACACCGCGACCCCTCCTCCACGTCACCTCCACCTCACCTTCTTCCACCGCGGGACGAACAGTCCGTCTCCCTCCCTCTATCATTTCTAAATCGGCTCGAATTAGAGCGTTTGCGCATTTAAAGCCCCACTTCAACCCTGCCCCCTTAACCGTCACTCCCTCCTCTCCGTTTCCCCTCAGACCCCACCACCTGAGAGCCCCTAGGTTGCTCGGAATCGAGCTCGGACCGCCGCAGACACCGGCAGACTCCGGCGAGAATTCACTATCCCACGCCCTCTTTTCTACCCTGTTAGCTCCACCGTCCTCTGGCGCATCGTTTATATTTTTGTTCGATTTGCACCTCCCCAGATCGTCGCCACGATCTTCATCTGAGCCGTTTCTGCCGCCGCCGTTCGCCGACGAGATCCGGCGAGGAATCCCCGGCGAAGCCGAGCGCCCCTTCATCGACCGCGACCATCCCCGAGACCATCTTGACCGTGGTGATCGCTAGTAATAGTCCACTGTCTCCCTACCCCTCTAGAACCACCAGAGTGCCATCCTTCCGACGCGCCGTCGCCGCGCGCCGTCGCCAGCGCTGCCAGTCCGTGGCCAAAGCGCTAAGCGCCGTCCGATTTGTCACCAGCGGCCATGATTAGATTTCTAACCAAAGCGGTACAGGCTAATCTGGATTGCTCGTTTCCACTTAAAATCCAACGGCCCACGTTGATCGATCCAATCGAATCGGTACCAGCCAATAGGATAGCGCCACGTAGGCCTGAGCATCTGATTAATTTAGAAAATAGACAGAATTTGTATTAAACTTAGAAATTCAATAACTTTTGATCCATAATTCATAAAAATACAAATTTGGTGTCCATGGATTCATAAAAATGAGAGCTTCACTGCTGAGGCCTTATCTTAGCCTTTTGCTTCTGAAAATTTGGAGTTTTAGGCAGAACCTTTTTAGGAGTATTTTACCCATACAAATTGTTTTGTAAATTATTTTTCGGTGAATCTTTTTGCTGTGGATTGCAAATTGAACCCTCTGTCCAGTAAGACCAAAATATAATTTTGGTTGACTATACCTAATAGCATGGAAATTATTTAGTGAGTATAACCTTTTCAAATGCTAGAGAATATTGCTAATTGTTACAATTGCACAAATGGTTGCATTTGTAATCTTGCAATTATAAAATTTTCAGAAAGCACTTAGTAGTGTTCAAAACCTTGTTATAACAATTTGTACAATAAAATTGCCATCTTGCATGCTTGCATATTTTGCATGATTTTTGTATTGCCATTAGTGTTGATCTTGTGCATGTTTTGTCTTGGTTGTTTTGTTTGATAGATTGTGTGGTTTGCCAAGTGTGTTACTGCAAAGAGTGTACCAACACTACCAACTTCTAAGGCAAGTGGCACTATCATCCATATCCTACTATTTTCATTACACTTAGTGGATTTTTGTAGTATGCATGATAGGACTACTATGATACTATGCTATGCTATGTCCTATTAGGATATCCTTTATATATTCCTTAGTGGAAATACCATAGTGGTAGTATGATTAGCCCTTCTATAGTTTCGGGGTGAATTATACCATATTGTGATTATATGAAGTGTTAGAAAAATATATGTTTGGTATAATAAAACAAGTACTCAATGAATCACCGGGGTGGAAAGTGGATACTCAGTTGTGAATAAGGTGGCAACGAAGGGAACCATATCTATGGTTATCTCTTTCGTGTGTGCACTAGGAGAATACCACCCAGGAACTTAGAGATTGAACATGTTTCTCGTACAGTGGCTTCCGTGTACAGCCACATGCCAAATGGGCTTTGGCTTAGTCAATTACATAGTGGAAGACCCATGCATTGGCACCTCTTCAGGTTAACTTGAATTATGTATTGGAGGTCTATCCTTGCATTGGTTCCTGGTAGATGTGCTAGCATTATGTATTGGGAGGACTTCTATGGAAAGACTTTGTCACATTCTCGATCTGCCGGTACTCCATCTTGGTGAGTACTAATCCAGCAGCCACTGGTGGCGTCAAGACGAGATTGTGTCTTGTGGGTAAAGTGTACAACTTCTGTAGAAGATTAAATTCTAAGTACTTAGCCGTGTCCCCGATTGTCGACAACTCTGAGCAACTAAGGCCTGAAGCTATGGAAGATCTCGACATTCCAATTTCTCAAAGTAAAACTTGATGGTGTCAACAAGGGAATAGAAAAACTTGGAGTTCGCCAAGGAGTTCGGAAAGTTGTTGAAAGGTCAAAACTATTTTGCAAAGATATGATCAAACCATGTTGCTTTCTGCAAATAAGCCTAAGATCTACTTAGCCAAATATGCATGTAGTGATAGTCCAACTTATATTCACCAACTTGTGACACTTGCCAATACATTCAAAGTATTGACCCTTTGTGGCTGCAACCTATCATGTTGCAGGATATTCTATTGATGAGTGAAGAACGATGGTAGGGGTTATGAGTCTACACTCAACATGTTTGCCTATGGCACATGAAGATGAAGGACTCCATGCTTTACTTGTATTCTGCTGCTTTGTAATAAGATAGCCTATGGCTATGAGTTTGTAATATGTATTCATATTCTGGATCATGCGATGTAATATGACCTTTGTATCTTGATATTACATCTTAAACTGTGGGTGCTAGCTATTCGATCCAGGGACTAGCACTGTAATCACATGGATTCGAACCAAGCTAGGTTCAGTTCATGACAGATGGTATCAGAGAACTGTGTTTCCTGTAGGTTCGTAACCCTAGGAATTGGACAAACCCCTTGTTTGGAACGAACTTATAATTTTATACTTTGTATATTTTCTCGTATACCTTGATCATTCTTTACTGAATCTCTTCTCCTTCAAAAATGTAGAGGACCAACCTTTGATTTCTCTAAGGACCTTGAAGATGGATCAGGTCAACAAGAAGTTCA
Organism: Avena eriantha; assembly: GCA_910589775.1. Classification (NCBI taxonomy): domain Eukaryota; kingdom Viridiplantae; phylum Streptophyta; class Magnoliopsida; order Poales; family Poaceae; genus Avena; species Avena eriantha. The sequence goes on from OU342745.1 coordinate 22,041,976, forward strand.
AGATAGAAGTTTCTACAAAACCTCTAGCTTGCAAAATATGTGGAGAAGTAGGCCACACCTCTAAGGAGCATAAAGACCAATGTCCCTTTTGTGATCACAACCATCCAGTTGGAGAATGCCTCACATCTCAAGTTACTTGTTACCTATATGAAGGAACCAACCACATTCCTGCCCAGTGCCATCTCAACTTCATAGTGCAACAAGTGAAAGAGCAAGTCAAGGATGGAATGTATCAAGCTCTTAGGAAGAAAGAAGAAAACCTTAACCATGTCACCTGCTTCAAATGCAATAAAGAAGGACACAATATCAATGAATGCCTAGAGAAGGAAGTTCAAGAAAACCACAACAACACTTCAAGGAAAAGGACTCGAGACATGACAAAAGTGTTTTGCTATCGCTGCCGGAAGATAGGACACTTCACCGATGATTACCAAACTCAAAAGAGAGCTCCCTCTGATGTTATCATAGTGCCACCCATGAGACATTAGATTGCCTGCCAATTATCATGTTTGAGTTATCGATATCGTGTTAGCGTATGGATCATACCGACCTATGTGGTGTGACTATACCAGGTTGCTTGTTTCAAGAGAACTTGTTATTTTCTTCTATAATGAGTTAACCTCAGAAGTTGCTAAGTGATTGGTTGCTTGATGAATGTTTGATTGAACTGGTTTGTTTTGGGTTGAGTGTGTTAGAACTCCTTTAGATCTATCTATCTATCAATTCTTATCCCTATTAAACCAACAGATGCCTCCCAGACGCGCCAACGACCACGATAACAATGAAGACAACAACAACAATGGAAATGAGATGCAACAGATGATGACTGCACAGACTCAGCTAATGCAGATGATGACACAATTCATGACAACCATCAACAATCAGAATCAGAACAACAAAAATAACAACAACAATCCACCACCTCTGGATATGCTCACTAGATTTCTGAGGTTGAGACCTGCAAAGTTCTCTGGTACTTCTGATCCAATGGTAGCTGATGACTGGTTACGTTCAGTAAATAGGGATCTAGTGACCGTTGGATGCTCTGATGCTGAGAAAGTGAGATTTGCAGCACACTTGCTTGAAGGCCCTGTAGCTACATGGTGGGACAACTTTCAAGTCACTCACCCCATTAAAGAAGTGACTTGGGAAATATTTGAAGATGGTTTTCGCACTAATCATATCTCTTCAGGCGTGATGAGTCTGAAGAAGAAGGAGTTTCACAACCTTAAACAGCGGCACCGCAATATTGCTGAATATATTGAGGAATTCAACAATCTATCATGTTATGCTCCAGATGATACTGATGCTAAGAGGAAGGAAACGTTCCTAGATGGACTGAATGATGAACTTTCCATGCAATTATCCATTGCTTATGTTCCAACTTATCAATCACTATGTGACAAAGCTAGAATTTTAGAGAGTAAGAAGGAGAAAGTTGAGAACAGGAAGAGGAAGCATAGCCTTGACAAATATCACTCAGGATCATCACAGAAGATGCATTCATTCGGAGAGGACAATGGGGATTCTGGATCACATCAGCATGAAAGAAATGGACATAATCACCATCATCACAAGAATCACCACATCAACAATAGAAGTGGTAGTAACAATGTGAATGGTACTAATAATGGAGATAACCTTGGTCAGAACCAACATAATGATCCCAAGAAGGACATTAGCCAGTTGTAGTGTTACAATTGTAAGCAACTTGGACAGTTTGTAGCAGACTGTCCCGAGAAGAAGAATAATAAGAATGTTGGAGACTCTAATGGGAGCAATTCCAATGTGACCCAGAAAGGACATATGAACCACATCAACATGTATGGAACCCTTGAAGAACTAGATGATGTGGATGGTAAGCTTTAGCTAACTCAATTCAGTGGTATAAGAATCTCAAGATGGAGAAATGTTAACAACCTTTGGATGTCAATCATTGAACCCTTAGCCAAGTGAATCATCAAATGAAACCCAACAAAATTTCCTTTTAAGGGTGGTAGCACCCAATTTATCCTAAAACCCAACCTATTCTTTCTAGCCTTCTCGAATCTCGAGGACGAGATTCCTTTTAAGGGTGGTAGTCTGTCACATCCCAAAATTTTCCAAATTTTGAAATGTGAAAAAAAACTTAAATCAAGTGAAGAAACAAGTTCTTTGAAATTCAGAAGGAACAAAAACTTTTGGAATATTTAATACAATGCCTCCAAAACCCAAGCCAAACTAAATGATTTTTGTTTGTGAAGTGGTGTGCATGTTTTAAAATCCCAAATCATGAAGCATGCATGAGCATCTTGACTTGGTTGCATTTTAAAACCTAAGAGAAGTGAAAATTATCTCAAACCCTAAAACTCTAATTATTTGTTAACACTAAGAACAACACAATACTATGGATATACTCCATATTTAAATTATACAAAAGAACTTCTGTGTGAGCTAAAAAGATAAAGGACAAAATAATAAAACAATAGAGATTGGTTTCATCAAGTTTGGAGCCATAGATAAAAAGATATGAATTATTTTGAGAATATAATTAAGAAAGGCAATATTAGCTATTAAAGCCAAAGTGAATAAATCTGGTTAGAAAAATTTGAGTTAGAAAGTAAATGTGTTCTATAATGCCCTAAAAACCTAATTTGAGTTTTACAAATTTTTAGAAATTTGTTTGATTCAAATTGGATCCTTAAATCAAAAGTTTTTGGAGAAAAAAGAAAAAGAAAAACTGAAGGAATAACCAAAGAGGAAAAAAAAACAGCAGCAGTATCTGGCCTGCTCAGCCCACACCCCCAGCCCAACAGCAGGCCACCCGGCACTCCCCCTTCTCCCCCTCTCTTTCTTTCTCACCGCCCACCGGCACACCCCCTCTCACTAACACCGCGACCCCTCCTCCACGTCACCTCCACCTCACCTTCTTCCACCACGGGACAAACAGTCCGTCTCCCTCCCTCTGCCGTTTCTAAATCGGCTCGAATTCGAGCGTTTGCGCGTTTAAAGCCCCACTTCAACCCTGCCCCCTTAACCGCCACTCCCTCCTCTCCGTTTCCCCTCAGACCCCACCACCTGAGAGCCCCTAGGCTGCTCGGAATCGAGCTCAGACCGCTGCAGACACCGACGGACTCCGGCGACGATTTCGGCGAGAATCCACTGCCCCGCGTCCTCTTTTCTGCCCTGTTAGCTCCACCGTCCTCTGGCGCATCGTTTAATATTTTTGTTCAATTCGTACCTCCCCAGGTCATCGCCACGGTCTTCATCTGAGCCGTTTCTGCCGCCGCCGTTCGCCGACGAGCTCCGGCGAGGAATCCCCGGCGAAGCCGAGCGTCCCTTCATCGACCGCGACCATCCCCGAGACCACCTCGACCGCGGCGATTGCTGGTAATAGTCCACGGTCTCCCTACCCCTCTAGAACCACCGGAGCACCACCCTCACGACGCGCCGCCGCCGCACGTCGTCGCCAGCGCCGCCAGTCCGTGGCCAAAGCGCTGAGCGTCGTCCGATCTGTCACCAGCGGCCAGCATTAGATTTCTAACCGAAGCGGTACGGGCTAATCTGGATCGCTCATTTCCACTTAAAATCCAATGGCCCACGTTGATCGATCCAACCGAATCGGTACCAGCCAATAGGGTAGCGCCACGTAGGCCTGAGTGTCTGATTAATTTAGAAAATAGACATAATTTGTATTAAACTTAGAAATTCAATAACTTTTGATCCAAAATTCAGAAAAATACAAATTTGGTGTCCATGGATTCAGAAAAATGAGAGCTTCACTGCTGAGGCCTTATCTTACCCTTTTGCTTCTGAAAATTTGGGGTTTTAGGTAGAACCTTTTTAGGAGTATTTTACCCATAAAAATTGTTTTGTACATTATTTTTGGGTGAATCTTTTTGATATGGATTGCAAATTGAACCCTCCGTCCAGTAAGACCAAAATATAAATTTGGTTGACTATACATAATAGCATGGAAATTATTTAGTGAGTATAACCTTTTCAAATGCTAGAAAATATTGCTAATTGTTACAATTGCACAAATGGTTGCATTTGTAATCTTGCAATTATAAAATGTTCAGAAAGCTCTTAGTAGTGTTCAAAACCTTGTTATAACAATTTGTACAATAAAAATTGCCATCTTGCATGCTTGCATATTTTGCATGATTTTTGTATTGCCATTAGTGTTGATCTTGTGCATGTTTTGTCTTGGTTGTTTTGTTTGATAGATTGTGTGGTTTGTCAAGTGTGTTACTACGAGGAGTGTACCAACACTACCAACTACTAAGGAAAGTAGCACTATCATCCATATCCTACTATTTTCATTACACTTAGTGGATTTTTGTAGTATGCATAATAGGACTACTATGATACTATGCTATGCTATGTCCTATTAGGATATCTTTTATATATTCCTTAGTGGAAATACCATAGTGGTAGTATGCTTAGCCCTGCTATAGTTTCGGGGTGGAATATACCATATTGTGATTATATGAAGTGTTAGAAAAATATATGTTTGGTATAATAAAACAAGTACTCAATGAATCACCGGGGTGGAAAGTGGATACTCAGTTGTGAATAAGGTGGCAACGAAGGGAACCATATCTATGGCTATCTCTTTCGTGTGTGCACTAGGAGAATACCACCCAGGAACTTAGAGATTGAACATGTTTCTCGTACAATGGCTTCCGTGTACAGCCACATGCCAAATGGGCTCTGGCTTAGTCAATTACATAGTGGAAGACCCATGCATTGGCACCTTTTCAGGTTAACTTGAATTATGTATTGGAGGTATATCCTTGCATTGGTGCCTGGTAGATGTGCTGGCATTATGTATTGGGAGGACTTCTATGGAAAGACTTTGTCACATTCTCGATCTGCCGGTACTCCATCTTGGTGAGTACTAATCCAGCGGCCACTGGTGGCGTCAAGACGAGATTGTGTCTTGTGGGTAAAGTGTAAAACTTCTATAGAAGATTAAATTCTAAGTACTTAGCCGTGTCCCCGATTATCGACAACTCTGAGCAACTAAGGCCTGAAGCTATGGAAGATCTCGACATTCCAATTTCTCAAAGTAAAACTTGATGGTGTCAACAAGGGAATAGAAAAACTTGGAGTTTGCCAAGGAGTTCGGAAAGTTGTTGAAAGATCAAAACTATTTTGCAAAGATAGGATCAAACCATGTTGCTTTATGCAAATAAGCCTATGATCTACTTAGCCAAATATGCATGAAGTGATAGTCCAACTTATATTCACCAACTTGTGACACTTGCCAATACATTCAAAGTATTGACCCTTTGTGGCTCCAACCTATCATGTTGTAGGATATTCTATTGATGAGTGAAGAATGATGGTAGGGGTTATGAGTCTACACTCAACATGTTTGCCTATGGCACATGAAGATGAAGGACTCCATGCTTTACTTGTATTCTGCTGCTTTGTAATAAGATAGCCTATGGCTATGAGTTTGTAATATGTATTCATATATTCTGGATCATGCGATGTAATATTACCTTTGTATCTTGATATTACATCTTAAACTGTGGGTGTTAGCTATTCGATCCAGGGACTAGCACTGTAATCACACGGATTCGAACCAAGCTAGGTTCGGGTCATGACAGCATATCTTGATATTGCTTGTTTTAAACTATTTGTATCTAGTCACTCTTTTGAACTTTGAAGGGGGTGGTGTTGTCAGCCCAGGCACCCCCTCGGCCTCTCCTTCCGCCTATATATTGCCCTCGGGACCAAAACCCTAAGTACCCGATCAAAAATCCACAAAAGAGTCTATAGCCGCCATCGTCTCTGTCCCTAGATCAGGAGGGATCTGAAGCTCTTCTCGGCACCCGGCTAGAGAGGGGAATTCACCCTGGAGGCCTTCTTCATCATCATGCAAGCATCTGGTGTGATGCGTGAGTAGTTCATCTCTGGACTACGGGTCCATGTAGTAGCTAGATGGCTAGTTCTCCTCCTTTGTGCTATCATGTTTAGATCTTGTGAGCTCCGTTCATGATCAAGATCATCTATTTGTAATTCTACATGTTGTGTTTGCGGGGATCCGATGGATATTGAGATGCTATTTCAGATTGATTATTGATTCTATCATGTCTTTGTTATTTGTGATCTTGCATGCTTTCCATTGTTAGTAGCTATCTTGGCCAAGTAGATGCTAGCAACTCCAAGAGTTAGTATTTATGCTCGATAGTGGGTTCATGCATCTGGTAATCTGGGGAAGTGACAGAGATCTCTAATGTACTAGATGTGCTATTGCTACTAGGGAGAAAACAACAATCCTTTGTTCATAGAACAATCGTATTGTTTACATTACACGCAATTCGTAAAGCAATAATTTGTTGCTTGCAACTTAATACTAGAGGGGGTTCGGATGATAACCTGAAGGTGGATTATTAGTCATAGATGCAATTGGATGGCGGTCTATGTATAATGTTGTAATGCCCAATTGAATCTCAAAGGAGTCAAGATGATTAGTATAAGCTTGTATGCTTTCTCGATGTTTGTCGATTGCCCCGCTGTAATTTGTTCACCCAACATGTTATCTATCTTAAGGAGAGCCACCCGTAGTGAACTATGGACCCTGGTCCTTTCTTTTACTTACAATCTACAAACTGTTTATTGCTTTGTGTTTACTTTCTGCAAACTATTACTTCCTTCCATTCGATACGTTTAATGTTTTGTTTTCATCAAAACCAGTGAGATTGACAACCTCATCGCAAGTTGGGGACATAGTTTGTGGTTGTGTTGTGAAGGTCTCCACGTTGCTGCTGGCACCGGCAGTGCGCCCTGCCAATGTTCAGCTAGCTACACCTTTGAGGTGTTTCCTTACTGCTATGCTCATCATACCTTCCTCTTGGGGTTCCCCAACAAGCTCGTTAGTACACGAGTCAGCAATCAACACCATATTCATCCATCTCATCTACATCTTGTGTAGATCTTGTTGTAATTCCTATACTCATTGTGGATTTATACAAGTACTATTCATCTATGATTGTTTCCATTACCATTGCCATGATGTTAATTGCCTCCATGTCTAAAAGGATCTCTAGCTGAGATGGAGAAACCCTAGCATATGACTGAGATGAGATAGAGATTATTATGTTATACATCATTATGTGTACGTGTTAATTGTCTTCATCTTGATATTGGGAGAAGTGCACCTCCTTAATATTTGCCTCTTATGGGGACTCGATGGAGCGGATTACTTGTTAGTAGACAGAGGGATGATGGCGCTTACGGTGACTATAAAGCTGTTGCCATTCTTTACGTACTAACTTGGGGAACCAAGGAGAACTCATCAAGCCATGTCCATGCCACGGGAGAAATCCCTTAATAGCACGGTAATGCGATGGTTGTCGATTACTATTGTGGTTATGAGGACAATGTGTGTAGCGGTTGCTGACAAATCGTTCATATATGGAGCTCCTCCCACATACATACACACTATGAGAATATTCGTTATAATACTCTTGATTACTTAGCTAAATTGCTAGCGGTGTATCCACTACTCCCTGAGAATGCCCTTTCCCTATTGTAGTTCCAAAGTTCTTTTACACACGCGATTCTTACTTTCTGCATTAAGTTTTGCTTTACTTTAAATTACCTTGTTCAACTAAAACCCCAAAACAACTCTACTTATCTTGCATATTAAAGTTATTTCTTAAGTAGTTCGTTTAGTTATAGTTAAAGGCATTTTAGTCTTTTGCCTACTACTCCCTGTGGCATCGATATCTTTATTTCGAAACTAGCTACAAACGATCTATGCACTTGCAGTCATCAAGCTATTTTCTGGCGCTATTGCCGGGGAGCTTAGCACTATAAGTCATTTTACTTTTAGCTATTTAATTTCATTGTACTAATTTTTACTTGAGTTGCAGGACCACAACAATGGACAATACTCAACATTTAAACCAGCTTGAGGCAGTAAGGAAAATGGGTTCACCCATGGACGCTTTTATAACTATCAACAAAAGCATAAATCTGGATGGAGTGGAAATCCATCCTTTATTATTTGAATTTTTACATTCTCAGATTTTTGCAGGAACCAATGAAGAAAGTCCATATGGACACTTACAATTCTTTGAAGACATTCTCAGTTCCTTTATTTTCGACGACTGTAATCTTCATATGGTTAAAATCCAGATGTTTAGACAAAGTCTCTCTAATAATGTTTGCGACTGGTACAGATCTTTTTGTGCAGAAGCACAAAGGACTTGGGAGGAATTGACAACTAAATTCCTATCAAAATATTATTCTGAAAGCAAAGCTCACAGGATGAGAGGTATTATTATCAGTTTCAAAAATAATCCTAGTGAAGGATTATATGAAGGATATCTAAGGTATAAAAGTTACCTAGATAATTGCCCCCATCATCGTTTGCCTGATTAGTTAATCATCCATACATTTTATGGAGGGCTAAATATTTTGATAGTTTGCCTTTTATTTCCATACATCGTTTGCCTTTTATTTCCATCACCAAAGCTCGAGTGGATAATCAGAAGGAAACCATTTCACTAAAGTTTGGAGAAGAGGAAATGACATTCCACTTCGCCAAACTAAAGAAGATGCCATATGAAGTGGAGAATATCAAGGAATAAAAGACGATTGCCAAGCTAGCGACAATTCATTTCAGTACTCCACAAGATGAATTAGAAAGGAGCTTGATTAATTGGGAAGAAGCACCAGATGATGAGAAGAAAGAAGACATGTATTATTACCTTGATTTAATTCCGGAAGCACAAAATCCACATGACTATGAAGAATTGGAAAGAACAGGAGATAAAGAACCTCCACCAATAGAATTGAAAAAACTGCCAAACAATATGAGGTATGAGTTTTTAGATAATGAAAATAAATGTCCTATTATTTGTAACATCCCAAAACTTCAATCCAAGCTTATCAAGATCTAAATCACCAAATTTAGGGTTAACAAAAACTTTTTCAAATTAAAAATGAAAGCATTCATGTGTATGAGCATTTAAATTAGGAATTCATTTGAATTGCCATGGTTTTGTGATTCTTTGGTTGTAAAATGTTTCTTAGGTGATTTAAACATCATCTACATCATTCCCAAACTTTTACTAAATAAAATCAAATAAAAACAATTAAAAAGGAGGAATGGTCATTTTGGCCATTTTAATCCACTACACTACTTGGAGTGTTCCTAGCACTCATTTCTTAACAAAAACAATTCATGATCTTTGCACCCCTTGCTAGTAAACATAATGAGGTACCAAGGCCCACCTTTTTATCTGCTAAAATCATTCAAACACTATATTTAAAAGGCATTGGAAAATTGAGTTCAATGCATATGCATAGATCACCCCTATTTGAAAAACCATCACAATGAGCTCCACTTTAAAAACTCTTGCAACCAGAGACTACCTGGCACTATTGTAGATCACCCAAAAATTTTGAAACCAAAATTCAAAAGTTTACTTCTTGCGGCCATTTCATCAAACAGGTGGCAGGCACAAATCTGGCCAAATTCAAAACACTATTTTGAGCAGTGATTTTGGTCACCATTTGGGCCTAACTTGGTCCCCTTGTCCCCACCCCCCAGTGCACCCCCTACCCTTGCTAGCCTGGCCAAGCCCTGTGCACATGACCAAATGGTCATGGCCATTAAGGCAGAGCACCTTGAGCACCCTCACCGATGACATCGCGCCACAGCAGCCACCAGCCTCTCTCACCTTGTCCAGCCCATCGCCCGTGGTCCACCTCCACCGTCCAACCAGCCCCAGCCCCAGCCCAGAGACAGAGACCAGAATGGCCAAGAACCTCCGCGCCCGGAGCTGGTCGACCATGCCGACGCCGCCCGCAGAGCGTGCCCTATCCCCGCGTGTACAGACCGCCCCTCGGCCGCAGCCCGCGCCTATCGCTCTGCTAGGACCTAGGGAACACCCTAGACACCCCCGCTGGCCGCCCAACGCACCCCAGCCACCGCTCGCCGTCGAACCCGCCGCCTCTGCCGTCCGGAGCGCGTGACGCTCCCGACCAGCACAGAGCTTGCCGTGCCGCGCCTTTAAGCCTCAGCGCACCGCCAGGAGACAGGCCACCGTCCCCTACCTCGAGCCACGCCGCTAGCCCCCTGTGCCGCCCTCGCCGGAGTCGCCTGCCCACACCGCTCGGTGTCACCGTCATGCCTATAGAAGCCGACCTTCCCAGCCTCTTTTCTCCACACTCACTCACTCCCTACCTCACACTGAACCTCACCCACCTCTCACCGACGCCACTCGAGCTCTGCCTCGCCGGAATTAGAGCCGGAGCCGCCGCAGCAGGAGGAGAAGGGCGCCTGTGATTTAGGGCACCCCAAGCTCCGCCGCAACCGCGCCTCGCCTCGCCGTCGTCTTCCAGCTCGTTTGCCCGCCTCACCAACCTTGCTAGAGCCCTGGTACGCCCCCAGTCGACCCCCACCGCTGCGTCTAGGTCAAGTTCTCGCCGGAGTAATCCGTCGACGACGATGAACCCCCACCATTAGATCCCCTTTTAATCGTGCGGCCTAGAATGCTAGATACTGTTTCGGTGTTGTTGTGCCGCTGACTGGTGGAGCCCGCATGTCAGCTGAGCCCCATGCCGCGGAGCGCCACTGAGCCGGCCCATGTTCGTTCCCGCGCTAGCCCAGCCGTTCAATTTTGGTTTTTTCTTTTTAAGTTGAATCTAGTTTCTGTCCACTAGTTTAAAATTCAATTTTGGGAGTTGTACAAATCCAAATTGCATGAAACCAATTGTGCCTGAAAGGTATTGAAGTTATCTATCCAAGACCGTTGGATTTAATTCAATTAGAATTATAGATCGCTCCTAGTAAAAATAACAAAACAGAAGCATTTGCAACTTGCAACATTTTTATAAAATCAACCAAGTTAGCTTTTGAGTTGATTCCAACTCTCAAAAATCAGATTTCATCATATCTATCTAAATATGTAATAATATTAAGGTTTACATGCAATGACTTTGGACTAGTACCAAAATAATGCTATATAGGCATTTCTAGTCACTTTAAATCATTAAATAATAAACTTGAACCAAAGTAATATTGAGCCAATCTTTAAATATCATTCCCACATGTTAGAATATGTGGTGATGACATGTGTCAATATGATCCCATATTTTAAGTGGTGAATATTAAATCTTAGTTAATTTTTCAATGAGTAGAAATTACTTTTCTAAATTAAAAAGATGAAACTAGTGATTTAAACTTGTGATGCTTGTGATGATAATAGATCATCAAATGTGTGTCTTAGAATGCTATTTAGCCTAGTTAAGTATGGTTTGGTGATTGTGTACTCCGTATGTATTTATAGACGATAGTACCGACCAAGCTTTCGAGGAGGAGGAGTTCTACCAAGAAGAAGAAGAAAACTTCAACCACTGCACCAACCAAGGCAAGCTAGCACTATCCAAGATAACCCTTGCAAGTTGTACTTGCAAGCCACCATTAATAATGCAAGCTAACCCTTGCAAGTTTCCTGCTTAGAAAGCTAGGATCAAACTAGATGATTTAGCAAAGATGCTTTATGCATGCTTTGATCACACCCCTCTGACTATTAGTTACCCCAAGTCTTATTTACAAGTTTTACCTCCCTTAGTTTACACAAAGTCTTTACTTGTTTTGAAGGTAGCATAAAGAGTATAAAACTTGACCTATTTAGAACCCTTTAGATGCCATTCTATGGCATGAGATTGAACCCATCTTTTCCACCTTAGTGAACACTCTTAACTTAGTAGTTTAGAGTAGATCAAAAACTTGAGTCACTTTAGAGGGGAACACTTGGTGAAAATGAATTATGAAAACCTTGGAATGATGAGTCATTCTATTGAGATGTTTTGACATGTGTTGAGAAACACAAATGGTTTATGATGGTGAAAATGTTGAGGCATGAGCCTTAACCCTTTTATAAAACCGATGGTTGGATTCGGATGCGATACCATTCCAAATTTACCGTACAACCACACTACCTGAATTGGGTAAGGCTTAGCTGGAAATTTATATGCATTAGTATTAGTTCCCTCGCGGGAGAGGTTTGAGCTGAGGCTACCTCTCAATGTTGTCCACCTATGCAGTGCCCAAGATGACAGATGGTCATGGTTGGGAGGCCATGCTCATAGGAGAGGTGCTTATACTAGGGTGTGTAAAGGGAAGGTTATGTTTGATTATCTGCATACTAAGTATGATGATTCAGGGTTATCCCTGACAGATCTATCGAATCTTGTGGTGAAAGTGTACCACCTCTACAGAGTATCAAACTATTCGAATAGCCGCGTCTGTGGTTATGGACAGTTGGAATGGCCATACTGTTTCGTTGTCAAATGTTTTCCAAACAACTTATGACATGAATGATGAACTTTGACTTGACCACAACAGGGTTGTGTTTATGAAAATAGCTCCCCAACCTAAGTGAGTCTAAAACTTTACTTTATCTTTCTTTGCTTTTGAACTCAGCTTAGGTTTCAAACTTAACTTTATAGTTAAACATAGAGTTAGCACTTTAACTTTAGAACTATCCTACTTGTTAATGGTAGTTTGCGAGTACTTAAAGAGTACTCATGGCTTTTGTCCCTGGCTATTCTCATGGCCAGACTATGAAGGAGACTATCAAGATGATGGCCAACAGGACGGCTCTGATAACTAGGACTATCTGCCTTCGTCAGCATTGCCTATGCCCCTGAAGATGGACCCCACCGCTACGCTTATCTTTTATTTCCGCTCCTTGTTGTATTAAGACTGGATCATGAGATCCTTATTTGTGTAAGACCTTATGTATGGTTTGTAATGGATGATGTACTGTGATATCCAATCCGTTATGTCTTGCAAAAATGGTAATCCTGGGATTGCGAGGTATAGCATAACGGGCATCTGGGATTAAAAATCTGGGTGTTGACAAGTTGGTATCAGAGCCATCCTGACCATAGGAGACCCTAGTTAGAATGGAGGTTCAAACAAAAACTTAGTTTCCAAACCAAAGTGAGTATTTATGAAAAACTACCTCCTCTCTTATCCTTGTGGATTCACTCTTTTTCAAAAATTCATGTTCCTCAAAATTCTTACACTACTACTTAAAATTTGACACACTTGATCACTTCACTAACTTCCTCATCCTTAATTCTTGTAGATGGAGTCTCAGTTCAGCAAGTTTTACCAGTTGGGAAACGGAGGTCAGCTGATCTTCGAGAGGGATCTGGATTCACTATCAGAGTTACTAGGACGCCCCCATCCAGAGTTTCTTGGAGCTCAACTTCCAGGACCACCAGGAGGAGACCTATAGTGGCTAGTCACCGCAGATCTTAGAGGAAGCATTGAAGCACCAACTATAGTGGCTCCGTGAGAGAGAACAACTGGCTAGATGGATTAGCCAAGGCAATGCATGAAGCTCTCGCACGTCTATGTGCCCTCAGCGTCAACCAAATCCAAGGAACCCGTTTTGCCCACTATGCAAGACGTGACTTCATGGGAATGCCGATGGAGATGCCAAGTCATCCAGCACTGAAGCGCCAAGTGCAGAACCTTGACTTCCTGTTGTATGACCGTCAGAAGGAGCTAGACAATGCCAGGGATTTAGCCAACCAGAACCGTGCCATTGCCGACCAGAAAGCCCAGACTTTCGCACTGCTCGTCTAGGATCGCCAGTCCCTTCGCCGCCAGCACGCAAAGAAGGATCGCACTATCGCCCGTCTTCACAAGAAGGTGGCCGACCTCGAGAAGACAGTCAAGGAGCAGGCAGCCCAGCTTGCAGAAAAAGAAGAAGAAGATGAGGGTGAAGACATCCAGGGAGACATAGATTCTTACCTCAACAATGATGATGACTTTCTGGCAGAGGATGCTGTGGACTTCTACACTGACGATGATGACTCTGACTTCATCGACGATGAGTAGACGCACTAGGGCACTGTCGTAGCATGAGATGTATCAGTCTCATTGTATCGTAGCTTGTAGAATGGTTCTTCAAACCATTTGTTTTCCCTTGGATTGTTGTGGTGTGTGTTGTATCGTGTGTTGCTTGCATGAATGAAATGGAGTAGTTGAAAAACCTGAGTCTAACTCAAGGTTTTAGCTTTGAAAACCCCAAACCATGAACCTTAGAATTTCCCTCTTACCCCTATATCCATCTCAATCTTCAGATGACTCGTGGAAGCAGATCTTGCAGAATCTCATCGCAGACCATGAAGCAAGCAGGGCAGAGCGCCAATCCAACTTAGCAACATTGCAGCAGATCACCCAGATGGCTCTCAACAACCAAGGGCATGGAAATTAGGATCACCAGGGATCCAAACTCAATAACTTTCAGAACACCAATTCTCCAATCTTTAGCACTTCTGAAAACCCATTAGATGCTGATGACTGGTTACAGACCATGGAAAACAACTTAGAAGTTGCAAGAGTTGATGAAAATGAGAAAGTTCTCTTTGCCACTCACTATCTGGCAGGAGATGCAAGAGCTTGGTGGAATAGCATCCGCAATATGAACCATGGTCAAGTGATGACATGGGAAGCATTCAAAGTCAAGTTCAGCCGCACCCACGTGCCGCAAGGTCTAGTCAACAGAATGAGCGATGAGTTCCGCGAATTAAAGCAAGGAAGAATGAATGTGGTGGAGTATCGCGATAGATTCCTGTCACTTGCCAGATATGCACCGGATGAGATCAACATGGAGGCCAAGAAGAAGGAGAGATTCCTGAACGGACTACATGATGAGATGCAGACAGTCCTCATCAACATCCGTTTTCAGGATCTAGAAGAGCTAGTCGACTCTTCCATTCAGATGGATGGGAAGATTAACCAGGCAAACGACAACCGCAAGCGTCGTATGATGCAGCAGTCTGGATCCAATAGTCACCAGAAGTACCGTCCCAACCCTTCACCAGGATATGCACCAAGGAACAACCGACCCCCAAATTCTCGCCCAAGCTACCCCAACCATAGCGGAGGCAATGTGAAGTCCGGAGGAAACAATCACAACTTCGGTAATGCCAACAACTTCAACCATGCACCTCCCAAGATCCACAACAACAACAACACTACACCTAGAATTGGCAGCAATGCTGTTCCTGTCGCAGTCAAGGACACGTCCCAGATCACTTGTTTCGAGTGTGGAGTGAAGGGTCACTACTCCAATGAATGTCCCAAGAAGACTTCAGCCAATGCCAATGTGAATGCCCCAGCGCAGCAGCAACGTCGTGTTCAACCAGGAAGGAGATTTGCCCCAGGGAACCCTCACAACTGCAACGGTTGTCTCTTCCACATGAACGCAGAAGAAGCCTAGGAAGCGCCAGATGTAGTGCTGGGTATGTTTTCTGTCAACTCCGTTTTAGCCAGAGTATTGTTTGATTCGGGAGCATCGCATTCATTTGTCACCAAAGAATTTGCATGCACTAGTAAGATTCACCCAACCAACTTGAAGCATGTCATGATAGTTCAAATCCCCGGTTCAACAACCAAAGCTAGAAAAATTTGCAAAGCTGTGCCTATCAGAATACATGGGATAGATTTTTATCCCAACCTAATTGTACTTGGAACCAAAGGATTGGAAGTAGTACTAGGTATGGACTGGATGTCAAGGCATAAAGGACTGATAGACTATGCTAAGAAAGCCATCACCATGACCACTAGTTCTGGGGTAACAGTAGAGCATATCTCTGAAACCTTACCCCGTCAATTCAAGTGCAACAAGAGTGTAGCCCTGCCCACCATAGACCAAGTCAGAGTAGTCTGTGAATACCCCGACGTATTCCCAGATGAATTGTCAGGTATGCCCCTAGATAGGGATATTGAGTTCATTATCGAACTAATCCCCGGAACCGGACCCATAGCCCAGAGACCCTATAGCATGAACCCCTCAGAGTTAGTGGAACTGAAGAAGCAGTTGGATGCCATGTTAGAGAAAGGCTTGATTCAACCAAGTGCATCGCCATGGAGATCACCAGTGTTATTCGTCGACAAGAAAGATGGAGGCAACCATCTGTGCACAGATTACAGAAAGTTGAATGACGTCACCATCAAGAACAAGTACCCCTTGCCCAAGATAGAGGATCTATTTGATCAGTTGACCGGAGCCCAGGTATTCTCAAAGATCGATCTTAGGACTGGTTATCACCAACTTAAGATTCGTGCAATGGATATTCCGAAGACCGCCTTTACTACTCGCTATGGTTTATACGAGTATACGGTTATGTCTTTTGGATTAACCAATGCCCCTGCTTATTTCATGAATCTCATGAATACGATCTTTATGAATGTCCTAGATAAGTTTGTAGTTGTGTTTATCGATGACATTCTTATCTACTCCAAGTCAGAAGAAGAGCATGAGCAACATCTGAGAGTTATCCTAGAAACCCTGAGAGAGCATCAGTTATATGCCAGGTTCAGCAAGTGTGAGTTTTGGCTGAAAGAAGTAGGATTCCTAGGACATATTGTGTCTGCTGGAGGAGTCTTTGTTGATCCCGCCAAGATCAAAGATGTCGAAGAATGGGAAGCCCCAACCACTCAAACCCAAGTCCATGCATTTCTCGGATTAGTGGGATATTACCGCAAGTTCGTAGAAGGATTCTGGAGCATAGCCCGACCAATGACCCAATTGTTGAAGAAGGACAAGAAGTTTGAATGGACAGACAAATGTGAAGCCAGTTTCCAGGAGCTAAAGAAAAGATTGATATCAACCCCAATATTGGTCATGCAAGACATCAAGAAGCCATTTGATGTGTATTGTGACGCGTCCAAGATTGGTCTAGGATGTGTATTGTTGCAAGAAGGCAAAGTCATCGCGTACCTGTCTCGACAACTGAAGCAGCATGAGCAGAACTATCCGACCCATGATCTTGAGCTAGCAGCTGTGGTTCTAGCATTGAAGACATGGCGCCATTATCTGATGGGTAATCGCTGTGAGATTTACTCAGATCATTAGAGCTTGAAGTATATCTTCACTCAGAAGGAGCTGAATATGAGGCAAAGGAGATGGATAGAGTTAATCAAGGATTATGACCTTGACATTCACTATCACCCTGGCAAAGCCAATGTGGTAGCGGATGCTCTTAGCAGATTGCCGTGTAGACTAAATACCATGATCAAGGAGAAGCAACCAAGTTTGTATGAAGAGTTGGAGCAGTTCAGGACTGAATTAGTTAGCAAAGGATTCTTAGCTAGCATTGAACTTCAACCCACTTTGATTAGCCAAATCAAGGAAGCCTAGAAGGGGAATGAAAGTATCAATGGGATCAAACATCGTATTGGTACAAGAAAGGTACCTGGATTCACCGAAGACGAAGAAGGTGTACTGTGGTACAAAGGACGTATCTGTGTGCCAACAGATTCGGAGCTAAAGCAGGTTATCATGAAGGAAGCTCATGATACTCTTTATTCTATCCATCTAGGAGGAACGAAGATGTATCAGGATTTCAAGGAGCAATTTTGGTGGCACAAGATGAAGAGAGAAATCGGAAGCTACATTGCCAAATGTGACATCTGTCAAAGAGTCAAAGCAGAGCATTAGAGACCTGCAGGACAGTTGCAACCATTGCAGATTCCGGAATGGAAATGGGATTCCGTCGGAATGGACTTTATCACCGGTTTGCCTACTTCTAGTAGGGGAAATGACTCAATCTAGGTCATCGTTGATAGACTGTCCAAGGTAGCCCACTTTATACCTGTCAAGACTACCTACCAGAGTGCAAAGCTAGCAGATCTGCATATTGCGAGAATTGTTAGACTGCATGGAACCCCCAAGACCTTAGTATCAGATCGAGGAACCCAGTTTACCTCTAGATTTTGGCAGAAAGTCCAAGAAGGATTAGGAACCAAGTTGAACTTTAGTACCGCGTATCACCCGCAAACTGATGGACAGACTGAGAGAGTCAACCCGATCCTGGAGGATATGCTTAGAGCTTGTGTGTTGGAATACGGATCAAAATGGGAAGACTGCCTGCCTTTCGCAGAATTCTCATATAACAATAGTTATCAAGCTAGTTTGCAGATGGCACCATTTGAATTCCTATACGGAAGAAAGTGTCGTACCCCTTTGAATTGGTCGCAAGTAGGAGAGAGTCAGATCTTTAGACCCGACATTCTCCGAGAAGCAGAAGAGAAAGTTCACAAAGTCCACGAGCACCTCAAGACCGCCCAATCCAGACAGAAGAGTTATGCTGACAAGAGAAGGAGAGACCTGACTTTCAATGTCGGAGATTTTGTATATCTCAAGGTTTCACCATTGAAGGGAACTCAACGCTTTAGTCTGAAAGGAAAGTTAGCTCCCAGATATATCGAGCCCTTCAAAATTCTGAACCGTTGAGGAGAAGTATCGTATCAACTGGAACTGCCTGAAGAGATGTCAGCCATCCACAATGTGTTCCATATCTCGTTACTTCGCAAATGTCTGGAAGTGCCCGAGAAGACTGAAGTTTTCAAGAACATCGACCACAGAGCTGTGGAAATCAACAATGACCTGACCTATCGGGAAGTGCCCATCCGTATCTTAGAAGAAGCCTACAGAACCACCAGAACCAGGAGCATCAAGTTTCTCAAGATTCAGTGGAGCAACCATACCGAAGAGGAAGCCAATTGGGAGCGAGAAGATTACATTAGGACAGAATTCCCAGATCTCTTTAGTTCTTAGTTTTCTTTGTAAATCTCGGGACGAGATTTTGTTTAAGGGGGGAAGGTTTGTAACATCCCAAAACTTCAATCCAAGCTTATCAAGATCTAAATCACCAAATTTAGGGTTAACAAAAACTTTTTCTAATTAAGAATGAAAGCATTCATGTGTATGAGCATTTAAATTAGGAATTCATTTGAATTGCCATGGTTCTATGATTCTTTGGTTGTAAAATGTTTCTTAGGTGATTTAAACATCAGCTACATCATTCCCAAACTTTTACTAAAGAAAATCAAATAAAAACAATTAAAAAGGAGGAATGGTCATTTTGGCCATTTTAATCCACTACACTACTTGGAGTGTTCCTAGCACTCATTTCTTAACAGAAACAATTCATGATCTTTGCACCCCTTGCTAGTAAACATAATGAGGTACCAAGGCCCACCTTTTATCTGCTAAAAACATTCAAACACTATATTTAAAAGGCATTGGAAAATTGAGTTCAATGCATATGCATAGATCACCCCTATTTGAAAAACCATCACAATGAGCTCCACTTTAAAAACCCTTGCAACCAGAGACTACCTGGCACTAGTGTAGATCACCCAAAATTTTTGAAACCAAAATTCAAAAGTTTACTTCTTGCGGCTATTTCATCAAAAAGGTGGCAGGCACAAATCTGGCCAAATTCAAAACACTATTTTGAGCAGTGGTTTTGGTCACCATTTGGGCCTAACTTGGTCCCCTTGTCCCCACCCCCAGTGCACCCCCTACCCTTGCTAGCCCGGCCAAGCCCTGTGCATACGACCAAATGGTCATGGCCATTAAGGCCGAGCACCTTGAGCACCCTCACCGTCGACATCGCGCCACAACAGCCACAAGCCTCTCTCACCTTGTCCAGCACGTCACCCGTGGTCCACCTCCACCGTCCAACCAGCCCCAGCCCAGAGACAGAGACCAAAACGGCCAAGAACCTCCGCGCCCGGAGCTGGTCGACCATGCCGACGCCGCCCGCAGAGCACGCCCTGTCCCCGAGTGCACAGACCGCCCCTCGGCCGCAGCCCGTGCCTACCGCTCCGCCGGGACCTAGGGAACACCCTAGACACCCCCGTTGGCCGCCCAACGCATCCCAGACACGGCTCACCGTCAAACCCGCCGCCTCTGCCGTCCAGAGCGCGTGACGCTCCCGACCAGCACAGAGGTCGCGTTGCCGTGCCTTTAAGCCTCAGCGCACTGCCAGTAGACAGGCCACCGTCCCCTACCTCGAGCCATGCTGCTAGCCCCCTGTGCCGCCCTCACCGGAGTCGCCTGCCCACACCGCTCAGTCTCACCGTCGGGCCTATATAAGCCGGCCTCCCCAGCCTCTTTTCTCCACACTCACTCACTCCCCACCTCTCACTGAACCTCACCCACCTCTCACTGACGCTGCTCGAGCTCTGCCTCGCCGGAATTGGATCCGGAGCCACCGAAGCAGGAGGAGAAGGGCGCCATCGATTTAGGGCACCCCAAGCTCCGTCGCAACCGCGCCTCGCCTCGCCGTCGTCTTCCAGCTCGTTTCCCCGCCTCACCAACCTTGATGGAGCCCTAGATCCCCTTTTAATCGTGCGGCCTAGAATGCTAGATACCGTTTTGGTGTTGTTGTGCCGCTGACTGGTGGATCCCGCATGTCAGCTGCGCCCCGTTCCGCGGAGTGCCACTGGGCCGACCCATGTTCGTTCCCGCGCTAGCCCAGCCGTTCAATTTTGGTTTTTTCTTTTTAAGTTGAATCTAGTTTTTGTCCACTAGTTTAAAATTCAATTCTGGGAGTTTTACAAATCCAAATTGCATGAAACCAATTGTTCCTGAAAGGTATTGAAGTTATCTATCTAAGCCCGTTGGATTTAATTCAATTAGAATTATAGATCTCTCCTACTAAAAATAACAAAACAGAAGCATTTGCAACTTGCAACATTTTTATAAAATCAACCAAGTTAGCTTTTGAGTTGATTCCAACTCTCAAAAATCACATTTCATCATATCTATATAAATATGTAATAATATTAAGGTTTACATGCAGTGACTTTGGGATAGTACCAAAATAATGCTATATAGGCATTTCTAGTCACTTTAAATCATTAAATAATAAACTTGAACCAAAGTAATATTGATCCAACCTTTAAATCTCATTCCCACATGTTAGAATATGTGGTGATGACATGTGTCAATATGATCCCATATTTTAAGTGGTGAATATTAAATCTTACTTAATTTTTCAATGAGTAGAAATTACGTTTCTAAATTAAAAAGATGAAACTAGTGATTTAAACTTGTGATGCTTGTGATGATAATAGATCATAAAATGTGTGTCTTAGAATGCTATTTAGCCTAGTTAAGTATGGTTTGGTGATTGTGTACTCCGTATGTATTTATAGACGATAGTACCGACCAAGCTTTTGAGGAGGAGGAGTTCTACTAAGAAGAAGAAGAAAACTTCAACCACTGCACCAACCAAGGCAAGCTAGCACTATCCAAGATAACCCTTGCAAGTTGTACTTGCAAGCCACCATTAACAATGCAAGCTAACCCTTGCAAGTTTCCTGCTTAGCAAGCTAGGATCAAACTAGATGATTTAGCAAAGATGCTTTATGCATGCTTTGATCACACCCCTTTGACTATTAGTTACCCCAAGTCTTATTTACAAGTTTTACCTCCCTTAGTTTACACAAAGTTCTTTACTTGTTTTGAAGGTAGCATAAAGAATATAAAATTTGACCTATTTAGAACCCTTTAGATGTCATTCTATGGCATGAGATTGAACCCATCTTTTCCACCTTAGTGAACACTCTTAACTTAGTAGTTTAGAGTAGATCAAAAACTTGAGTCACTTTAGAGGGGAACACTTGGTGAAAATGAATTATGAAAACCTTGGAATGATGAGTCATTCTATTGAGATGTTTTGACATGTGTTGAGAAACACAAATGGTTTATGATGGTGAAAATGTTGAGGCATGAGCCTTAACCCTTTTATAAAACCGATGGTTGGATTCGGATGCGATACCATTCCAAATTTACCGTACAACCACACTAGCTGAATTGGGTAAGGCTTAGCTGGAAATTTATATGCATTAGTATTAGTTCCCTCGCGGGAGAGGTTTGAGCTGAGGCTACCTCTCAATGTTGTCCACCTATGCAGTGCCCAAGATGACAGATGGTCATGGTTGGGAGGCCATGCTCATAGGAGAGGTGCTTATACTAGGGTGTGTAAAGGGAAGGTTATGTTTGATTATCTGCATACTAAGTATGATGATTCAGGGTTATCCCTGACAGATCTATCGAATCTTGTGGTGAAAGTGTACCACCTCTACAGAGTATCAAACTATTCGAATAGCCGCGTCTGTGGTTATGGACAGTTGGAATGGCCATACTGTTTCGTTGTCAAATGTTTTCCAAACAACTTATGACATGAATGATGAACTTTGACTTGACCACAACAGGGTTGTGTTTATGAAAATAGCTCCCCAACCTAAGTGAGTCTAAAACTTTACTTTATCTTTCTTTGCTTCTGAACTCAGCTTAGGTTTCAAACTTAACTTTATAGTTAAACATAGAGTTAGCACTTTAACTTTAGAACTATCCTACTTGTTAATGGTAGTTTGCGAGTACTTAAAGAGTACTCATGGCTTTTGTCCCTGGCTATTCTCATGGCCAGACTATGAAGGAGACTATCAAGATGATGGCCAACAAGACGGCTATGATAACTAGGACTATTTGCCTTCGTCAGCATTGCCTGTGCCCTTGAAGATGGACCCCACCGCTACGCTTATCTTTTATTTCCGCTGCTTGTTGTATTAAGACTGGATCATGAGATCCTTATTTGTGTAAGACCTTATGTATGGTTTGTAATGGATGATGTACTGTGATATCCAATCCATTATGTCTCGCAAAAATGGTAATCCTGGGATTGTGAGGTATGGCATAACGGGCATCTGGGATTAAAAATCTAGGTGATGACATTATTATTAGCAAGAATCTATCAGAAAATGAAACGAATAAACTCATTTCAGTTTTGGTTAAGCATCGTGAAGCCTTTGGATATACATTGAGTGATATTAAAGGAATAGATCTATCTATTGTTACGCATAAGATTACCATGCTTGATGATGCTAAACCCGTAGTAGATACACAAAGAAGGCTTAATCCTAAGATGAAGGAAGTAGTAAGAAAAGAAGTTATACGCTTACTTGATGCTGGCATAATATATCTTATTTCTGATAGTAAGTGGGTTAGCCCAGCTCATTGCATACCAAGACAAGGTGGTCTTGATGCTGCTATGAATGAGGAAGGTGAGCTAGTTCCTGTGAGGCCAATTGTAGGATATCATATGTGCATTGACTTTAGGAAACTAAACCATGAGACACAAAAGAATCGTAAACCTATACCATTCATGGATAAAATTCTAGAAAGACTTAGTAATAATTCTTACTTTTGTTTTCTTGATGGTTATTCTGGATATTCTCAAATTGCCACACATCCAGAAGATCAACAGAAAACAACTTTCACTTGTCCTTATGGCACATATGCTTATAGATTAATTCCATTTGGCTTATGTAATGCAGCAACAACTTTTCAGGAATGTGTTCTAAAGATTTTTGATGATTTTGTTGAGAAGACTATGGAAGTCCTAACAGATGATTTTGTCATTTGTGGAACAACTTTTGATAATTGTCTCTATAATCTGACCAAAGTTTTGTAGAGATGCAGGCAATCAAACTTGGTTTTGAATTGGGAGGAATGCTGTTTCATGGAAAGAGAAGGTAAAGTTTTTTGGCACAAAGTTTTGGAGAAAGGAATAGAAATAGATAAAACTAATATAAATGCTAAAGAAAATCTCCCAATACGTGAGGACATTAAAAACTTAAAAAGGTTTCTGGAACATGCATGATTTTATAAGCGGTTTATGAAAGATTTTGCTAAACTAGCTATGCCCCTTACCAATCTTATTGATAAAGAAACTCCATTCTATTTAGACCATGACTGTGTTGAAGCTTTTGAGAACGTTAAGAATAAACTAGTTTCAGCACCTATCATTCAATCTCCAAAGTGGGATGAACCTTTGAAATTATGTGTGATGCTAGTGATTATGCTTTAGGGGCTGTGTTGGGAAAGCGAGATGGAAAGAATTTGAATGTTATTTATTACGCTAGTAGACCTCTTAATAAGATCCAGAAACATTACACTACTATAGAAAATGAGTTTCTAGCTATAATTTTTGCTTGTGACAAATTTAGATCTTACATAATTAATTCTAAGGTAATAATTCATACGGATCACCAAGCTTTGTGTCACCTGCTTGAGAAAAAGGATGCTAAACCCAGGTTGATTAGGTGGGTTTTATTACTACAAGAATACGATTTGCAAATAGTAGATAGGAGGGGTAAGGATAATCCGGTAGCAGATCATCTCTCTAGGATGGAGGGAATAATTAATGACCCCGTACCTATTAATGAATCATTTCTGGGAGAATATTTAGCAAAGGTAGAAATTGCTGATCCATGGTATGAAGATTATGCTAACTATCTAGCAACAAAATTCTTACCTCCCGGTATGTCAAGAAATCAAAGAATGAAATTCTTTAATGATCTTAAATATTACTTTTGGGATGATCCGTATCTATGTCATCATGGACTTGATGGAATGATTCGGAAGTGTGTTCCTAATCACGAAATGAATGCGATATTGAAGGCTTGTCATGGCAGTCCATATGGAGGGCACCATGCATGTAAAATAACCACTACAAAGGTACTTCAATCCGGATTCTATTGGCCAACCTTGCTCGAGGATGCACACATGTATGTGGAATACTGCGATGCTTGCCAAAGAAGAGGTAATATAGGTAGGAGACAAGAAATGCTGATGAATTATAATCTAATAATTGAACTCTTTGATGTATGGGGAATGGATTACATGGGGCCATTCACAGAATCAAATGGTTATACTCATATTCTTGTTGCTGTTGACTATGTTATTAAGTGGGTTGAAGCTATCCCAACAAATCATGCAGATGCAGCTACCTCAGTGAAGATGATCAAGGATGTCATATTCCCCAGGTTTGGAGTTCCTAGATTTTTAATTACTGACGGTGGTTCTCATTTTATGAAAGGGACTTTCAGGAAAATCCTCAGCAAGTATGGAGTAACTCACCGCGTTGCTTCACCATATCATCCCCAAACAAGTGGTCAAGTGGAACTCTCAAATAGAGAACTGAAGACCATACTCGAGAAGACGGTGGACAAATCAAGAAAAGATTGGTCATACAAGTTAAATGACACTCTATGGGCATACTGTACCGCGTTTAAAAATCCAATGGGTATGACACCTTATAAGATGGTGTACGGTAAGGCATGCCATTTACCATTAGAACTAGAACACCAAGCTTTTTGGGCAATCAAGAATCTAAATTATGATCTCAAAGCAGCAGGGGAAAAGTGTTTATTAGATATGCATGCTTTAGATGAGTTTAGAAGTGAATCCTATGAGAATGCTAGGTTGTTTAAGGAAAAATTTAAAAGATGGCATGATAGAAAGATATATAATAAAAAAATTAAAAGTGGAGATAAAGTGTTGCTCTATAATTCCTGTCTTAAGTTGTTTCTAGGAAAACTCAGATCGAAGTGGGAAGGTCCATATGTAGTTGAAGAAGCCTATTTGTCGGGAGCAGTGAAGCTCCAAGGAAAAACACCATCTCTTGCATGGTTGGTAAATGGACAACGCTTGAAGCATTATCGGGTGAAATAAGATATAAGTGCAATCACTATAGAGTTGAGCACCCCCGAGGAAGTGATAAAACGAAAATATACGAAGAACGACAATAACAAGAAGAATGGACTCAAGACGGAATGAGCGGTACTATGGTCAAGCTATTGACCATAAAAGAGCGCTTCATGGGAGGCAACCCATGTGAAATAAAGGTTGAGTAAGTTTTTAAATTTTCAGTTAAAGTCTAGTTTGAGTATTGTTTTTAATGAGAATGATTCATGCTCTTGCGAAGAAGAAGGAAGATTGATGATGCCAAAATTGGTCGAAAGTGTAAGCTGACATTTCTCTGTAAAAACTTGATATTTCGTTAAGTTGCAAATTAATAAAGAATACTGGGAGAAGAAGAATTTTTTTGGGTGGACACAGAAGGTTTAACAACCAACTATACGGTAGGAATAAAAATTCCAACATTATAGTTCCGGCTGTATAGTTGTTACGACGTAAACGCTTCCATCCACAAAAGGTACTGATAGTTTAATAACCAACTATACGGCCGAAATTAAATTCCAGTCGTATAGTTGTGGTCGTATAGTTGTCTACACCTTTGCCAAAATAATTTCTGTAATACTGAGAGTTTAACGACCAACTACACAGTCGGAATTAAAACTTTGCCTATATAGTCGTGGTCGTATAGTTGTTGACCCTTCTCCAAAAAATTTACCCAGGAAACAAAGAGTTTAACGACCAACTATACGGCCGGAATTAAAAATTCCGTCCGTATAGTTAGGCTCCGCTGTAGATCTAATCTATAGTCGATTCACAACTATACAGTGGGAGCTATACGGGCTGCGCCCGTATAGTTGCTTGTTACGCAAGGTGGCTAGGGGTTTTGAACCCTCCTTTTAAAGCTGATTGCATCTAACCTTTTTCATTAAGTTTTCGCAGAGCTACAACCTCCAGCCTCGAAAGATCTTCATAATCCCTATACATGCCCCTTTAACAACATCCGTGCAACGAAGCCATGCGGCCCTTCCACATCAACCAGATCGGGAAGAAGAAAGAAGAGAAGCCTGTGAAAAGGATCGAGGAAGAAGAACCTAAAGGATCATCGTCATCATCCGGCCTGGAGATCAAGCCTCTCCCAAATTGGGAGGACCTGTTCCCATAGAGCATGGAGATGATGAGACAAGCTGAGCGGGGAAGGAACAAGGATGAGTACCTCCCTAATCCTTATCGTTACAATATTGGATCCTATTATAAACCTCCTCTTGGTCCATCACCTCTTAAACCTAAGAAGGTGCGGCAAGATGAGATTCATGATAATATCTGTGAGTTATAAAAGGCTTCTAAGGCATGCGTTGAAACAATTGGAGAAGGGATTGACTCCTACTGGATGATGAGCAAAGACCTTGAGAAGAAGGTCGATGCAATCGATGGTAGAGTTGGTTTCTTGATTAAAATTGTCTTTGAGTTAACATATGAGAAGAAATTCCTCAAGAGGAAAATGTTGAAGCTCAAATACGACATGGCCAAGCTCAGCATTCACTTTGAAAGCATAGTTAAAGAGGGCAACGTAAAGTAAGAAGGTGACGCTCTATCTACCCAAGAGGAGGAATAGGTACCCACAAGGGGTTAATTGATCCCGCCTGGCTTTATTCCAAGCTTGGGGAGATCTTTAACGATCTTGTAATCTTTCTTATAAGTTTTATATTACAGTTTTTGCATTAGTTCAAACTAAAAATAAAGTTTGCATCACTAGAATTCCCTTCAGGAATAGTCGATCCTTTTATGAAATTCCGAATTTATTATTATATATGGAGCAATATTGAGTTTGTGTTTTCTTTATTGATATATGAATGGATTGAGTATGATATTACTTGCGCTTGATGATAGCAAATAGGAGTCTTCCACACCATTAGTATTAATGGAACACATAAACATAATTTGGTCAATATGCTGTAAGTTTACGATTTGATTCACAAAGAAAAATTATCTATATAATTAAGTTGAAAAAGAAACCTTGAACAAAGGAAAAAGAAAGTGCTATCTAAACAGAGTGAGAACAAGTCATGATAGAATTTCAAGTCATAAGAATGCTTCATATACAGTTGGAATTTGATAATTTAAATCGTTGAACTTTGAATTCCTACATGAAGTGGAATATATGGCTAGCTTCTTTGCACAACACTTAAAACAAAAGTGTGAGCATATATGCAAAAGAAAAGAAAAGAGGAAAAATAGCGAATGTGCAAAGAGCAAATAGGCATATACCACTATATTGTAGTATGACAAAGAGACACTTTTGAGATTTTGAATACCAAGTGAATACGTTGATCCTAAAACGCTTGGGACCTCGTTAGCTCATTCGGTTGAACCGGATACTTTTACATTATGTTGAGATTCATCTTTTATGAACTATTAATAACTAAGGTTTGGAAGCCTTCCAATACTATTCAGATGGCTCAAGTAAGGTACTATTCATGAACTTGTTCCCCTGTATCGTACATGATAAACACATGTTGCAATTGCCTCATTTATTTTATCGACTCAGCTTCATGAATATGAGGATCACATCCATTAAGCTAAAACTTGCTCAGGACGAGCAAGAGTCTAAGCTTGGGGAAGTTGATGAGTGCATATTTGCATCATGTTTTAAATTATTATTTTGCATTGTAGATGTAGGATCTTGGTATTACGGCGCTCACGCGCACATTTTATGTCTGTTTTCACTAGGATCAGGACAGATGATGGATCCAATGGATGCAATTATTGAAGTAGTTGTACTGTGGAGAAAAGGAGTAAAAAACAACGTAAATCGCTTACTTGGGAAATATTAAAAATACCAGAATAAAACCAGAAGCGAACAAGGGAGACAGAGAGCCCAATGACCAACTATACGGCGGGAGCAACTATTCTGCCCATATAGCTCCGTTCGTATAGTTGGCGCCGCCTCCGCCTCGTCAAATAGTTTCACCCCGTGCAATTGGTTCGGGGAAACGACATAAAGAACACCCAGAAATCGCGAAAACCTCACCCCCGGAAGGCATATGGAGGGGGAACTCACCCAAAAGGGATCCACCTTTGCCCTGCGCAGATCCGGGAGGCTAAGGCATCGATGTTCATCAACCACCGTTGCATCAACAACATCTTTATCCATCTCATCTACATCTTGTCTAGATCTTGTTGTAATTCCTATACTTATTGTGGATTTATACAAGTACTATTCATCTATGATTGTTTCCATTACCATTTCCATGATGTTAATTGCCTCCATGTCTAAGTAGATCTCTAGTTCTTGGGGAGATGGAGAAACCCTAGCATATGACTGAGATGAGATAGATATTATTATGTTATACATCATTATGTGTACGTGTTAATTGTCTTCATCTTGATATTGGGAGAAGTGCACCTCCTTAATATTTGCCTCTTATGGGGACTCGATGGAGGGGATTACTTGTTAGTAGACGGAGGGATGATGGCGCTTACGGTGACTATAAAGCTGTTGCCATTCTTTACGTAATAACTTGGGGAACCAAGGAAAACTCATCAAGCCATGTGAATGCCACGGGATAAATCCCTTAATAGCACGGTAATGCGATGGTTGTCGATTACTATTGTGGTTATGAGGACAATGTGTGTAGCGGTTGCTGACAAATCGTTCATATATGGAGCTCCTCCCACATACATACACACTATGAGAATATTCGTTATAATACTCTCGATTACTTAGTCTAAATTGCTAGCGGTGTATCCACTACTCCCTGAGAACGCCCTTTCCCTATTGTAGTTCCAAAGTTCTTTTACACACGCGATGCTTACTTTCTGCATTAAGTTTTGCTTTACTTTAAATTACCTTGTTCAACTAGAAACCCAAAAACAACTCTACTTATCTTGCATCTTAAAGTTATATCTTAAGTACTTCGTTTAGTTATAGTTAAAGGAATTTTAGTCTTTTGCCTACCGCTCCCTATGTGATCGATATCTTTATTACGAAACTAGCCACAAACGATATGTGCACTTGTAGTCATCAGGTGGTATGGGGGGACTCGTGCCCGTACCAATGGTCGTTAAGCGTGCAGATGCCCTGGTTGGCTTCTCCAATTACTTGGTCATGTGTACTTCCTCAAAATCCTTCATTATGACTCCTTACTTCACCTTAAAAGCAATGATTTCCTGCACAACATAAATCAAAGAAGGGTTTGCATATCTTTGCAATTATTAGTCATTAGTGGCAAGATTAAGAGTTTATTTGGCAATTGCTTGACCAAAAAAACGTTTAAACATAGTGCAGATGGCAAAAATTGGAGCCATCAACCCTCTACTACAAACAAAAACAAGTAAGGTGAGATGGGGTCACCCTGGTGGGTGCCCCTAGTAGGACAGAACTCCTCTTGTGGTGCTCCATTAAAAAGCACAGAGAAGGATATTGTAGTTACTAGTCGCATTACCTATCTAGATGGAGTACTTCATTATCTTTGCCTCCACAGTATCTCCTCTCGATGGAGTACTTCAGACAGCCTTTTAACAATTGTTTGCTCCTCATAGAAGGGCCCAAGCCTGTCCGGCCTGCTCCTCAATGTGGTCAGATGCTGCTGCTACATACGAATCTACAGCCGAACGCTACCAATAGTCTTCTTCCCCCATGTTGTAAGATTACCTAAGAGAGAGGATAGCTTGCTCTTCAAATATGCCATATTCTAGCACTTCTCCCCTGCATTCTAGGAGTTAGATAACATGGGAAAGAACTCTCATGTGACTCCCACATAACCTCGATCTTGAACAGTTTTGCACCCCAACACGGCAGTTGTTGAGGCTTGCACTGCAGTAAAATAGGGAGATGATCAGAAGTCACATGCCTCGTCAAATGTGACACCTCCGCCAAAGGAAACGAGAGCACCATGTCGGCGAAGCCAGGGCCAGATCAAGCCTCACACAGCAAAAAGAACCTCTTGCCACCCTTTTCGCAAAATTCTAGGGAACACCCCTAAAGCCGAGATCACAAAATCCACAAACATCAATTGTGTGTCTAAATCCTGAAAGCGACCAACTCCGCTTGTTCACCCCTCATTCTCCTCTCTCATGAGAACCTCATTGAAGTATCTGATACATAGCCAATGTAGGTCATTTGATGAGCGTATAAACTTGAGCATGTCCCACGTTTTGGGGCGCTCTTGAACTTGTACCTTCCCATAAACCACAGTGAGGCTCCAAGGATCCTTCCCCTATTCCATAACAATCATGTCGATGTGATACTGCGAATAGGGAAAAAATTTCATCTTTATTACATCATTATTCCATAAAATACCAATACCGCTAATAGCAAAACTTTTATTGAAACCTAGAGTTCTTGATAAACCCTCCACACGTGTTCTATGCAGCTACTAAATAAAGCACCGAAGAGGAGTGACGTGCCACCAAAAGACAAAGATCTCACACTGCTGCGTCACCACCCAAACCATTGCAGTTTGGGCCCAAAATATTCATTTTTATAGGTGGTCCTCCGCACCAGAGGCTGCCCAGTAGTCATGCTCTTGTCCTTCTTCGGTTTTGAGTGCTTCTTGGGTCGCTTCTGCTCCCTAGCAGATGGAGGAGGATGAGGGGTGCCCGAGCGGGGCTAGTAGTTCTTGGCTCTTCCCTTCCCCAAGAAGTCTAATGACCGTTGTACACCGGTTCCATCTCAGGCACAATCACCCACGTCTCCTTCCAAATCAGCGCTAGTAGGTCCAAGGTAGGAGCTTTTCCATTACCTATAGTTTCTTTCACTAGGCTACCCTCTATTGACCTAGCTTGAGTGGAGGACCTCTTTTGATTCTCCTGGACACCATGGCGCCCACGTCCTAGCCCGTGGCTGCGACCAGCATCACACCCACCACGAGCTACGCCATGTCACTCACCATAGCTAGCGGTTCTGCCACCAACATCAGGTATCAGGCTAGACCTTCCTCTTCCATCATTGTGACTAGTACCTACCCCTACATCTATCCACGGTTCTAGGGTGTATCAGCGAGCAAGTGATGGCACTACAATAAGTGTGTCAATTTGTTTGTACTCCAAGTGCAGAGTGATACATCAAGAGAAAATTTCCCCACAAGGGTGACTTGGGTTTTGTATCGAACTCTCGGGGAATAAAGGAAAAGCTTCTTCCAACCTCGTCTAGCAACCTGCAAAGCAAAGCCTTTGTCTTGTGCCCCAAACTCCACCGTGTGGTTGTCAAGCACAAGGCTTCAGTATTGGTAAAGTAAAATAACAATACATAAAATACTAGAAAGAAAACTAAAACTTAGAAAGTAAACTAAAACAAGTAAATAAAGAGGTTTTGGGGTTTTGGTTATAGTTGCAAGAAGTAAATATATTTTTGTATTTTCTAAATAAATTAATGCTACAAATGTAAAGGCAAAGTAAAAGCAAGTAAAAGTTGTTTCTTATGATAAAAAGTGGACTGGGGTTCACGGGTGATACATTGCAAATACATTGGTCAAGTTTATGATGGTGCATGTCACCTCAAAAATTATTCTTTCTTTTTATCACTTACCTACTTGAGGACGAGCAGGAGTTAAGCTTGGGGATGTTGATACATTGCAAATGTATCTATAATTTTTGATATTCCATACTTGGTTTTATCTACTTTCTTGTGTTTTGTGCACACTTTGGAGTACTTTTCAAATGATTTCTTGGACTAACCTATTAACAAGAGCCACAGTGCTAGTTGCCTATTTTCTGCTATTTTTGGTTCCAGGAAAGTAAGAAAATCAATATTCTCGAAATTGGACGGGACAAAAGCCAAAGTCAATATTTCACCGAGGGGAACACGGAGCCAGAAGATGAGACGAAGAGGGGCCAGGGGCCAGCCACACCATAGGGTGGTGCGGGCCCCCTGGCCGCGCCACCAGGTGGTGTGGGCCCCTCCGGCCTCCACCGACCTTGCCCTTTCGCCTATATATTCCTCCCGATGCGAAAACCCTAAATCATCAAGCCTCTAGCCACGAAAAGTTCCGCAGCGCCACCGCCACCAAAGGGGAGATTCGGGGGACAGAAAGTCTCTGTTCCGGCACCCTGCCGGGACAGGGAAGTGCCCCCGGAGCCATCTCCATCGATCTCCACCACCATCTCCATCACCATTGCTGATTCCCATGATGAGGAGGGAGTAGTTCTCCTTCGAGGCTAAGGGTTCTACCGGTAGCTATGTGTTCATCTCTCTCTATGCATGATCATATTGTGATCATGAGCTTGTAATCTATAGATCTACCTTGCTACTCAAGTGCTTTAATAGATCTCTGCTCTCCCCATCTGTGTGAAAGTGACAGCGTGCTCACCATGGTGGCACTTAGGCTAGAGATTGCAAATACTTGTTATGAGTTATATTTGGAGTTGGATGTCTTTATGAAATTGTGGTGTTTGTTGGACTCATCTAGTACTCAAGGTGACAATGTGGGGTTTTCTAGATGGGAAAGGCTTACTTTGTGGTGTGTTGTTATAGCCCTACCATCGATTAGAGTGTCCAACCGGAGAGTAGTTAAGAGTAGTATCATGGAGAGAATATATTTATATGAGAGTGTTCACTAGTGAAAGTATGATCCCTAGGCCTTGTTTCTAAGCACTAAAACACCGTTTTCTATTAGATCTGTTACATGTTTGCTTGCTTCCATATTTATATAAGTTTGCCTTTAGTCTTTTCCCACGTCAACCACACGCCAGCAAGCTATTTTCTAGCACCATTGTATTATATCCATACTACTTGTATTTCACTATCTCTTCGCCGAACTAGTGCACCTATACACCTAGAAAGTGTATTGGGTGTGTTGGGGACACAAGAGACTTCTTGTATCTTGATTGCTGGGTTGCTTGAGAGGGAATACCTTTGACCACGTCCTCCCTGAGTTCGATAAACCTTGGGTGATCCACTTATGGGAAAACTTGCTGCTGTTCTACAAACCTCTGCACTTGGAGGCCCAGCAACTGTCTACAAGAATAGAAGTGTGTAGACATCAAGCTATTTTCTGGCGCCGTTGCCAGGGAGGTAAGGTAAAAGGTATTCACACCGGAGGATTAAAGAAGAAGAACCTCCCACGGCAAACGCCTATTTTCTGGCGCCATTGCCGGGGAGGTAAGGTAAAAGGTACTCACATCCTCCGGTGTGAGTGCTCGAAGTTATTTCCTTTAGATTCTAAAATTTTCTCTTTTTGTTTCTTGTTTTCACTAGTTAGGCTTAATGGAAAACAACAACAAAAATAGAGATCTTTTTAGTATTTTTCCTAAGTTAGAACTTGAATTGTCTGAAACGAAATTTAAAAACCCATGGAACTTTCTTTGCATGCTAATAGCAATGTTATTAGTATGAATCTTTTGAACACCTTTGTTACTTATGCTATGGAAACATCTAAGCTTGGGTAAGTTGGTTTTTATGAAAATGATCTTTTTAGTCCCCCAGCTTTAAAGAAGAAAATTTGCTCTAATGATACTTTATCTCCCATATGTGGTAATTCTAATGATACTTGTGATATTTTAAATCCACATACCGAAAGCATCCCTTTTAAAGTACCTATAAAAATTGTTGAACGTGTTATGAATAACTCTTATTTTGGAGATGGAACTGTCCATCCTGGTGATCATTTACTCCTTATACATGAATTATGCGGGTTATTCAAGTTTGTAGGTATTTCAATGAACCAATTTAAGAAGAAGCTATTCTCTTTATCACTTAAGGGAAAAGCAAGGGAATGGTATGAGCCACTAGATGATCCTCATCATTTAGAGTGGAAGGAACTTGAATCTCTCTTTTACTCTAAATTTTATCCTCCTCGTGAAATTCATAAAGATAGGAATTATATTTATAATTTTCATCCTAATGATGGAGAAAGTATTGCCCAATCATGGGGGAGATTGAAGTCACTAATGCTCAAATGTCCCATTCATGAGCTCCCCAGGAATATTGTTATTAATAATTTCTATGCAAGGCTTTCAGGACATTACAAGGACTATCTGGATACTTGTTTAGAGGGATCCTTCACGAGTAAGGAGGTTAAATCTAAGTGGGATCTTCTTGAAACAATTCAAGGCAATACCGAAGATTGGGATAACAACAAAGGTAAAGAACCAGGTATAAACTATGAGTATGATTGCATTAAGTCTTTCGCTGAAACTGCTGATTTTCAAGAGCTTAGTGCTAAATATGGTCTTGATCCTCAAATTCTTATTG
This sequence comes from Avena eriantha, assembly GCA_910589775.1. Lineage (NCBI taxonomy): Eukaryota > Viridiplantae > Streptophyta > Magnoliopsida > Poales > Poaceae > Avena > Avena eriantha. The sequence continues at coordinate 22,076,482 of OU342745.1, forward strand.
ATTGTTTTAAAACCTTTGCTTCTCATATTAATGCTCCTAAATAAAAGTGGGACATGTATCATGAGCCTTTTAAAGACACTTGCATGGAAAATGAAATTGTTATTAATGATAGCAATAAACATGCTCAAACCTCTGAAAGTACTATTTCTTATAAGCATGTTAATTTTTGTGGAATACATAGAACTTGTGAGAGTAATCAAGTTGAAGAAGAATATTGTATCACCCATAGGAATGAAAAAACTAGAATGTGGTATAGGGCTCTAAATGATCTTGGTAAAAAAGTTTGTGCCCTCTATCCTTTTATTTGTGAACTTTGCTTTGAAGTGGGTCATTTCAATTTTCAATGCTCATGCCATAATAATAGTCCTTCTAATCCAATGAGTACTGCAACTTTCTATTGTGATGACATGATCACTCCTAATCAGCATGATGAGCTTACTTTATTTTTGGGGTGTGAAGAATTATCAAGAAAAACTTCTTTGTTAGATATGAGTGCTTTTGATATGAATAGTGTCCTGCATGGTTGTCATCTTTATTGTGTTGACAATTGTCACACAAATACTTACATACAAAATATTATAGAAGATGATATTTTACCAAAATATGATAGGACTAATATGTGTTTTGGACTTATTAATGAAAAGAAGGAATCCTCCAAAGTTTCTTCTATTGTCTCTAACAATGAACCAGGGTATATGGAGAAGCTTCCTTTCAAGCCTCTCCCTCCTAAAGAGAAGAAGAAAAAGAAGAAGAGGAGGAGTAAAAGGAGAGAGGAAACGGTATTTTCCCCTAAGCATGTTGCTCCTATTATAGTTTTTGATGATTCTGAACTAGATAATGTTCCTATGCCTATTACCTATAGTAGTGATCATGATTGGGAAAAGCACACTTCTTTTGATATTGAAAATCTCTTTGGTACCAATTCTAAAAATGATGATATTAATAATTGTTGTACTATTAGTGCTATCCATGATCCTTCCAATGATGATATGTTTACAAATGAACACACTTTGGAAGATAATTATTCTATTGCTTATGATGATACTACACCTCCAATATATGTTAATTGCAATGATGAATATGATATTTTCAGTCCACCTACTATTGAGGAGGAAAGTAATTATGATTACAATATGCCTCCTATATTTGATGATTATGGTGATGAAAATAATAATGATAGCTATTTTGTTGAATTTGCTCCCACTATAATTAATAAGAATGACTATGTTTATGTGGAGAGTATTAATTCTTTTATGCATGTGGCTCATGATAAGAATGTTTCATGTGATAGTTATATTGTTAATTTTATTCATGATGCTACTGAAAGTTATTATGAGAGAGGGAAACATGGTTTTATGTATCTCAACAATATTAAGTTTCCCCTCTTTATGTTGAAAGTCTTGAAGTTGCACTTGTTTTGCTTTACTATGCTTATTGCTTTGTGCTTTCATGACTTATTTATTTACAATATTCCTATTCATAGGAAGTGGGTTAGACTTAAATGTGCTTTGAATTTGCTTCTTGATGCTCTCTTTTACTTCAATTCATATTTCTTATGTGAGCATTTTCTCAAACTATCATGCCTAACTTAAAGGCGTTAAAGAAAAGTACTTATTGAGAGATAACCCAAAAGTTTTAGATGAGTCTTGGAAGTTATTACCTCTATAATAACCGCTCCTTATCCTTTTTATTTGCTTTTTGTGCCAAGAATAACCTCTAATGAGAGAGAAGTAATGATTGGGAAAGTTGCTGTCCCGAAACAGATTTTTGTTCTTCACCGTAAACATTCTTGTAAAATCTCTGAACGTCTTTTTGAGGCGTGTATTTTTGTGCTTCTGCCCCAGGTTATTATCTAACTTTCGTTAGATCAACACTTTTATATTTGAGCAACATAAGATCTTCGAAAAAATTCATCTTTACCTGCTGGTCTGTTTTGACAGATTTCTGCCATTTTCTGCATTTGCTTCTTGTTGGTTCCTTTTTGAGTTCTTTTGGGGAATTGAGCTTTTTGAGGGAAGTACTACAGTATCTAGTGTTCTAATGGAAGTTTTATTGGTGTTGGAACTGAATCTGAAGACCTATTATCTTGAGTACACTAATGTTGCTAATAAAGATTGTGTGAAGTTTTGTATGAAGGAAAAATTTCAGGTGTATGGAAGGAATGAGTAATGAGATGAAGGATGGACTAAAGCTCAAGCTTGGGGATGCCACGCGTGTCACCCCAAGAACTATCCAAGAAGTACAAGCGTCAAACCTTGGGGATGCCCAAGGCATCCCCCTCTTCATCAATAAAAATCCCAGGTTTCTTCCAAACGCTTCATTCATGCACAGTTGTGTTGTTCTTGGAGCGTCTTCTTTTTCGTTTTGGTTTTGGTTTTTAGTTTGCTTTGTTTGCTTTGTTTGATGAATAAATTAGTTGGACCCCCTCTTTCATACATTGGTTTGCAAATAGTTTGATTTGGTTTGGCAAAAAGTAGGAAAGTTCATACTTATGTGGTAAAAAGAGCTCGTTTTTGACTATGGCCTATGCTCTGTCATGCCATGCTTGATATTGTTTTGGAGTTATGCTTCGTATTCTTTGCTGTAGCATGACTTGTTATAAACAATTGAGATTGCTTAATGTGCCATGGATGAATCATGCGTTGTTTTAGCATATTAAAGCATGGTATAGTGGTATTCTCCTTTGATGCTTACTTGGGTTGACATGGCGCATGCTCACACCATGTTATGACTATCTCAAGTCACCATAGCCTTTATGATCCTTTAGTTTTCAACTTGTAGTATCACTTTATACTTTGATCAATGATGTTTTGTAGCTCTGCATGATTATGACCATTATTGCTCTCTTAGTTTGTCGCTCCTAGTATTTTGCTAGCCTCCACAACCAAGTATGAGTTCCACTCATGCATCCAACTCCTAAAACCAAGTTATTCCAAAGAGTCCACCATACCTACCTATTAGCTTATGCTATTCCAAGTATATTCATGTTTTGTCTACCTTCCAAATTAAACTTGTTATGAGAAAACTAGTGATTAAAGCTCTCACGAACTTGATGGCACACTTTACTTTTCTTGCCCTTAATAAACTTGAACCATTGTGTCGTCTATGTTGTATATGCTTGCACTCATTTGTTGGGGATTAGCAGAACCATGCCGTCATGGGGAACGCTTTCAACATTGCACGGGTACTTTGTACCTAGTCGATATCATGCTCTTTTGTATATGGTTGTCGTCGGTGTGAAATGAAAGGGGAGCTTGTAAGTCCATGGAGTTATGTATATGTGTTAGAGAAACGCCTGGGCCGCTGGTCTAATCCATGCTGACATGGTGGAAACCTGCAGCGTAACCATAATGAGCTGTCTATGAAGCATTCTTCTTATAAAAAAGAAAGAGTCCTATATTGAGAAAAAAAGAGAAAAAGAAAAAAAAAGATAATGAAAAGAGGAAAGAGAGAAAAAAGCACCATATTCCCATGGTAAATAAGAAGATTGCTCAGATGCTTGTTGTCTGGTTGCCTTGTCATTTTGATATGGGGATTCTTCCGTATCATCGGGCAAGGGGTACCCTGTTGGCGGTTCTCTATGATACACATGTACTTACGATGACAAGAACTTACCGGTAACTAAACTTGAGTACCATGAGGAGCGGCCCTCATATTCAAGGGACATGAGATTTCCAACTTATACTTCGTCAATCATATACACCATAGTTTGTTCACTTTAACCTTAATCACTTCAAGATGCTTATGATAGGGGGAATGAGAGCTGAAAGCTATAAGTACCATAATTTTTGGAAGCTCTTTATGAGACTTGAATCCCTGCTTCCTTCCATGAAGGCCTTTCTTCCACCATTATATTGAGTCTCCACCTTCTACCTTTATGCACTTACTTTGAGAGCATAGTGGCCATTCTTAGTTCTATGTACATTGTACCAAGACTAGTTGATTGATGCATAACTTGATATTGCTTGTTTTAAACTATTTGTATCTAGTCACTCTTATGAACTTTGAAGGTGTCCTATGCATTTATGTTTTATTACTCTATGAGGGACAAGCTGAATGCCATTATACTATGTTTTATTTATGTGAAACAAACAAACGTCTTGCAAAGCATTGTTATTCATGAATCTTTTGTTTGTGCCTTTTCATGTTACAACATAGTTGCTATGTCTTATTGCTAGAACTTTATCTTTCATGCTATGTTGAAGTACTATGATCCCAGCTATCCATGTTTTAAAAATACATTGGTCAAGTTTATGATGGTGCATGTCACCTCAAAAATTATTCTTTCTCTTTATCACTTACCTACTTGAGGACGAGCAGGAGTTAAGCTTGGGGATGTTGATACATTGCAAATGTATCTATAATTTTTGATGTTCCATACTTGGTTTTATCTACTTTCTTGTGTTTTATGCACACTTTGGAGTACTTTTCATATGATTTCTTGGACTAACCTATTAACAAGAGCCATAGTGCCAGTTGCCTGTTTTCTGCTGTTTTTGGTTCCAGGAAAGTCAGAAAATCAATATTCTCGAAATTGGACGGGATAAAAGCCAAAGTCAATATTTCACCGAGGGGAACTCGGAGCCAGAAGACGATACGGAGAGGGGCCAGGGGCCAGCCACACCATAGGGTGGCGCGGGTCCCCCCTGGCCATGCCACCAGGTGGTGTGGGCCCCTCCGGCCTCCACCGACCTTGCCCTTTCGCCTATATATTCCTCCCGATGCGAAAACCCTAAATCATCAAGCCTCCGGCCACGAAAAGTGCCGCAGCGCCGCCGCCACCGAAGGGGAGATTCGGGGGACAAAAAGTCTCTATTCCGGCACCCTTCCGGGACGGGGAAGTGCCCCCGGAGCCATCTCCATCGATCTCCACCACCATCTCCATTGTTGATTCCCATGATGAGGAGGGAGTAGTTCTCCTTCAAGGCTAAGGGTTCTACCGGTAGCTATGTGTTCATATCTCTCTCTATGCATGATCATATTGTGATCATGAGCTTGTAATCTATAGATCTACCTTGCTACTCAAGTGCTTTAATCGATCTCTGCTCTCCCCATGTGTGTGAAAGTGACAGCATGCTCACCATGGTGGCACTTAGGCTAGAGATTGCAAATACTTGTTATGAGTTATATTTGGAGTTGGATGTCTTTATGAAATTTTGGTGTTTGTTGGACTCGTCTAGTACTCAAGGTGACAGTGTGGGGTTTTCTAGATGGGAAAGGCTTACTTTGAGGTGTGCTGTTATAACCCTACCATTGATTAGAGTGTCCAACCAGAGAGTAGTTAAGAGTAGTATCATGAAGAGAATATATTTATATGAGAGTGTTCACTAGTGAAAGTATGATCCCTAGGCCTTGTTTCTAAGCACTGAAATACCGTTTGCTATTAGATCTGTTACATGTTTGCTTGCTTCCATCTTTATTTCAGTTTGCCTTTAGTCTTTTCCCACGTCAACCACACGCCAGCAAGCTATTTTCTAGCACCGTTGTCTTATATCCATACTACTTGTATTTCACTATCTCTTCGCCGAACTAGTGCACCTATACACCTGCCAAGTGTATTGGGTGTGTTGGGGACACAAGAGACTTCTTGTATCTTGATTGCAGGGTTGCTTGAGAGGAAATACCTTTGACCACTTCCTCCCTGAGTTCGATAAACCTTGGGTGATCCACTTAAGGGAAAACTTGCTGTTGTTCTACAAACCTCTGCACTTGGAGGCCCAACAACTGTATACAAGAATAGAAGTTCGTAGACATCAATGGGTTCACTTGTCTACCCTCTCATAAATGTGTGGTGGAATTAAGAACACAATAGATAACTACAAATTGATGAGATTTTATTATGTGTCTTTATTAGCATTCATATGGGCATCACGTCCTAACATAAATATGATACTACACATCTTACTTATACTCCATTACAAAGGGATACACTCCATGCGATCTAGATTTAAGAATTAACAGAGTATTGCTTTAGGTACTTTGATATGATGTTTCAACAACAAATATGTTATCTTGAATTAAACATATCACAATAAATCAAGCATATGGTCCATAGATTAAACAAGAATTCTTAGCTATAGAATTATATAGCACATGTATTCACTTTATCCCTAATGAGGTAAAAAAAGAATTGGTAAAGACCATAGTGGATATGAAGCTTACTGTCACAACTCATTACTACCACCATGTTACTCCATCTAAAACATACCATCTCCCACACATGCTCTTGCATACAAGTTTAAAGAGAATAAGTAATAAAGAATGGGGTAACAATATGAATCTATTAATACATCAACAACACAATAAAGATTAAGATATCATAGATCATTCAATAAAACAAAAGATCCACCACATAGGAATTACAAATATGGCCATAATCATGATAGGAAGCTCATATGGCATCTAAACAACATAGCACAAAAGAGAGATAGATCAAACTACTGCCACAAACCCATAGTTTAGAGGTGGACTACTCCCTCTTCATCATGGTGGCGGTGTTGATGATGTTGGAGATGCAACCGGGGATGGCTCCAGCAACGTTTCCCCATCCAATCTTCACAGGTTTAGCCTCAGCTATATATAGTGGTTTTTAGGTCAAGCCCGTTAGTTTGAGATCAAAACGGACGGCTGCGGATGCTCGAGGAGGAAACAAGACATGGTGGTGCGGCCTAGGGTGGGGTCCATGCCACCTATGCTCGTTTGGGCCTCGTGGCCCCCTCTGGTACTTCTTGTTCTCATATTATGTCTCTGGGAAAATATTGACTCCAGAAAGATCCTCGTTGCGTTTGAGTTACGTAAGGTCCCTGAAACTTAAAAATACACAAAACAGGGGTTTCTTGTTCTGCAGAGTTATAAACCAATGAAAGGGGATAAATGAAAAATCCCCATAAATCAATGCAAAACATGAATATAACATCTAATAACATGCAAATATGTTGGAATATATGACAATAAACTACAAAGTTCATGTATGCATTTTACATGCATCAACATCCCCAAGCTTAACCTATGCTCGTCCCCTAGCATAAAGGTGATAAAACTAACATGAACTTTGGAGTTTGTTGTTGTTTAACATTATGCGTCATGATCATTGAAACACAACAAGTCAAAAAAATTACTCCATAAAGAATAACAGCAAGCAAGGATATATAAAGTGATATATCTTATATATGTTTACCAATATGTCAAGCTTGTGTAAGAACAAATGCACGAAGTACTATGGATAATGAAACATGTAAATAATAAAAATGCAAATGCAAGATGTCCTACTTTGGTCATAGAATCTTAAGTTTAGTTTTCTTTTTGACTCTTGGAACAAGGAGTTGTAAGCATTGCTATGCATTGAACTAAAACTTTAGATAAAACATTGGTAAGAAAATGTGTGGTTCTTAGGTATCATTGTGGTGTTAAAGTGAAAGTAAATATACTACTTATATGCTTGACATGTTCTAAGTAAAGTGTCTCATGCCCGTTGAACACAATTTCCTAAACCACATGCTACTCGACTTAGGCCACACGATGTTTGTCCTATTACGAAAATAGCTCCAAATGAGGTGGCACTGAGGTACCTCCTACCCCCTTATACGAGTGGTCCTTAAAACTTATGTTCAAAGATTGACCATCCATACTCAAATGATAGGACAAATAGACAAATGGGCATCCTCCACCTCTCACTTTTATTTACTATTTGCATAGATTTTTATTTAAATCAGTTTCATGTGAATACCCATGCTGTAAATTTCCACGATGACACATATCTCTGATTGGCGGCCCAATGCTCCCTCTAACCTTTATGCATACTCAAAAGATCTTGATTACACCAGTGCATTTCACACCGTTAGACAACCATGGCCAAAAGTACATGATATCAACAGATGGTGCTTGAATTGAAAACGTTCCCCATGTCAGCATGGTTCTGATAACAATAAACTCATAACATGTCATGTATATAACTAACATATCTCATTTCACAATATTAATTGTTCATTTTATTTCAAGCAACTCTACTTCTTCTAGATTAACCACACATGTTACTTCCAAAGCTAGATCAATGTAATATATTTGATAGGTAATATGTATGGCTGACACTACTAAATGAAAATAGTCTCAAGGGAGTTTGGCTTTACAAGTCTTTGCTTTCTTCATCAAATTTTGGGCTAGCAAGGGGAGGAATAGTTGACCATCTACATGCATGAATGTTAAAGTGTCCATAGCACTACTCATTCATTAATAAACAAGATCAACTTAAAGCTAACCATATAAGTTGTAAATAAGAGCTAGCACTATATATGAAACTTACATACCATCATCATTTAAAGAAAATAAAGAATCCAACAAGAATGTGACAACATGCATAACATATAAGATAACTATTATTTCTTCCCTTTTCTTTACTAGCATCCAACTTGAACTTTCATTATATTCAGTAGATAATGCATATCCTTTAAACACTCCTGTAGGTGGTGGTCTTTTTATTCAAAACAAAAATGCAAAAGAAAAACATAAAAACTAGACACAGATGCTCCAAGTTTATGCAAAAGTAGAATGGTGCCCAAAAAACAAAGTTAAAAGGTGTGCAAACCAAGAGTTTGATATGTCCAGTGGGTTGCCATTGGGCATACCAAGCTTATGGTGTTTACCATTACTTGAAAGACTCCTTGTTTGATAGTCCTTCCTTCCTTGTGAATGAACTTCACCACAAAACTCTTTCCTATCTCTTTTCTGGGTGGATGACATTGGTGGGCACAAAAGATACTATGCATGCTAGCATAAAATCCAAATAAAATTTTGTACATGATGTACAAAGAGTGTATTAATTTTATATCATTCAAAAAATATCAAAGCGCTCATAAAGAATCAAATTGAAGCTCAAACGTCTGCTTAAAACAAGAAAAGACAGAATATGTCCAGAAAAACAGTAGCAGCGTAATGAATTTATTTTGACCCCTTATACATGTCATGATTTTTTTATTATTGTTTGTGCTTACATAGGACATAAAGTTGCAGCTTTAGTATTTTTATCGTGATTTTAGGAGCTACCAGAAAAATTATAAAAATCATGCACCAAACAGCAGCGTGCATAATTCAGCAACTCCTCATATGTATTACAACTTTAAATCATCCAAGATGGGTAAAACTTGGCACTTTATTATTAACTACCGAGAACAAACCAAAACAAACTATCTTGCTATAGCAAGAACATAAAAATAAAAGCTCAAAAAAACTCCCTTGCAAAAGCAAGAGAACAAAAGAAAATATAAACAAAACAAAAACACCGGGTTGCCTCCCGTAAAGCGCTTTCTTTATAGCCACATAGCTAGGATTCATACCTTATTTCTTCATGGTGAGCATGTGTCATGAGAATACGTGTGCCTCTATAACATAATCTTCTTTCTTAGAAAATGTTCCATGCACTTCTTGTGTGAAAACTGAAACTTGACATTGCCTTCTTGGAATCAATGACAACACCTGTTGTTCTAAAAAGTGGTCTACCAAGGATTATAGGACTAGAGGTTTTGCTCCCCTTGTCCATGACCATAAAATCAATAGGGACAAATGTCATATGTAATTCAATTATAATATTATCAATTCTACCTAATGCATGCTTGGTAGAATCATCAGCAAGTAAGAGATCAACATCACACTTCTCCATTTTCTTATCAAACTCAAGCAAATCATATAACTATTTAGATAGAACACAAAAACTTGATCCTAAATCTAATATAGCATGATAAGTTTATTTTCCAATAGTAACTTGTATCTTGGGGATCCAAGCATCCCCAAGCTTTGGTGGTATCATAGCTTCATTATTATATCTTTCTATCTTTTCTTTGATAACATGATTAGCTATATATGAACCAAATCCTTTTTGATGAACACTAAAAGATGGATCATTAGCAAACTTTTGAAAGAGATTAATAAGTTAATTCAAACAACACTTACGAGATCTAGTAGAGGTTCAATAATTTTATAACTTAACATTTTAATTTCCTCTACTTGTTTCTCTTCTACTACTCTTTCTTTTACTACCCAGACCTCTTTAGTTTTTTGATTCTTTTTATCCTCAGGATCCTTGAGAACATAATGCTTGGGATTTATACTAGGCATGTCTTTAAAAGATGCAGCAAGTTTAAGCACATGACCAAGGCGCTGGACTTCCTTTTTATCTCTAATAGTTTGTTTATCTTCCTTTTTCAACTCTTCCTCACAAGAGTCCAATTTATTAGCTATCAAAAAAAAATTATCTTCCATCTTAGGTATAACATAGTTAGAAAATAATTCTAGACGATCTATGTTTCTTTTATCAGGTAGTCTTTTAGCACACAATCCTCAACCCTTTTCTTAATAGATTCAAGGATAGTATTCATATCCTCCAGTTCCTGTTTTTCTATATTGGTTCCAAAGAGGGTTTAATGACTATTGAGTTTTCTTATGGTAGTGACAATACAAAACTACCTCATGTAGCAAAATCTAAAGCATTCTTATACCAAGGTGCCAAACCATAATAAAAATAAAGATGCAACTTTTGTTTTTCACATGGGTTTAGGTCCTTACTATGTATTTTGTTCAGTCTAAACCAAGCATATTTCAATGACTCCCCATAGAGTTGCTTAAAATTTGAAGTACTAGCAATGGAATTTTCTATTTCTACCTTATTAGGAAGAAGTCTTCTCTTTTCACTCCCCATTGCAAGTAAAGTAATTCTACACTAGTTTTAATGGATTTTTTGTGTATAGGAAAAGTAAAGACAAAAATACAAGGAAACAACTAAAAAAGAACAAGAAAGACAAAACAAAACAAAGAAAAATGCTTTGCAAATCTAAAGGACAATAAGAACTCACAATGGTGCAACCGTCCCCAAGCTTGAGAAATTGCAAGGTGCTAGAAAATGTCTGTGCCGTGGGAATTGTAGTTGTGGTGTTCCTTCCTTGCTCCCTGACAATGGTGCCAGAATATGTCCCGATAACACTACAACAAGTGTGTCAATTTGTTGGTACTCCAAGTGCAGAGTGATGCGGCAAGAGAAATTTCCCCCAAGGGTGACTTGGGATTTATATCGAACTCTCGAGGAATAAAGGTGAAGCTTCTTCCAACCTCATCAAGCAACCTGTAAAGCAAAGTCTTTGTCTTATGCCCCCAACTCCGCCATGTGGTTGTCAAGCACAAGGCTTCAGTATTAGTAAAGTAAAATAACAATAAATAAATACTAGAAAGAAAACTAAAACTTAGAAATTAAACTAAAACAAGTAAATAAAGAAGTTTTTGGGTTTTTGGTTGTAGTTGCAAGAAGTAAAGATATTTTTGTATTTACAAAATTAAAATGTAAAGGCAAGTAAAAGCAAGTAAAATTGTTTCTTATGATAAAAAGTGGACCGGGGTTCATGGGTTCACTTGTCTACTCTTTCATAAAGGTGTGGTGGCATTAAGAACACGATAGACAACTAAATATTGATGAGATTTTATTATGTGTTTTTATTAGCATTCATATGGGCATCACGTCCTAAATAAAGATGATACTACACATCTTACTTATATTCCACTAGAAAGGGATACACTCCATGCAATCAAGATTAAAAAATTAAAAAATCATACCTTTAGGTACTTTGACATGATGTTTGAACAACAAATATGCTACCTTGAATTAAACATATCACAATAGATCAAGCATATGATCCACAGATTAAACAAGACTTCTTATTTGTCACTAAGAATTATACACAAGCCTTAATTAGTTTATCCCTAATGATGTAACAAAAGAATTGGTAAAGACCATAGTAGATATGAAGCTTGTTGTCATAACTCATTACTACCACCATGTTACTCCATATAATACACACCATCCCCCATACATGCTCTTGCATACAAGTTTGATCAAAACAAGTAATAAAGAATGTGGTAAGAATATGCATCTATTAATACATCAAGAACACAATAAATATTCGAATCTCATAGATCATCCAATAAAACAAAAGATCCACCACATAGGAGTTACAAATATGGCCATAATCATGATAGGCACCTCATAAGGCATCTAAACAACATTGCACAAGGGAGAGATAGATCAAGATACTACCACAAACCCATAGTGCAGAGGTGGACTAGTCCCTCTCCATCATGGTGGCGATGTTGATGATGTTGGAGAGGGTGGAGATGCAATCGGGGATGGCTCTAGCAGCATTTCCCCCTCCAATCTTTGCAGGTTTAGCCTTAGTTTTGTGTTTCTTCACCGCTTCATATGTGAATTCCTTGGGGGGTTTATATATAGTGGTTTTTAGGTAACCCTTGTCAATTTGAGATCAAAACGGACAGCTGCGGACGCTCGATGAGGAAACGAGAAATGGTGGCACGGATTAGGGTGGGACCCACACCACCTATGCTTGTTTGGGACTAGTGGGCCCCTCCGGTACTTCTTCTCATATTGTGTCTCTAGGAAAAATATTGACTCCAGAAAGATCCTTGCTTCATTTGAGTTCCGTAAGGTCCCTAAAACAAAAAAAATACACAAAATAGGGTTTTCATGTTTAGCAGAGTTATAAACCAATGAAAGGTAATCAATGAAAAATCTCCATACATCAATGCAAAACATGAATATAGCATCTAATAACATGCAAATACGCTGGAATATATGACAATAAACTACAAAGTTCATGTATGCATTTTACATGCATCAACAACCATTTGCTGAAACCTATGCTCTAGGGGCATGTTCACCCATGCCACACTCCTCCTCATCATGCCCCCATGAAGCCACACACATTGTAGAATCGCGGGACGCTTTCGTACTTCACCCGCATGATCACAACATCCTCTCCCTCTGGCTTGATCGAAACAAAGTGGTTCAGCGGACACCTCGTGTCCAGCCAGAGTCTAGGCTCACAAAATCACCCTAGGGTAGCCTCATACTATTCATTTCCACCATGAGAACCACACCAATGCTAGATGCAACTCGCATAATTAGCTACTTCTTCCTGTAAAGCTCTGGAACATCCATCCATGGATTCGGAAGAGCTCCAATGCCATAGCTAATAGCTCCAAATTTTGAAACTTTTTACCAAGGATTTTTCATTGGTTTTACTTGGTTGCATTGGTTTTCATCTTTCAACTATTGCTAATATCGCGAGTTAATGAAACCTTATGGTTTTTATGTGAGTTTCAGATTCTAGACACTTTTGGAAGGATCCAAGGCCATTATGAGCAGATTGGAACAAACCAAGCAAATCTCTAATTGGAGGCCTTTTCATTCAAGGAGCCTTAACGAGCATCAGTACGGGCGGAGCTTGCTCATGCGGCCCGCCCATACCACCTGCAGCCGCCTTCGCATGATCAGTATAAGCACTTTTCGTGAAGGAGGCAATAACAAAAAATAGACACAACATCCACTATCCATTCGACAACAGATAAAGAAGAGATCTAAAGGAGAAGAAAAATTCCATCAATCCTCTCCAAGATCTCTAGCCTCTAGATCATCCACTTTTCCATAATTCCCCTTGCACTAGATTGAGAGAGAGATTCACACTTGTAAGATTAGGGTTTTAGACTCTATTCATACTTTGCTTTTTATTGTATTTGAGCTTCCCTTTTTAGTGCCTTGCTACGGTAATATCAATATGAACTCTGTTTACATCATGATTATATCATTGTGCAATTCTCCTCTCATGTGCGGGTAAATCCCAATAGGAGTGGGAGATGTAGGGGATTGTTGAGATGTGTTGTGCCTATTTTATTTCCATCTATTTGTGATTACCGTTGTGATTATTATTTGTGGGAATGATTATCTTTGTGTGACTAATGCTTGTTGTCTAATTTAAGGGCACAAACAACATGATCCCGAGATCTCATAGACATGAACTTGTTTGCTAGCGAATCGGCGACCTCCAAGTGACACGACCAATATCAAAGAGGAGTTAGTATAACTCAAGGAGAACGAGGAACCACTAAGTTTAAAGCCTTGATCCGGTCTCATAACCTTAATTGCTGCACTGACCATGGTTGTGGTAATAAGAAAATGGATCATTGAAGCCAAGCGAATCTATCAAGAGAAGTCTTGACTACTATATGGGTTGCTCGCCTACTTGCATACTAATAAAAAGTATTATAATCACTTATCCCATTTATTCCACCTAGCACATTCACTATCATCATGAACCGTATCTCTCCGCACCTAATCTTTTATCTGCAGGAAACTCAAACCATGTTAGTACTACTTACTTCTATGTTCTTTACTTTAATACTTCTCATACTCAACTCTCAACCAATTGCACTCACTGTCTTTCATCTTGATTATTGCAGTCACACTCAAGACACGTGATTGAGTGCGATAGAAATGCCGCTGATAAAAAATGGAACTAATACTTCCACGAAAACATGCTCTAACAAACATGTGCTCTTGTAGGCCATCATCAGCACTACAACTACCATCGTACTTCTAAATGAGCAGGCCATGGTCACGGAAGATCCAGGAGCCCTACTCCGTTATTCCATGCCAGTCTCCAAGACAGTTTGCCTGGACCAAGAACTTGTTCTCCTCTAGATCATGGAATTTACCTCCCGCACGGGTGCCCACGCAAATCTCATGGTTTTCTTCAGGGACGTTGCACTGAATGGTTTTGAGGTTATAAGATGCATCACTGCCATACACCTTGAGCCAACCTTCATCGTCTCCACCTCATCCTTGGCAACGAACATCCCCTAAATATCCTCCCCTTTAGATTCATGCTCTTAAGCAGATCTTCAATCGACATCTCTGATCCAGAGTGGACCATCGTCTCCCTCACCTCCACTTTTTCCTTTGTCGCCTCCATCGGATCACCGCCAAACACTAACTTAGCGGATTTCCAAGGCTAGGAAACTGAACTAGTCGCCCCTTGGTCAGCCTGAGCGAGACATGCACAGGAAAGGAATCAACAGCAAAAATCGATAAAAAAGCACACTACCCCGTCGCCGGCAAAGGATCTCACCAGAGGTAGGAGGGAAACCCTAGTCACCTGAGTGTTGAGAGGGGAATTTTTAACCTTTTGTTTGAAAGTACTATTCTTATAGGTACTTACCCTATCCTCACAATCCGATTTAATTATGACATGTTTAGGCAAGGTTTAGTCTTGTCTTAACTAATTAAATCGAATCGGAACAAGTACTATATTTGATACTAAATTGCTTCACACACGATGGTTTGCGTACGATCTTCGTCCGATGTTGCCTCCTCCATGTCCCTCTTTTTCTGGCTGGCCGCGAACGCTAGTTAATCCTCCGCCTTGGCTGGCCACAAACACTAGTTAATCATTTGCCTCTGACCAATTCACCCTTGTGAAATCCTCTTACACAGGTGGACTAGGTGGAAAGTGGCTCTAATCCTAGACCAAACCGTGCACGGCAATTCTTTGTTTCCTCACGTGGGGGAATCGGGAAAAGGATCGCATCCCATTTAGGATCGTACAAGTATCATCCACAAATTGTCGTGTGTATAAAAAAAATTGATCCCTGGGAAATGATTTCTCGCGGGATGTACATTGTTAGACAAATGAGACCTCTCTAACAGCGAATTATACGCTCTTGGATAACACCCCGTTTAATTCGGTTTCCATGGGGACTCGAACCCGGGTGGGCTGGCTGCGCACTCGCAAGCCATGCCACCAAGCTAGCGCTTGGTTCTCAATTGTTGTCGTGGAAATGGCCACGGCAGTTGCTGCCATAGGCAGTGATTGAGAGTTTCGTGAGAAAGAGTTGGCGGCCATCTGCGGTGCGAGATGGGGGCGAATGCACAAGGGTTTACCCAGGTTCGCCCCCCGGAGGGTAAAGACCTACTCCTGGTAGGTTAGATTATGAGAGAGCGAGTTACAAGGGCGGCGAGCTCGGCGGCTGGGCAGCGAGTCGCCTGAGGGGGTGTATGATGGAACGTGAGGCTCTAGGGTACCCTAGGCAGGTTTATATATGAGGCACCTCCCCGGGTTTACAAGTTGTCCCCGAACAAGATAAGGATCCAGGAGCTTTTGACCTAATCCGACTGGGCTTCTGCTACGCTCCTGGGCTTCTATTCGCCAGTCGATGGGCCTCTTCTTTCCTCAGAGTCCAGTCGCTGTTCGTCAGGCGTACTTGCGGACCTTCCAGCCCACTCGAAACCTACTGAGCATACCCCCTTTGGCATATCCCCATCAATTGTCATGTGTATAGCAACACTAACAGAGCCGTTTGCTCTCACTTTGATTGCCCGGATGCACGGATTGTCCTTCCCCCGCAAATCAAGCCTAATTTTGGGCTAGGATTGCGCTAAAGCGGACCCCTCTAGAGTACCGGCACTGTTTTGAGGTTACCATTGGGTCATGTCCTCGGTCCGGTCAAACAGTGGTCTGTTTACGGGCCTGCATCGGACATGTCTTAAGAGCATCACCAATAGCCGTGCTATATCGCGCTCGCACTGGATAAACCTCCAATATACAGTGTTGGCTCTATTTTTCAGCGCTCCAGCAGGCGCTACAAACTAGCGTGTGCTGGAAAAAAATTGTGTGCACGGGATATTGCGCTATCTTACACCCCAAATATGTTGTGCCGGTTCTAACACGCTGAAACTTAGGCGCTCGTGCGCGAACTCCAACTACGTTGAGAAGTCCCTCCCCCCATGCTCACGCTGTCCTTGCCTTCCCCATTCTCGCGCATGCACTCCGATGATGTCACTGAACCAACTAGTCACCATCGGTGCCCTCCCGCTGCAGATCCTTCACTATTGTGCCTCCGTAGAGCTTCCCAGCGCCAGTGCCGCGGTAAATCAAGCTAGCCAGTGCTACGTTAAATCGAGCTAGCCACCGCCCTCGTGCCTCCTTTTCTTCGCCGTGGCTTCCACTCGATTCAAAAGACACCGCTGCGCCGACGAGTCGATTATGGGGCACCGCGCTGCCATGACACCGCGCCGACTGACATGGGCATTCCTCGAGCAGCCGTGAAGGAACTTGGTGGCAAGGTGGTCACCGACACCGCACGGTATGTCCCGCTATCGACACATTATTTTTTTTCTAGATTCTACTTTAGTTTCGTTGGTAGTTGAAGTAAAGATGAATTTACATGTATGTAGTTGAGTTTGGCGTAGGATTCATCGGATAATGAATTTGATATTGAGGAAGAAGAGATGCTATGCATGATTTTGGCTTGGCACGCGAATAAGAAGCCGAAGCACGGTGGCTCGGTTTTTGGTAGAGTGAAACGGATCGGAGGCCACAACAAGTTGATGATAATCTATTCCATTGGAAAACCGATATACCCCCAGAACTACTTTCGTTGGTGTTTTCAGATGAGCATCAACTTCTTTAAGCACATCACAAAAGAGGTTACAATGTTTGATCGTTTTTTGAGCAAAGGAGGAATGCTGCCAGAGAACTTGGCCATAGCACCTATCATAAGGTGACTACCACCTTGCGTATGCTTGCATATGGTATTCCGACAGATCTAGTAGATGACCATTTGTCTATTGGTGAGAGCCAAGCTATCAAGTGTGTCAAGCGCTTTGTTGTAGCAATTGTGCGACTGTTCGACCCCACCTACTTGATATCTCCCAATGCTGAAGACACGGCTAGGCTTTCGGAGGTGAACCAGGCTCGAGGTTTTTTAGGTATGCTTGGCTCGATTGATTGTATGCACTGGAGGTGGGATAATTGTCCTGCGGCATGGCATGAACAATTCAAAGGCCACAAAAGGATTCTACTATAATCCTTGAAGCCGTGACCGATCGCGAGACTTGGATTTGGCATGCATTCTTTGCAATGCCCAATTCGTGCAATGACATCAATGTTCTTCAACAGTCACCACTTATGGCAAGGATTGCATTGGGTGAAAGTCCACTGGTGGACTTTGTAGGAAACGGCCACACATACAACTCTAGATACTATATTACTGACATCATCTATCCAAGGTGGCAAATATTTGTGAAATCAGTTCACAAATCCAAAGGTTAGAAAAAGTTGGTTTTCATAATGCGTAAGCGCGCGGCTAGAAAATATGTTGAGAGAGCATTTGGGATTTTCTTAGCCCAATTTGCTATTGTGAGAGGAACGTCTAGATTCTAGGACCAAGATATCATTTGGTATATCATGAATGCTTGTGTCATCATGCATAACATGATCATAGAGGATGATCATGGCAAAGATGTAGACTACTCCTATTTTGACTTGATAGGGTTCCCGTGTAAGTGAGGAGGAATGTGGCTTGTTTTATTGCCTTGTATCATTCAATTCATTGCGCTAAGATGCATGATGATCTTCAACATGATCACATCGAGGAGTGGTGAAAATGGAACAGGCAACAAAACATCTAGTGTCTATTTATTTGTATGTTTGTTGTATTTGTTCGAAAACAATTTGTTGTATTGTTGATGGATAAGTTTTTGTTATAATAGTGCATAAGTTGTTGTATTTGTTGTAGATTTATTTTCGTGTATTTTATCATGTTGCTTCTATATGGACGTGTTTGCTCAACCGCATGCCCGTTTCTTGCACCTGGCCAACAGGAATAATCCTGTTTGTAAAATTCGACGCCGGGCCTAAGTTGCACCGCACGAGATGTAAAGAACCCAAAACTTGGCCCGCTAGGAATGCCAAAATCTAGTGTTTTGCAGGGACATGTCCTAGCGAGGCAAAGGTCGGAACGTTGGCGCACACGCAGATAAGAGAGGGGGTCACGACGCATCGAGAATGCGTGCCATAAATCCCCTCATCGCTTGATCACCACTCTCACTCTACCCATGCACAACCTCTCCTTCTCCTCCCATATATAATAGTCAATGACTGGCAGATCTAAGACCACCGCAAGGGCAGCACACGGCCATAGCTCAAGGGCGATCACCCCCTCCTTCTTGATGCAGGTGATCTATGATTGTGATAACTTCTTCTTCCTGGCCACACCTCAAGCTCCCTACCTGCAACAATGGCAGTAAGTCCTTGAACAACCCTCTCTATGCCTTAGCAACAAATATCTATATGTTAGTATCTGGTTCCGCGTGTATCATTGACATGCACGCTAGATTTGTAACGATTTGTGGTGGTTTTGGTCAATTTGGTAGGTTAGAGTCTTTTCTTTTCTTCTACTATGTGGGATGCATATGATTAATCACTAGATCTACAAACAACTTGCTTCCATGTATGCTTGTTAGTGGCTAGATTTTGCCAGATGCTCTGTTTAGGATTTCCCCGCTATGAAAATTTGGGGATTTTTTCATTGTTCATGTGCTTTTCCAAGGCCAATGATTACTTTGCATTCTGTGGCCAAGATCCCAATGGGTTGCATCATAGCATGCATGTTATGATTGATTTTGTACACACAATGCCTAATATGAGGCATAACTACTGGTTGTGCAATTAGGCAAGTTGTGATGATTAAATAGGAAGCACAATGAAATGGAAGGGATGCCCCCTTCAAACCTTGTTTGGCAATTTATTTAAGCTCATGGAAGTTGGTTCGGTAGTGACGAGGGGTTAACTCGTTAATGCCCATGGATGATGGACTTGGGTTTGAGGAAGTGGGGATCGCTAGAGGCATCGATCGACTAGCAAACAAGCACATTGGGGACATGTGGTTTACCCAGGTTCAGGTCCTCAAAGGGAACCCTACTCCTTCTTGTCTTCTCTTGATGATAGACGGATTCGAAGATTACAGGGGTGCGCAGATGCAATTTAGCAATGTATGAACTAGGGTTGCAGATTTTCCTTCTCGCTGCCCCTCTTGGCCTTTATATAGGGAGGCCAGGTCTCAGGATAATAGACCGAGTTGGTTACAGGTTAGATTTCTCCCTTTGAATTCTCTATCTACTCCTTGCCATGTTCTTCAGGGAGTCGCATCTCTTTGGGCCTGGGCCACCCGAATCCTCACTGGGATTCATTCACGCCGTGGACTTATCTTGGGCCGAACTACATAGGCTAATCATAGGTACCCATGGGGTATACCCATGTCAGTAGCCCTCCGAGTGTCTAGCCAAATTGTAGATTCGGATGGAGACTATAAAGTCTTCGAGTGCGTAGACGTCATCTGAAAATGCTTTCGGGTGTTATTGTTCATGTCATAGGGATAGTTGATACACGTGCTTGATTCTTCTAACGGATCAAGATCAGTTAACTGCCTTTGGGCAAAATAATGCTATCTACTCAAACTTAAGTCCCCAGACTCGTGTTCAGAAAGTTGCTGGCCTAATTCGACCATGTCGTGGAGGTCTTACAGATTCAAATTCTAATGTTTTATGTGTGCACTCGATGCGTCCGTCGAGGCTATTTCATTCTGCCTATAGGCATGGTATGTTTCTGGTAGAGCGCAGCAGGTACGTTGCCAGGCCTTTGGATTGTATCCACATGTCTGATCTTCACGTTGCAAACGTGGCATCCGAAGGTTTTTCAACCACGGAGGTGATTCGAGTGACCCATGAGACGTTGTCCTTTTATAGGGTGATTGATAAGAGGCAAAGTAACCAAAAGCTTCAATTGCTTATGGTGTTATGCTGCGGATGTAGTCAACGCATTTCTCTTGAAGTGAGTTTTTCAATTTTTTTTTTCTTGCATAGGGTGCACGGCTAGCGCTCCCTATGGAAGTAGCCCCCGAATGCCTAATGCATGTAAAATGCATCCATAAACTTTGTCGCTTATTGCTTAAAAATCATTATTATTTTGCAACATTATTATATTTATTGAGACTAGCCTACTAATAATTGCAAAAGTGCACAAGTTCTTGGTTTACACTTTTTGTGTAGGAAATACATAAATATGGAAGGAAACCGCTCATTATGGTGAAATATGAAAATTCCTAGAATCTGTCCTACAGAACTATTTTTGAAGATTGCCCGAAACAATCATGAAGATGACGTCTAATGGAAAAAGTGTAGACATGAAAGCCCTAATCAGAGTCCGGATGTATTTTTTATAGCCATATTAGTGTAGAGGACAGAAGCAATTTTGGGACTCCGAAAATATGTGACATGGTTGACTCGAACTCCTTCCATCTTTGATGATTTCGGCCCAACCACAACTTGATGGACTCATTAAGGACAGAGGGGAGTCCTAGGAAGGTTCTAGAGATGCCCAAGAGCTTTCAGATCCAAGGGGCATCCATCCTAAGGCCAAGATTGCATCTCCACCACTATATATTGAGAGGAAACCCTACTTTTGGAATCATCCACCCATAGCTACGAAATCCCCCTCCTTGGTAGCCCCCAAGGAGGGGTAGAAGCTCCTCCATTGCTGCACCATCTCTAAGGAAGAAGAAGGTCCAAGGGGCCGCTTGCGGTGACCCAGCATACCATTGCATGTGTAGTATACTATAGTCATTGACATGACATCCATAGAACACCATTCTGTAAATATCACATCCCTCAGAGTGTTACAACAGAAACATTGTGGGTTGATACGTTGCTAACATATCTATAATTTTTGATGTCCCATGCTTGGTTTTATCTACTTTCTTATGTTTTATTCCAACTTTGGAGTACTTTTCATACACTTTCTTGGACTAACCTATTAACAAGAGCCACAGTGCCAGCTGCCTGTTTTCTGCTGTTTTTGGTTCCAGGAAGTCGGAAAATGAATATTCTCGGAATTGGACGAGACAAAAGCCAAAGCCAGTTTTTCACCGATGGACACAACGAGCCAGAATACGAGACGGAGAGGGGCCAGGGGCCGCCACAACACCTGGCTGCGCGGCCAAGCCTGGCCCGCGCCAGGGGGTGGTCTAGCCGCCCTGGGCACCCCCTTAGCCTCCCCTTCCGACTAAAAGATGCCTCCGATATAAAAACCATAAGTACCCGATCACAATTCCACAAAAGAGTATGTATCCGCCGTCGTCTCCATCCCAAGATCGGGAGGGATCTGAAGCTCTTCCCGGCACCCTGTCGGAGAGGGGAATTCACCCTGGAGGCCTTCTTCATCACCATGCAAGCATCCGGTGTGATGCGTCAGTAGTTCATCTCTAGACTAAGGGTCCATGTAGTAGCTATATGGCTGGTTCTCCTCCTTTGTGCTATCATTTTTAGATCTTGTGAGCTCCGTTCTTGATCAAGATCATCTATTTGTAATTCTACATGTTGTGTTTGCGGGGATCCGATGGATATTGAGATGCTATCTCAGATTGATTATTGATTCTATCATGTCTATGTTATTTGTGATCTTGCATGCTTTCGGTTGTTAGTAGCTATCTTGGCCAAGTAGATGCTAGCAACTCCAAGAGTTAGTATTTATGCTCGATAGTGGGTTCATGCCTCTAGTAATCTGGGGAAGTGACAGAAATCTCTAAGGTACTAGATGTGTTGTTGCTACTAGGGAGAAAACAACAATGCTTTGTTCATAGAACAATCATATTGTTTACTTTACACACAATTCATAATGCAATTATCTGTTGCTTGCAACTTAATACCGGAGGAGGTTCGGATGATAACCTAAAGATGGATTATTAGTCATAGATGCAGTTGGATGGCGGTCTATGTATAATGTTGTAATGCCCAATCAAATCTCAAAGGAGTCAAGATGATTAGTATATGCTTGTATGCTTTCTCGATGTTTGTCAATTGCCCCGCTGTAATTTGTTCACCCAACATGTTATATATCTTAAGGAGAACCACCACTAGTGAACTATGGACCCCGGTCCTTTTTTAACAATCAATCTATAATCAACTGTTTACTACTTTGTGTTTACTTTCTGCAAGCTTTTACTTTCTTCCACTCAATACGTTTAATCCTTTGTTTTCAGCAAAACCGGTGAGATTGACAACCTCATCGTAAGTTGGGGGCAAAGTTCTATGGTTGTGTTGTGCATGATTCCACGTTACTGCTAGCACCGGTAGTGCGCCCTGCCAAGGCTCAGCTATTAACACCTTTGAGGTGTTTCCTTGCTCCTACTGGATTGATAACCTTGGTTTCATAACTGAGGGAAACTTACTGTTGTGCTCATCATACCTTCCTCTTGGGGTTCCCCAACGAGCTCGTTAGTATACGAGTCAGCATGGGTCCATATTACAAACATACACACTTCATTATTATTACAATACTAGAAGTTCGAGACTTCAATTGATTCAAACTTACAAACCATTTAACTTATTTAATAAGTTTAGCGGAAGAACGAAAGACACAACGATAAGAAAGAGGTGAGCTCAGCAACTTATTCTATAGGGTTCGTGCTGCTCGGCTCAACCTAGGTAACTACATTATGGCCTGACAACTACTTTGACTCATTGTCTTCAGCTCCATAGTGTATCCCATAGTCCACCCCTTCGATTCCACCGAACAGCTCCGACTCTTCATAGTAGACGTCGTTTTGGACCTCCGTAGCATACACCTGGTCATCCTTCTGGCCCTCAAAGTCTAGCAAGGGGTTCAAAGGAAAGAGTGAGTAACAGCGTTACCTAGCAAGTTCACTATATGCAAGGTGGGAAGTTTGATGCTCTATCTACCACCTCGGACTATAAGTCCTTAGGACTATGCAGTTTTAGTAAACATTTCTTCAAAGATTGATTTTATTATCAAAAACTATGCCCATCAGCCTTCACAGGTTGACCAGAACTTCATGGAGTTCCTTTCCTGCCGCGTTCGTAGCTCCTTCCCAAAACAGGGAGTAACATGTCATGATTCTTACACTCTGCAGAGGTGCGTTGCTTTACCCATGAGAGACCGAATCCTTGTTGCACAACCGGGCGTACTTTCCCATCCACAATTCCATGATGTGGTGCCAGTAGATGATCCAAGCCAATCACTGCCCTTCTCCGTGACCCCGCATGAAGACACGACCCTCCAGGACATACCCCACCTCTGTTAAGCCCCATATAGGACTAGCTATAACTCTCGTAGGCACCAGAAGACTCCATGAGCTAGTTATGCCCCTGACAAGCTCCATAAAGGACCGACTATACCTCCGGCAGCCCCTCATAGATAATCTAGACACCAGTATTGCGGGGAACTAAGGGGTCCCACCCATGTGCTGGATTCTCCACGTGAAATCAACAGCCTCACGATAAGGTCATCCGTCCATGCAAAAGGAAGAAGATCCGGCTGACTTCTCCGTCCCATTCCAAATCTCATCGTTAATGCGTAATATATGGCGCTAGAATCACTGATGTCATGGGTTGTTAAGTCCTATCTGTCCTGCAACTGAAATATTAGATTCCACTGCAATTCTTAATATTTATCATCACTTAGGATGATAATAGCATTTCATTTGTTTGGGAAATATTTATTTTTCTATCTCTTTTAGAACATAGGTGATAACACACAATTTGCAAATACTTTCATAAAGACTCTTCAAAGGACATGAGCAAGTGATGAACTTGCCTTGTGATTGCAAGGTAGTGAAGTCGGATACTTCCACTTGACCTTGAGCTCCGGTTTCTATAGAAAACCATTATTGCCCGGTAAGGACAATATTTAAAGAAGCAATATGCAATGCATAGCAATGTCATGCAATGATTTATTATCTTCCTTCTTTGCATGTTTTACCCACCTTATAAAGGTTTTATGTTTCTTTTAATTAATAAAAGAAAAGTATTACTCAAAAATCATTAAACTCATATAATTTTTATATTTAATATTATTAGGATAACTAGTAATATTCTAAGAGTTTAAAAATGAATTTATTTAATTTTTAACTCTTTTTGTTTAACTAAAATTCCTTTAAGGAAATAAGACTTTACTTTTATCACACTTGATTAACTTTTCAAAAATACAAACTAGTATTTTTTTATAATAGTACTCCCTTTTAGGATTTTAAAATTGAATTTTAAGTGTTTTGTATATTTTTATAAAATTCCAAAAGGAGTATATACATCCATAATAACAGTTCTAAATTTAATTACCTAAAATTCTCTCTATTAATATTTTTGAATAGAGGATACTTTTGTGAGTTCATTGGTATTTTATTTATATTTTTAGGATTTTTATTTTATTTCTTAGAACCTTTTAAGTCCTAGGGGTATTTTGGTATTTTGATAAATCATTTAGACTTTTCTTTTTAAACATCTGGCCCTAGCCCATTGGGCTGGCCCAGCCTAGACTCAACCCACCTGGGCAAGTCAAACCCTTTCGGGTCGAGTGGCCCAGTACCACTAGCTCCTCTCTCTCTCTCACGTGTTCACTCTTCTCTCGCACCCCTGCGGTTACGTTGTGCTGCGGACGCTGCCGTTGCGCGATTTTGGCCTCCCCAGGCCTCTCCGGCCACCGCCCTAGTGCATAATAGTGTAATCAATGCCGCTCCATCGATTGGTCCAGTTTGATTTGTTGCTAGACGCTCCATCTGGCCAGGCCACCTCCACCCTGAACCCTAGGGTTTGGTGATTGTCGGCGATGTGGTGTTCCGCCGCCCCTGTGATGATGTGCCGCAACTTTGGTTGCCCTGTGGTGCTACCGATGCTGCTCGTGTAGCTGTGGCCACCTCCTCATGGCTCGGCGTGGGTTGCAGCGCCCTCGGGTGCTCCCCGTGCCGTCGGGTTCTCTCGTAGGACCTTCTGCTTCCTCTTCTAAACTTCAGCGAGGACCATAGGTAAGTCTATCTCTTTCTCTCCTATGGTTCTCTCTTGCAACTCTGCGGTTGATTATGGTGAGGAATCCCTGATTAGGGTTCAGCTGTGCTGTTAGGGTTCTATCCCTCTGTGTTGATTATTGAGGTTAATGAATGATTTAGAAGTCTTGTGGTGATGATACTGTGCTAAGCTGTTGGCTATTGATTCTAGTGGTGTGGTTTTCACTTACTGCTTCATGTTCTTGGTACTAAGAGTAGCACTGTCAGTAATGGTTCACTGAATTCTGATACACTGGCCTGTGTTGATATGTTCAGATTGGAGTTGATTTGATACTCCATATGATTCTATGATTATGATAGATTGTGCAAATGTAATATGATTCCTGGTTATTTATTCGAGGAAAATGATTGAGTGACTTTCTGCAATTTTACTTGCAACTTTATGTGTATGATTTGTTTGGTTTAGAATGGATACCTGAGACACCTTCCTTGGAATGGTACACAAGTGTTCATTCTAGTACTGCGCTAAATTTTACCCGTGTCCTAGTGTGGCTTGGCTAAAATGGGTTGAAACTTCTATTGGATACCTTAACCTATGATGCATATGAACTTTCTTTGGCTTATGATGTTGGTCTGAGGCATAACTAGGTAAGAACTAAAGTTTTCATCTGTTGATCCTCATAGATGTGCCTTGATATTAAGTGTAAACAATGATTCTTATAGATCTTTAAGAAAATGACTTGTCAGCTCACGCTATTTGCTATAAATCCTTAAGATGAAATAGTTCCTGAGGTGCTACTATTATAAGATGTGCCCAGAAATATTCACTTAAGGATGTTGTATAAGTGGATGTAAAAACATGTCTTGTTATCCAAGATCAATGATGCATAGGCTGAGATCTTGGAGTGGTTTGCAAAGATTGATTGTTTGGGCTTTATTTTATCTCTTCTGTGATGGATACACCCTACTTGGGTGTTTTTCTAAGAAGATCTCATATGAGACAACACATGCTTATATAACATTTAACATGTGATGGTTTTGTATAGACTCACTGATGGCCGAAAATATATTCAATCTCGTTGGGGAACCCCAAGAGGAAGGTATGATGAGTATAAAAACAAGTTTTACTTCAGTTATGAAACCAAGGTTATCGAACCAGTAGGAGCAAGGAAACACCTCTAAGGTGTTGTCTCCAACTTGGAATCCTGCACAACACAATCATAGAACTTTGCACCCAACTTACAGTGAGGTTGTCAATCTCACCGGTTTTGCTGAAAACAAAGGATTAAACGTATTGTGTGTAAGATAGTAATTGCTTGCAGAAAGTAAACAGAAAGCAGTAAATAGTAGATTGCAGATTGATGGTAAAAGAAAGGACCAGGGTCCATAGTTCACTAGTGGCGATTCTCCTTAAGATAGATGACATGTTGGGTGAATAAATTAGAGCGGGGCAATTGACAAACATCGAGAAAGCATACATGCATATACTAATCATCTTGACTCCTATGAGATTTGATTGGGCATTACAACATTATACATAGACCGTAATCCAAATGCATCTATGACTAATAATCCACCTTCAGGTTATCATCCGAACCCCCTCCAGTATTAAGTTGCAAGCAACAGATTATTGCTTTACGAATTGCGTGGATATTGAGATGCTATTTCAGATTGGTTATTGATTCTATCATGTCTTCGTTATTTGTGATCTTGCATGCTTTCCGTTGTTAGTAGCTATCTTGGCCAAGTAGATGCTAGCAACTCGAAGAGTTAGTATTTATGCTCGATAGTGGGTTCATGCCTCTAGTAATCTGGGGAAGTGACAGAAATCTCAAAGGTACTAGATGTGCTGTTGCTACTAGGGAGAAAACAACAATCCTTTGTTCATAGAACAATCGTATTGTTTACATTACACGCAATTCGTAAAGCAATAATCTATTGCTTGCAACTTAATACTGGAGGGGTTTCGGATGATAACCTCAAGGTGGATTATTAGTCATAGATGCAGTTGGATGGCGGTCTATCTATATTGTTGTAATTCCCAATCAAGTTCTAAAGGAGTCAATATGATTAGTATATGCATGTATTTCTTTCTCGATGTTTGTCAATTGCCCCGCTGTAATTTGTTCACCCAGCATGTTATCTATCTTAAGGAGAGCCACCTCTAGTGAACTATGGATCCCGTTCCTTTCTTTTACATACAATCTACAAACTTTTACTATTTGTGTTTACTTTCTGCAAACTATTACTTCCTTCCATTCGATACGTTTAATCCTTTGTTTTCAGCAAAACCTGTGAGATTGACAACCTCATCGCAAGTTGGGGACAAAGTTCTGTGGTTGTGTTGTGCAGGTCTCCACATTGCTGCTGGCACCGGTAGTGCGCCCTGCCAAGGCTCAGCTAGCAACACCTTTGGGGTGTTTCCTTGCTCCTACTGGTTCGATTAAACCTTGGTTTTATAACTGAGAGAAACTTGTTGTTGTGCTCATCATACCTTCCTCTTGGGGTTCCCAACGAGCTCTACATCAATACTGAGTCATCAAGCAATTTTCTTGCGCCATTGCCAGGGAGTCAAGGGCATCTTCACAAGGGGAGTCCCTCATAACCAATCTCTTTACTTTGTTATTTTTGTTTTGCTTAGTTTCTTTTTGCTTTGTTTGCTTCTTTCTTTATCAAAAACACACAAAAATTAGTTTTACTAGTTTGCTTTCTTATTCAAAAACACAAAAAATTAAGTCTCCTTTAGTTGTCACCTCTTCCTTAGCTCACCATGTTGATCCCTAAATTCACCCTGAAAGACCTTTCAATTGGTAGTGGTTCTATAATTGGGAAAGATAATATTGAAGAATTCTTTAATCATGTTAGTAAACGTGAGGATACTGAGGATAGATCCCTTGCAAAACTTGCTCCAAACTATGAGATTGCTGCAGCTTCTTTAATTCACATGTTAGAAGCTAGGTTTGTTAACCTCAACCCCTTAATGCAAGTAATGTTTCTTAAGCCTAAGAAATTGAGGACCCTGAAAAGAGGGATTTTATTCTAGAAACTTTGTTTAAGGAGTTCTATGATGTTGCCAAGGAAGCTAGGAAAGTCTTTGAACATTTCAATATGCTATGCTCATGTGTAGATGTTGTTGGTACACGAGAAAAGATGAACAAAACCGAACCTAATGGGGAGGAACCTAAGATACAAATACCCTTTAAACTAGTAGCAATGCATGAAGCCATAGAAAAGAATCTTGATTGGATCATTCCTGAAAACCAGTTTGATGAAAGTAGTGAACCTAAGAGCACTAAGAGAGGATCCTCTAGAACTTATTTGGATGAGATACCTTGTCTTGTTGAAGATATTTTTGGTATTGATCTTAATGCTTCTTCATTTGAGAATACTTGATCCTTTTTCTTATTTCTTATGCCATATTGGGAGATAATCCAAAAGTATTTACTGGGAGATAATCCAAAAGTTTTAGATGAGTCTAGGAAGTTATTACTTCAGTAATAACCGCTCCTTATCCTTTTTATTTGCTTTTTGTGCCAAGAGTAACATCTAGAAGTAGTGATTGGGAAAGTTGCTGTCCCGAAACAGATTTCTAAGCTTCACCGTAAAAATTCGTGTAAAATCTTTGAACGTCTTTTTGAGGCGTGAATGTTTGTGCTTCTGCCCCAGGTTGTTATCTAACTTTCGTTAGTTCAACAATTTTTGATTTGAGCAACATAAGGTCTTCGAAAAAAATCATCTTTACCTGCTGGTCTGTTTTGATAGATTTCAGCCATTTTCTGCATTTGCTTCTTGTTGGTTCCTTTTTGAGTTCTTTTGGGGAATTGAGATTTTTGAGGGAAGTGCTACAGTAGATAGTGTTTTAATGGAAGTTTTATTGGTATTAGAACTGAACCTTAAGACTTATTTATCTTGAGTGCACTAATGTTGCTAATAAAGATTGTGTGAAGTTTTGTATGAAGGAAAAATTTCAGGTGTATGGAAGGAATGAGTAATGAGATGAAGGATGGACTAAAGCTCAAGCTTGGGGATGCCACGCGTGTCACCCCAAGAAATATCCAAGAAGTACAAGCGTCAAAGCTTGGGGATGCCCAAGGCATCCCCTTCTTCATCAATTAAAATCCCAGGTTTCTTCCAAACGCATCATTTTTATTGTTTCATGCACAATTATGTTGTTCTTGGAGCATATTCTTCTTCGTTTTTGTTTTGTTTTTCGTTTGCTTTTGTTTGCTTAGTTTTCTGAATAAATTGGTTGGACCCCTCTTTCATACATTGGTTTGCAAATAGTTTGGTTTGGTTTGGAAAAGAGTAGGAAAGTTCATGCTTATGTGGTAAAAAGAGCTCGTTGTTGACTGTGGCCTATGCTCTGTCATGCCATGCTTGATATTTTTTTGGCTTTATGCTTAGTATTGTTTGCTGTAGGATGACTTGTTATAAACAATTGAGATTGCTTAATGTGCCTTGGATCAATCATGCGTTGTTTTAGCATATTAAAGCATAGTATAGTGGTATTCTCCTTTGATGATTTATTTGGGTTGACTTGGCACATGCTCACACCATGTTATGACTATCTCAAGTCACCATAGCCTTTATGATCCTTTCGTTTTCAACTTGTAGTATCACTTTATTCTTTGAACAATGATGTTTTGTCGCTCTACATGATTATGGCCATTATTGCTCTCTTAGTTTGTCACTCCCAGTCTTTTGCTAGCCTCCACAACCAAGTATGAGTTCCACTCATGCTTCCAACTCCCTAAACCAAGTTATTCCAAAGAGTCCACCATACCTACCTACTAGCTTATGCTATTCCAGGTATATTCATGCTTTTGTTTACCTTCCGAATTAAACTTGTTATGAGAAAACTAGTGATTAAGGCTCTCACAAACTTGATGGAACACTTTACTTTTCTTGCCCTTAATAAACTTGAACCATTGTCTCATCTATGTTGTATATGCTTGCACTTATTTGTTGGGAATTAGCAGAACCATGCTTTCATGGGGAATGCTTTCAACATTGCACTTGGTACTTGTACCTAGTTGATATCATGCTCTTTTGTCTATGGATGTCGTCGGTGTGAAATGAAAGGGGAGCTTGTAAGTCCATGGAGTTATGTACATATGTTAGAGAAACGCCTGGGCCGCTAGTCTAATCCATGCTAACATGGTGGAAACCTGCAGCGTAACCATAATGAGTTGTCTCTGAAGCATTCTTCTTATAAAAAATTAGTCCTATATTGAGAAAAAAGAGAAAAAGAAAAAAAAAAGATATTATGAAAAGAGGAAAGAGAGAAAAAAGCACCATATTCCCATGGTAAATAAGAAGATTGCTGAGATGCTCGTTGTCTGCTTGCCTTGTCATTTTGATATGGGGATTCTTCCGTATCATTGGGCAAGGGGTACCCCATTGGCGGTTCTCTATGATACACATGTACTTACGATGACAAGAACTTACCGGTGACTAAACTTGAGTAGCATGAGGAGCGGCCCTCGTATACAAGGGACATGAGATTTCTAACTTATACTTCGTCAAGCATGTACACCATAGTTTGTTCACTTTAACCTTAATCACTTCAAGATGCTTATGGTAGGGGCAATGAGAGCTGAAAGATATAAGTACCATAATTTTTGGAAGCTCTTTATGAGACTTTAATGCCTACTTCCTTCTATGAAGGCCTTTCTTCCACCATTATATTGAGTCTCCACCTTCTACCTTTATGCATCTACTTTGAGAGCATAGTGGCCATTCTTAGTTCTATGTGCATTTTTCCAAGACTAGTTGATTGATGCATAACTTTATATTGCTTGTTTTAAACTATTTGTATCTAATCACTCTTATGAACTTTGAAGGTGTCCTATGCATTCATATTTGCTACTCTATGAGGGACAAGCTGAATACTATTATGCTATGTTTTCTTTATGTGAAACAAACAAACGTCTTGCAAAGCATTGTTATTCATGCATCTTTTGTTTGTGCCTTTTCATGTTGCATCATAGTTTATTTGTCTTATTGCTAGAACTTTGTCTTTCATGTTATGATTGAAGTACTATGATCCTAGCTTTGAATGTTTTACAAATACTTTGATCAAGTCTTTGATGGTGCATGTCACCTCAAAAATTATTATTTCTTTTTATCACTTACCTACTCGAGCACGAGCAGGAGTTAAGCTTGGGGATGTTGATACATTGCAAATGTATCTATAATTTTTGATGTTCCATGCTTGGTTTTATCCACTTTCTTGTGTTTTGTCCACACTTTGGAGTACTTTTCATATGATTTCTTAGACTAACCTATTAACAAGAGCCACAGTGCCAGCTGCCTGTTTTCTACTATTTTTGGTTCCAGGAAAGTCAGAAAATGAATATTCTCGGAATTGGACGGGACAAAAGCCAAAGTGCCTATTTTCCGAAAGTCATCAGATGCCAGAATACGAGACGGAGAAGGGCTGGGGTGTTTCCTTGCTCCTACTGGTTCCTTGCTCCTACTGGTTCGATTAAACCTTGGTTTCATAACTGAGGGAAACTTGCTACTGTGCTCATCATACCTTCCTCTTGGGGTTCCCAACGAGCTCTACATCAATATTAAGCCATCAGGCCTCAAGGGAACTACTGGCAATTAAGGTGCTCCTTTTAATAGAGCACCGGAGCAAAGCATTAACACTCCGTGAACACATGTAATCCTCACATCAAAGCCATTCCCTCTGGTTATCCCGATTGCTGTCACTTCGGGGCCATTGGTTCTGGACAACAACGTGTGTATACAACTTGCAGGTAAGACCAAAAACAATACTATCATAATGAATCAATAACACGTTCAGATCTAAAATCATGGCACTCGGGCCCTAGTGACAAGCATTAAGCATAACAAGTTGCAACAAAGTCAAAAAGCACTAATAATAGATACTAGGCACCATGCCCTAACAATCCGATGCCATTACATGAACAATCTCATCAAATTCCTACCATCCACATAGCCTACAGCGGGGGATTACTCACTCATAGATGGGGAAACATGGATGGTCGATGGATAAGCGATGGTGGCGATGATGGCGATGATCTCCTCCAATTTCCCATCCTGGGAGGGTGCCAGAACGGAGTTTCTGATGCTGTTTCGTGGAATCTGGTGGTGGTGGCGGAGCGGAACTCTTCCTGGAAAAACGTTGAACCCCCTAGGGTTTTTAGGTCAGGAGGCAACTTATAGGCGAAGAGGGAGGCCGAGGTGGCCACACCACCCCCAGGCGCGGCCTAGGCTGGCCCGCGTGGCCAGGTGGTGTGGGCCCCTCGTGGCCCTACTCCATCTCGTCTTCTGGCTCCGGGAGTCTTCTGGTGAAATATGATTTTTTGGCATATTTTCCAGGATTTTTCCTGATAGTTGATTTTCTGCACAAAAACTAGACACCAATGTAATTCTGCTGAAAACAGCATCAGCCTGTGTTAGTTGCATCCAATTCACACAAGTTTAGAGGAGAAACAATAGCAAACGTGTTCGGGAAAATAGATATGTTTTGGACGTATCAATTCCCCCCAAGCTTAGCTTATTGCTTGTCCTCAAGCAATTCAGCTGAAAACTGAGTTCGATAAAAGAAACTTTCACGAACACATTTGCTTCAGATGAGGTATATATTCTCAGCATCTGATCAACTACTTAGGCAATTCATAATAAAGAGTATGCTACTGAGTTTACTTAATAGTCATTGCAAGCTATGAAGAGATTCTAACTCAAAAGTAATAAGTAGCATGAAACATAAACATAAGCAACATTGCAATGCTCATAACAAGGTATGATAGAGTGGTATCTCGCTTGCCTTTGATTGTAGAACAAACATAAATGCAAAGGCACCTCTGAAGTTCAAGTGAAGACTAGAAGTAAAGATATCAAAGGTACAAGCATCAAGGTCATAACACAATTACTCAAGTTTTGAGACAAGCACATTATACTAAGAATGACAACTATGCTCCCAAGAAAGTGCACATAGAATGAGTGGAGACTCAACAAGGAAAACGAAAATGTTTTGAAAAGTTTGAAAGGCTTCCAAATGCTGAAAGTATGGTACTCATTAGCTTTGAGCTCTCATTGCCCCTATCATAAGCATCTTTAAGTGGTTAAGGTTAAAGTGACACGACTAAGAGGATATGCTTGACAAGTTATAAATCGAAGTCCCATGCGCCTTACTTACGAAGACCGAATCTCATGCTACTCAACTTCAGTCACAAGTAAGCTCTTGTCATTGTAAGTACATATGTATTATAGAGAACCGCCAACGGGGTACCCCTTGCACATGATATAGGAGCTATCCCATAATCAAAATGACAAGGCAAGCAGACAATGAGCATCTCAGCGATCTTTTTATTTAATATGTGCATAGATTTTTATTGAGGATGCTTCATAGAATGCTCATTATGGTTATGCTGCAAGTTTCCACCATGATTAGGCATGGCTTAGGCTAGCGGCCCAGGCGTTTCTCTAACACACATACAAACTCCATGATCTTACAAGTTTCACTTTTATTTCACACCGCTGGGATCCATAAGCAAAAGAACATCATATCATCGAGGTACTAAGTACCAGTGCAATGTTGAAAGCGTTCCCCTTGATACATGGTTCTGCTAACTTCAACTTATAAAGCGCAAGCATATATACAACAAAAAAGGACGCAATGGTTCAGGTTTATTAAGTGCAAGAAAATAATGTGTGCCATCAAGTTCGTGAGAGCTTTACTAATTAACTTTCTCATAACAAACAAACATTTTATTCGGAAGAAAACGAGGCATAGTTAATGTGCATAGAATAGGAAATGATGCTAATAGGTAGGTATGGTGGACACTTTGGCAATATTGGTTTTGGGGAGTTGGAAGCACGAGTAAAGGTTATACTCAGCACAGGTGGAGGTTAGCAATAGAAAGGGAGCGACAAACGAGAGAGCAATAACTATCATAATCACGCTTCCAACAAAACAGGACTAATTATGGCATGAAAGTGATTCAAGACCCCTGCGACAAAATAATTCATCAAGACTTAACTGATTATTTCAGTCAAATGCATGCGTGAGCATGTGCCAAGTCAATTCAAGTGAAACATTCATAGGAGGATACCATAGTGTCATACCAATTTATGAATATAGCAATGCTAGCAAACATTCATATGACATGCTACAAACTATTAGCGAGCTGGAGCTAATCATAAGAAAGCAAGAACTACTAAGCATCCATAAATAACATACACCCTACATGAATAGACTAAGCATGCCCACAATGATGAGTATATGTACAAAAATGAAAGCAAATATAGTTCGTTAACAGCCTCTTACCACACCTCAAGCTGTCATTAATCCTCATTATTTCCCTTCACTTGTGTGGCTTGAATAATAACATGAAAACCAAACTCCATTGAGGACTGCTGAACCCTGCAACAAACTTCACAAAACCAAAGAAGAACAACAAATATTTTTGGTGTTTTTGAGTTTTAAAGGCAAGAGCAAAAAGGAAGAACAAGCAAAGCAAAATCTTTTTGGGTTTTTTGAATAATCAAAACAAAACCAAACGGAAGAAGCAAACCAAGGCAAAAAGAAGAAGAAGCAAACCAAGAGAAACAATAGAAATATTTTTGGTTTTTTTTCTGTTTTAGAAAGCAAAAGTACAGAAAGAACGAAAACTAAAAAGAGAACGAAGCATGGATATACAAAGTACTGACGAAACATGATATGGAGTTGAGTGTGATGTCGGTGTACCTCCCCCCAAGCTTAGGCTTTTGGCCTAAGTGGGTATCAATCCCAGGCTGGCCAAGATGAAGTGTCTCCGTGGTATGACGAGGAGGTGCCCTCGTCCTGGTACGAGCTCGAGGATGCCCCATGATGGCTTAGTATTGATGTAGAGCTCGTTGGGAACCCCAAGAGGAAGGTATGATGAGCACAGCAACAAGTTTCCCTCAGTTATGAAACCAAGGTTTAATCGAATCAGTAGGAGCAAGGAAACACCCCAAAGGTGTTGCTAGCTGAGCCTTGGCAGGGCGCACTACTGGTGCCAGCAGCAACGTGGAGACCTGCACAACACAACCACAGAACTCTGTCCCCAACTTGCGATGAGGTTGTCAATCTCACCGGTTTTGCTGAAAAAAAGGATTAAACATATCAAATGGAAGGAAGTAATAGTTTGCAGGAAGTAAACACAAAGAAGTAAACAGTTTGTAGATTGTACGTAAAAGAAAGGACCGGGATCCATAGTTCACTAGAGGTGGCTCTCCTTAAGATAGATAACATGCTGGGTGAACAAATTACAGCGGGGCAATTGACAAACATCGAGAAAGCAATACATGCATATACTAATGATCTTGAATCTTTTGGAACTTGATTGGGCATTACAACATTATACATAGACCGCCATCCAAATACATCTATGACTAATAATCCCCCTTTAGGTTATCATCTGAACCCCCTCTAGTATTAAGTTGCAAGCAACAGACTATTGCTTTACGAATTGCGTGTAATGTAAACAATACGATTGTTCTATGAACAAAGGATTGTTGTTTTCTCCCTAGTAGCAACAACACATCTAGTACCTTAGAGATTTCTGTCACTTCCCCAGATTACCAGAGGCATGAACCCACTATCGAGCATAAATACTAACTCTTGGAGTTGCTAGCATCTACTTGGCCAAGATAGCTACTAACAACGGAAAGCATGCAAGACATGATAGAATCAATAATCAATCTGAAATAGCATCTCAATATCCATTGGATCCCCACAAACACAACATGCAGAATTACAAATAGATGATCTTGATCATGAACGGAGGTCACAAGATCTAGACATGAAAGCACAAAGGAGGAGAACCAGCCATCTAGCTACTACATGGATCCGTAGTCCAAGGATGAACTACTCGCGCATCACACCGGAGGCTTGCATGGTGATGAAGTAGGCCTCCAAGGTGAATTCCCCTCTCCGAGAGGGTGCGGTGAAGAGCATCAGATCCCTCCCGATCTAGGGATGGAGATGACGGCGGCTACAGACTCTTTCGTTGATTTTTGATCGGGTACTTAGAGTTTTCGTCCCGAGGGCACCTTATAGGCGGAAGGAGAGGCCGAGGGGGTGCTGGGGTCGGCCAGACCACCCCCTGGCACGGGTCAGGCCTGGCCTCGCGGCCAGGTGGTGTGGCCGGCCCCCAGCCCTTCTCCGTCTCGTATTCTGGCATGTGATGTCTTCCGAAAAAATAGGCACTTTGGCTTTTGTCCCGTCCAATTACGAGAATATTCATTTTTTGACTTTCCTGGAACCAAAAACAGCAAAAAACAGGCAGCTAGCACTGTGGCTTTTGTTAATAGGTTAGTCCAAGAAATCATATGAAAAGTACTCCAAAGTGTGGACAAAACACAAGAAAGTGGATAAAACCAAGCATGGAACATCAAAAATTATTGATACATTTGCAATGTATCAACATCCCCAAGGTTAACTCCTGCTCGTCCTCGAGTATGTAAGTGATAAAAAGAAAGAATAATTTTTGAGGTGACATGCACCATCAAAGACTTGATCAAAGTATTTGTAAAACATTCAAAGCTGGGATCATAGTACTTCAATCATAACATGAAAGACAAAGTTCTAGCAATAAGACAAAGAAACTATGATGCAACATGAAAAGGCACAAACAAAAGATTCATGAATAACAATGCTTTGCAAGACGTTTGTTTGTTTCACATAAAGAAAACATAGCATAATAATATTCAGCTTGTCCCTCATAGAGTAGCAAATATGAATGCATAGGACACCTTCAAAGTTCATAAGAGTGACTAGATACAAATAGTTTAAAACAAGCAATATCAAGTTATCCATCAATCAACTAGTCATGGGACAATGCACATAGAACTAAGAATGGCCACTATGCTGTCAAAGTAGGTGCATAAAGGTAGAAGGTGGAGCCTCAATATAATGGTGGAAGAAAGGCCTTCATAGAAGGAAGTAGGGATTCAAGTCTCATAAAGATCTTCCAAAAATTATGGTACTTATAGCTTTCAGCTCTCATTTCCCTATCATAAGCATCTTGAAGTGATTAAGGTTAAAGTGAACAAACTATGGTGTACATGCTTGACGAAGTATAAGTTAGAAATCTCATGTCTCTTGTATACGAGGGCCGCTCATCATGCTACTCAAGTTTAGTCACCGGTAAGTTCTTGTCATCGTAAGTACATGTGTATCATGGAGAACCGCCAATGGGGTACCCCTTGCCCGATGATATGGAAGAATCCCCATATCAAAATGACAAGGCAAGCAGACAACGAGCATCTCAGCAATCTTCTTATTTACCATGGGAATATGGTGCTTTTTTCTCTCTTTCCTCTTTTCATAATATCTCTTTTTTTTCTTTTTCTCTTTTTCCTCAATATAGGACTCTTTTTTATAAGAAGAGTGCTTCATAGACAGCTCATTATGGTTACGCTGCAGGTTTCCACCATGTCAGCATGGATTAGACCTGCGGCCTAGGCGTTTCTCTAACACATATACATAACTCCATGGACTTACAAGCTCCCCTTTCATTTCACACCGACGACATCCATATACAAAAGAGCATGATATCAACTAGGTACACGTACCAAGTGCAATGTTGAAAGCGTTCCCCATGAAAGCATGGTTCTGCTAATTGCCAACAAATAATTGCAAGCATATACAACATAGACGACACAATGGTTCAAGTTTATTAAGGGCAAGAAAAGTAAAGTGTGCCACCAAGTTCGTGAGAGCTTTAATCACTAGTTTTCTCATAACAAGTTTAATTCGGAAGGTAAACAAACGCATGAATATACTTGGAATAGCATAAGATAGTAGGTAGGTATGGTGGACTCTTTGGAATAACTTGGTGTAGGGAGTTGGAAGCATGAGTGGAACTCATACTTGGTTGTGGAGTCTAGCAAAATACTGGGAGCGACAAACTAAGAGAGCAATAATGGCCATAATCATGCAGAGCGACAAAACATCATTGATCAAAGCATAAAGTGATACTACAAGTTGAAAACTAAAGGATCATAAAGGCTATGGTGACTTGAGATAGTCATAACATGGTGTGAGCATGTGCCAATTCAACCCAAATAAAGCATCAAAGGAGAATACCACTATACTATGCTTTAATATACTAAAACAACGCATGATTCATCCAAGGCACATTAAGCAATCTCAATTGTTTATAACAAGTCATCCTACAGCAAACAATACTAAGCATAAAGCCAAAAAAATATCAAGCATGGCATGACAGAGCATAGGCCACAGTCAACAACGAGCTCTTTTTACCACATAAGCATGAACTTTCCTACTCTTTTCCAAACCAAACCAAACTATTTGCAAACCAATGTATGAAAGAGGGGTCCAACCAATTTATTCAGAAAACTAAGCAAACAAAAGCAAACGAAAAACAAAACAAAAACGAAGAAGAAGACGCTCCAAGAACAACACAACTGTGCATGAAACAATAAAAATGATGCGTTTGGAAGAAACCTGGGATTTTAATTGATGAAGAAGGGGATGCCTTGGGCATCCCCCAGCTTTGACGCTTGTACTTCTTGGATATTTCTTGGGGTGACACGCGTGGCATCCCCAAGCTTGAGCTTTAGTCCATCCTTCATCTCATTACGCATTACTTCCATACACCTGAAATTTTTGCTTCATACAAAACTTCACACAATCTTTATTAGCAACATTAGTGCACTCAAGATAAATAAGTCTTAAGGTTCAGTACGAACACCAATAAAACTTCCATTAAAACAATAGCTACTGTTCACTTCCCTAAAAAATCTCAATTCCCCAAAAGAACTCAAAAAGGAACCAACAAGTAGCAAATGCAGAAAATGGCAGAAATCTGTCAAAATAGACCAGCAGGTAAAGACGAAATTTTTCAAAGACCTTCTGTTGCTCAAATCAAAAAGTGTTGAAACAACTAAAGTTATATAACAACCTGGGTCAGAAGCACAAAAATTAACGCCTCAAAAATATGTTTAGAGATTTTACACGAATTTTTACGGTGAAGCACAGAAATCTGTTTCGGGACAGCAACTTTCCCAATCATTACTTCTCTCTCATTAGAGGTTACTCTTGGCACAAAAAGCAAATAAAAAGGATAAGGAGCGGTTATTACTGAAGTAATAACTTCCAAGACTCATCTAAAACTTTTGGGTTATCTCCCAATAAGTACTTTTCTTTAACGCCTTTAAGTTAGGCATAAGAAGCAAGAAAAGAATCAAGTGTTCTCAAATGAAGAAGCATTAAGACCAAATTTCTTACCCTTACCTCTCTTACTTTTATTCTTAACCTTGGGGAAAATATGATTGTTGGGTGCAGAAGAAAGGGGCATGCTCCCCTTTCCCACATCTATTATTGCTCCAAGGAGTTCTAATAGGGACCTCAAAGTGTAATTTGTCCTTTTCCTACACATTCAATAACAAGATAATCAGTAGAAATCATTTTCCCAAGGATCTTTGTAAACACTCCTTCAGCTATTCCAATAGGTAATATGGTAGCATTAATATCAAGAGATATTTCTTTTCCTCCTTCAGTAAGACCCCAAAGATTCAAACATTCATAAATATCTTTGGGCATAAGGAAAAATTCAGACATGATATCACAGCGGGCTTGAAAAGTTTCAGTGTTTATCTTGATCTTTACTGTAGGGAGCCACTTTGATGGTTCAGAATTTATTGGAACATAATTATGATGCTCCCTAAGCGTATTATAGCAATCTTTTAACCTAGCAGTGCCAGTCTCAAGAGTGTTCAATCTAGAATATTTTTGCGAAAGAAATATCAGTTTGGCTAGGCAAGTTGTAAGTAAGGACCAATTTCTTAATAGCATTAACATCATCCACATTACATTGGAGGAAATCTCCTCCCACAATAGCATCTAAAGCATATGTATAGCAAAGAGCAATTCCAAGGTAAAAACTGCTAAGGAACAAGCTTTGAGTCATTTTAGGCTTAGTTTTTTCATGTAGATCAGAGATTCTAGACCAAGCTTCCTTGAAACTCTCTTCAATTCCTTGTTTAAAAGTGAAAATCATTTCCTCGGGTGACATAGTGACTGGAGTAAAGCTAGACATAGTGGCAACTTAAGATAGGAACTATTTTTATATTTTCAATAAAGAAAGCAAACTTGTAAAACTAATTTTTTTGTGTTTTTGATAAACAAACAAGCAAACAAAGAAAAAAGAAACTAAGCAAAACAAAAATAACAAAGTAGAGAGATTGGTTATGAGGGACTCCCCTTGTGAAGATGTCCTTGACTCCCTGGCAACGGCGCTAGAAAAATGCTTGATGGCTCAGTATTGATGTAGAGCTCGTTGGGAACCCTAAGAGGAAGGTATGATGAGCCCAGCAGCAAGTTTCCCTCAGTTATGAAACAAGGTTTAATCGAACCAGTAGGAGCAAGGAAACACCCCAAAGGTGTTGCTAGCTGAGCCTTGGCAGGGCGCACTACCGGTGCCAGCAACAACGTGGAGACCTGCACAACACAACCACAGTACTCTGTCCCCAACTTGCGATGAGGTTGTCAATCCAATCGGCTTTGCTGAAAACAAAAGATTAAACGTATCAAATGGAAGGAAGTAATAGTTTGCAGAAAGTAAACACAAAGCAGTAAATAGTTTGTAGATTGTATGTAAAAGAAAGGACCAGGATCCATAGTTCACTAGAGGTGGCTCTCCTTAAGATACATAACATGCTAGGTGAACAAATTACAGCGAGGCAATTGACAAACATCGAGAAAGCAATACATGCATATACTAATCATCTTGACTCCTTTGGAACTTGATTGAGCATTACAATATTATACATAGACCGCCATCCAACTGCATCTATGACTAATAATCCATCTTCAGGTTATCATCCGAACCCCCTCCAGTATTAAGTTGCAAGCAACAGATTATTGCTTTACGAATTGCGTGTAATGTAAACAATACGATTGTTCTATGAACAAAGGATTGTTGTTTTCTCCCTAGAGCAACAGCACATCTAGTGCCTTAGAGATTTCTGTCACTTCCCCAGATTACCAGAGGCATGAACCCACTATCGAGCATAAATACTAACTCTTGGAGTTGTTATCATCTACTTGGCCAAGATAGCTACTAACAACGGAAAGCATGCAAGATCACAAATAACAAAGACATGATAGAATCAATAATCAATCTGAAATAACTTCTCAATATCCATCGGATCCCCGCAAACACAACATGCAGAATTACAAACAGATGATCTTGATCATGAACGGAGCTCACAACATCTACACATGAAAGCACAAAGGAGGAGAACCAGCCATCTAGCTACTACATGGATCCGTAGTCCAAGGATGAACTACTCACGCATCACACCGGAGGCTTGCATGGTGATGAAGAAGGCCTCCAGGGTGAATTCCCCCTCTCCGGCAGGGTGCCAGGAAGAGCTTCAGATCCCTCCCGATCTAGGGATGGAGATGACGGAGGCTACAGACTATTTCGTGGATTTTTGATCGGGTACTTAGGGTTTTCGTCCTAAGGGCATCTTATAGGTGGAAGGAGAGGCCGAGGGGGTGCTGGGGTCAGCCAGACCACCCCCTGGCGCGGGCCAGGCCTGGCCGCATGGCCAGGTGGTGTGGCTGGCCCCCAACCCTTCTCCATCTCGTATCCTGGCATCTGATGTCTTCCAGAAAAATAGCCACTTTGGCTTTTGTCCCGTCCAATTCCGAGAATATTCATTTTCTGAATTTCCTAGAACCAAAAACAGCAGAAAACAGGTAGCTAGCACTGTGGCTCTTGTTAATAGGTTAGTCCAAGAAATCATATGAAAAGTACTCCAAAGTGTGGACAAAACACAAGAAAGTGGATAAAACCAAGCATGGAACATCAAAAATTATAGATACATTTGCAATGTATCACCCCACCGTAGTGCGCAGAGTAGTCGTAAGAAGGCACATCCTCCTGGTGCTGCCTGTGGAAACCAAGCAAACGGAGTTGCTCATCCACCTCCTCCTTGGAACGTGACCACGGCCTCCTGTGAACACTGAACAAAGTAGATTACGGCAAAGGAATCTCCCTTTCATCCCCGTCAGTAAACAACATCCTGTATACTAAACTGTCCAAATCAGTCAGCAGTGACGAAGTGATGTGTTTTCATGGAAGCAAGATCAAGCCTTTGTCGTGCCAATATAGTATCATTCGGATCCACAGAAAGTTCTAATGCGGTAACCATACGTGAAACAATAATGCCCCCATAAATAGGTCCCCTAGCAGCTAGGCGGCGAGCAATGAGAGAGCCTAGATTGTACTGAGTATCATTGTTAAGTGCAACAGTGAGGAACACTAAATGATAATTGGAGATATTACTTGTGTTCTCCCTACCCAGAATGCTAGTAGCAAGATAATAAGGAAAGTATCTGAGAGCTGGAAGTTGGATGTTTCTTATCTTCCCGCACTAAGCTACGCGGTCATCGTCATTAGTCACACTTCGATAGAGCTCCAACAAATCAACGGGTCGCCCTTGGATTTTCTTCACGGTTCCTGTCATACCTATACCTATAATGCTGCAAAATCTCTCCAACGTCATGGTGAACGGTAGATTATAAATTCTGAAAGAAACAGTTGACTAATAAGGAGTGTTAGTGAAAATGAAACTCTCGACAAAAGTTTTGGTGAGCACGGCATATTGCTCAATCTCATCTTCCATGTATGAGGTTAACCCGACCCTCTGAACCAGTAGTAAGAATTCATCGAGGATCCCTGCAGCTTGCAAGAAGGTATAACAAGGAAAAGTAGATGGGTGAGCATCCCCCTCATCTCCTTCATTGCTAAAGCGTGGTGCAATGAGATCTTCATTGTATGAAGGCCTAAACTGAGAGGCTGATCTTGAGGGCCTTGACCTCCTAGGTGTGTCCCTCTCAAATATTTCTCCAAATGTATGGTTGTTCATCTTTAATATTCTAACATTTAAACATCCATTAAATAAGTAGTTGCAAAGTGAATACATAATGAAGGGCACTACTCATAGGGACTTGTAAGAGGCCTAAACATGCATCAAAACTATATCTCTAAGCATTGAACAAGCTTACAAGCACTCAAAACATGTCACCTACAGCAGCAAAATACTCAAGATATAAACCACTAAACACAAATCTACTTGGACAAGCGGAGGAGTCACATACCAGAGAACAATTGCTCCAAATTTCAGAAGCAAAGATGGGTTGAGCAAGGAGATCGAAAGATCATGGGAAAGAATAGCAAGAACGCGATTTCGAGCAAAGAGCTGGTGTTTTCTTGGGAGAGAGGAAGCAGTGGCAAGTGACAGACTGAGTGGAGGGCCAGGGGTGGCCCACACCATGGCCAGGCGCACCCCTGGGCTAGCCGCGCCACCAGGTGGTGTGCCTGCCTGGTGGGCCCCCTACGTCACTCCAGGCACTTCTCTGCCCCTTTTTTCACGTAAACATTTAATATGAATTTCCTAGAATTTTTCGAGACTCTTTATTTTTGAGAAATTTTCAGGTATAGATGAATGATTTTTCTGCAGAAAAGTGATTTTGAAATGATGCAAAAGAAAAACAAAGCAAACGCTACCGAAGTTCTAAGACAGTCTAAATGCAAGCAGCTAGCAAAAAGAAAAGTAAACTAAACGAAAACAAAAACTAGAAAAGATAAAATAAAAGTAAGCGAAGATAATCGTTGTGAAAACATTGTTTTGTTCATTGAAGTCCTTTTGTGAACAAGGTTGATCAGGTCTTGTTACCAAAACAATTTTATATGAAACAAAACTTTGTATTCCACTAATGATTATGTTACCTCAACCTTGATAGCAATGGTCCCAATCATAATAGTTTCATATTTTTCTCGTGGTATGGGACAATATATTTCTCCAACTTGAATGCCCTCAATATTTTCAACTGAATTTAGGCCATAATTCCTATCAATCTTCTTGGCTAAATAGACAGTATGCTCCTTGTCATTAACATTGAAAGTCGCCTTTCCTTGATTACAATTAATAACAGCTCCTGTAGTATTAAGAAAAGGACTCCCAAGCATAATAGACATATTATC
This sequence comes from Avena eriantha, assembly GCA_910589775.1. Taxonomy (NCBI): domain Eukaryota; kingdom Viridiplantae; phylum Streptophyta; class Magnoliopsida; order Poales; family Poaceae; genus Avena; species Avena eriantha. The sequence goes on from OU342745.1 coordinate 22,120,962, forward strand.
ATCTTCAGGCATTTCAAGCACAACAAAATAAGTTAATATCAAACAATTATGAGCCCCTTGAACAGGTACATCCTCACATATACCAACAGGAATTGTAGTAGATTTATCAGCCATTTACAAAGATATATCAGTTGGTATTAGTTTTTCTAGTTGAAGTCTCTTGTAGAGAGAAAAAGGCATAACACTAACTCTTGCTCCCAAATCACACAAAGCAGTTCTAACATAACTATTTTTAATAGAGCATGGAATAGTTGGAATCCCTGGGTCTCCAAGTTTCTTTGGAACCTTACCTTTAAAGGAATAATTAGCAAGCAAAGTAGAAATTTCTTCATTAGGGATCTTCCTTTTATTCGAGACAATATCCTTCATATACTTTGAATAAGGAGGCAATTTAATAGCATCAGTCAAAGGAATTTGCAAGAATAAAGGTTTCATCCACTCACAAAACTTATTATAGTGTTCATCTTCCTTTGACTTGTGTTTCTTATCAGGGAAAGGCATAGTTTTTTGGACCCAGGGCTCTCTTTCACTACCATGTTTCTTAGCAACAAAATCTTCTTTAGTGTATTTAGTACTCTTAGTGTGCTTTTCAGGTTCTTCTTCAACTTTTTCTTTATCAGGAGCATCATTTGCCTCATTACCACTTTCATTTTTAGCATCAGAGATAGATATACTATTAGGATCTATAGCAGGTTTAGAGGATTCTACAATAGTTTTGCGTTTCTTTTTCCTTTTCTAAGGAGAAGTACCACTATTTTCAGCTTGTTGAGAATCCTGCTCAATTCTTTTAGGATGCCCCTCAGGATATAGAGGATCCTGGGTAGCAGCATCACTTCTAGTTCTAATTTCATAAGCATGTTTTTCTTTGGCAGCATTAACTATCAAGTCTTTTGCACTTTATTAAGTTGATCTATTTGAGTTTGAACCACTTTAACAAGCATTTTAACATCATTAGATGTTCTTTCCACAATATCTTTTAACTCAACAATAGCTCTAGAGTTTTCCATTAAATGGTTCTGCACCCTTTTATTAAAATTATCTTGCTTAACAATAAAAATATCAAATTCTTCTAAGCATTGATCAGGAGGTTTAGAGTAAGGAATATCACCTTCATCAAAGTGTTGGAGAGAGTGTACCTCTATAGTGGATGAGTGGGGGATAGGCTTACATAATTCTTCTATAGGAGGTAGATTCTTCACGTGTTCAGCTTTAATACCCTTCTCCTTAAGACATTTCTTAGCTTCCTTCATCACTTCATCATTTAGTTCAATAAGTCCCATCTTCTTTGATGTTGGTGCAGGCGCAGTGATAATTGGTTCAGGTATAATTGTTTCAGGTATAGCTGGTTCAAGAGGAGTCCAGTCTTCATAATTCTTGCTTATTTTAGCCATTAATTCCTCAACGTCCTTGGGAGTCCTATTCCTGAAAACACAATCAGCACAACTATCCAAGTATGTCCTAGATTCTTCAGTTAGTCCATTATAAAATATATCAAGAAGCTCATTCTTAGGTAATGGACATCCAGCTTGTGCATGAATCAAAGCACAAAACCTTGCCCATGATTCAGGAGATATCTCTTTCTCTCTCTGTTTAAAATCAAAAAGTTCCTGCAAAATAGCATGTCTAGCACTAGGAGGAAAATATTTCTGCAGGAAAGTACTAATCAAGCAATCAGGGTTATCAATAGATCCAGGAGGTAAATTATTAAACCAAGTTTTAGCTTCTCCTTTCAGTGAAAAAGGGAAAATTTTAGCAACAAAGTAGGTGCGCATCTTAATATCATCAGAAAATAAACCACTCATAGTAGAAAGCTCAGTCATATGTGCTACCGCAAAAAGGTTTTTTCTCAACAATAGCTATGTAAGATAGATCAAGAGAGAAATCACAATCCTTATCTTTAATGTTTATGGGAGAAGCGGCAAATTTAGCATTAGGAGACAATTTGGGTTTTATAGTACGCCTCTCAAGGAGACTCTTAGAAGCACTCCTATCATGGGTGTTTTGACATTCTTCAATAAATTCATTGGTTATCTCTATATAACCGTCTTCAATATCATAGTTCTCTGTAGACTCAGGTGAACTAACAGGTGTGGTAGTGTCTTCATTAGGAGTTTCAGTATTTCTAGGTATAGTTCTAGCAATCGTAGCATCTAGGAAAGGGCCTAATGAACCACTCTTATCAAGCACAGTAGAAGCCGCATCATAAGTATCAGAAGTTTCAGATTCAGTAATAGTAGTAGTGTATGTAGCATGTGTATGTGGTGGTGTAAGGAGCTTACTCATAACAGATGGTGAATCAAAAGCAACAAAGGTGTTTAGAACCGTACCTATTCTTGTAGTGGATGGTAAAATAGGAACCTTGCCAAACGAGACTTACCCATGATGGATGGATGGCAGCGAACAATAGTGATTCCAAGTGAACTTGATAAATAAAGCTATGCTCCCCGGCAACGGCACCAGAAAATAGTCTTGATGACCCACAAGTATAGGGGGCGTATCGCATTATTTTCGAGGGAAGTGAAACCCAATTTATTGATTCGACACAAGGGGAGCCAAAGAATATTTATAAGCCTTAACAACTGAGTTGTCAATTCAGCTGCACCTGGAAACAATCTTGCTCACAGCAGTTTATCAGTAGCAACAGTTTTATGGTAGCAATAGTAAAGTAGCAGCAGAGTAATAGCAGTACTAAAAGTAAGACAGTAGTAACAGTAGCAGTAAACAATAGGATCAAAGCGCGGTAGGCATAGGGATGGATGGGCGTTGCATGGACAAGACAATTCACATGGCAATCAAGACATAGGGAAATTGCAGATAAATAAGATAAAGCATCAAAGTACTAAATAATCATAGGCATGTGTTCCATATATAGTCATACGTGCTCGCAATGAGAACTTGCACAACATCTTTTGTCCTGCCAGCCCGTTTGCAGCAGGGCCTCAAGGGAACTACTGGCAATTAAGGTGCTCCTTTTAATAGAGCACCGGAGCAAAGCATTAACACTCCATGAACACATGTAATCCTCACATCAAAGCCATTCCCTCTGGTTATCCTGATTGCTGTCACGTCGGGGCCATTGGTTCTGAACAACAACGTATGTATACAACTTGCAGGTAAGACCAAAAACAATACTATCATAATGAATCAATAACATGTTTAGATCTGAAATCATGGCACTCGGGCCCTAGTCACAAGCATTAAGCATACCAAGTTGCAAAAAAGTCAAAAAGCACTAATAATAGATACTAGGCACCATGCCCTAACAATGCGATGCCATTACATGAACAATCTCATCCAATCCCTACCATCCCCATAGCCTACAGCGGGGGATTACTCACTCATAGATGGGGAAACATGGATGGTCGATGGAGAAGCGATGGTGGCGATGATCTCCTCCAATTCCCTATCCCGGCAGGGTGCTAGAATGGAGTTTCTGATGCTGTTTTGCGGAATCTGGTGGTGGCGGCGGAGCGGAACTCTTTCTAGAAAAACGTCGAACCCCCTAGGGTTCTTAGGTCAGGAGGAAACTTATAGGCGAAGAGGGAGGCCGAGGGGGCAACCGATGCAGCCACACCACCCCTAGGCGCGGCTTGGGCTAGCCCGCGCGACTAGGTGGTGTGGGTCCCTCGTGGCCCTACTCCGTCTCGTCTTCTAGCTCCAGGAGTCATCTGGTGAAATACGATTTTTTGGCATATTTTCCGGGATTTTTCCTGATAGTTGATTTTCTGCACAAAAACTAGACACCAAGGTAATTCTGCTGAAAACAGCATCAGTCCGAGTTAGTTGCATACAATTCACACAAGTTTAGAGGAGAAACAATAGCAAAAGTGTTCGGGAAAGTAGATACGTTTTGGATGTATCAGTTCCCCAACGAGCTCGACATCAACCACGATCCAGCAGCGGCTATAGACTCTTTCATGGAATTTTGATCGAGGTACTTAGGGTTTCTGTATAGGAGGCAATATATGGGCGAAGAGGCAAGGTCAGTGGAGGCCAGAGGGGCCCACACCACCCCTAGCGCGGGCCAGGTCATGTGTCCATCCCCTGGCCCCTCTCCGTCTCGTCTTCTGGCTTCGTGTTCCCCTCGGTGAATTATTGACTTTGGCTTTTGTCTAGTCCAATTCCGAGAATATTCATTTGCTAGCTTTTCTGAAACCAAAAAGCAGTAGAAAATAGGCAACTGGCACTGTGGCATCTTGTTAATAGGTTAGTTCAAGAAAATGTGTAAAGATACTCCAAAGTGTGGACAAAACATAAGAAAGTAGATATAAAACAAGCATGGAACATCAAAAATTATAGATACGTTAGCAATGTATCACTCACCACACAAATTGCTTGTTGGTGATGTTGTGGTGTTGCTTGATTTTGCTGGCTTGATCTTGGTGACTTGATCACCCCCTAGAGCCTACTCTGCACACCCCAGGTTCTGGTTCTGCTCCTCCTTGCTCCTGTGACCTTGTACTTGTCCTTGCTATCCTCCTACACCACCCCCTTATGTTACTATTCTATGGTGATTTGATGGTTGATTTGGTAAGCTATCTGGTGGGTTTGTTTGGGAAGTGGACAAGCTCACTATGTTCTTGCCGTGTGCTTGAGAAGGTGGAGATACAATGTGATCACTAGTAGCTATGCCACATCTGAGTGTTCTTTTTTGACTGCTTGGACTGATGTTGCTATGTCGACAGCACACATCATGCGGTTAGATGACTAAGCTGCCTTGCTGCTTGGTTTTTTGGGATCAAATCAAGTGAAGTGACTTTCACTTCCTATCCTTTACTGGTTACTATCCTGGTGACACTTACCTCTTTTAATTACTCAATGATGTAATATGAACAGTGCACTTCACTATTCACCACTAAGATTAAAAATAATCAACTAACCTTTTATTTCTATTTGAGTGGTTTATCTTATTTTGTAGGAACAAGATCTGGATGCTCATGATGTAGTATAGGAATAGATATGTAGTATAGGTTTTCATTGTAATCTTCTTCTTATCCTTTTGTAAAGAATCTTGTAAAGATATTCTTATAAGTTAATAATGTTTTATTTCATTAGATTTTATTCCCAGTAATATTCTGTTTTGATATACTTATCTCAATTTATAATATTATTATAGAATAAAGAAAAGAAATAAGAATTCATTTCTTATTTGAGTTTCCTTTCTTAAATGCCTATTATGGTTCAATATACTTTTAATATAGTCAAGCAATGTTACTAAATCATTTTGGAAAAATGTAATATTAATCACTTCCATTTTCCAAATATTTTCCAAATGTTTTAAATTGAAATTTTGAATTCAAATAATTTCCGCCCAAAACACATTAATGCCTAAAGGTCATGTCAAAATTTATAACAATCACTACAGAGAGCTATTCCTACCTCTAGATAGTGAAAGAAACTCTGATCTCTTTAGGTTTTTGTTAGGCGAAAAATTTACCCGGATTTTACAGATGAATGCATGGACATGCACATATTCCTATTTCTACCCTTCGTTGGTTCCTAAATCCTGGGGTGTTACAGACTTCTTTTAAGTCATCCTCTTTCTCCCATGTGGCTTCTCGCTCCTGGTGATGTTCCCATTGTACCTTGCAGTATTTGATTGCCCTATTTCTCAACCTTTTCCAGTTCTCTTCCAGAATTTTACAGGGTTTCTCAACATAAGTCAAATCTTCTTGTAACTCAATTCCTTGATGTGTAGTTGCATCATCGGGAATTTTAAGGCATTTACATAGTTGTGACACATGGAAAACATTATGAACTTGAGCCAGTCTTTTTGGTAACTCCAAAGCATAAGTTATTGTTCTATTCTGACTCAGTATCTTGAATGGTCCGATATATCTTGGACTTAGTTTTCCTTTGACTCCGAATCTCTTAACTCCCTTCATTGGACTTACTTTGAGATATACCATATCCCCCACTTCTGGATGCCACGATCTTCGACTTTGATCAGCATAACTCTTTTGTCGACTTTGAGATATCCTCAATCGATCTCTAATAATATCGATGATATCTTGCTTCTCCTTATATAGTCTGGTGCAAATTCCTTGCTACTACCAGGCTCATACCAACATATTGGTGATCTACACTTCTCCCATAAAGTACTTGGTATGCTGCTGCTTTCATACTACTTTGATAGCTATTATTGTAGGAAAATTCTGCCAATGGTAGATGATCTTCCCACGAACCTCCAAAATCTAATGCACAAGCTCTAAGCATGTCCTCCAAATTTTGATTGGTCCTTTCCGTCTGGCCTCCAGTTTCGGGATGATAGGCTGTGCTAAAATCCAACTTTGAGACAAGTGCTTCATGTAGTTGTTTCCAAAATGCTGAAGTAAACATAGATCCTCTATCTGATACAATTTTCTTGGGTACTCCGTGCTTACTTACTATCTCTTTGACATAGATTTCCATTAACTTCTTGGCATTATCTTTTTGATTTACCGAAATAAAATGTGCACTTTTCGTGAATCTATCCACAATCACCCATATCATATCCTTCTGCTTCGGTGTCATGGGTAATCCTGTGATAAAATCCATACCAATTTCCTCCCATTTCCATTCCAGAATTTCCAAAGGTTGTAATGGTCCTGCTGGACTTTGATGTTCTGCTTTTACTCTTTGGGAAGTATGGCATTCAGACACATATTTTGCAATGTCCCTCTTCATGTTATTATACCATAATAATTCCTTAAGATCCGTACTCCCTGGATGAATTGAATAGGGTGTCTCATGTGCTTCTCGGAGTATCACCTCTCTGATCTCCGGTACATCTGGTACACAAAGACGGTTTTGGAACCATAAAGCTCCATAATCTCCTAGGTGAAAAACTAATTTTTGTCCTTCAGAAATTCTTCTGATTTCTTCAGCAATGAATGGATCATCAAGTTGATGTCGATAGATCTCATGACAAAGATCACTGCTTTCCTCTTCCATAACCCTCATGGTAGCTAGCCTATACGAACTCCTGTCTTTAGAAAATGTATTTCCAACCTTTCCAAATCCACTTGCAACTCTTTGGTATTTCTCTATTTATGGGTTGAGTATCCATACTCTTCCGACTTAAAGCATCTGCTACTACATTGGCCTTTCCTGGAGTATAGTTATTTGTAAGGTCATAATCCTTAATCAACTCCAACCATATTTTCTGCCTCATATTCAGCTCCTTTTGAGTGAAGAAATATTTGAGACTTTTATGATCCGTGTATAGTTCACATCTTGCTCCATAGAGAAAATGCCTCCATCCTTTTAAAGCAAAGACTACTGCTGCTAACTCCAAATCATGTGTTGGATAATTAACTTCATGTGGTTTGAGTTTTCTAGACCCATACGCAATCACCTTGCGATCTTGCATTAGCACACATCCCAATCCTTCCTTGGATGCATCACAATATACTATGTAATCCTTTCGTATTTTAGGAACTGAAGGTTGGTGTGGTGGTTAATCTGGTTTTCAATTCCTAAAAACTTGCTTCTCACTTCTCATCCCATATGAATGGTGTATTATTTCTTAGCAATTTGGTCATTGGTCCAGCTATCTTGTAAAAACCTTCAATTAATCTCCGATAATAACCTACCATGCCTAAGAAACCTCGGATTTGTTTCACATTAGTTGGTGCATTCCATTCCAACACTGGTTGTACTTTGGATGGATTTACTGCAATCCCATCCTTACTGATCACATGACAAAGAAATTCTACCTTGTCCAACCAGAATTCACACTTACTAAATTTAGCATAGAGCTTATGTTCTCTCAATACAATGCTATCCTCAAATGATTTGCATGCTCTTCTTTATCCTTAGAGTATATCAAAATATCATCAATAAACACTATGACAAACTTATCTAGATAAGGCATGAAGATTTTGTTCATCAAATTCATGAATATAGCTGGCGCATTGGTCAATCCAAAAGGTACGACGAGGTACTCATGATGTCCATACCTTGACACAAATGATGTTTTGGGAACATCTCCAGGTTTGATTTTTATCTGATGGTACCCAGATCTTCGATCAATCTTGGAAAATACTCCAACTCCTTTGACTTGATCAAATAGATCTTGAATTCTTGGCAATGGGTATTTGTTCTTAATGGTGACATTGTTGAAATTTCTGTAATCACCACACATTCTTTAACCTCCATCTCTTTTATCCACAAAAATTACCGGAGTTCCCCATGGGGATACACTTTCCTGAATAAATCCTTTTCTGGCTAACTCATCAATTTTCTCCTTAAGCTCTTTTAATTCTTTTGGTCCCATCTTGTACGGTGCTTGGGCTATTGGTGTTGTACCCGGTATCAGGTCAATAGTGAATTATATTTCTCGATCAGGTGGCATTCCTGGTAACTCTGCTGGAAAAACATCTTGAAATTCCTTTACTACAGGAATATCTTCCAATTTGACTTCCTTCATTGAGTTCAATTGCAGATCTACCATGATATGACTATGTTTATCTGCCTGATAGACTATCCTCCCTCCACGTGGAGACTTAATTGAAATAGTTTTATCCTCACAATTGATTTGGGCTCCATACTCAGTCATCCAATCCATTCCCAACACTACTGCTATTCCCCTTAATGGAATCACATAAAGATCCGCATAATAGGTTTGACCACAGATTGAGATAACTTGGTTTAATTTAATATTTCTAACTACCATGATCCCTCCTGCGGTAACTACGGTCATAGGTTTTTCTAACGGTGCCCTTCTAATCCCGAACTTATCACAAAATTGTTTAGATATGAATAAAGTGGTTGCACTAGTATCAAATAGAACTTATCTAGGATTTGTGAGAATATTGAGCGTACCTATCACCGCTTGATCCGAGTTATCCACCTCCTCCAAGGTTGCACAATTTAGCTTTCTAGTAGGTCTGCCTTTCTTGCCATTGTCGTTTTTGCCATAACTTCCACCTCTATTAGGCTGTCCACCTCTGCCTTTTGCTTGACCACCGCCTGATGTAGGCCAACCAGCTGGTGGTTTTCTTGGGCAACCAGGCTTGATGTGCCCCTTCTAAACACACCCATAGCATATGATCACCGTCTTTAGGCAATCCTTACTAAGGTGCCTTGGAAGCTTACAATTGTGGCAAATGACATTCCTCCTGATTGTGGTTACACTATGATTGGGGTTGTTACCATTGTTAAAGTACCTATTCCGAGCTTTAAACTCCATATTGTTTTTAGGTTTACTTGCTTGAATCCTCTTGGTTTCCTTCTTTGCTCTCTTCCTTCGATCCTCTTGAACATTCTTGTAATCATCCTCAAAATTTATAGCTGCATCAAGTAACTGTTGGAAAGTTGCCTTATTGGCCAGCCTCAGCTCCATCTTCACAAATGGATTTAAACCACGCAGGAAATATTTCTTGCTCTTTTCCTCAGTGCTCACTTCATCCTCAGCATAACGAGATAGTTTATTGAACTCCTGGATGTACTTCATGACACTGGTATATCCCTGCCGAAGCTCTTCGAACTCTCTGCGCTTCAACTCCATCACACTTTCTGGAACATGATACTCACGGAATCTCTGCTTAAACTCCTCCCAGGTATACTCCCTTCCTGGAGGTTGCATTGCTAGCTGATTCTCCCATAATGATGCTGCATGTCCGGTCAAGAGATGTGTTGCATACTTCAACTTTTCCTCATCATTGCAACCGATAGTCTTAAGTTTTCTCTCGGTATCCACTAACCAATCCTCCACATCCATTGGTTCAGGAGCTGATGCAAAAGGTAACGGCCTTGCATTCTGAAAGTCAGAAAGACTCACTCCTCCACCTTCATGTTCCCAATTATTCCAGCTCGTCCCAACAACTCTTCCATGAATTTGTTTTGGGACTCTTGCATCATCTGCATGTATTGCATAAAGTTCTGCTCCATCAACAACCTCATTGGTGGTGGTAGTAAATTTGCCTGCATTCTGGTGTCTTCATCCGCTTTTCCCTTAGTTTTGCGCTCCATGCGCTGCTGTTTGGTCTCTCCTCTACACCCGTTTACATACCCCCCTAGTCCTATACATAAAGCGAACACTCATAATTACATCATGCATATGTGTTCTGAGCTCAACTTCATGCATATAACTAGTCACACAATGAAAGACAAAATCCAAAAAAGAACCAAATATGCATTTCACATATTATACATTACCCACAACATAGTTAGTACAACGTCATTACAAACCCATACCATTTAGGTATTACAAACTCATGTGGATTCTACCCCACTTATTTAATTACATCAGGTTCTCAGACTCTATCTTTCGTATCACCACTTGGATACTCCTCCTCAAGGTCACGCTCCCTAGAAGCTGCGACGTTCATCATACATACCAGGAGTACAACCGTGCTTTCGTGAAGTACGACTCACCATTTGTGGAATGACTTGCCTCTTCGATGGACGATACTCAGTATCAAAAGTATCCGGACTTGACACATCATCCAGCTGAAGTGTGTCCATACCTTCCAACTCATCTGAGGTATCTTTAGAATCATCCTCATCATTGTCTTCTTCAATCGCATCATGCATCCCAACTCCATAATAATCAACAGAATATTCTGCTTCCACTGCTCCCCAAGTACTCTGCTGGGTACGATAGTCCTCAGCTATAATTGGATAGTGCACGTTATCTAGGGTAGGATAATCTTCTGGTGACTCAAACACCCTTTCTTCAGGATCTTCCTCCTCAGACTCTACATCCTCCACATGGACATCCCTTCCATCAACGGAATAAGATCTCACTCCCATCCAACTAATTTCCCTGGTATCACCAACATAATCTTCCACAGGAATAGAATTCCCGGAAGATCCATCCATCGATCCATACCTCCATCCTTCAGAGTTTCCAATAGGTTTTTCTGAGTCATCGGTTCCCCAAGAATTTTGTGGTACTGGATGACTAGTAACCTCATCAGGATATCTAGTGGGTTCTGGCATAGGTGAATAAGGATATGGTGTGAAAGATGCTAGATCTATAGGTATATCATTAAAAGTTGGGCTAAATCTTACCCACTCCTTCATTCTATAATTGAGATGCTAACTTCTCCCTTTGTTCAGGATTAGTTAAATCCTCTAGCATATCAGTCTGATCCTCCATAATAACCTAATGTGTCTTATACAAAGACCCAACTATCAGTCGATACTAATCCATAAACTTGGAAGCTAATTTTGTATGCTTCTTTACTAAAGTAAGATGATCCGAAACTGGCTCCATGTCTATAGAGTCATGAGGAATCACAGAATATGTGCTTCCAGCTAACTCTTGTGCTTTGTACTCCCAAATATTGGATACCACCTCCAAAATAGCAACATGGTATGCTGCTAGGTGACTTCTAGCTTCAGCCATAGGTAAATCGTGATATAAACCAAGCTTTTCTAGTAGTTGGATGCTAACACGATATTTGGCTAACATTCGCCCATCATGGTATGTCAAGGTACTAACTAGAATAGTAGTTGTGCAACCAAAAACCCTCAGAAGTTCTCGAAGCTGTTCAGTTAAAGTTCCCTAATAATCATCAAGAGTTTCTTCTTTCCTTGCCAAAGTCCGTTTTGGGAACTTTGGTGCCATTTTGACTGTATACAAAACATTCATAATTAGTAACCATTAATTATAATGATGCATCATAATAAATAATTGTCGCACTAAAATATATAACGAAATATTCCCAATTGAATATTCATGATATAATCTGGAGAACTCTTTACCGTTGCCCCTAGACTCCTATAGGTAGTTCCCTTTACTAGGTTTCCAACCTAAGGTCAAAGCAATTGCTCTGATACCAGCTGCGGTGAACCAGCATACCACCACATGTGTAGTATACTATAATCATTGACATTACATCCATAGAACACCATTCTGTAAATATCACATCCCTCAGAGTGGTATAACAGAAACATTGCGGGTCCATATTACAAACATACACACTTCATTATTATTACAATACCAGAAGTTCGAGACTTCAAGTGATTCAAACTTACAAACCATATAACTTATTTAATAAGTTTAGTGGAAGAATGAAAGACACAATGATAAGAAAGCGTGAGCTCAACAATTTATTCTATAGGGTTTGTGTTGCTCGGCTCAACCTAGGTAACTACATTACGGCCTGACAACTACTCTGACTCGTTGTATTCAGCTCCATAGTGTATCTCATAGTCCACCCCTTCGATTCCATCGGACAGGTTTGGCTCTTCATAGTAGATGTTGTTTTGGACCTCCATAGCATATACCTGGTCATCCTTCTGGACCTCAAAGTCTAGAAAGGGGTTCAAAGGAAAGAGTGAGTAACAACGTTACCCAGCAAGTTCACTATATGCAAGGTGGGAAGTTTGATGCTCTATCTACCACCTCGGACTATAAGTCCTTGGTACTACGCAGTTTTAGTAAACATTTCTTCAAAGATTGATTTTATTATCAAAAACTATGCCCATCAGCCTTCACAAGTTGACCATAACTTCATGGAGTTCCTTTCCTGCCACGTTCGTAGCTCCTTCCCGGAACAGGGAGTAACATGTCACAATTCTTACACTCTGCAGAGGTGCGTTGATTTACCCATGAGAGACCAAATCCTTGTTGCACAACCGGGCGTACTTTCCCGTCCACAATTCCATGATGTGGGGCCCGGTAGATGATCCAAGCCAATCACTGCCCTTCTCTGGACCCCACATGAAGACATGACCCTCCAGGACATGCCCCACCTCTGTTAAGCCCCATATAGGACAAGTTATAACTCTGGTAGGCACCCTAAGACTCTATGAGCTGGTTGTGCCCCTGACAAGCTCCATAAAGGACGGACTATACCTCCGGAAGCCCCACATAGATAATCTAGACACCAGTATCGCGGGAAACTAAGGGGTCCCACCCATGTGCTGGATTCTCCACAAGAAATCAACAGCCTCACAATAAGGTCATGCTTCCATGTGAAAGGAAGAAGATCCAGCTGACTTCTCCGTAGCATTCCAAATCTCATGGTTAACGCGTAATATACGGTGCTCGAATCACTGATGTCATGGGTTGTTAAGTCCTATCTATCATGCAACTGAAATCTTAGATTCCACTTCAATTCTTAATATTTATCATCACTTAGGATGATAATAGCATTTCATTTGTTTGGAAAATATTTATTTTCTATCTCTTTTAGAACATAGGTGATAACACACAATTTTCAAATACTTTCATAAAGACTCTTCAAAGGACATGAGCAAGTGATGAACTTGCCGTGTGACTGCAAGGTAGTGAAGTCGGATACTTCCACTTGACCTTGAGCTCCGGTTTCTACAGAAAACCATTATTGCCTGGTAAGGACAATATTTAAAGAAGCAATATGCAATGCATAGCTGATGGTTGGGATATACAACACTTTTTAGCAATATAAATTGTGTCATTTGCTTATCATATCATGCTCCATCTAACTATTGATATGCCTAATATGCATGACTACTTGTTTTTATTAAATTCAATATGAGCTTTGGACATTTCGTAGTTTAGGTAGAATTTTATCCCTCTTCCTTGTCTTTGACATGTGTGTAGGTGTTGATGATGATTATGGACAAAACAAAGGCAAAAGGAACAAAGAGAGCATATTATGGAGGAGTTGTAGGGACCAGACTTAGTCATTTGAGAGGATGAAAAAGTCAATTTTCCGACTTCTCAAAATAAAGATCCAAGAACAAAGTGTTCTATCTCTCGACGATACGAACTCAACAACACCCAAAACAGAGTTTATATGAAGAAATGGCAGCCAAAATACTAAAGCATGCAGAGAATTTAACGAGCAACTATACGGCCGGAGCTATATTTTTGGTCGTATAGCTCCGTCCGTATAATTGCCAAAAAGGTCGAATACGACGGGATTTTTCCCTAAAAAAGCTCTAGAACCTTCCCTATGTCATATGATGGTATTGGGGGAACCCTAGGGCACCTCCAAGGCCTATATAAAGGAGGGAGGACCCAAGAGGAAGCATCCATCAACCATATACAAGATCTAGATCCAATCTACCGCCTCCATGGCAGCGCCCTGCCACCGTGCCGCCTCCATAGCCCCTACAGCTCCACCAATATCTAGATCTCCATCAACACCATCAAGCCATCCAAGCAAGAAGAGGATGAGAAGGAGGATGCCGCCATCACCACGCCGACGCCACCATCACCGTGCCATCATCACCATCTCCATCACCGCTACTCCTTCATCCTTCCCCACCATGATCATCGTGATGGGTTGTAACATGGCTTGAACCCCCTTTTATTAATGTTATGATGATTTGAGTAATTGAAGTGTGGTGTGTTCTTGTTAATTAATATGTTTGTGCTTTCTCTTACATTGTTCTATTCATGATATTATTCTAGTGATTGGATACCTCCAATCCATTGTTGAGGAGTTTACTAGGGATTCATGGAGTGTCACAAAATTTATCATTAGTCTCTACCTGTTCCATGGGCCTACAGTGGGTAGAACTAATAGGCTATTTGCTATAAGTGATTTGTGGAGGAAATAGCAGCTTCGGATGCACCGCCCATTAAGATTTAATTTCCTCAAGATCACTCATGATATAGATAGGTATAGTGTTGTGAATTGCTTGACCCCAAAGTGACATATGGGATATCTTGTGACTAGTACACTTGCTTAGGAGTACGGTTGTCCATAGAACTTAATGCCTTTTCTCTGGTTTATCTTGATTGGTCTTGTTACCTTAATATACTGTTCTCTTATGGATGACCCATATCCGGAGGGGGTGTGGACAATTGAGTTGTATAGTTCCCACTTACCAACGGTGGGAGACAACGATATATGAGGGATCACCACAATTATAGTTAACAGCTATTCCATAAGCACTTATCATGCACACTGGTATACACAACATTACTTGAGGAATCATAGCATTAATATTTCATCTCATTGCATTCACCTATTTTTAGTTTTACTTTTGTTCTAGTTTTCTTCCAGTGGTAGTAGTGGTTATTACAAAATATCTTAAATTCATTTATCCTAGCAACTTATAGAATAGGCTATTTCCAAAACAAGGTTTGGGTGCGTACATGGTCACATTGACAACGTAGCTGTGAGAGTCGTGTTCGCCGACCTCCCATCGGCACAAACTCTTAAATATTTGTTGCTGCAAGTACTGCAATAACCCTGTTTTGGTGCAGGAACTCAGCACATCAAATTGGCGCTGTTGCTGGGGAGTAAAGCGTTCGGTTATTTACTCGCACATACCTTTGTTGTTATTATCTTACTGCTTTCTTTTATATTGAAAACAATAAAAAATTACAAAACCAAAAATTTATAAAAACTGTTGCTACTAATCATGTCTTTCGAGATAAATTTTGTTCAAGAGACAATACAAGCATTGGAGGACATAAAGGATTCAAGTTCATCAAGCTTGGTTGCTAGACATGAGCTGATAAAGAAATTGCTTTTCCAATTGGAAAGGCATTCATTATGGTTGCGTGCTAATGATGGATCTTATTGCACAATTTTTATAACAGATGACCACCTTAATTTTCAATGTAAGTATTCCAACAATCCTACTCTAGTAAATTATAATAGAGATAAATCCTATGCTAGTTTGGAAGTACTAGAATACGTTGTTTTCAAAGGTGCATCTGAAATTGTATTTAGACAAGGAAGTATTGATGTTGAAAGTTAAGCACTTGATGGGGTTTTTAATTTAGTATACCTCATATTCCTCTTTTGTGAAAATAATTTAAGTTGAGAGGAAAAGGATCACAAGTGAGAGGAGTAAGAATGGATTGATCACCCAATCACACCTTCAACTCTTACTTTTGATTCTGTCATTGCTATTAAAACAATAGTCGATGAAAACAAGGAACAAAAAGGTGAGGTTGACTAAGAGAATCACACTACAACTTTTGTTTGTGATGCCTCTCACTCTAGTAGTGATTTTTATGATGCTAAAATTGTTGATAATTGTTCTGTAGAGGCCTTGTGCCTAGACACTCATATGGAGAGCATTAATATAATGAACTAGATATAGAACCTTGTTATACTAACATGCAGGGCCCTAAACTCCCTGCTATGAAAGAAGAATACTATGAAGTGTTCCCCTACATAGGTAACCAAGGTAAGATTTAAGAATTTTATATGAATCTCAAATCCTCTCATGGCAGCTATACACGGAGGCATGTTCACCAAGCTTGGTGCATCAACACTCGCTTGAAAGCGAGAACCTGTTCATCTACATGATGCCGATGCACCGTAAGCGGGTACGACTCTGACTGAACTCTACTTCAGGATGCTCCAAGATGGTATGTACAACCTCACCTTGAGTCCATATCCCTTGGGATCCAGTTTGGTAATGTATGGAGCATCCTAGCCTGACTTTATGGCTTTAAAGAGAGCGCTTCCCGAGAGGCAACCCGGAAGTCATTAGGCGTATTGCTTAGTTTTGTGTCTTGAGTCTAGTTGCATTCATGTTGCATTTGTACTTTTATTCTTCGCATGTCTTACTATTAGAGTAATATTGTGGTAGTTTTCAAAAGGTAGAATTTATTATTACTATATTATGTGTTGCAAAAAGGAAGAGAAAACCAGTTTTAGGTGAATCCTTCAATTATATCTATTTGTTGGTCGAAATATAAAGTTGTTATTTTACTGTCAAAACAAGGTATTTCACTAAGTTACAGGATAAGAAAGAATTCACGAAGAAATAGAATTTTTTTGATGTATACAGAAGGTTTAACGACCAACTATACAGCGGGAATAATAATTCCGACCGTATAGTTCCGGTCGTATAGATATCTTTGCCATCGAATTTTTTTCTTTCATATGTAATGAGAGTTTAACGACCAACTATAGGGCAGGAATAAAAATTCCAGCCGTATAACTCCGGTCGTATAGATATCGGTGCCTTCGTATAAATTCTTTTCTAATATACTGAGAGTTTAACGTCCAACTATACGACGGGAATAAAAATTCTAGCCATATAGTTCTAGTCATATAGATATCTATGCCTTTGTATATTTTGTTTCCCAGGGACAGACAGTTTGAAGAACAACTATACGACGGAAATATTTTGTTCCGGCCATATAGTTATGCCCGTATAGCTGCGACGCCAGAGGAAACCCTAAAATTTTGACAGAAAGCCAACTATATGGCGAGAAAGCATTGTTTTGGTCATATAGTTGCGCCCATATAGTTGGAAAAAACCCTTCAAACGCCAACTGGAAGGTAACCATTGCTCAAAATTTCATTCTTTATTCTTCCTTCTTCTTCTAAAAACCTCGAAGCACCACCTGTGAGCTTCTCCCATGTTTGAGAGAAGCCGCGCGTATGTAAACAATAAAGTTCTATCTCAAAAATTCCTTAAGTTGTAATTCTCTTTAGTAGTTCATGTTTTCTTTTCGTTTTCTTTCATTAGTTGGGTGAACGAACTTCGTTCATACACCAAACCATTGTCTATTATTTTGTGTGTAATTTTCGCAGGGACTTGAACCTTGTGTGATGACGTGTACGATAGTGCCAACCGTGCAAACACTCGCATGAGCCACTTGGTTGCTTCAATTCAACGTTTCAACAATCAGCGTCTGGTAAAACCTTCCAACTCAAATCTTTTTTAAATAAGCACACAGCACACTCGTGTCTCGTATCCTGTTTCACTTGCACCTCATCACAATCTAGGAGAGGCCACTTCTAGAACTAGTTTGTTGACTTAAGCGTGGTGCTTAGGTTTATGAACCGACTCCGTGGGACTTGTATTTTTATCACTTGTGAGCAAAACCGTGTCTTCAAAAACACAAAAATATTTTGTCTTCTTTCTAGTCTTGTTCCTACCAGGTTCTTAAGGAAGGCATACACCGGATTGTGAAGCATTCATTGAAGCAAAGGTTCTTTGTCCATCAAAGTAGAGGTTAAAAGCACCTCAATGGTAATGTGTGTCACCCTTTCTTTAACTTAAGCTTGGGGAGGTAACAACTTCTTATACTCTCTTTTGATAACTGCATTTTTTTCATGATCTTCTCAAATGGATACTTGGAAAATTCTTAGCTTGGGGAGGTTATTTTGCATGCGTAGAGTCTTGTGCAAAGTTCTTTATCTTAAAAAAGTTTTCATGCAATTGTGTATCCCTCTGTTTTTGAATGCTTGCTTAGGTGAGTTTTTGTTCATATTTATATAAGGGATATACTTACTCATGTTAGGCCCCATAGGAGACAAGCCATAGCTTTGATGCACCTTGTTCAACTTTTATCTAGCTTGTGAAACATATTGTGATCCTCTAAATATACATTGCCATGTTCTCTACATTTTGAAAAGAAAAAATATAATAAAGAACTTCTTCGAAACTTGCTAGTTGTCACTGTTCAGAATTGTCTTAAGTGAATGTTCTGGAGTAGCACGACCCCATAGTGCTGGAAATGATGGTCTTAATAGATGCTTACTGAGTGAGTTGTCAAATAAGAAATGATGTTTCAAAGTTAGAATATTACATATGCCAAAATTTTGTCTTGGAAATCAAAGTGAGATATTGCTTTATGTGTGTCTTGCACCACTGTCGCACAACATGGGATGGTAACAACTCCGCTGGCCTTTAAACAATCCAAAAAGAGGAAACTCTTGGAGTTTGGCTATGAGTTGCCCAATATATGTAGCAAAAATGCTATATTTGGGTATGCATTGGTATTCTCATGGGCCTGCATTAAAATCGAAAGTCGGAATACTCCTCTGACCGCTATGAGAAATCATTATACCAAAAAGGGAAACCTTGGTAATGGTCACGAGTGTCCTCCCTAGCATGCACAGTCTCGATTGAACATATACCACTCTTTTGGCAGGGTCTTGTTACTAAGAAATATATTTTCTATGAGCTCAGCAATCGAAGTTTGCACTTGAGAGACTTTAATAGATGGCATGAGTGGGCAGCATTGGAAAACTATATTTCTATTTATGATTGACAACTAACCGTGTCCATCTTTGCCTTATACAAATAAAAATACAAAAATACAATAAAGTGTGTATAGAAGGGTCACAAGTTAACTTGCAAGATAGATTTAACTTTGACATGGGGCATAGAAGTTTTTGACTAATCTCTAGTGGTTTGGAATAATATAACTGAGCTTATATTGCCTTGTATGATTATGTGCTCTCTTACTTTGAGCTTACAGGAAAAATTAGGATATGATGCATTGATTTCCAATGATAAGCAAGATCACATCCATTAAGTTATCGATCCCTTTTGCTCGAGGAAGAGCAAGATCTAGCTTGGGGAAGTTGATGGCTGTGATATACAACACTTTTTAGCAATATATATTATGTCATTTGCTTATCATATCATGCTCCATCTAACTGTTGCTATGCCTAATATGCATGATTACTTGTTTTTATTAAATTCAATATGAGCTTTGTACATTTAGTAGTTTAGGTAGAATTTTATCCCTCTTCCTTGTATTTGACATGTGTGTAGGTGTTGATGATGATTATGGATAAAACAAAGGCAAAAGGAACAAAGAGAGGATATGACGATATTGGGGGAACGACGGGATTTCACCCCAGAAAATCTCCAGAACCTTCCCTAAATCATATGACGATATTGGGGAACCCTAGGGCACCCCCAAGTACTATATAAAGGAGGGAGGACCCAAGAGGAATCATCCATCAACTATATACAAGATCTAGATCCCGTCTACCGCCTCCACAGCGGCGCCCTGTAGCCGTGCCACCTCCATAGCCTCTACAGCTCAACCAAGATCTAGATCTCCATCAACACCATCAAGCCATCCAAGCAAGAAGAGGAGGAGAAGGAGGACGCCACCATCACCACGCCGACGCCACCATCACCGCGCCATCATCACCATCTCCATCGCCTCTACTCCTTCATCCTTCCACATCATGATCTTCGTGATGGGTTGTAACATGGCTTGAACCCCCTTTTATTAATGTTATGATGATTTGAGTAATTGAAGTGTGGTGTGTTCTTGTTAATTAATATGTTTGTGCTTTCTCTTTACATTATTCTATTCATGATATTATTCTAGTGATTGGAGACATCCAATCCATTGTTGAGGAGTTTACTAGGGCTTTACGGAGTGTCACAAAATTTATCATTAGTCTCTACTCGTTCCATGGGCCTGACAAGTACATGAGTAGAACTAATAGGCTATTTGCTATAAGTGATTTGCGGAGGTAATAGAAGCTTAGGATGCACCGCCCATTAAGATTTAATTTCCTCAAGATCACTCATGATATAGATAGGTATAGTGTTGCGAATTGCTTGACCCCAAAGTGACATATGGGATATCTTGTGACTAGCACACTTGCTTAGGAGTACGGTTGTCCATAGAACTTAATGCATTTGCTCTAGTTTACCTTAATTGGTCTTGTTACCTTAATACACTATTCTTTCATGGATGACCCATGTGTAACATCCCAAAACTTTAATCCAAGGTTATTAAGATCCAAATCATCAAAATTAGGGTTAACAAAAACTTTTCCAATTAAAATTATTCAAGCATTCATATGTGTGTGCATTTAATTAGGAGTTGATTTGAATTGCCATGATTAAGTGATCCATTGCTTGTAAAATGATTCCTATGTGAAATAAACATCATCTAGATCATTCCCAAACAAATCCCAAAGAAAAACAAATCAAAATGAATAAAAGAAGCAAATGGTCATTTGTGCCATTTTACTCAACATGCCTACTTTGGCTATTCCTAGGACTCAATTCTTAACAGAAACAAATGTGGATCTTTGCACCCCTTGCTATTAAATATAGTGGTGTACCAAGGCCCACTTTGTGATCTGCCAAAAACTTTCAAACACTAATTTTAAATGACATTTGAAAATTGAATCTAGTGTAGGTATCAAGATCACCCTATTTCAAAAACCACTCAAATGAGTTCCATTTTAAAAACCCAAGCAACCATAGATGCTTAAGCCTGTGTCTAGCAACTCCACCAAAAATAATCCAAAAAATCAAAACTTGAATTCGTGCGGCCATTTTTACAAACACATTATGGGCAGAATTCAAACAAAACACAAAACACTATTTGGAGTAGTGTTTGGACCAAATTGGTCTCCCATTTTGCAAACACAGCCACCCAGTGCACTCTCCTAACCCTCTCTAGCCCAGCCACCCTTTGTGCCACGACCAAATGGTCATGGCCATTAAGGCCGAGCCCCATTTGGGCACCCCACCGGCGACAGCACGCCACAGCCGCCGCCAGCATCGTCCACCATGTCGCGGAGGTCACTTGTGGTCCACCTCCACCGTCCAACCAGCCCCAGCCCGAGGACAGCGACCAGAGCCTCCAGGAACCGCCGCGCCCGGAGACTGTCAGCCATGCCGACGCCGCCCGCAGAGCGCGCACGGTCCCCCGCTCGACCAGACCATGCCTCGCTCCAGCCGCCCGCCTACACGATCCCCACCGGCCTAGCAAGCTAACGGACATCCCCTTTACCCCGACCGTGCCCGGTAGGCGCCGGCCGGCGCGAAACTCGCCGTCGGCAGAGACTTAGTGCGCGCAGCCCCACTTACCGCCCTCGACCACAAACCACTGCACACTCACCGCCGTGACACTCGTCAGGGCACTGCCCACCGTCCTAGCGCACCACCCACGCCTCTAGCTCGCTGTGCTGTCGTCACCGGCGAGCACCGCCCATACTCCTCTGCTGCTTAGCCGCGCCTATAAAAGGAGGCCTCCCTAGCACCAATTCATCACACCATCTCACTCCCCTCTCTCCACTTATCCTTCCACCCCATCCCTGGAGCAAGCCGCCGTCTGCAGCGCCGAAATTTCGCCGGAGTCTGCTACGGAGGAAGGAGAAGGGCGCCGTTGATCAAGGCCACCTCTCAGGACGCCGCAAGTACCAGGAGTATTGTCGTCATCTACCAGTTCATTTGCCTGCCTCGTTGCAGTAGCTGGAGCCCTGGTATGCCCTCACCGTACCCCAACCGAGCCGCTAGGGTTAGCCCTCGCCGGCGCATGTCCGTCGTCGACGACGAGCCCCAGCCATCGATCTAGGTTCTAATCTAACGGCCCACATCGCCCCGTACCGCTTCGCGTGTAAAGAGCCAATAACAGGTGGACCCCCCTGTCAGCTGTTCTCTGCGCCGCGGAACGCCACTGGGCCGGCCCGTTTTCCTTCCCGCGCTAGCCCAGCAATTCAAATTTAGATTTTTCTAATTTAGTTTGAACCTAGTTTTGTCCCCTAGTTTGAAAATCATTTCAGAGAGATTTACAAATCCAAATGGAGTGATTCCAATTGTGTTGGAAAGCTTCTGAAAATATCTATCCAATCCCGTTGGAATTAATTCAGTTAGAGTTAGAGATATCTCCTAGTAAAAATAACAAAACAGAAGCATTTGCACCTTGCAACATTTTTATAAAATCAACCAAAATAGCTTTTGAGTTGATTCCAACTCTCAGAAATCACATTTAACCATACCTATCTGAATATGTAATAATATTAAGGTTTACACACAGTGACTTTGGACTAGTACCAAAATAATGCTATATAGGCATTTCTAGTCACTTTAAATCACTAATTATTAAACTTAAACCTATTAAAATGTGATCCAACCTTTAAATCACATTCCCACATGTGAGAATATGTGGTGAGGACATGTGTCCACATGATCCCATATTTTTAGTGGGAATATTAAATCTTAGTTAATTTCAATGAGTAGAAATTACTTTTCTTAAATAAAAAAGGATGAAACTAGTTAATAAAACCTTGTGATGCTTGTGAGGGTAACAGATCATCAAATGTGTGCCTTAGAGTGCTAAGTAGACTAGTTAAGTATTGTTTGGTGATTGCTCCGTATGTATTTATAGATGATAGTACCGACCAAGCTTTCGAGGAGGAGGAGTTCTACCAAGAGGAGGAGGAGGAAAACTTCAACCACTGCACTACCCAAGGCAAGCTAACACTTGCAAGTTTAATGCTTAGACAGCTAGAATTAAGCTAGATAATCTGACTACCACTAGGCATTCTTTGGTTATACCACCTTGACTATTACTTACCCCAAGTATTATTTTCAAGCTTTACTTCCTTTACTTTACCCAAGTCCGTTACTTGTTTTGAAGGTAGCATAAAGAGTATAAAACTTGACCTATCTAGATAACTTTAAATGTCATTCTATGGCATGATATTGATCCCATCTTTTCACCTTAGTGAACACTCTTAACTTAGTAGTTTAGAGTAGATAAAAACTTGAGTCACTTTAGATGGGAATACTTGGTGAAAATGAATTGTGAAAACCTTGGAATGAGGAGTCATTCTATTGAGATGTTTTGACATGTGTTGAGAAACATAAATGGTTTATGATGATAAAAATGTTGAGGCATGAGCCTTAACCCTTTTACAAAACTGATTGTTGGATTCGGATGCGATACCATTCCAATTTTACCGTACAACCACAATACCTGAATTGGGTAAGGCTTAGCCAGAAGTTTATATGCATTAGTATTAGTTCCCTCATGGGAGAGGTTTGAGCTGAGGCTACCTCTCAATGTTGTCCACCTATGTAGTGCCCAAGATGACAGATGGTCATGGTTGGGAGGCCATGCTCATAGGAGAGGTGCTTATACTAGGGTGTGTAAAGGAAAGGTTATGTTTGATTATCTGCATACTAAGTATGATGATTCAGGGTTATCCCTAACAGATGTATCGAATCTTGTGGTGAAAGTGTACCACCTCTGCAGAGTGTCAAACTATTCGAATAGCCGCATCCGCGGTTATGGACAGTTTGAGTGGCCATACTGTTTCGTTGTCAGATGTTTTCAAAATGACTTATGAAATGAATGATGAACTGGACTGGACCACAATAGGGTTGTGACAATGACACTAGATGCCCAACTTAAGTGATTCTAGAACTTTATTTTATCTTTCTTTGCTTCTGAACTCAGCTTAGGTTTCAAACTTAACTTTATAATTAAACTTAGAGTTAGCACTTTACTTTAGTACTATCCTACGTGTTAGTGGTAGTTTGCGAGTACTTAAAGAGTACTCATGCCTTTTGTCCCAGGTTATTCCTATGGCCAGACTATGAAGGAGACTACCAAGATGATGGTCAGCAAGACGACTATGATAACTAAGACTATTGCCTTCGTCAGCATTGCATGTGCCCGTGAAGATGGACCCCACCGCTACGCTTATTAATTATTCTGCTGCTTGTTGTATTAAGACTGGATCATGAGATCCTTATTTTGTGTAAGACCTTATGTATGGTTTGTAATGGATGATGTACTGTGATATCCAATCTGTTATGTCTCGCAAAAATGGTAATCCTGGGATTGCGAGGTATGGCATAACATGCATCTGGGATTAAAAATCCGGGTGCTGACACCATGTCCGGAGGGGGTGTGGACAATTGAGTTGTATAGTTCCCACTTACCAATGGTGGGAGACAACGATATATGAGGGACCGCCACAATTATAGTTAACAGCTATTTCATAAGCACTTATCATGCACACCGGTATGCACAACATTACTTGAGGAATTATAGCATTAATATTTCATCTCCTTGCATTCACCTATTTTTCATTTTACTTTTGTTCTAGTTTTCTTCCAGTAGTAGTAGTTATTACAAAACATCTTAAATTCATTTATCCTAGCAACTTATAGAATATGCTATTTCTAAACCAAGGTTTGGGTGCGTACGTGGTCGCATTGACAACGCGGCTGCGAGGGTCGTGTTCGCCGAGCTCCCATCGGGACAAACTCTTAAATATTTGTTGCTGCAAGTACTGCAAATAACCCTTTTTGTTGCACGAACTCAGCACATCAATACCAATGTCATGCAATGATTTATTATCTTCCTTCTTTGCGTGTTTTACCCTCCTTATAAAGGTTTTATGTTTCTTTATATTAATATAAGAAAAATATTACACGAAAATCATTAAATTCATATAATTTTTATATTTAGTATTATTAGGATAAATAGTATTATTCTATGAGTTTAAAAATGATTTTATTTAATTTTTAACTCATTTAAATGTTTAACTAAAATTCCTTTAAGGAAATAAGACTTTACTTTTATCACACTTGATTTACTTATCAAAAATACAAACTAGTATTTTTTATAATAGTACACCCTTTTAGGATTTTAAAAATGAATTTTATTCAATTTTAAGTGTTTTGTATATTTTTATAAAATTCCTAAAGGAGTATATACATCCATAATAACAGTTCTACATTTAATTACCTAAAATTCTCTTTATTAATATTTTTGAATAGAGGATACTTTTGTGAGTTCATTGGTATTTTATTTATATTTCTAGGATTTTTATTTTATTTCTTAGAACCTTTTAAGTCCTAGGGGTATTTTGGTCTTTTGATAAATCACTTAGACTTTTCTTTTTAAACATTTGGCCCTAGCCCATTAGGTTGGCCCAGCCCTGACTCGTCCCACCTAGGCTGGTCAAACCCTTTTGGGTCGAGTCGCCCAGTACCACTCGCTCCTCTCTCTCTCTCACGCATTCACTCTTCTCTCTCGCACCCCTACGGATATGTTGTGATGCTGACGCCGCTGTCGCACAACTCCGGCCTCCCCAGGCCTCTCCGGTCACCGCCCTAGTGCATGATGGGGTAGTCGACGCCTCTCCATCGATTGGTCCAGTTCAATTTGTTGTTGGGTGCTCCTTCTGTCCAGGCCGCCTCTATCCCAAACCCTAGGGTTTGGTGATTGCCGATGATGTGGTGTTCCGCCACCCCTGTGATGTTGTGATGTGACTTTGGTGGCCCTGTGGTGCCGCCGCTGCTGCTCGTGTGGTTATGGCCACCGCCTCATGGCTCGGCGCAGGTTGTAGCGCCCTCAGGTGCTCCCCGTGCCGCCATGTATCTCGTTGTCCCTTCTGCTTCCTCTTTTAAACTTCAGCGAGGACCATGGGTAAGTATATCTCTTTATCTCCCTGGTTCTCTCTTGCAACTTTGCGGTTGACTATTGTCAGGAATCCCTGATTAGGGTTCAGCTGTGCTATTAGGGTTTTATCCCTTTGTGTTGATTATTGAGATTAATGAATGATTTAGAAGTACTTGTGGTGATGATACCATGCTAAGTTGTTGGCTATTGATTCTAGTGGTGTGGTTTTCACTTACTGCTTAATGTTCTTGGTACTAATAGTAGCACTGTCAGTAATGGTTCACTGAATTCTGATACTGATGAGGGTTTAACTCGTCAATGCCCATTGTTATGGGCTTGGGTTTTGGAGAAGGAGGGAGCGCTGGAGGAATCAGTCGGCTAGCAAACAAGCACACAAGGACCCAAGGTTTATGTAGCACCCCAATTGTCTAACAATTGTAATGCTACTTGTTCTAGTAAGATATTGGCTACTTCATAGATATTATTATTGCATCATAATTATATCATGCTCATGTCATCATGCCACCTTGCATTTGAGCATCATATAAAACTCCTTTTCTTTTGGTTCTTCCATCACATGCACTATTAATTGTATATGCCTCTTGATATTGTATTTGGTTATTGATATACTGTTTAAATGCCCAAGTTGAGTTGGGGGCATATCTTTTATTTCAATTCCACCACCTTTCGTTTCCATCACTTTATAATTCCACCATCCTACTAGATCATGAGCTTGTTTGTTTTCTTTTGGGGTTTTATTGGCTCACGGGCAATAGGTTGGATCTAGTCCTTTAAGGATTCCTTTGCTTGGCTTTATTCCATTTCTTGGGAATGCATAATAATAATGCCATCATATTATTATTGTCTTCACAAAATAAATAATGGCATTATTATTTGCATGGGCCATGCAAAAGTGCAACCACCTTTAGCCTTTTGGCTTTCTTTTGGTCTTAGGGATTCTTGTCTTGTGTATCATCACCATCTCTTTTCTCTCATCAGCTTTTATCATTTTAATCATCTACATTCATGTTTATATGAAGGATTCCTCCCATACTCCTTTCTTTCCTTTTCATGATTATTATCCTCCACCTCATCTTAGCCTAATCCAAGCCTTCTCTCTCACCCCTAGCTAGCCCTGTTCCATTTTCCAATATGCCAAAAACTTCCAAAAAGATGAATTCTTGGGCTGGTTTAAATCTGAAACAAATCAAAAATATAAATCAAATCAGATGAGAAAACAAAAAGAAAGAAATCAAGAAATAAAAAAAGGGAGAGAACCTTACCTGCAGCGCAGCCAGCAGCCCACCAGTGGCCTCGCCATCGCGGCCCATCTCTCGGCCCACCTCCCCAGCCCGTACCGTTTCGCCCTGTCCTGCTCCTCTTCCACATCTGCCTAACGCCGTCGCCCTCCCTCTCTCTCGCAGCCGCTGACGGAAAGCAGCCCCGGGCAGGTGGCCGTCTGCCGCGTCAGCCACGCCGCCCGCCCGCCAGCCTCCTCCTTATCCTCGCGCCGAGCCGCCCTCCTTCTCCCTAACCCTAGCTCTGCTCCGCACCCTCTCCCTCTTCCCCGCGTGCCGCCGCCAGACCGTGCGCCGCGACGTCACTTCCGTCCTCGCCGGTGACCGGGGACACACCGGGAAGCATCGCCGCGGACCGTGGACTCGACCCCGCCCGCTGGAAGTCGCCAAGCTCGCCGTAGCCGCCCCCTCGCCGACGAGCAGTACACCCCCGCAGCAGCTCCGCCGTTCCCCTCCGCTCCGACCGTCCCTGTCTCCGATTGCCGCGGGAATCGGACGAGGTGAGCTCACCCCTCGCCCCTTCCGCTATTTTTCCCCCTCTGCGTGCCTAGCGCCGCCAGTATTTGGTCCCCGCGGGCGAGGTGCTCCGCCGTAGTGCAGACCGAGGCCGTGTTTTCCCCTCTGTTCGCCGGCGTGCCCCGGCCAGCACAGCCTGCCTCCGCCGACCCTCCCTAAACAAAATCCGTAGCCGAAGCCCCCCTCTACAACTTTCGTTTTGGCGGCCAGAGCTCTCCCGCCGCGGACGCGACGCCACCTTCGCCGGCAGACTACACCGTCGTCAGTCGTCGTCGAAGTTCAGAGAGACAGCGCCAGTTTCAGACGGCGCCCGCGCGACCTTTTTGCAAATAGGACCCCCACGCTATTTGGCGATCATGCCCAGGTCCCCAGCAGCCCTAGTGTCTCCACCTGTCAGCCGCCTAGCAATTTGCAGGAAACCCCCCAGCAGACCCGGCTTTCAACCCGCGCTCCATCCCCGCTGCGCGACAGACTCACCCACGCCCCTCGCTGACTCGTGGGGCCAGCTTCGCCGTCGGGCCCGCTTGTCAGTGCCTGGGCTAGCCTCTGCCCGGTGCAACACGTTTTCTCGCGCGTGCATGGCCCCAGTCCGCTTTGTCCCCACCTGTCAATGTCTGGGGTCAATGTTTCCTGGGTATAAAAAGTTTTTCCCTGAGTCTGTTTTATTCAAATCTTTTTCAAATTAATATAAATTCAAATTCTTTTCAGATTCAAATAATTTTTAAAATACAAACCCAAATAATACAAATAATATATGTTTTGGAATCAGAAAAATGAGAAGAATTCAAATAGGCCCTTAAAAATATATTTTGCACACTTTAAATTTCGAGTTGATTAAAATTACAAGAAAATGCCCTTTTACTTGATTAATTAATAACTTTTGTTTTATAATTCCAAATTTGGCAAATAATATGTCTAAATCGATCAGCGTGACGAGCCCGTTCTATTTATGCAATCCTTGTTCTGAATTGAAGCATGCATCATGTCAACATTTAAATTCTGAACTGTTTATGACAATAAAACTTGGGCAAATAAATAACAAAGTGCTTTATTTCTTGTATCCACACCTCACCTTTGCCATGCTACTTAAATGCCATGTAAATTGTGCATCATGCATCATGGCATGCTTGTTTGCTTGTCGCATTTTAATTCATATGCTTGTGCACTTTATTTATGTTGGCCCTTGTTTGTTTGGTTCTTCTTCGAATAGACGCCCCGCCGGAGAATTACCAGGAATCACAGGAGTATTACCCAGATCCATCTCTCGCTTCAACTGAGCTGCCAGGCAAGCACTACCACATGCTTGCATACATACAGTACCTATTGCCTCTATCTTATTCTTGCATCATTGAGTCACGATTGCATTAAATTGAATCCCAAGTACTGCATAGCCTTTACTTTACACCACATTAAGCCTGTCCGGTCCCATGAGCCATTACTACAGGAGTTGTTTGAGCCATGCGAGTCGTAGAAAAGCATGAGTAGGGTATGTGAGTGTCTGATGGATAATGAGGCACCTAAACAACATAACCTGAGTAGTAATGGGATAACTAATGAAAGAGGCACCGGTGAGCAATATCTGCTATTTGGTTTTCATGCTCACTTGTGTCCCGTAGGACCCCGAGTACTTGATTCCTGTTCCTTGTTTATTCGCACTATCCACATCCGGGAGGCCTTATGGACCCCCCTGAGTCAGAGCTTGATTCATTCTTATTTCTTGGGGCCACAAGTAGTTTGGGGCTTTATTACTATTCTGTACTTATGCCATGTTACTGCTTTATTTAAGATTGTGCGTGGAGCACCTGTACTGTTTTGGATCGTGGAATGTTTTTGCGGTATCGACAAGCCCAGTCACATTTTCGGGTTCCCAGTCGTTTACAGCCATTGACACAAACCTTGGGTCCGTCTCGGAGCCGGCCAACTTCGTGGCGGGTAGCTTAATGGGGTGGCCCCCTGAAATATTTCTAAATCCTGTGATTGCTTTGTCGTGAATGCCTCGTTGGGTTTTGATTTGGTTTTTCCGAGGTTGATCGAGTGTGTGTTGCTATTCGTGCACCCCTGCAGGGTAAATCTTTCTGAAAGCCGTGTCCGCGGTTATGGACGACTTGGAGCACAGTTTCTCGATCATAGACAAGTATAACTAAAGTACCGCTTTTAAATTGACTAAGTACTTGACTACTAAATAGTGCAATACTCATGGAATGGTTAATAAAAACTGCCAACGGATGATGGGGGTTGTTCGTCCGCTTCCTCGTTGGTAAGCGAGGAGGAGGATGGATCTGTTAATTATACTGTTATAACTGTTGTTCTTATTTCACGGACTTCCGTCTATCATTGGTTAGGCGGAAGGTTAGCGAGTCTCTATAGAATTGTTAGGTATTATCTCTTGCTGCAATTGCGTCACCCCAGGTTGTGTCCCCTTTAGTGGCATAAAGACTTGCTGAGTACCCCTAGGGTCTCACACGATAAATTGTTTGATTCAGATGAACAGGTGTACCCGCAAGATGGATACTGGG
Source organism: Avena eriantha (assembly GCA_910589775.1). Taxonomy (NCBI): domain Eukaryota; kingdom Viridiplantae; phylum Streptophyta; class Magnoliopsida; order Poales; family Poaceae; genus Avena; species Avena eriantha. Next base: position 22,151,102 of record OU342745.1, read on the forward strand.
TGGAAGAGACAGATGATGTTGGCAATGATCATTCGGTGTAGAGATTCCGGGAACGGGGATCCGTGTGATCTGTGGGCGGGATGTGTTTATTTATGGGGCATCTTATGCCAATTTGCTTCTTATCCGTACTCGGATCTTGTTTTCCGCTTCCGCCTGATACTCTGATGTGTGATGTATGAGGAGCTATCCTAAATTATTATATCTATCTAGGATATTTGGATCTTGCCGTATGGCGTTGCAATATTTCTATTTCTTTTAGATGGAATGGCTCTGATGTACTGTTGTATGTGGCTTGCATACATACTCATTTGTGTATGTAGTTGATCCCTTCGCTTGCCGATTACGCCGCTCGTTCTTGTCCCGTTGACTGAAAGTGGTTAGGACGGCCGAAAGGTCTACCGTGAGTGGCCCTGGGCCCCACCGTACTATTTTAACCACTTTCGTTCATCCAGGCATTAACTAAGAGCGTAATTCACCGAGGTAGTTACAGTTTACCCAGGTTCAGGCCTCGTAGAGGTCCCTACTCCTGCTTGTCTGCTCTTGGAATTAACGAAGGAATCGAAAATTACAATGGTGCGCAGATGCAATCTGGCAAAGGTTGTGGAAACTAGGGCTGTGTGTGTCCTTCTCGTCGCCACCTCCTAGCCTTTATATAGATAGACTAGGTCTCGGGTAGCAGGTCGAGTCGGTTACAGATTACGGTTTTCCCTTTGAACTTTTTATCTTGAGTTTCTTCTTGTCTCGCAAGCAATCGAGAGTCTGTGGGCCACTCGAATTCTCCACTGGGCCTTGGCAACACCGTGGGATTCTGCCGTATCTGGATCGTATATACCAAACTCGAGTACTTGTATGGTATACCTAGGTCAGTAGCCCCCGAGTGTCCAGTGGAATTGTAGATTTGACTGGGGACTGTCTGAAGCCTTTCAAGTGCATGACTAAGCATTTTTCGAGTGTTTTGTTCGTGTCATAGGGATATTTGATATACGTGCCTGATTCAACGGATGTATCGGTGTCAGTTAACTGCCTTAGGGAAAAACAACGTAATCTACTCAAAGCCGAGTCCCCGGACTCAAATTCAGAGAAGTGCTGGCGTAATTCGACTTTGGCCACAGAGGTCTTACAGAAGTATAATTCTAGTATATAAGTGTGAGCACTTGACGCGTCCGTCAAGGCATGTTCATCGTAGCTGTAGGTACGGATATATTTTTGGTAGTGCGCAGCAGATGCGTTGCCAGGCCTTATTCAGGTCTTATCTTCACGCTGTAAGCGCGGCATCTGAATGATTCGGGTGGCCCAGGAGACGTGGTCTCTTTGTAGGAAAAGTATGAGGCGGAGTCACCATAGCATTCGAGTGTGGATGTTATCAACACACAGTACGATGTACAAATAATCATAGGGTGCCCGGCCAGCGCTCCCTATGGGAGTAGCCCCGAGTGCCTGGTTGAGTCGAAGACTCGAGCGGGGACTAAAAACTTTTAGCGGCTGCTGCCGTTTTCGTTGCTTGTTTCAGTCGAATTTGCTTTCGGCGCTCCCTATGGGAGTAACCCAGATTTTCACAATCGAATCGCTTGTACACCTGCATAAAAATAATCGTAGGATGCGCGACCAGTGCTCCCTATGGGAGTAGCTCCCGAGTGCTTGGTTGAGTCAAAAACTCGAGCAAGGACTAAACTAGTAAAGAACTTCAGTTGCTGATATTGATGACATCAGTGTTGACAATGCGATGACCTCAATTGCCCGCGTGAGCGGTTTTGACGGGATGTGGCGAGCGGTGGGTCCCACTTTCTGACTTTGATTTGATCGGGCGTGCGTAATCTTCTGTTTTAACTGTGTCTCCTCGATTTTCCGCGCGTAATGGGAACAGTGGGGGACGGTTCGTGCTTCAACTTCACCACATGTCAGTGTCGATGTGCGCCACGCGTGTAGTAGGGTTTCTCCTGGCCATTGGATGGATTCTTTGAGGAGGTTAAGTAGCAGCGCCGCTGCAGTAATTTCCTCATCTGTCTTTGTTGTTCTTGCCTCTATCGCCATTGTTGCTTCTCTCTGCTTCCTTTTGCTCATTCTCATGGCGACACTGGACTAGCTCCGTACTTTCCCCAGCTACTTCCTCCGTTCCCATCGCCATCGGAAGATGGGCAAGAAGAAGGGAGGCGCTGCCGTTGGGTCCGCCGTCGCCATTGTCGCCACCAAGAAGAAGGGCGGCTCCGCCAATATGGGCACTAGCGCCGCCGGCGCTGGGAAGAAGAAGGGCACTGGTACGCGCATCACCAACGGCACGTGGCAAGCATCTATCGTCAGGCCCGCTGAGCTGCAACTTCATCGTCGAGATGGGGTTCTTCCGTCCGCAGAGGACGATTTGCGAGTGCCCAGCGAGGAGGTAATCCCATGTCCTTCTCCTTGTTTTCAGGGGATGTTCCTTGCGTTCATCATCTGTGGTCTTTCTCTGCCCTGCATACTTTCTCCAGGGGCCTCCATTGTTTCGACGGGCTCCAGCGGCATCAGCATTCCCCAAATTCTATTCTCCACATCTCCTGCTTCATTACTCTTTGTGAGTGCTGGCTCGGAATCGAGCCACACTTTGGCCTCTTTAAGAGGCTTTTTAAGTTGAAATGCTAGTCAGCGTCTGGCTCTATAGTTTACAACGTAGGTGGTTGCGGAATCCATGTTGATTCTTCCGTCACCTACTTTGCCATCAACCTCACCACATCCGTCCAAGGGTGGAGGGACAAGTGGTTCTACATCCGCGACCAAAAGGCCGACGGAGAGCACTACGGACTCGCGCCCTTCGACCCCGTGACAACTTGCAAGAGGAGGCGCTCCTGGAAGAACGTCATCATGCCTGGCGAGTCCGCAGAAACAGAAGTGATGTACAAGCGCGTCTGCGACCTCGAAAACTGCATAGGCAAGGAAGAAGGTGGAGCTGCCCTCATTCGCACTTGGTTGCGCCGCCGCGTCCAGCCTCTGCAAGCTAGAGTGCATCCTATGTTCTGCTGGACCGGTGCTGATGATGCCACTCGCATGTCCACCGAGGGCATTTCCGCGAGTGAAGTTGATAAGAGAGTGCGACTAGTCACGAAATACACCTCCAAGGAGGATCCCCCAGGTGAACCAGTCGTGCCTCCCTTCGACGCCTCTATTCCTCCTCCTGAGGTAGAGTTGTACCGTGAAGCAGTTTCTGTTTTTTGATAGCCTTTTATGATGCTTTGGTATGTAATGTTGTATCTTCTACATGCATGACTGGAAGGTGTCTCCCAATTTGCCCCTTGCCCTGAGGGGGTTATTCCTCGTGAAATGCATGAAGAGGACGAGTCGGAGTCGACTATCCCAATTGAAGAGGAGGGATCCCCCAAGTCCAGCGACCCGGATACTCACAAGCGTTCTCGTAGCAAGGATTCGGATGCCTCGTCGCCGACGACGCCAGAAGGCCCTTCTGCTGCTGCAGAGGAACCCATTCATGCCGTTCTTGTGAGCTCCATGGCAACACCTGCTCGCAAGAAGATGCGTCTGCCAAAGGAGTCGTCGGAGTCAGAGGAGCAAACCTTCGACTTTGATAAATTTGACTGGTAAGTCTACGACTTTCATCTTGGTTCCTTTTGGAGTAGCATTCCCTGAGTTTTTTTGCTGGATTTTGTTTCGTAGTCAAGCGGCGGCAGCGTCTTCTGGCGACGTCCAATATGTGAAGGAATCCGGAGTCGCGGACTCCAAGGCCAAGGAAGTGGCTGAACGATCTTCCTCTCCTCCATTGGCGGCCCACTCCGGGCACAACTCATCGAGTTCTCCACATGCTAGGGAGAACCAGATGGTTGCCCGGATGACTGCGCGGTAGTCATCTTCGGAGTCTCTGGAGGAGCATGTAAGTTTCTTTTTGTTTTGAATTTGAATGTGTAATTCGTGCTATCTGCTGATCTTTTGTTTTCTTCTGAGGTAGCTCATCATGAAGGAAGTTGCTCGTCTAGAGGAGAAGGTCCTTGCAATGGGTCGACAGCATGCAATGCTAGACAATCGCCATTGTGTCGTTGAAGGTTAGTATTTTCTTCTTCTTTGTTCTTGTAAAGTTTATACATTCGACTGATGGTCCATCTTGTATTTTGTAGCAGAGCATAAAAAACTTCTTCGCAATGCTGCTTCTCTTGAAAAGACGCTTGTCGCGGTGATGAAGAGTCGCGACGAGGCAGTCGCTGCGCTAGATGAGTCGCGGAAACGCGAAGAGGATTTGCGCGCCTGTGCTGCCGAGAGGGAAAAGTTGTTCGAAGAACAACTCTTCTCGACTGCCAAGTCTCTTTCAGGTACACTTTCAGCTGGATTTACGTTGTTTCTTTCTTCGGCATCTTGTTATTGTGTTGACTCTTTTCTTTGTGTAGATGCTAGCGGTCTGAGCTTTGACGCCCAAGCACTTCGTCACGATGATGCTTTGGCAGGGGCCGTCGCGGCAGTCGAGGACCGCAGTGCTTCCATTCAGGTGACGCTGACTAAGGCCAAGGGTGTGCTCAATCGCATCTGCGAGGAGCTGACGCCCAAGGCTGAGCTGATTGATAACCTGGAGGACTTGGTGGGGTCCCTCATTGGAGGTATTCCTGTGGACTTTAGGAATTCTCAGCGGGCGGTTGGCGCTACCATGGCACTCGCAATGGTGCCAGCCCATGGCGTGGAGGTGGATCCTGCTGCGATCTTCAAGGCGATTCCCGTCAGTGCAGATGGTCAACGGGTAGTTTTTGCTCCTTTTGCAGCTGTCTGCGTCAAGTACGGGCTGCAACTCATCAGCACAGTCGCAAAGTACTCCGAGGAGCAACAGCGAGCCAAGAAAGTGGCAAAGGCTATGGCATCCAGGGCTGGCGGAAAGTCTGTGGCGTCTGAGACTGCCATGGACTCGATGAGGCCCCCGAAGTCAAAGTCCAAGTCGAAGAAGCAGGCTACTCCTCAGTAGTTATATTGTAATAGTTGTAGTTTGACTTTCTTTGTTGAGAAACATGCTTTTGGCCAAATGTCTCTATTGATACTTTTGTCATGCTTCAATGGATTCGAGCCTTTTATCCATATATTGCTTGGTCCCTTATTCGCTCTTGCTTGGCTTGTTGATAGGGTACGTCGAGTGGTCCTTCGAGTGATCCTCATGATCCTCCTCCCACCGACGAAACCGTGGCGCAGCCGTGCTCAAAGGTGGATGAGTTATCTTTGTTGTCGCGACTGCGCGATCGTATTAAGCAACTGGAGCGTGAGCTGCCCATCCTCCGTGGTAGCACAGATGTACGGAAGTCGAAGACAGAGAAAGCTACCGCCCATGAGCAATATCTCTTGGAGGAGATGGCGCAGCTGAGTGAGCAATTCAAATGTTAGTTTTCTGCCCTCTTATCTTTCCTTTAGTCAGTCACGGTGGTGCCTAGTCTTCATACTTTTTCTCTTTTGTTTGGTGTAGTTATCAGTGCTCGTCATCCGCAGGATGAAAAAGACCGAATTGTCATTCGGATGAATGGCTTGACCCAAGAACAGCTATAGGTGAGTGGGTACTTCAAGGTTAACCACGATCATGCAGTTGTCTTGGCAACGCTACAGGATCGCTCTTCTCGAGTTCTTCACTTTTGAAGAAAGCGCAGTCGTGTCGTAGGCATATCTATCAGACGATGTTTCCACTAGACATTGTCCCTTCAATCCTGTTGGCTCTCCTAGCGAAGTTCCATGATCTGACTGCAATTCGCGAGGGCGTGCGGCAGCAATTAGTGGTTGGCGCTAAGGCTACGTTGTCGCTGGTGCGACTACATAGGCCGGATGTAGATATTGCAGCTGTTGCCGTTGGGCCACCACCTCCGCCAGAAGGTATGGCCTAGGACATGGTCCCGCATTATCAAGCGGTTGATCGCTCAACAGAAGAAATTGTTGACTTCTTTCAGGAACAGACGAACGTTCTCTTGTTGCAGCAGTAGTATGACTTGTTTCCTGCACATAGTCGTACAAGTGTTGTAAAATGTGTGGGAATATGTTGGATGTAATTAATACTCATTGATATGTGCACAGTTTGCTAGCTTTTATATTTTTTGAGTGTGTTGCACTATGCGATTCCTTTTCGTTAGCCTGACGTGTGTTTATCTCAGTACCTTGCCAACCTATCAGGTGCGTTGCAGCTAGGTTGGTGTTTGTCAAGGGTTTGACTAGTGCGTCAGCTACTTGGGATATCGCGATTAGTTTGTAGAACAGGTGTGTAAAGGGTGGTGCAGCCCCCGAGTAATAAGATTGCGAGAAAATAATGGAAAACATAGAGTTTTGGGGCACTTAGCTTTATTTATTCGCGGAATAGGACGAGGTATAATGTGTGGCTAAGTAGCCTGACTGAATAGCCTTATTTGTAAATGTAAAAAACAACTAAGGGTAGAAGCGACGCAGCTGCGCGGCGTTCTAGGGGTTGGAGTATGCGACTCCTGTCTCAAAATCTTTGAGGCGATAGGCGCCACGTGGGATTACTTCTGTAATCATGTAAGGTCCTTCCCAAGGGGACTAGATCTTGAGATGCCCTTGTTGCTTCAGTCGTAGGAGCATGTCTCCTTCGACGAAGGACCTGGGGCGTAGCCTTCTGTTGTGGTAGTTGCGGAGATTTTGCTGGTAGATCGTTGATCTCTCCGCTATGATTTCTCGTGCCTCGTCAAGGAGGTCGATGGAGTCTTCGAGTGCAAGAGTGGACTCCTTCTTGCTGTATGCGACCACCCGCGGGGCTTTGTAGCGTACTTCTGCGGGTAGCACCGCTTCGGCACCGTGCACCATGAAGAACAGGGTGTAGCCCGTGGCGCTGTTTGGAGTTGTGCATAGGCTCCAGAGTATGGATTGCAGCTCGTCTGGCCAGCATCCGGTAGCTTGTTCGAGTGGTCGGAGGAATCGCTTTTTGATTCCACCACAGATGAGGCCGTTGGCCTTTTCGACTTGACCGTTGGTCTGCGGGTGAGCCACCGAGGCATAGCTTATGTTGATTCCCAGGTTTTCGCAGAATTCCTGGAACTCCTTCGAGGTGAAGTTCGTCTTGTTGTCCGTGATGATACTGTATGGTACGCCGAAGCGGTAGACGATGGACTCGAAGAACTTGACGGCGCTGGCCCCTGATTGATTTGTCACCGGCATGGCCTCTATCCACTTGTTGAATTTGTCGACTACGACTAAGACGTAGATATAACCTCCTCGTGAGGACCAGGGAGCTTGCCGACCATGTCGAGTCCCCATTGTGCGAAAGGCCGGGCCAACGGTATTGTCCTGAGTTCTGCGCCAGGTGCGTGAGCTTTGTCTGCGAATCACTTGCAAGCATTGCAGCGCTGGACTATGTCCTTGGCGTCGCGCATGGCCATGGGCCAGTAGAATCCAGCCTGTAGGGTTTTGGCGACGAGGGCGCGACTGCCAGCATGATGCCCGCAAGTGCCTTCGTGGATGTCGACAAGGATAGCCCTTCCGTCTCCGTTGGAGACGCATCGTTGGAGCACTCCTGTGATGCTGCGCTTGTACAGTTCACCGTTGATAACACCGAATGCCTTGGATTGTCGCGCGATGTTCCACGCATCAGTCGGATCATCTGACAGCCTCTTGATGAGTAGATATGTGATGTAGGGTTGTGTCCAGGATGGCTTGATCATCATGACGCCCATTGGTCCTTCGAGTCCTGTGTCCAGCTCCAGGTCGTCGAGTGCCATTGGCTCGTTGGGTGGCGTAGCCCCTGAGTCCGTTGATGCGCCAGCTTTCTTCTCTGGAGCCTTTGGCTTGATGGAGCGTTTGCAGATGCACTCGAGAAATACTCCAGGTGGTATGGGCCGCAGGTGGAGCCAATGTTGGCGAGTGTGTCCGCCTCTTCGTTGCTTTCACAGCCTATGTGTCGCAGCTCATAGCCGTCGAAATCCCCTTCGAGTGTGTCGTAGAGGTCACGGTAGGTGATCATATTATCGCTCAGTGCGTCGCACTCGTGCATTTTTTGGTTCACCACCAATTAGGAGTCGCCGTAGATGATGAGGCTCTTGGCACTGCAGGCTTTCGCCATCCTCATCCCATGGAGCAGGGCTTTGTACTCAGCTTCATTGTTGGAGGCCGTGAACTGCATTCGCAGAATGTATTTCAGCTTGTCTCCCTGGGGTGATGTCAGTATGACACCTGCGGCAGCCCCGTCCTGTTGTTTGGACCCGTCGAAGTGCATTGTACAGAGATAGGACATATCTGGCTTTTCGGGGAGCTGGTTCTCCATCTAGTGCACGAGGAAATCAGGGAGGACCTGCGACTTTATCACATCGCGCTTTTCATATGTGATGTCTTGTGGAGATAGCTCGATTCCCCAAAGCGCGACTCGTCTAGTAGCATCAGGGTTGTTGAGGATATGCCCAAGCGGGGCGCCGTTGACTACCACGATTGCATGCTCCTAGAAGTAGTGGCGCAGTCGCCTGGCTGTCATGAAGACGCCGTACACCAGCTTCTGGTAGTGCGGGTACCATTGTTTTGTCGGCGTGAGCACCTCGCTGAGGTAGTAGACTGGGCGTTGTACCCAGTGGACCTTGTTTTCTTCAGCTCGTTCCACTACAAGCACTGTGCTAACCACCTGGTTGGTGGCAGAGATGTAGAGAAACAGCGGCTCCTTTTCACGTGGAGTCACCAGTACTGGCGAGGTGGATAGTAGACGCTTAAGGTCTTCGAATGCTGCTTGTGCTTCGTCTGTCCACTCGAACTTGTCGGCTTTGCAGAGAAGTTGGTAGAAGGGCAGTGCCTTTTCGCCCATTCGACTGATGAATCGACTGAGCGTTGCGATTTGCCCAGCCAGCTGTTGAACGCCTCTTACGTTCTTTGGTTCTCCATGGCTAGTATGGCTTTTATCTTCTTCGGGTTTGCCTCGGTCCCCCTCGTGGAGATGAGATACCTGAGTAATTGCCCAGATGGCATGCCAAAGGCGCATTTATCCGGATTGAGCTTGATCTGGTAGCGGTCGAGGTTGGCGAAGGTCTCGTGGAGATCGTCGATTAGCGAGGCTTCTTCCTTGGTCTTGATGACGATGTCATCAACGTAGACTTGGATATTGCAACCAAGTTGGCTCTTGAGGCAGGCCTGCATGCACCGCTGATAGGTGGCTCCTGCATTTTTTAGCCTAAAGGTCATGGTGTTGTAGCAGAACATGCCAAAGGGCGTTGTAAACGTCGTCTTCTCTTGATCTTCCTCCTTCATTCGAATCTGATTGTAGCCTGAGTAGGCATCGAGGAAGCAGAGGCATTCGCATCCCGTGGTGGAGTCGATGATTTGGTCGATTCGTGGCAGCGGGAAGTGATCCTTTGGGCAGTGCTTATTCAGGGAGGTGAAGTCCATGCACATCCGTAGGATATCCGTGTCTTTTTTGGGCACCAGCACTATATTAGCGAGCCAAGTGCTTTCCTTGATCTCGCGTATGAAGTTTGCGTCAAGGAGTCCGTTGATCTCCATTCCGACTGCTTTTGCTCGTGGTTCAGACAGTCGTTGTATTGTTTGCTTGACTGGCCTAGCGTCTGGATTCACGTTTACTACATGCTTGTCGAATTCCCTAGGAACCCCTGGCATGTCCGCAGGACACCAGGCAAAGATTTCCCAGTGCTCACGAAGGAATTCGACGAGCGCGAGTTCCTATGCAGAACTCAAGTTGTTGGCGATGAGGGCCATCTTGGTCGGGTCCATTGGGTGGACCTGGACTTTCTTCGTGTGCACCGATGAGTCATAGGACAGGTCGGGTGAGCTTGGCCTGCTTAGGGGAGGCAGACTGTTGTCTGTCGACTCCTTCAATCTTGCGAGCTCCTCCTGCATGCCGAAGGACTAGGAGATTCTGTTGAATTCCCTGTCACAGCTATCGGACCTCTCGAAGCTCCCGTTGATTGTGATGACGCCATTTGGACCTGGCATTTTCATCTGCAGGTAGGCGTAGTGCGGCACTGCCATGAACCTAGCGAACGCGACGCGTCCGAGGATTCAGTGGTACTGTGAAGGCCAGTTGACGACTTCAAAGTCGATGCATTCGCGTCGAAAGGTTTTTGGCGTGACGAAGATGACGTCGAGGTTGATTATGCCTAGGGGATATATGCCCTTTCCTGGGACGATGTTGTGGAACGTCCTGTCCGAGACCTCCAGACATGTTAGAGGGATCCTCATTGCACGCAAGGTACTTGCAAACATGAGGTTAATGCCGCTTCCACCATCCATGAATACGCGACTCATGTCGAAGCCTCCGATCTGCGCCTCGAGTACGAGGGGGCAGTGGCCTGGACGGGGGACTTGGCGCGGATGGTCGCGCTTGTCAAAGGTGATGCAGGAGTCGCTGCCACTGAGGTACTCAGTGGTGGAGCGCGGGGAGTTTGTCGCCAAGTTGACTTGGCGAGTGATGGCCTTCTGCACCTGATTTGAGGGGCGTCCCTTTTTGATCATCATGTTGCCTACGGCCCGTGGGTACGGCTCGCCTCCGTGATGCTGGACTAGTGCCGCCATGGGCGGTGGTGGTCTGGGCGGTGGTGGAGGAGCTCCATGTGCCACGGCACCTAGGGCGGTTCCATAGCCCCTGTTGATCGCGTCGCGATTCATCCGAGCCAGGCCCTCATGGAGTTTGAGGAACTCGCGGCAGTCTTTGAGGAGGTGGCTGGATTTCTTCTTGTCGTCATATTTGTTGATGTAGAAGTGCACGTTGCACGGCCCGGACAGTTTGTCCTCGATAGATGTTGCGGGTGCCTCTTCGCAAGTGTGGCATTGCCATACTTGCGTGGTTTTCCTGGAGTCGCGGTATCCACCGCTGCAATAGCCGCTGTTACGGTTGTCGTTGCGTTTGTCGGCGTAGCCTGCTTCGACCATATTGACATCGTCGCGGTCATCGTAGATGCGCATTCGACGTTTGCTTCGGCGATCGCGTCTGCGTTCGAGTTCCGCTTCGTCGTCGGAGTGAACGTTGTTTTTCACCGAGTCTTCTCCATCCGCCCACCGATTCGCGATTTCCATCTGGTGGTCAATCATTTTGAGCTTCGAGCGGCCCAGCTCCTCTCTGAGCTCTATGCGGCGAACACCGCCGTTGAACGCGTTGATCACGCGGTCCTCCGAGATGTTTTCTGCGAAGTTCTTGATGATGGACCACCTCTGGATGTACGAGCGCAGCGACTCGCCAGATATTTGTTGGCAACCTCTTAATTCTTCGATTGATTCGGGCCTTTTCTAAGTGCCCTTTAAGTTGCGGACGAAGCTGTAGACCAGCTCTTCCCAGCTGCGAATGGATCCGCGCGGGAGGTTGTTGAGCCATACCCGAGCGACCCCTACAGTTGTAGCTGCAGGCATCGCATGGTCGTGCTTCGACTCCCTCCGTGGAGCCTAACGGAGGAGATGTGTTCCTCCAACCAGATTTTCGGGTCCTACGGACCGTCAAACTTTGGGTTCTTCGATGGGAGTTTGAACCCCTTAGGCATTCGCTTTTGCCTAATAGCTCTGCTGAAGCATCTGGCGCCGCAGAGCTCCACATCTTCGTCCTCCGAGTCAGTCGAACGAGCACGTCATGCGTGCATCTTGTCGACGATGTGTGATGTCATCATGCGCGGCATAGTCGTGGTCGTGTCGTCGTGAATGGTGACGTCGAAACAGGTCGTGGCTATCATCGCTGGATGAAGGCGAGGAGTAGTGTTTTGCTAGAGCCTTGCCCTTTTTCGGCTCTGGAGTTGGCTCCTTGTCGATAGCGGCCTCGATTAGCCCCAAACCCGCGATCGTAGATCGGTGCATGGTGGCTCATGGATCTCCAGCTGGCGGCTGGTTGTTGAGGAGGTACATGGTGGCCGCCGTTACCGCGGCTTGCGGCGTCTTCGGGAGCACGTTGCCACGTGTATCCATCGTCATGGAGCTGAAGTCGAAGACTTTTGCGGCTTCTACACGCTCTTGCTCGGTGAGGTGGGCCAGTCAAGATCGCCTCTTGTTAGCGACGTACTCGTTGCATTTGGAGGAGGATCCTCCGTGGGAGGAGAGCCCGGCTCGTCGGAGGCTCGACTCGTCTACCGCCTTTTTACGCGCTTCGAGTTGCGCGATTGTATGTAGCTGGCGTTTGTATTCCTCCTTCAGGAGCCAATGTTAGCCCATTAGCAGTTCTTGCGGGGAGCCAAAGGGTAGAGGGTTGACTCATAGGGCTTCTCGATAGCGAGCCCACTCATTGTCGTAGAGCCTGATCACTATGCGCTCCCCAGTGTTTTAATTCACAATGGTTGGCAGCTCTGCTACATTGTTGACAGGTGCGCTTTTGCCACCGTTGGTGGGGCCGCAATTAGGTATGCCACCATTGGGCGGGTCACCATTGGGTATGCCACCGTTTGGCGGGCCGGTGCCAGATTCGTTGCCTGCGTTGTCGCGATTGGCGGAGGTGTCGCCGGCGTTGATGACGGCGCACATGAAGTGGTTGGGAAAGCTGTTTCTCCCACAACTTTCAGATCCGGAGCCGTAGGCTCCATCCTCAGTGGCTAGATCACCTAGATTGGATTCGTGACTACTGTCGCTATCAGTGCTTTCGACTGTTGCCGAGGCGTTGAGTTTGCTGAGGGTGCCGATTGGCAGAGGGAACCATGATGCTGGAGCAATCGATGGCGTTGTCGGCTGGTCAGGCATGCGAAGCGTGCCTAACTGGCCCACTTGGAAGCGGAGGCTCTCGATTGCGAGGCTGATCCCGTCGCCCACGGACTCGAAATCCGGGTGAGTGGCTGGCGTGTGGATGGTGAAGTCGAACGCGCCGAAGAGCTGGCGAATTTCCGTTGTTGCGGAGTTGTAGATCGTGGTTGATGTGGCCGAAGAAGCCGCAACATCAGCACTCCCAATTCCCACAGATGGCACCAATTGTCGAGGTTTTAACTCGTCAATGCCCATTGTTATGGGCTTGGGTTTTGGAGAAGGAGGGAGCGCTAGAGGCATCAGTCGGCTAGCAAACAAGGACACAGGGACACAAGGTTTACCCAGGTTTAGGCCTCGTAGAGGTCCCTACTCCTGCTTGTCTGCTCTTGGAATTAACGAAGGAATCGAAGACTACAATGGTGCGCAGATGCAATCTGGCAAAGGTTGTGGAAACTAGGGTTGCGTGTGTCCTTCTCGCCGCCCCCTCCTAGCCTTTATATAGATAGGCTAGGTCTCGGGTAGCAGGTCGGGTCGGTTACAGATTAGGGTTTTCCCTTTGAACTTTCTATCTTGAGTTTCTTCTTGTCTTACAAGCAATCGAGAGTCTGTGGGCCACTCAAATTCTCCACTGGGCCTTGGCAACGCCGTGGGATTCTGCCATATCTAGACCATATATACCAAACTCGAGTACCTGTAGGGTATACCCATGTCAGATACACCGGCCCGTGTTGATATGTTCAGATTGGAGTTGATTTGATACTCCATATGATTCTCTGATTATGATAGATTGTGTAAATGTAATATGATTCCTGGTTATTTATTCCAGGAAAATGATTGAGTGACTTTCTGCAATTTTACTTGCAACTTTCGGTCTATGATTTTTTTGGTTTAGAATGGATACCTGTGACACCTTCCTTGGAATGGTACACAAGTGTTCATTCTAGTACTGGGCTAAATTTTACATGTGTCCTAGTGTGTCTTGGCTAAAATGGGTTGAAACTTTTGTTGGATAACCTATCCTATGATGCGTATGAACTTGCTTTGGCCTATGATGTTGGTCTGAGGCATAACTAGGTAATAACTAAAGTTTTTACCTGCCGATCCTCCCAGATGTGCCTTGATATTAAGTGTAAATAATGATTCTTATAGATCTTTAAGAAAATGACTTGTCAGCTCATGATATTTGCTATAAATCCTTAAGATGAAATAGTTCCTGAGGTGCTACTATTATAAGATGTGCCCAGAAATATTCACTTAAGGTTTCTATATAAGTGGATGTAAACACATGTCTTGTTATCCAAGATCAATCATGCATAGGCTGAGATCTTGGAGTGGTTTGCAAAGATTGATTGTTTGGGCTTTACTTTATCTCTTTTGTGATGGATACACCATACTTGGGTGTTTTTCTGAGAAGATCTCATATTTGACAACACATTCTTATATAAGATTTAACATGTGATGGTTTTGTATAGACTCACCACAAAACTTGCTTGTTGGTGATGTTGTGGTGTTGCTTGATTTTGCTGGCTTGATCTTGGTAACTTGATCACCCCATGGAACCTGCTCTGCGCACCCCAGGTTCTGGTTCTGCTCCTCCTTCCTCCTGTGACCTTGTACTTGTACTTTCTATCCTCCTACACCCCCCTTATGTCACTATTCTGTGGTGATTTAATGGTTGGTTTGGTAAGCTATCTGGTGGGTTTGTTTGGGAAGTGGACAGGCTCACTATGTTCTTGCCGTGTGCTTGAGAAGGTGGAGATAGAATGTGATCACTAGTAGTTGTGCCACGGCTGAGTGTTCTTTTTTGACTGCATGGACTGCTGTTGCTATGTCGACAACACACAGCATGCAGTTAGATCACTAAGATGCCTTGTTGCTTGGCTGTTTGTGGATCAAATCAAGTGAACTGACTTTCACTTCCTATCCTTTTACTCGTTAGTATCCTAGTGAAACTTACCTCTTTAAATTACTCAATGATGTAATATGAACACTGCACTTCACTAATCACCACTTAGCGTAAAAATAATCAACTAACCTTTTATTTCTATTTGAGTGGTTTATCTTATTTTGCAGGAACAAGATCTGGATGCTCATGATGTAGTGTAGGAATAGATAGGTGATACGTCCATTTTGCATCACTATTCTATATCATAATTTACCGTTATTCATTGATATATTTTATATTAAGAGATGATACTTATGTAATTTCATCTATTTTTGCATGGTTGATGACATTTGGAGCATGGACCGCTGTAGTCGGGATTCTGATGGAAAAGGGGCTGTTTGGAGGCAAAATTCGTGAAGATCAGGAAATCCAGGAAAATACATGGAAAATCCTATTTTTCTAGAAGACGGAGAAAGCCAGAAGGGGAAGTGGAGATGGGCCACAGGGGGCCCACACCACCCCCTGGCACGGGCCACCCTAAGCCGCGCCACCAGGTGGTGTGGCCGCCCTGGTCCACCTCTAGCTCTCCCCTCTAGCATATATTAGCCTCCCGAAACCCTAATACTTGGGGAGCGACCACAGAAAGATTCCACCACCTCTGCGGGGTGGAAAACACCGAGAGAGAAAGATCTCTCCGGTAGACAGAATTCTGCCGAGGGAATTCCTTCCCGGAGAGGGGAGATCGTCGCCATCAACACCACCATCAAGCTGGACTTCATCGGGGTCATCATCATCACCACCACCATCATCTCCACCAGCACCATCATCACCACCATCATCTCGCTGTAACAATTGGGTTGAATCTTGCATAGCTCTTAGGGGAAACTTTCCCGGTGTTGATTACTCTTTGTAGTTGATGCTATTAAGTGGAACCATTGAATTATTGTTTATGTTCAGATTGTCATACATCATTATTCCATCTCTGATCATGATCCATATGATGTCTTGTGAGTAGTTCGTTTAGTTCTTGAGGACATGGTAGAAGTCATGTTGTTAGTAGTGTACTTGTGTTGAGAAAGATTCAATGGTTTGTTAATTAAGTTGTTGTGTACTTCTTCTAGTCAACGTCGACTACATGACACTTCACCTATATGGGCCTAGGGGAATGCATTGTGTATTTGGCTACTAATCGTAGGGGTTGCCGGAGTGATAGAAACCTGAACCCCCGTTAGGAAACCATTGCACAAGGGACGTCAGGGTCTTAGAGTTTAAAGATGGGGTTAGGTTTCTACCTTAATTGCTTTCTTGTACTTGCGGATGCTTGCAAGGGGTTTAATCACAAGTATGTATTAGTCCTAGGAAGGTCGGTACATTAGCACAGGTTCACCCACACAACACTTAGCAAGCTAAAGAAGATTAATCAACTATATGAAGCGAAAGCACTTGACGATATTCCCGTGTGTCCTCGAGAACGTTTGGTCATCTTAAGTAATACAACCGGCTTGTCCTTTTCTGCATAAAGGATTGGGCCACTTGCTGCATTTATTCTTATTGTCTTTTATCCAATCGTACTTTATTTACTTGCATTATCAAAAAACTCTAAAAATCCGTTTGCTCGGTATTTGCAGAGAATTCTTGATCCATACGACTATCCAGCACCTTCTACTCCTCATTAGGTTCGACACTCTTACTTATCGAAAATACTGCGATACACCCCCTATACTTGTGGGTCATCAAGACTATTTTCTGGCGCCGTTGCCGGGGAGTGAAGCGCTATTGGAGAGTAGAACTGGTAAAGGAAACTTGTATTGTGAGTATTGTTTATTTCTGTTTGTTACTTTATTTTCATTATGGATAATTCGCTGAGTTTCTTATTTCGTAATGCTACTACCACTGCTAAGGTAGTAGATGAACCACCACCTACTAAGAATGATACTTCTAAACTACCTACAAGAATTATTGATTATGTTATGGATAACTATTATGTTGGAGATGGAACTGTCCATCCCGGTGATCATTTGCTCTTTATACACGAATTATGCGGGCTGTTCAAGTGTGCAGGTATTACTACAGATCAAGTTAAGAAGAAGTTATTCTCATTATCACTGAAAGGAAGAGCTGAAGAATGGTATAAGCTGCTGAAGAATGGTCAAGCCCTTGAATGGGAGGAAATAGTACCTCTCTTTTATTCAAAGTTTTATCCTCCTAGTGAGATTCATAAAGATCGGAATAAATTATACAACTTTTGGCCTCTTGATGGAGAGAGTAAAACTCAAGCTTGGGGGAGATTGAAGTTACTAATGCTCAAATGTCCCATTCATGAGCTCCCCAACAATATTACTATCAATACCTTTTATGCAAGGCTTTCTCTTCATGATAAGGATCTATTGGATGCTTCTTGTGCTAGATCATTCACTCGCATGGAAGAAGAAGCTAAATGGGATCTTCTGGACCATATTCAAGACAATGTTGAAGCATGGAAAAATGACAAAGGAAGAAAGTCAGGTATAAATTATGATTATGAATGCATTGAATCTTTTATGGGAACTGATGACTTTCAAAATATTAAAAATGCTTATGGTCTAGACTCTCAAGCTATTGCAACTTATTTTAAGGCTTTTGCTTCCTATATTGAAGTGTCAATAAAGAAGTGTAATAAGTATCATGAACTGTTTAAAGATGTTGCTAAGAGTGTTCCCGCAAGAAATACTGAAGTTTATACTAATAATCATGTTTTACTTGAACCTTACATTGAGAAAATGTCTTTTCTAGTTAAGATAAAGGAACATTCTATGATAGCTAGTATGGTTGATGAAAGTACAAATAAAGTTGTTGAACCTGATAAACAAATGGATGATGAACCTATAATAGCAAATGTGAAAGATTTTGTCACTAAGTATGTAGAAGAGGGACAAACTATCATTTGTAAGGATACCTCTAATATTGTTTCACAAAGTAGTGTTATAAGAACTAGTATTCCTGTGTTTTCTTTTAGAATAAGAGATCATTGCTACGATGGTTCTTGTGGTAGCTATATCGTTAAGTTTATGCATGATACTGAAAGTTACTATGAGAGAGGGAAAAGTGTTCTTATGCATCTCAATAATATCAAGTTTCCTCGTTTTATGCTTAAAGTCTTTATGTTGCACTTGTTTTGCCTTCTTATGCTTGCGGTTTCTGGTTTCAACAATTTATTTGCTTACAAAATTCCCTTGCATAGGAAGTGCGTTAGACTTAAACATGTGTATTTTTTCTTCTTAATGCTCTCGTTTACTTCAATTCATATTCTTATGTGAGCATCATCAAAATTATTACATGCCCATCTAAATGGCTATAAAGAAAGAGCTTTTTGGGAGACAACCCAATTTATTTTTGCTTTCAGTTTGTTCTTGTTTCTTTGAGTCTTGGAAGTTATTACTTCGGTAATAACCTCTCCTTATCCTTTTTGTTTGGTTTTTGTGTCAAGATCAACCCCTAATGAGAGAGAACTAATATTTGGGGAAGTTGCTGTCCCGAAACAAATTTTTGTACTTCACCGTAAAAATATTTGAGACATTTTTGTATGTCGGTTTGAGCTATAATTTTTTATGCTTCTGACCCAGGTTGTTATTTAACTTTAGTTAGTTTTTCACTTTTTGATTTGAGCAACAGAAGATTTTCCTGCTAGTCTGTTTTGACAGATTTTGTCATTCTTGCATTTGCTTCTTGAAACGATTTCCTTTTTGGATTCTTTTTGGGTTTTCGGAAGAAGTTTCTATAGTAGTTTATGTTTTGATGGATTTCAGTTGAAATTGAACTCAAAAGGTTTATTAGCTCATATGCACTAATGTTGCTAATGAGAACTGTGTGTAGTTTTGTGTGAAAGAAATTTCCAGGTTAGTGGAGAAAATGGTGTCATAAGAGAAAGGTTTCATGATTCGAGCAATATGTGTACGAAGATGAAGATATTGATGTTATTCAAGTGGTGACTCCAGAAGAATCTACTAAATACCAAGTTCACAGTCCTGCAGAGTCCGTTTTCGAATAGGTAACAGTTCTGGTAAGAAGAGTTCCACGAAAGATCTGTCTAGTTATATTTTTGCAGTTTTTATCAAAGAAGGAAAGAAACAAAGCGAAAGAGGGACGAAAACGGAGACAGGATGGCTCACACCACCCTGTGGCGTGGGCCCACCCCTGGCCGCGCCACCAGGTGGTGAGGCCACCTCGGACTCCGTCTCCGACCTGTTTTCTCCCAATACCTTCCTTTTGTTGTAAAACTTCGTAATATATAATCCCTCGGATCCCCTGAGGTTCGTATATCATGTTCTCGCTGTGTTTTCATTTCGATCTGTTTCTGACAGGAAGAGTCCCAGTTTTGGAGCCACAATGTCTTCCTCTGGATCAGCCAAGGATGATTCCTCAGCGGATATCATCAACCCATACTTGCGTGAGCTGAAGATTCATCTGAAGGATTTGTTGCTTGAAGATGGGGAGGTACGGATAAAAGAGGTTCAAGGCCCTAAAGGTGAAGGAAGTCTGGAGGACAGGATGGAAGAGCTGGAGCAAGAAGTCTTTAGGTACAAGATGGCGAAACGCGAAGTGGATATCATCCATAAGATTTGCTCCGAACTCATCGCCGAGCACCAAAAGGAGACTGCTGAGCTCAAGGATGAAATCCTCTCACTCCACCAAACAACCAACCAACTGCAAGCATAGCTCTACGACGTTCAAAATAAAAACTGTGAGTATGAGGTTAGGTTTAAACGCATAAGTGCTGCTGCTAGTTTCAGGATGATGGAGACCAGGATGTCTTTTGTTGATGGGGAGCCCTTAGCTTGGAAGTCTGACAACAATGAGAGAACACCACCACCACCGAAGGAGTAATTCACCATCAGGTTTTGGCATCCCCTTGGTTTGTTCCAAGCTTGGGGGAGTGTCGCGGTATCACATCACTATCTTCTATCTTTTTACCTTTTTAGTAGAGTCATATCATGAATAGAGAAGTTATTGTGTAGGATGGTTTGCATTATGGAAGTGTCTCCTCTCTCGTTAGATATGTATCCCTTGGTGTGATTTTCCGTTATGGAATATTAATGAGAAGTTCTATCATTTACTCTTTTGCATATCTTATATTAGTTTTCAATTCATGGTTATATGATTGATCTTGTTGTTAGTATTGGTATCACTTTGGGATCATTGAGTTAATTTAGTTGGTTTTGGCAAACCTGGATCGGTCAGTAGCAACACTATTTTTGAGAGTTGAATGAAAAAGATAAAAACTACTCTAAAGAAATATAATTACATCATCTTTCTTGATTTGCTCATAAGCTTAGTATTCTCTAGTTAAGATCTTTTGTGCTTCCAAGGAAGATTGCATGTTTGTTTTTATCGCTTGTATGTTTGTTTGTTTCCTTCAACTCTTATACTTGCTACCCAGCCTCACTAGCCAAAAACCTGTACTGAGAGGGTATTCTTCTCGTGCATCCAATCCTTAAACCAAACCTATGCCATTTGCGCCCACCATACCTACCTATTAGCATTATTTCTATTCCAAGTAAATTCATGTCTTTATCTACCTTCCAAATTAAACTTGTTATGTGAAAATTAGTGATTAAAGCTCTCATGAACTTGATGGTACACTTTACTTTCTTGCATCTAATAAACTTGAACCATTGCGTCCATCTTTGTTGTGTATATGCTTGCGCTTTATGAGTTGAAGTTAACAGAACCATGTATCACGGAGAACGCTTTCAACACTGCATTGGTACTTTGTACCTAGTTGATATCATGTTCTTTTGCTTATGGATCCCGGTGGTGTGAAATAAAAGGGGAACTTGTAAGATCATGGAGTTCGTATATGTGTTAGAGAAACGCTTGGGCCGCTAGCCTAAGCCATGCCTCATCATGGTGGAAACTTGCAGCATAACCATAATGAGCATTCTATGAAGCATCCTCAATAAAAACATATGCAAATATTAAATAAAAAGATCGCCGAGATGCTCATTGTCTGCTTGCCTTGTCATTTTGATTATGGGATAGCTCCTGTGTCATGTGAAAGGGGTATCCCGTTGGCGGTTCTCTATGATACACATGTATTTACAATGACAAGAGATTACTCGTGACTGAAATTGAGTAGCATGAGGTTCGGTCTTCGTAAGTAAGGGGCATGAGACTTCAATTTATAACTTGTCAAGCATATCCTCTTAGTTGTGTCACTTTAACCTTAATCACCTAAATATGCTTATGATAGGGTCAATGAGAGCTGAAAGCTAATAAGTACCATAATTTTTGAAAGCTCTTTATGAAACTTGAAATCCCTGCTTCCCTCTATGGAGGGCCTTTCTTCTACTTTTTAGTTGAGTCAGTAAACCTACTAAAAGAACATGTGTGCCCCATGTGTGGTTTTGTTAATTAATTACAATATTTATGGACTTATGTTTGCATTGAGTTTTACTTGTAGGATTTGTACATAGGCAATGCTTGAACCATATGTTGGCTTCAAGGTTGGAAGAATAAGAAAGTGAAGAAGATCAAGTGTTGATCAAGGTTTCAAGGAATGATCCGGAGATTGGTCAAGTAGAAGTTGAGCCTATGGCAAGTGTGTCTTTAATAATAAGATGATCTCAAGTGTAGCTTGCCATCCTTATGGTGATCATGGATATGTGAACATATGCCTAAAACAGAGGCTCTTCCAGAGTGGAGTATGGGGAGCAAATTCCAAGTCTTCACCAAGCTAGCACAATCAAGAAAGGTGTTCCATCTTGAGGTGTAGAAGATCGTCATCATCAACATCAAGTGGAATATACACAAGGCAATGGTTTGATCTTGATAACTTTTTTTTTACCGGTCTCGTGGTGTTAGTTGGGGAGACCGGTTTATAGGAAAGATAACCGTACTATCAAGAGGGGCTCTCGAGTGAGTAACTTGATCATATCCCTCGGTGAGAGTTCAAACCTTTGCATACTTGGCATCATCTTTCTTGGTTCTTATTTGGGTCTTACTCATGTGAGTATTTAGATCTTGTGTTAATCTCCATGACAAGATCAAGTTCATCGAAAATGAATTTCATATGCATTCTCTATTGCGTTTTCGATGTTGGAGGTTTTATCGGTTCGTCTTTTTGGGAGAGGTCAAACCTTTTGTCATTTGGTTCTATCCTACCTTTCTGGACTATGATGTTTCTCTGAATGATCTTGTAGAGCTCATTGTCCTCTTTAAAACGATCCCAAGATCATCAAAAACGGAGTCCGGATGCAAAAGTTATGATTGTTTCAGCTTCGCTGTTTCTGCCAGTTTTCAAGGGGACGGATTATCCGGCCATGGGGTGGATTAGCCGGCCCAAATATCCACCCCCTTTACAGAGGTTCGCGCCGCGAAGTCCTTAGCCATATTTTGGCCAAGGGAACCCGGAATATCTAGGGTAGGGGCAGATTATCCGGCCTGGGAGGTCCCAAACGGTCATATTTCGTTGGGGAGGGGTATAAATAGACCCCTTCTTCCTCCTTAGGCTGGTTGCTTGCATTCTCTCTCTCCTCCATTGTTTTGACCTTCAAGAGCTTGCAAATACTCTCAATCCCTCCCATATTTCTTGAATCTTTTGGGGGGATTGGAAAGGGGGATATAGATCTACAACTCCACCAATCCATCTCTCCTCTATGTGAGGGGAACATATTGGGATCCAGATCTTGGGATTTCCTTTGTGGATTTCCTCTTGTGTTCTTCCTCTCTTATTTCCCCAATAGCTTTTGTAGCTTTTGGTGAAATTTGGGAGAGAAGGACTTGAGCACTTCTTGTGTTAGTGCTTTTGGTGCATCGGTTTGAATTCTTGGTGAGAATTTGATTGGGTCAAAGGTGAGAAGCTTTTTACTCTTGGGTTCTTGGAACCCTAGACGGTTTAGTTGTTTTGCAGGTTTGTAGATTACTTGGGGCCTCCAATTAAGTTGTGGAGCTTTCCCCTAGCTTGCTTGTTGGGAGCGTCCAATTGAGTTGTGGAGAAGTGCCCCAATCTTTGTGAGAGGTTACGGATTGCCACAAACAAGTGCACCGATAGTGAAGAAGTGAACCAGGCCTCTCGTGGCAAGGTTCACAGGAGAATAGGGTGAGGCCTTTTGTGGCGTGGTGGTCTTAGTACCGCCCACCCCTCCAACGAGACGTACTCCCTTTATGGGAGGAACTCGGTAATAAATCATCGTCTCTATGTGCCTCGGTTATCTCTATAGCCGACCTATTTACTTATGCACTTTACTTTGTGATATCCTTTTTGCTTGAAGTCTTATATCTGGCTATCACATAGTTGCTTGTTTTGCTTAGCATAAGTTGTTGGTGCACATAGGTGAACCGTAGTTTATATAGGTTTTGTGCTTAACAAAGTAATCGCTAGTTTTATTCCGCCTTTGTTAAGCCCTTCTCGTAAAAGTTTTAAACCGCCTATTCACCCCCCCCCCCTCTAGGCGGCATCTATATCATTTTTAATTGGTATCAGAGCCTGGTCTCTCATTTTAGGGTTCACCGCCTTGAGAGTAAAGATGTCGGCTAGGGGGTTAGTGCACAATGACATTTTCATATTCGATGGCAAATATTATGAGATTTGAAAAATTCGTATGCTTAATCATTTTCGGGCCATGGACCCAAATTTGGAGCAAATTGTAGATATAGGTTTATCTCCTCCAATGGATTTCCTAAATCTATCTTGTGAGGATGAGAAAAACTTATATCTCGATGCTCAAGCTTCTAATGTGCTTGTTAAGTCTTTGAGCCATGTAGTTACTTCTTCTATCATACCTTTTTGGAGTGCTCATGAGTTATGGACAAAGCTTCAAGATAAATACGATGTGTCCAATATTATTGAGGATGATGGTATTTCTTCCACTTCCGTCCGTGATGAGTTATCATCCTCTTCCACTTCACCTAAGTGTGGCAAGACACAAGGTAATGATATGGTAAGTGGTGATGAAAATTGCAATGTTGATAGTAAGCTTACTTTTGATGATTCTTCATCTATATCTCATTACAATGGTTCATCTTTGTACTTACACACTTCTAGCACTATATATGATTACATGCTCGTGTTGATAGTCCTTGCATATCATGTGTAAGTTGTTTGAATAAATATCATGATGATATGCTTGATATTCCTTGTTGCCATGATATAAATGCTTCTATTTCCTCTAGTTGTTGTGTTTCTAACAATGTAGAGAAAACTGAAGATTCTACGGGTCAAGAAAACATCTTGAATGAAGCCTCAAGTAATTCTTCATTATCATCATCTCACGGTTCCCATCTATGCCTTATGGCTAGGGATTCAAAGGTATATCCTACTTTGGAACCCAATACCTCTTGTGGTGATGAGGATGAGTATAATGAGGAAGAAGAGATTGATGTTGATTTGTTACATGAAAATGGTGAGATTGTTTATCATGCTCTTGTTAAGAATAATATTGCTTGCTCTAACTTTGTTGAAATCTTGGGTTTTGCTATTGAGAGCAAAGAACGTATTGATAAGTAAGAAGCTCAAGTTTAGGAGCATGAGAACACAATTGAAAAAATGAGGAGCCTTGAGCGTGAGTACTCTAATGATATTGCAAATATAAATGAATCTCTTGAAGAAGCACAAGCAACCAAAGAATCTCTTGAGGAGACATTTACTCTAGAAGTGTCTAAAGTAAAGGAAACCCGTGATAAAGCTCTTGAGGTGGCAATTGATCTCAAAAGAAAATATAATGAGATTGCAAGGTTGTCTTCTACTATTGCTAATTATAATGATGCTTGTGCTACTAACTCTATTTCTTGTGAAGCATCTATTTTGAAGGAGAATGTTGAGCTAAAGGCTCAACTTGCTTTGCTAACTAGCAATTATGGGAAATTGGAAGAAAGTCGTGTTATGCTATCAAGATCTCATGAGGATCTTCTAGCCTCCCATGATAGGCTAAAGTTATCTCATGAGGCTATTGTGTCAAAGTTAACATCTAATGAGCCTCATGTGGACATTATCACTACATCCACTACAAATGTCGTACTTCCATGTGATAGTCCTAGTAATTCATCATCTCATATTATTGCTACACCTTGTAATGAACTACATTCCTTTCCTTGTTGCTCTAACAATGAAGCTTCTACTTCCTCTAGTATTTGTGTTGATACTAACCATGTAGAGGAAATCAAAGAGCTCAAGGCCCAAGTGTCATCTTTGAAGAGGGACTTGAAAAAGAGTCATGAAGGGAGGGCCACACTCAACAAGATCTTGAGTGTGCAAAAATTTCCCAATGACAAGAGTGGGCTTGGATTCAAATCCAATATCAAGAACGAGTCCACTAACAATAATAAGTTCAAGAGAAAGAAGAAGAAGGGCCAAGAACATGTCAAGAATTTGGCCAAGATTATTTGCTTCAAGTGCAAAATTGAAAGGCACCATGTTAGATCTTGCCCATTGAAGAATAAGACTCTTAGTGAGAAGCAAAAAAGGAAGAGGCCTCAAGTTCAAGGTCATGGTGCACCTCAAGTTGAAGAAAGGCCACTTCGCAAAAAGAATCAAGATAATACTCCCATGGTGGATAAATCAAGTGTGAAGAAATGGAAGAAAAGAACTTTCTACATATGTCGTGAGAAAGGTCACCTATCTTCTTGATACACTATTGGTAACTCCTCATCCAACCCTATTATTATTGATGATGTTTATTCTCTTCATAAGGATGAGGTTGGAAATGTGTTGGCCAAATATGTTGGTGCCCAATGTGGTGTCAATAAAAGAACCATTTGGATTGCCAAGCCTATTATGACTAACTTCTTAGGACCCAACTTGGTTGGGGACCAACAAGCTAAAACTTGATCAATAGGTGTTGGTGGAGGGCATTGGAGACTTGGCTACATCATGAAGAATTAAGGGAAGTTCATCAATTATATTGTATCAATCCAAGTGATTTATATTATCTTATCTCTATCATATATCCATTGTTCCTCTTTGCGGTAACATGTTCTCAACTCATTTACATTTAAGGTTACTCGCTCCTTGTGCATGTGTTGGTTTTTCGTACCTTGCATGTGTTTTTATCTGTTGTTTATAACCACTTACTTATCTTGAGTTATCAAGTTTATTTGTGTATGTTGGCTTGCACACCATGTACTTGTTTTTTTGTGTTGAGCCTTTATTGAATCTTCATGTTATCTCATTTTTGGATATTTCTTTGACTTGAAATCTTTTAGTGCTCTATTTGATGTAGGTAGAGATGATGATCCCATGTGGTTGCATTTTGTATTCAAATGCAAAATCTTAAATAATGCACTAATCATGGGGGAGTTTTCCTATATTGTGTAGAACACTCCTTTTATGCTTCTTCACAACATGTTTTGCTCCATATTGTGTTTTATGTCTTTGGAAGATAAATTTTCTTTTGGTACTTTGTGACATCTTGAAAAGTGTTGAGAGTTTGGTGTGGTTTTTTAAACCTTTCTCTTTTTGGGAGTTGGCTTTATCTCATTCCTTGCTAACTTTTTTGACCTTTTAGAATGAGATAAATCCTTTCTCTTTGTTTTTTTTTCTATCTCTTTCTCTTTGTTTTTTGCCTAGTTCATTTGTTGAACATGTGGTATTTCATGAGTTGATTTGGTTATTTGATATAATTTGAACAACCTTTTATCGTGTCACACTTTGGTGTTTCTTCTTGGTTTACTTGGTATTTTGTTCAAATTGTATCTCCTTTGGTTCTTGAAAGTAGTGTGCATGCATATTTACTAAATGTATATATTATGGCGTGATTTCTTTACTTGATCCAATATATAGGGGAAACTACACAAAATCCTAATTGGCTAAGATGTGCATGAAATTCAATTTCATATCAACATGCACATATTTATGTGGAGTCTCTCCTATGTATTGTAGTTGCTTTAACTACTTTGGACCCAATAAGTTGGGGGACCATATTGTACTTGAATTTTGTTTTAGGTACATTGGAGGTGCATTGGATGCTTGTCTCTTTCATAAGGAATAAGTGGTGACTCAATGATAATTTGAGACAGGCAAGGATGATCAACAAACTCCTATCTACTTCATCACACTAATCATATCTCGGTAACAAGTATCTCTTACTCATGCATACATATATTGCTTCCAACCTCTTGTAGGTTGAGTCTTGGCATGAATTTTTGTGTTTGAAATTGTTGTGGTTCTTGCTATGGTTTTAAATAAAACTCTTTATTGCATATGTGAGTAAGTTTGGATGAGTGCATATAATTGGGACTATACAAAATCATGCTCATGATTCACCAATCCCAAATTTGTCAATCTAGCAATTATTTTGCCTATCTCTTCCTCAAGTACTCTCATGTGCAATATTGATGAATTTGAAAAGTTGATTCGTTCTTTGTGATACTTTTTGCCTTTCTCAATACATTCTAACTATCTCTTATTCCCTTGGTGATAGTTGTGATATATTTGATACGTTTGTGGTTGAAGTTCATCAATATACAATAAGAAAAAATTGAGCTGTTTGGCCATGCTATCAAGCAAAGATCTTATTGGTGTATTGATGACTTCGTTTTGGATATCATGATCTATTTTTTAATCTATTTTGTGTGTACATGTTTATTAGTGGATAAATATCTTCGTGAGATTGTCCACTTAGAAACCTATACACATGAGAAAAGTTACTTCTCTATTGTTGATATCTTCTTTGATTATTGTGCGTTGTATGGTCATACTAAGCAATATCACTCATTGAATACTATGTTGATGCTCAATGATCATCCTTGAATTAGTCTTATAATATGCTTTGTCATGCCTCCCACACATCTTTGTGGTTGAGCCTACTATTATGTTGTCTCTTACTCGTTGCTCAACCATTTTTTTAATGCAAGTTTTATGCCTTGGTTTATGCTCTTTTGTACACAGTTGGGTTTTAAATAATATCGAGGGAGTGAGGATGCCATGTTTGTCCATATTGTGTTCAAATGCAAATTATATTTTTTGCACAAACCTTGGGGAGCCTCCTCGTATTATGTAGAGCACTCTCTTTTCAATCTTATCATAATATCAATTTTTCTTTTGGTATGTTCTTTTTGTCAAGTGGTTCTTTGGATCTTTTGATTGCTTGCTTCATTTGTTGACGCTTCTTCACCTTGTTAAATTTTTTTGCAATCTTTTGATCCTCAATATTGTTTAACCTCCTCCTAAGTATTCTCCATTGGATACGTGCATTTTATTCCACTCACACAATGAGAAATGTACACATTTTGGAGTAATTATCACTCTATTGGCCGTCTAGAGCTTTTCACCCATTTTGGTAATCGATGCCAATGGGGGAGAAGTTTTGGAGGGTTTAAGGGAAGTTGGTTTCATGCTTTGCGTTTGTTCTTAAGCATTTGCCTCTCATGCTCTTGCATCTTTGTTGTTGCTTTGAATGTTGAATATATGAATTTGCCTCTCATGCTCTTGCATCTTTGTTGTTGCTTTGCATGTTGAATATATAGATATAAACCCTCTCAAAGGGATTGTCATCAATTACCAAAATGGGGGAGATTGAAAGAACTTGTGTGCTCCATGTGTGGTTTTCTTAATTAATGACAATATTTATGGACTTATGTTTGCATTGAGTTTTACTTGTAGGATTTGTCCATAGGCAATGCTTGAACAATATGTTGGCTTCAAGGTTGGAAGAATAAGAAAGTGAAGAAGATCAAGTGTTGATCAAGGTTTCAAGGAATGATCCGGAGATTGGTCAAGTAGAAGTTGAGCCTATAGAAAGTGTGTCTTGAATAATAAGATGATCTCAAGTGTAGCTTGCCATCCTTATGGTGATCATGGATATGTGAACATATGCCTAAAACAGAGGCTCTTCCATAGTGGAGTATGGGGGAGCAAATTCCAAGTCTTCACCAAGCTAGCGCAATCAAGAAAGGTGTTCCATCTTGAGGTGTAGAAGATCGTCATCATAAACATCAAGTGGAATATACACAATGCAATTGTTTGATCTTGATAAGGTTTCTTTCTTACCGGTCTCGTGGTGTTAGTTGGGGAGACCGGTTTATAGGAAAGATAACCGTACTATCAAGAGGCGCTCTCGAGTGAGTAACTTGATCATATCCCTCGGTGAGAGTTCAAACCTTTGCATACTTGGCATCATCTTTCTTGGTTCTTATTTGGGTCTTACTCATGTGAGTATTTAGAGCTTGTGTTAATCTCCATGACAAGATCAAGTTCATCGAAAACGAATTTCATATACATTCTCTATTGCGTTTTTGATGTTCGAGGTTTTATCGGTTCGTCTTTTGGGGAGAGGTCAAACCTTTTGTCATTTGGTTCTATCCTACCTTGCTGGACTATCATGTTTCTCTGAATGTTCTTGTATAGCTCATTGTCCTCTTTAAAATGATCCCAAGGTCATCAAAAATGGAGTCCGGATGCAAAAGTTATGATTGTTTCAGTTTCGCTGTTTCTGCCAGTTTTCAGGGGGCGGATTATCTGGCCATGGGGGCGGATTATCCGGACCAAATATCCACCCCCTATAAAGAGGGTCGTGCCGTGAAGTCCTTAGACATATTTTGGCCCAGGGAACCTGGAATATCCGGGGGAGGGGCGGATTATCCGGCCTGGGAGGTCCCAAACGTTCATATTTTGTTGGGGAGGGGTATAAATAGACCCCTTCTTCCTCCTTAGGCTGGTTGCTTGCATTCTCTCTCTCCTCCATTGTTTTGACCTTCAAGAGCTTGCAAATACTCTCAATCCCTCCCATATTTTTTGAATCTTTTGGGGGGATTTGAAAGGGGGATATAGATCTACAAGTCCACCAATCCATCTCTCCTCTATGTGAGGGGAACATATTGGGATCTAGATCTTGGGATTTCCTTTGTGGATTTCCTCTTGTGTTCTTCCTCTCTTATTTCCCCAATAGCTTTTGTAGCTTTTGGTGAAATTTGGGAGAGAAGGACTTGAGCACTTCTTGTGTTCTTGCCATTGCTTTTGGTGCATCGGTTTGAATTCTCGGTGAGAATTTGATTGGGTGAAAGGTGAGAAGCTTTTTACTCTTGGGTTCTTGGAACCCTAGACGGTTTAGTTGTTTTGCAGGTTTGTGGTTTACTTGGGGCCTCCAATTAAGTTGTGGAGCTTTCCTCGAGCTTGTTTGTTGGGAGCCTCCAATTGAGTTGTGGAGAAGTGTCCCAATCTTTGTGAGAGGTTACGGATTGCCACCGACAAGTGCATCGATAGTGAAGAAGTGAACCAGGCCTCTTGTGGCGAGGTTCACAGGAGAATAGGGTGAGGCCTTTTGTGGCGTGGTGGTCTTAGTACCGCCCACCCCTCCAACGAGACGTACTCCCTTTATGGGAGGAACTCGGTAATAAATCATCATCTCTGCATGCCTCGGTTATCTCTATACCCGAGCTATTTACTTATGCACTTTACTTTGTGATAGCCTTCGTGCTTGAAGTCTTATATCTGGCTATCACATAGTTGCTTGTTTTCCTTAGCATAAGTTGTTGGTGCACATAGGTGAACCCTAGTTTATATAGGTTTTGTGCTTAACAAAGTAATCGCTAGTTTTATTCCGCCTTTGTTAAGCCCTTCTTGTAAAAGTTTTAAACCGCATATTCACCCCCTCTAGGCGGCATCTATATCATTTTCACCTACTCCCTTCTATCTCAGCAAGTATTTTGAGTTGTTGTGTTTCATTCATTCATATGATGATTTATTCAATCATGTCTCTTATGTTCCTTGTTTTGCACTTTGCTCTTATCTTAGTGTTTACTACTTTGAAAGCTATCATTGAAAACCAGTTATTTGTAAACTACTGCAAATTGTCAACTAATCTTCGACCAAGAGCTAAGTTTGCCATTACCAATTATGATTTACTTTATGTATCTTTATTGTGTTTCCTTTACCTATTGCAAGTTAAGTTATATAATGGTGAGTTGTCTGCTATTATGATCTATGTATTGATGAATGTGATGCTTCTTGTCCGTATTCTTTTATCGACTATTCACTCCATAAACCTGAGGTCATGTTTATTGAGCTCAGTTTCGCTTGGGGACAAGTGAAGTCTAAGCTTGGGGGGGAGTTGATACGTCCATTTTGCATCACTATTCTATATCATAATTTACTATTATTCATTGATATATTTTATATTAAGAGATGCTACTTATGTAATTTCATCTGTTTTTGCATGGTTGATGACTTTTGGAGCATGGACCGCTGCAGTCAGGATTCTGATGGAAAATGGGCTGTTTGGAGGCAAAATTCGCGCAGATCAGAAAATCCGAGAAAATACATGGAAAATCCTATTTTTCCAAAAGAAGAAGAAAGCCAAAAGGGGAAGTGGAGATGGGCCACAGGGGGCCCACACCACCCCCTAGCGCGGGCACCCCAAGCCACGCCACCAGGTGGTGTGGCCGCCCTGGTCCACCTCCAGCTCTCCCCTCTAGCATATATTATCCTCTCGAAACCCTAAGACTCGGGGAGCGACCACAGAAAGATTCCGCCACCTCTGTGGGGCGAAAAACACCGAGAGAGAAAGATCTACTCTCCAGCAGACATAATTCTGTCGGGGGAATTCCTTCCCGGAGAGGGGAGATCGTTGCCATCAACACCACCATCAAGATGGACTTCATTGGGATCATCATCATCAACAACACCAGCATCTCCACCAGCACCATCATCACCGCCATCATCTCGCTGTAACAATTGGGTTGAATCTTGCATAGTTCTTAGGGGAAACTTTCCCGGTGTTGATTACTCTTTGTAGTTGATGCTATTGAGTGGAACCATTGAATTATTGTTTATGTTCAGATTGTTATACATCATTATTCCATCTCTGATCATGATCCATATGATGTCTTGTGAGTAGTTCGTTTAGTTCTTGAGGACATGGGAGAAGTCATGTTGTTAGTAGTGGGGTTGTGTTGAGAAAGATTCAATGGTTTGTTAATTAAGTTGTGGTGTACTTCTTCTAGTGGTGTCATGTGAACGTCGACTACATGACACTTCACCTATATGGGCCTAAGGTAATGCATTGTGTATTTGGCTACTAATCGTAGGGGTTGCTAGAGTGATAGAAACCTGAACCCCCGTTAGGAAACCATTGCACAAGGGACGGCAGGGTCTTAGAGTTTAAAGTTGTGGTTAGGCTTCTACCTTAATTGCTTTCTTGTATTTGCGGATGCTTCCAAGGGGTTTAATCACAAGTATGTATTAGTCCTAGGAAGGTCGGTACATTAGTACAGGTTCACCCACACAATACTTAGCAAGCTAAAGAAGATTAATCAACTATATGAAGCGAAAGCACTTGATGATATTCCCGTGTGTCCTCGAGAACATTTGGTTATCTTAAGTAATACAACCGGCTTGTCCTTTTCTGCATAAAGGATTGGGCCACTTGCTGCATTTATTCTTATTGTCTTTTATCTACTCGTACTTTATGTACTTGCATTATCAAAAACCCCTAAAAATCCGTTTGCTAAGTATTTGCAGAGAATTCCTGATCCATACCACTAGCCAACACCTTCTGCTCCTTGTTGGGTTCGACACTCTTACTTATCGAAAATATTGCGATACACCCCCTATACTTGTGGGTCATCAATAGGTAGTATAGATTTTCATTATAATCTTCTTCTTATCCTTTTCATTTTGATACAGCACTTGTTCTGCATGCTTAATAAAACCCTATGTTTCCTGTACAAATTTAGAGAGGGTTATTTCTGGCCATTTTTCATTTTCATTTTGATTTAAACTGGGGTGGCTAATTTTAGATCTAGAAATATAACAAAAGGAAGGAAAAAGGGAAAAAGGGAAAAAGGCTCAAACGGGCTGGGAGCGCAGATCTGGCTGGGCCATACTGGGCCGGCCCGACCGGCGCCTCAGGCCGCGCGGGAGAGGCGGGGTTCAAACACCCCGGGCTGGTCCATCTGTCGGCGTCAGCGGGACGGCGAAGGGGGTACGGGGCGATGACAGCCATTGGATTAGAAGGGCCATCAAGGGCGGGGAGCTCGTCGTCCACCTCCGAGGCACGGCGGCGCGCGAAAACCCTAGGGGGCGACGCGGGGAGCTCACCTAGCGGCGCTCTGACGACGGAGAGGAGGCTGGGGTGACACGGCGTGTCATGACGACCTCGGGGAGGGGCGGCCACGCTCGCTTCGGTGCGGATCTAAAGGATCCCGCGTCGAGCCGAGGTCGGCGGCACCCGAGCACTTCCGCGGCGGCGCCTGGGAGTGGACCTAGCCAAAAAGGAAGGTCGGGTGAGATGTATATTGACCGGAGAGAGACATGCAAGCATAGAAGGAGAGTGGGGGAGGTCAGGGTGACCTGTAAGCTTGCATGCAAGCTCGAGCCTGAGAGAGCTTCTTCTCCAAAGACTCGGACATGCAAAGAGGGAGGCTGGGTGAGGGTTTGTAGGGGATCTAGAGGAGAGCTTAGGGGTGTAAAGGAGGGGCTGGGAAAGGTCGGGGTCGGCCATGAACTACACTACTCGAAGGAGGCCGAGAGGAGCATGCTTTCCTCTCCATGGCGATGGAGAGCCAGGGATCTGGATCTGGGGCTTGAGAGAGGTAAGAGGAGGAGAGGGAGATGAAATGAGACAAAGAGGAGGGTTGCCTGGCCTCTGGCCTCTTTTATCCCGAAGAGAAGGGGTGTATGATGTACCAAGTGCATCCATGGCTAGGGCTGGTCCATGTCCCTCCTATTGGCTGTCAGGGGCGGTGGGGAGATGTGAGAGAGATGGATCTGGTCGTGCATAAAGTGAGAGGGAGCAGGGAGCTGTTGCAAAAGAGTTAAAGAAGGGAGGAAATGACACTACTAGGAAACAGCCTATAGATAGACAAGATATTCAGTGGCGCATATGCGCCATAGATATATATCAGTGGCGCACTAGAAAACATGCGCCACAGAAGTTTGGCACTTCAGTGGCGCACGAAACCAATATGCGCCACAGAAGTCCATATTTCTAGGGCGCATATTTTCGTGTGT
Organism: Avena eriantha; assembly: GCA_910589775.1. Classification (NCBI taxonomy): domain Eukaryota; kingdom Viridiplantae; phylum Streptophyta; class Magnoliopsida; order Poales; family Poaceae; genus Avena; species Avena eriantha. The sequence continues at coordinate 22,184,494 of OU342745.1, forward strand.
GCCACTGAAGTGTCAAACTTCTGTGGTGCATATCGACGTATGCGCCACAGAAGGTTGATGGGACCAAGCAGCAAAAAAAGGGAGAGAAACTTCTGTGGCACATATGTCCATATGCGCCACATAAAGTGATGTTTCTGTGGCGCATATAGGTGTATGCGCCACAGAACAAGCATATAGTGGGGCAAAACAGATCCCCCCCCCCCCCCCGTGGATCGCCTTTTCAGTTTTGTAAAAAATAAACAAAATGATAGAAACTTCAAAAAAATAATTCCTTTAAGTTGTAGTTAGATTTTAGGGTATAGATCTAGACAAAATTGAAAAACATGAATTTCGATGTATTTTGCAAAAATAGGTCATGGCACGGTAAAACGGCTATAACTTTTGCGTACTATGTCGGAAAAAAATCTTTAACCTATCAAAATGATCGTCTCGAAATTTTCTACTCGAATTCAACGGCTGGAAGATTTTGTAGATTCCCCAAATTCCAAAAGAGTAAAAATTTATGGTAGACAGAAGATTTTTTCCTGCAAAAAAATAAAAAAGAGGGAGAAACTTCTGTGGCGCATTTCCCCCATATGCGCCACAGAAGTCTTGGGCGGGATTCGAAATTTGAATCCCGCCGGCGCCCCTTCTCCTTATATTCTCCCCTTCACCTCCACTTCTACTCCCCCTCCATACTTCTCCCTCCACTTCACCTCCCCTCCATACTTCTCCCCTTCTCCTCCACTTCTCCCTCCACTATTCCTCCCCTCCATACTTCTCTCCTTCTCCTCCACTCTCCGGCGACATCCACCTCCGGCCATGGCTAACTCGGTGACCTCCTCCTCCGGCGACCTCCAACACCACCGGTGACCTCCTCCTCTTCCTCCACCACCATCTCCGGCGGCCTCCTCCAACCATCTCCGGCGAGCCCTTCCTCCACCTCCGGCGGCGGCCTCCTCCTCCTACTACTCTGACCACCTCCGATGGCCACCTTCTCCTCCGGCCATCACATCTGATCCACCTCTGGCCAGATTTGGCCCGACTTTTTTTTGAAAACTGAAAAAAAAACTTTTGTGGCGCATATTGGCCATATGCGCCATTGAAGTTTGAGATCTGGTCCGCCTTTTTTTTTGAATTTTGAAAAAAACTTCTGTGGCACATATTGGCCATATGCGCCACTGAAGTTTGAGACTTCTGTGGCGCATTTTGAAATGCGCCATTGAAGTTTGTTATCAGTGGCGAGGTATCAGTGGTGACTAAGATATGCGCCACAAAAGTCCCATTTCCATGCGCCACAGATGGACTGTTTCCTAGTAGTGTGACCTTAGCCTATGTCTCCTTCATGGACAAGCACAAAAGACAAAGAGGAGTAAGGTGTCTACAGTGCCATGCTATAGTGGTGACGACCAGAGGGGTGTGGTGGTGGTGCTAGGGTGAGTGATTGAGAGCCTTGGTGATGACTTTATTTTGGTCTAGATCAATAATCTCCTAGTTTGCCATATTTGATCAATTTGATGTTTATGAAGGAGGTTTGATAATTTGCATTGGGACATGTGGGAATATGGTACTGGTAGATGGATATGGTCTATATACAACTCTAGGAATTATTTGAGATTTTTCAAAGGATTTTAAGTCCACTTTAGATCATTTATCCAAAAAGTGCAGAAGTAGTTTCTAGAAGCTCATTTGATATTTTTGTATTGGACAAGTTGAGTTTTTGATGTGAGATGGTCCCAAATGTGAATACACACTTAGGGGAATTTTCCCAAGATTTATTGAGGCTTAAAAGCATTTAAAACAATTATTACTCCATTTCTGCCATTTAAGAAAAAGGGCAAAAACAAATAATAAAGGATCCCAAAAATATTTATTTTTTAGAGGGTAGAGTAGGGTATGATATATGGATCTCAATTGATCCAAAATTTTAGGAAGTGTTTTGGCAAAACCCAAACTTTCCATTGTGGATGAAGTTTTGGGGATTTTGTCTATTAAAGGAATTAAATAGATTTGGGGCCATAATAATTATTGGTAATATTTTGTAAGTCTTGATGATAAAGTTAGATGATCTATACAAGGTGTAGCAATCATTTCCAACCTTGGGAATTGGAAATACAACTTGAATTAGATGGAAAAACAAGGAGTTGAGGATCTAGGGTGATGTTATTTTCATACCACCAAAACCTTGTTGGATCTTGGAGCTCAGAGCTCACCTTAAGGCAAGGGGTAGATGGATAGTTAGACCAAGTCATATTTATGATCATGGAAGAAGGAGTTTGGATTGGTTACATTTGAGGTGGTCTAGAAGTGATGGCAAACTTTGTTGAAAATAAGGCTGCCATACCAGATGAGTCATGATGCCTTATAAACCATGTGGGTTTAAGAAGCACAAAGATCCACTTGGAACAAGTGAAGTAGATGTTTATATACCTATATCCATGCAAATAGTTGGTCCATAGAAGGTGGGATGGTAGTGTGAGCTTCTATCAAAGTAGGCATGATGACTAGATTTGCAGGAATATTTATTTTATTGCCTGCAAAACCATCAAGAACAGGTGGGTTGGAGGATGATCTAACCTAGGGAAAGAGTGGACCTTGGTAGTAATTAGGATGGTTAACAATATGGTTCAAATTCATTTTCAAAAATTCACAAGGATTGAGAAAAGGAGACATTCAAAAAGGTGATGTTGAAATAGTTTCTAGACTTAGTCAAATTTGGCAGTTTTGAGGATTTTGACTAGAGTATGAGAGGGGATGTTTTTGATGGGTTGCAAGGTACCCAAGGCATCATAAAGTGGATGAGGTTGAAGAGTATATTGAGTAGAATGGATCCATGCTTGATATTGGTCTTCATTGACTTGGAAGCTTCTGGATTTAGATCACTTCAGAGCTGATCTGGTTAAGGGTTTTAGATGATCACCTAGTATCTAGAGATTAGATCCGGCTTTTTATTCTTTCTTAGGGTGTGGTGATTTGGAGACATCTTGGTCCTAGTGATGAGCTCCTAGAGTAGCTCATACTATCTCGTAGGCAGACAAATCAAGCAACAGATCAAAGCAATTCATCAGACATAGATCAAGGCAACTCATCTCACAAACCAAGCAAACCTACTATTAGGGTTACCATAAATCCTAGCTTGAGGTAAGGATGGTTATTTTGAACAGGTTGGAGTTTGAGTAAGATGAGAGTCCTTGGTATCTCTACCAAGAGTAGAATTCAAAAAGTTTTGAAAGGAGGTTTTGGGTAAACCTGGAGATAAGATGGTTGAGGGTTCTATCTTGAAAACATAAGGAGATTATATTATATATCTCTCCATAGTTTTGTCAATAGAAGCTACTAAAATAGTTTTGGTTTCATAAGCAGCGTGGCTCATATTTTGAAATGCCAGAACATTTGAGAATATGTAAAAGGAGCCAGGATAGTTTTGTTAAATAGCTTTTTGTCAACTGAGGTTGAGCTAAGGAGTAGATCATTTGTGGCACATTCAGAAGCATAAGCACAGACAACAACCAGCAAACACTGCAACACTTGACAAGAAAAAGTTTTTGTTCCCCCTGATTTTTGCATTCTGGACAACTAGTCAGGGTTGCTGAAATTGGGATGTTACACAACATCCAGCCGCTCGTTCAAGAAGCCTAAGGAGTCTCTTCTTGATGCCATTGCAGACTAGGCCATTGGTCTTTTCTACTTGACCGTTGGTCTGAGGGTGTGCCATGGAGGCGTAGCTGATGCTGATGCCCAGGATTCGCAAAAATCTTGGAACTTGTTCGAGGTAAAGTTTGTCCTGTTGTTAGTGATGATGTTGTGCGTCACCCGGAACCTGAAGACGGTGGACTCGAAGAACTTGACGGCAGTGGCACCAGTTTGGTTGGTCACCGGCATGGCCTCTATCCATTTGGTGAATTTGTCGACTACAATGAGGAGGAAGACATATACTCCGGGCGATGACTTATGCAGCTTGCTAACCATGTCCAATCCCTACTACGCGAATGTCCAGGCAATAGGTATTGGCCGAAGCTCCATGCCTGGTGTGTGTGGTTTGTCCACGAATCTTTGGCAAGCGTTGCATCTTTTGACGATGTCTTTGGCATCGCCTATCATGGTTGGCCAGTAGAAGCCAGCTCATAGAGCTTTAACGACGAGAGCGCGACTGTCGGCATTATGTCCACAAGTGCCTTCGTGTATTTCGAGCAGTATGCCTTTGCCATCACCATTGGTGACACATCGTTGAAGGATGCCCGTGATGCTTCACTTGTACAGTTCGCCGTTGATGATGGTGAAGGCCTTTGAATGCCGCGCAATGTTTTGTGTGTCCTTTGGGTCATCCGGCAGCTTCTTGGTGAGCAGGTACGTGATGTACGGCTGAGTCCAAGATGGTTCGATGAGCATCAACTCCATGGGACCTTCGAGTGTTGGTCCTTGTACTGCTTCAGTGGATTCTTCGGCTTCTTCGGGTGGCGTAGCCCCCAAGTGTGTTGTTGTTTCTGGTGGTCCTACAGTAGGCTTCAACTTGATGGATCGCTCGCAGATTTGCTCCAAGAACACACCCGGTGGCACCGGGGCGCATGTGGAGCCTATGTTGGCAAGCATGTATGCCTCTTCGTTGCTTTTGCAGATGACATGCCGTAGTTCATAGCTATTGAAGTCTCCTTCGAGTGTGTTGTAGAGGTCGCAGTATGCGATCATGTTGTCGCTTAGGGCGTCACACTTGTCCATGGTCTATTGTACCACGAGGTTGGAGTCGCTATAGATGATGAGTCGTGTTACGCCGCATGTTTTGGCCATCCACATCCCGTGGAGCAGGGCCTCGTACTCCGCTTTGTTGTTGGATGCGCAAAATTTCATCCGCAGCACATACCGCATCTTGTCGCCCTGCAGTGATGTCAGGATGACACCTGCTCCAGCTCCTTCTCGATGTTTGGATCCGTCGAAGTTCATAGTCCATAGATTGTACATGTCTGGTGTATCTGGGAGCTGGTTCTCCATCTAGTGGACGAGGAAGTCCGGTAGTACTTGCGACTTGATCACTGTATGTCGCTCGTAGGTGATGTCCCGTGGGGACAGTTCGATGCCCTAGAGGGCGACTCGCCCTGTTGCATCGGGGTTGTTTAGGATGCGGTTCAGTGGGGCATTGTTCACCATGATTATCGGGTGCTCCTAGAAGTAGTGGAGCAATCGTCGTGCGGTAATGAACACACTGTAGGCCAGTTTCTGGTAATGCGGCACTGCTTTGTGGGTGTGAGCACCTCGCTGAGGTTGTACATTGGGCGATGTACTCCATGGACCTAGTTCTCTTCAGCTCTTTCGACCACAAGCACAGTGCTGACCACTTGGTTAGTGGAGGATATGTAGAGCAACATTGGCTCCTTCTCCTTGAGTGTTACCAGGGCAAGCGAGGTGGAGAGCAGACGATTGAGGTCTTCGAATGCTTCTTGCGCCTTATCTGTCCACTCAAACTTGTCCGTTCTACGAAGGAGTTGGTAGAACGGTAGTGCCTTCTCCCCCATCCGACTGATGAATCGGTTGAGCGTTGCGATTCACCCAGCTAGCTGTTTGATCCCTTGACATTCTTCGGGTTTTCCATGGCTAGTATGTATTTTATCTTTTTCGGGTTTGCCTCTATTCCTATGGTGGAGATAAGGTATCCTAGTAATTGCCCGGATGGGACACTGAAGGCGCACTTCTCTGGGTTCAGCTTGATCCTGTAGCGGTCGAGGTTGTCAAAGGTCTTGCGGAGATCATCGATGAGTGTGTTTTCCTCCTTGGTTTTGGCCACTATGTCATCGGCGTAGACCTTGACGTTGCGGCCAAGTTGGTTCTTCAGGTAGTCCTACATGCATCGCTAGTAGGTGGCGACTGTGTTCTTCAGCCTGAAGGTGCTTAAGAGGAGACGATTCTCCGCTGCAGCGGAGTTGTAGATCGTGGGTGATAGGGCCATCAAATCCGCAACATCAGAGATCCTAGTTCCCATAGACAGCGCCAATTGACGAGGGGTTAACTTGTCAATGCCTATGGATGATGGACTTGGGTTTGAGGAAGTGGGGAGTGCTGGAGGCATCGATCGGCTAGCAAACAAGCACATCGGGGACACGTGGTTTACCCAGGTTCAGGTCCTCGGAAAGAACCCTACTCCTGCTTGTTTGCTCTTGATTATAGACAGAGTCAAAGATTACAGGGGCACGCAGATGCAATCTGGCGGTGTATGAACTAGGGTTGCGGATTGTCCTTCTTGCTACCCCTCCTAGCCTTTATATAGGGAGGCCAGGTCTCGGGATAACAAACCGAGTCGGTTACAGGTTAGGGTTTATCCCTTTGAATTCTCTATCTACTCCTTGTCGTGTTCTTCAAGGAGTCACATCTTTCTAGGCCTGGGCCACCCAAATCCTCGCTGGGCTTCATTCACAATGTGGACTTCTCTTGGGACAAACTACATAGGATAATCTTAGGTACCCGCGGGCTATACCCAAGTCAGGTAGGATCATCGCTTTCTATTGTACGTGCTCTAAACAATGAGGCATGATTTTCTATTTCTAGTTTAATTTTAGCCGATGATTAGATCGGGGAGTGAATTTGTACTACCTTGAATCGTTCATAAGAAACCATGTTGTGCATTGTCCTAGGTAGTACATAGTCCTCTCCTCGGCCTTTGTGTGTACATCATATATGAGGCTGACAAATCTCACTCAGATCATGATGATGCTAATGTGATCCTAGAGCTAGTGCTATTGGAACACGATGGTATTCACAACAAAAGTAGTTGTGTATATCCTCACGATTCCAGTAGCACTAGCTCTACCATTTGTGTGCTAGTTATTCTGAAGCTCAAAAGTGGTTAGATCAGGTTAGATCATTGTGTTTTTCTTGCTATGGCCGATGATTACAATGTCACACAATTAGATGCTTAGGGATTCTCTTCATGCCCAAACTTCTGTGCTAACCAAATTGCTTGTTCATTTGTGTTGGTCATGAGGAGAATCTCTTTCCACTTGTGACCTTACATATGAGGCCAGTGTGCTTGTTCATGTGTGACCATCCCAATGCATGTGCTAACATCTCTTGCATCTTTTGTTAGTGCTCTAAGATGCTGATGGGAGATTCTCTCCCCACCATTGGAGGAGGATGCTCGAGGGATGAAGGCGGGGGTAGTGGATCCAAGTGGGTGGGCGATGTCGGTGAGGGTAGTGCAACCAAGAGGCCGATGGGCAGGCCTCTGAAGATTGGTCACTTCCACGATCAAGTAGGTCCAACCCATTTCGCCAAGGTGATCTTGGCACCTGGGTTGGACCTGCTGCCGATTCCTAATGGCTTTATGCGTTTCCTCAACACTGTGTCGAGGACGATAGTGCTGAAGACCAACACTGGATGCAACTAAATAGTGAAGCTCAGGGATGTTAGCGACAGGTTTTGCCTTGACCAGGGGTGGCCTGACTTTGCCATTGCCCACAGGTCAAGATCGGGTACTTCATGACCTACAAGATGCTGAAGGGTGATCTGTTCAAGGTCACCACTTTCGACTACAACAAATGCGAAGTGATCAAGAAGTGCCCCCCCCCCCAGCATGATCCAGCCCTTGCCATGATAGATGAGTAGAATGTTCTGGTTGTCGTGTAACAAGTTTGTGTTTGCTGTGAACTAAGTCCTACTGTCGTGCTTAACTAGGTACAATATTCTATCGTGCTGTTATATACTCCCTTCGTCCTAAAATGTAAGGCGCCTAAGCTTTAGTCAAAAGTCAACATATTTTAAGTTTGACCATATTTATACATAAAAATATAAACATTCACAATACCAAATCAATATCAATAGATCCACCAGAAAGTATAGTTTCTCAAAATATCCATTTGATATTGTAGATATTCATATTTTTTCGTATAAACTTGGTCAAACTTAGAAGATATTGACTTTTGACTAAAGCTTAGACGCCTTACATTTTGGGACGAAGGGAGTATATTGTAGTGTCGTTAACTGTGTTGTGGCTGCCAATGCTTGTTGGGGTTTAAGCACATGTCTGGTAAGCTCACTATCTGGGAACGGAGTTATTAGAGCTCACGATCGGGATGAAGCTAAACATGCGTTTTCGTTTCTCTCAAATCTAATACAGCCCACCAAACGACGAGCCTCATTCTTGCCCAACTCCCGAATAGTATTCTTACGGACAAGCAAATAACTGGGAGATTTTGGCTGAGAGACTAAGGCGTGCGTGCAATCTAGTGGGATTCTACGAATAAGCAAACACGCCTTATATGTATGTGAAAGCTGTTTGTGGCACTAACGCGCTGTAATATGCAGCGTCCAGTGAAGCATCTGTTTTGTAATTTTGTAGCGCATTGTAACTTAGTGCTGCCGGTGAAGCGGCAGCGGACAGCTCGTGATGTTTGTCAAAAATCAGAATCGTGCCGATTTTACACTGTTTGTTGGAGATGCTCCAGGCCCTGTTGCCGCGGAAAAACATCGGGTAGTTGTTTGAGTGCCAAAAGCTGGGAAAGAACGGCTATTTGGCCGGCCCAAACAGCATCTCGCTTCAGACGAAGCCCGTTCGCTCTCACTTTGACAGCCCGCGCATTGGGTGGATCGACGCTTGGAGTACGTGCGTGCAGAATCGTGCTAGTGATATTGCTGCCGTTCACGTGGCCGACCGTGTGTGGAGTCGTGCTACTAGTATTTTGTCTTTCTTCGGCACAAGCATCTGGACGCAGCATCTGTGCACCTCTATACATTTGCCCCTCCGCCCCCGGAAAGTCCACGCGCTTCTGGCCTACTGCCCTCACACTCCTCTCCTTGCCGGCTTCAGATTCAGATCTCAGAAGCTAGAGATCGATCCGTACGGCCAGGCGCCGTCGATCTGAAGGTCGACCCGGCCGCGCCGCACCAGGTATTAAATTTTTTGCGTTGCTGTTGTTCTAGATGCTCTTTGTATCATGCATGAACGCTACCACCGATGTGCTGCCTGCTACTGCCACCGATCGCTAGGTGTTTAGTACTCTGGGGAGCAGAGGCGAGTGATATTTCAAGCGTCCAGGAGGAGTATATAGAGCGGGTAGCAGTAGCAGTAGCAGCCGCAATTTATCTCCGGGACAAGGTCGTGTCTCTGGCCGGATCTGAGAGGCCGGAGCTTTCTGCTGCCAGCAGCGCAGATGAGCTCGCTAGGATCCCGTACGTCGTGGGTAGCGATAGGGAGGCGAGGAAGAATGTGGAGCAAGTCTGTTAGTCAGGAAAAGGAAAGATCCCAAGTAAAACGAGGTCACAAAGGCATAATCTGCTGACAGAATCGAAAATCTGCACTAGTACAGTAGTTGCTCGTTCAGGGAATAAGAGCTACCGCTACCAATTCGCCTATGTTTGCAGACTACGTGCAGGACTTGCTTCTTGTCCTATTTATTTATACTGGAGTAGATTATTTGAGTTCCTTTTCAGCTTGTTCTATCTGTCTCATGAATAACGTTTCAGCGAATGTGGAACCTTGTGAGTGCAGGGAATGCTCGGGAATGGGATGGTTGCCTTAAAGATGTTGAATGAAACGCTTGATATCATCGAGAACAAGTTCAATGAAGAGGTCGGCTGTTTAGTGAAGAAAAAGCACAAAAATGCAGTGTGGTTTCCGAGTTTTGACACAACAGGGATAATAGTAGACTACGAGGGTAAGTTTGTTATGACAAATGTCTTTCCCTATCTCCTAATAGATGTCCTCATAACTATACCACCGATATGTCTATGTGGCCAACAACATGTCTTTACATCTTTACTTTTTTAATCAAAAAAATATATGGTCAAGCACCCATCATCCTACTTATTGTTCTTACACTATCTGAAGAAGTATTTTGGATATTATTAAACCTTCTTTCTTCTCACCTTGTTACAGGAGCATCTTGCATATCTGAATGGACAAAGTGTTATGAAGTAATCAGGGGAATTTATGAGGGTTTATATTATCTGCATGTGAAGCACCGTATTATCCATTTGGACTTTAAACCTACAAACATATTGTTGGATGATAATATGGTACCAAAAATCGCTGACTTTGGTTTGCCAAGATGTTTTGATAAAAAGCAATGCTGAGCTTTTACTTCAAACCTTTTTGGAATGATGTAAGTTTTTTATGAATTGGAGAAATAAGAATTTTATTACTTTTTGTATCCTAGATTACGTAAGAATTTTATTGGTGCAACTTCACTATTCATTGACAAAATTATATAAATTTTTATGTAGCGGAGATATGGCATCCGAATTTTATATTGGAAAAACTTTATTTCAAGCCAGACATATACAGTTTGGGTGTTATAATCATAAAGATAATAACAGGTGAGAAACGGTATCGTGATATTTAGAATGGAAGAAGTACTTATATAACCATGTTACTTTATAGTTTATCGTTCCTTCTTTAAATATTGTGTAATGTTATTTGTTCTTAATAGCACGCGAGAGCTAGCTCATAAAACTGATGCTGACCGGCAAACATGTGACTGCAGGGATTGTTGGCCTTCTAATGAAGGCGAAGCACAAAAATATAGTACGATTTCTAGGATATTGTGCTGACACACATGCGATAATATATTACGATGTTTATATGCAATATGTGCGATAAAGATTACTCTGCTTTGAGTATGTACCTAACGGAAGACTTGATAAAGGTTACTCTGTTTTGAGTATATACCTCAAGAAAATTTTGACAAAGGTTGCTCTGCTTCGAGTATGTACCTAAAGGAAGTCTTGATAAATATATCAATTGTAAGTTCATGTGGCACATAATCATGTTTTTCCATATTTAGTTCCTTAACCAATGATTATATTATCAATCTCTCGTAGCATCATAAAATTAAAATAGGGATATAACTCAATACTTTTTGTATCAATATCTATACAATTATTAATAAATCATTTCCATAATGTTACAGGAGCATCTTGTATACTTAGATGGACAAAGCAGTATCAAATCATCAAAGGAATATGCGAAGGCTTACATTATCTCCACATGAACCGGCGTACTATTCACGTAGACTTTAAACCTACAAACATACCATCCAATGTAATATGGTACAAAAAATTGCTGATTTTGGTCTCTCAAGATGTGTTCTTTTACTTCAAATTCAAAAGGAACCATGTAACTATCTATGAATTAGGAACTTTTCCCTTTTCTGGGTATGTAATGATTGCATTGGTTGCTTTACCAATGCATAAATTTTCATGGAGCGGAGATATGACACTCCATTGTCTTAGTGAAATTACATTCAGTTTTGACACATATAGTATCGGTTTTATAATTAGAGTGTTGTAATAACATGAGAGAAGGGGTATTGTGACCGATGTATGAATTATCTAGCATGTTTGGATACTTGCTAGTGTTTCTAGTGTGGAGTGATTTAGTATAGGTAATTTTTTTGATAAGCGGGTAACTCAGGTTTAATATCGAACATGGTGAAAATATAGGCAAGGGCCTACTCCATTAAAAGATTTGTATATAAATTTGAAAGATACCTTCTTGTCTCAAACAATACAGAAAGTAGTTGTCATAACAATGGTGAAAAAAGTAATATAAAAAAACTAACACAAGATAAGTAGTTAACTATATATGATGTTTATTTGTTGCAAAATAGACATTTTCACAAGGCTAATTTGTTCGGTATGACATCATATACCATCCTTGTGATGAAAATCACGAACTTCGAGAGCTATATATAACGATAAAGTGGCCTAATGATCTATCTCATCTTACCACCCAAATGTATATAATGTTTATATTGTTAAGTGTGTTTCTAACATTATTGACACTAAACATTGGCGACTAAATTATATATTATAGATGGCAATTTTCAAGTCATTTGTTATGAAATTTTCATTCCTTTACCTTTTCTCGGTGTTGGATTAAACGTCGATAACGAGAATCCTACAACATGTTGAATGCAAGGATCCATATTTACTCAACAAAATTCATTAATCATCCATTGACTATTTGTTGAAAGTGAATAATGGCTTCCCAGATTGCATCTTGATTTCTTTACATGATTGGAGAGGAGCAAGATGGAAGCATAGTACATCGTCAAAACATATGTACTGAATATCATATACATTCACAACAGAATGGAAGGCAGGAAAGAGTTCCAGAATAAACCTGCACCATCACATATTCATCTACACTCCAATGTGTGTTTATAATGTTTCTAGAGAAGTCAAAGGCTATCTTCTCGTCGCAGATTATTCATGGGAAACTTATTGCATAGTGAATTGTTAAGCCATGTTTGGGTGTGTGGGAACATGAGTCCACGCCTAGAGACCGACAAGCAGGATTCAGTTTGATATGCGTACCTATGGACGGATAAATCAGGAGCGAGAGGAATGAGGATCCGAATAACTTGGATTCATTTTTTCATGAGATAAAAAGAAAACTAAGAAAAAAACATGGAAAACCAATAAAATTTAAGGAAAAATAATTAAAGACAGGCTTCCTGCTGTTCTGACCATCGAAATAGGTAAGTTGCATGGTAGCATTGACATGGCATGATTTTATTAGATGATGAAAGGCTCCAAGAAGCCAACTTTAAATTAATAAAGCTAGAAAGTTTAGATTACAACCATGATGGAAGTTGGGGTTACCATCTTAAAATACAAGCACAAAGTAAAGAGAACGACATTCAAAAAATATGAGAACGACTACAACAAGTTATGATATGACTGTCACCGATAGCAAGTGTCAGAATACCTATCAAGCGCCTCCAAGGTGCAGCCTCTAGCTTCATGGAGACCACACAGCCGTAACCAAGAGAATGGCACAGATCGAGGATTCAAGCAGTAACGCCTTCAAGAAGGGGAGCGAAACCGAAATGACGTTGTTGCGCGACCCTTGAAGGGTCTAGGTTTTCACCTAGAGGCAACCATCCATGATGGGTACAAACACAAGGTTCAACGAAGACTTGCTCAGAGCATCTCTAGCAGACACCGAAAATGCGCATGAACTGAAAAGTTTCGACGACTTTACGGTTTTTGGTCCAAAATGTGACCCGAATCAGTATTTTTAAAATTTTGCACGAATGAGTTTTTTTTGGGCCAAAAACCAATCTAGCCCATAAAAAATATTCGGTGGCCCGTGAATACGGCACATCGCCCCCAATATGTAGGATCCACAACCCCATCTCCAGGTTGCACCCTGACTCATCTTTCCCCTCCTCTACCACTCCGTTGTCGTGCAATCTGCCGTCGCTGCCGCACAATCCACCGTCGCAGCAGATCCACCCCTTCCAAAGCCAAATGGTACATACCGCAGCGGTCCCCTCTATAGCCAGATCGACGAGCAGGGGCGGAGGTCGCACATCGCCGCCGATGGTGCGCGCAAGCATGCATCGCTACGCTACATCCGCCACAAGCAGCTAGTGCCAGAGCGCTTGCGCGTGCGCGAGGCCGAGGACGTGGAGCATGGGAGCATGGCGCACCGCTCCGCCCGCATGCCTCATTCTCTGTCGCCTCCCGCGTGCTTCCTCTGGCGGACGCGCAATGACACGGAGGCGGGGAGCTCACCCGTCGCTCAGCGGTCTCCATTTCTGCCGCTCGAGCTCTCAGACTCCGACTCTGACGAGTTCGAGCTCTCTGACGAGTTCAAGCTCTCTGACTCAGACGCGCCCCCATCCTCATTTACACGTACGTGACGTCGAGCTCTGAGTCTGTGGTGTTATATGTTGATCCAAATTCTACAAAGTAGAGGCCAACTTCTGTCGAAGCGGAGCGAGGCCCGTCGCCGGAGGCTTGGACCGATAAGGTATGCAAGATAAGCACTCATGATAATCCTGCTGATATGATGACAAAGTCTGTTCCTGTTGCTAAGTTTGAGCTATGCTCAAGCTTAGTTGGTATAACTGCTTAGCCCAAGTGGCTATTGGCGCTGAAAGTGTTTTCTTTGTTTTTTCAGGGAGATGATTACCGTTGATGCTACAAGAAGGAATTTGTCTCAAGGTGGAGTTTGTTATATGTTGATCCAAATTCTACAAAGTAGAGGCCAACTTCTGACGGAGCGGAGCGAGGTACAGATCGTTGATGACCTAGGTTACCACCGCTATATATACTTTTTGTAAGCCGCCGGCTGGGATAAGTTGCATCTATGAAATCCCCGGCGTTGTGTAAACACTCTCCGTTATAGTGAAGTTTCGCTGACTGGCGCCCGTGGTTTTTCCCCTCTCTTTGTTGGAGACGGTTTTCCACGTTAAATCTGTGTCCCATTGCTGTGATTTTGTTTTCGTTCTTCGTTATTTACTTGTCGCAAATCTAACATGCGGGAGAGCATATTGTCAACGGGGACCATGTCTGCGACGACAAGGCTGAGCACCGCGCACTGGAGACGATACAACGCCGCTCCACACAAGCGACACAAGAGGCGGAGAAGCGTGAGGTGGAAGACCTTCGCTAGACGCTGCTCGGTTTGGAGGGGCCGAGGATACGGAATGGTATAAGGAGGAGCGTCACGTGCAGGAGGCCGCCTGGCGCCACCGCGACTAGCACCAGGCGTACGTGATGGCGCAACGTGAGGCTAGGGAGAGGTAGCGCGCCCGCATCAAGTAGTAGAAGGAGAAGGAGGTGGTCGACTTCTCCGACTCCAAATGAGCTCGCTGCAGTGCCCTAGGCTCCGGTGAGGTATCCTAGGGCCCATTTTGGTCACAGTAGGGTAGAGCAGCGGCGGCAATCTTTGCCGCACCTTTTGTTTCTGTTATATATGTAAAGTAAAGTGTACATCATTGACGAACTCATTGTGCTATCAATGAACTGCGACACGATCTGGCTCAAATTCTGCGCGTCTTAGAATACAATTCCTATTCCGTGGTGACGTTTTTTGAACTGAAAACTCGGTTTACAGGGCACTAATAAATGCGTTTACATATCGCGCGTTTTTGGTGTGTTCGCTAGAGATGATCTCATGTCAGGGATATATAGTGTCTTTTGGGCTACAAATTCACTGCTAGGGAACGTTTTTACACCGTAGGGAAACAAGCAGTTTCTACCGTGGTGTCTTTTTATGAAAAAAAGTATATATTAATATTACGGAGATACCAATTGCACCCAGCCTTTGCAACGACGCATGCCCTAAAGGTCTTACATATGCACACAACTGAGAAAAAGGAAAAAGATTCACAAAAAAGAAAAATCCCGTTCCAGAGAACGATTCCTCAAAGCAATGACATTAACACCATCAGAACAACACTATTAGTCCAACACTCCAATAGCAACTCCTTCGAGAAGAAAACAGTGCACAAGCGTCATCGTCATCTAATCAAAGATCATATGTTTTCACCTTGGAGAAAGTCCTCACTCACAATACAATACATTCAACAAGGTCATTGCGATCACAATCAATTAAAGTCAGACCTTGGATTTTCACATGCAAGGTAAGACTGGGAACTCCTCCTATGTTGGCGGTCCCACAAACAGTCGCTACTGCGAGTCACATATCATGCAGCCAGTTCCTCGTCGCTACAAAGACTCAAATCACCATCGTTATCCTCATGTTCCTGCTTTCCTGACACTCTTCGCAACTGACTTCACCATGGATCGTTGAAGACATGTCACATGATAAAAAACAGCAGATCTTCGCAATGCTCCCGCTAAAACCAAACGGCTAGGAAAAACATGGGTACAAATGACTGAATACCTTCTGATCCAGCAATCCCCGGGCATGATGCGCCCATGGAAGTTCACTGGCGGAGTCTTTCGGAACTTGCCTCTCCAGGCTAGATCAACGAGGGCGGGCAACAAACAAATCTTCGTCTTCGCGCTGAAGGAACCCTAGGATCGCCCACCTTTATTGAATAGAACAGCAGGCCCCCACGCCGCCATCCGCCGCTCACCCCTCCGGGGGAACAGGAGACATGCCTGAAGAACCACGTGCCTCTATTGGACTGCCGGCCCGAGCAAGAAGCATCATGTCGCCTCCCCACGCACCTCCGGTCAACCAAAAGGTCACACAGATAGCGGATCTAGGGTGTAGCCTAGACCTACGACCACAACCACCACACCATGCGCCGATGCCCGAGGGGGAAGCCACCACCACAACACGACCCAGGCACCGGCCTAGCCGCCGCAATCAGACGGCCTCCACCACCAGATCTCACGCCCAGGGAGAAGCCACTGCCGTCCGCGACCAGGGGCGCAGCCGAACCACCAGCGTTGTCCCCAGCCGCCACCAATGAACTGCCGCCGTGATCTACTCTCCCCAGCCCCTTCGGCGTCAGGCTCGGCGCCACCGCGGCGCGCAGCAGCGACGGAGGGGAGGTAGATTGGGAAAAGGGGAGAGGGGTTGGCGACGAGATCGGGAGCCCCCCCCCCCCCCCCCCGACAGCGTCCTGGGGTGCGCCACAGGAGGGGAGTTTTTCTGGATCTCCTCTACCATGGTGTCTAGGTAGTGTGATAAAGACACTTTCAACCCGCCGGTGTGTAGCTAATTTCTCGAAACCAGCCCAAAGTGGTCACTACGTAACGGAGGCAATTCTAGCTAGCAGACATTCTTGCCGACTTTCTTCTCCTTCAAGTACGATATTCGAGGTATAGCCTTCTTCCAAATCATCTCGATACCGTCAATGTCGATCTCGAAATCTGGCAGCTTGCACACGAATTGATCCATCCTCTTCTGCAACTTACGGTTGCATGTTAGCATGCCATTAGCTTCGGTGTCATACGTCCAGCCTTTCCCACCTGGCTTCAGCTTGTCCTAAGGATCAGTCCATCCGTCTGGCATAGGAAACGGCCCATCCCCTTTGTCATCCCAGTTCATGTCTCCGCCGACTATCACGTTGCGCAAGCGATCCAAGATCCTCATAGCCTCATTTACCTGGGTGACTCGTTCCTTTTTGCTGTACATCTGATACCACCAGCATGGACGACTCTCCAAGTGGCTTGTAGCCAACACCAACTACATCACACGTTCAACGTTGATATCTCCCATGGACAGCTCTCTTCCTATTACTGAGTTAGCAGAGTCAAAGGAACGCACGGACAACTTGCTCTTCTGCACTAATTGCAATCGAATCACGTTACTGAAATACATGAATACGTACAAAACTAGTATACATGCTCTTATAAAGTTATGGGACAACATAATACTTAGGAGGTGAGAGCAGTATCAAGAGCAAAAGGAATCATGACGCCACATATTCAAATCATACACCTTGATCAAAGAAGCGCACGAGCTTCCTCGTGACTCATTTTTGTGTTTATGACCCAAGGTGTATTACAACCAGTGCAACAATCTCGACGGAAAGATCGAGCATTCTCCGGAAGAAATATAGTGCAAATAATCTCATACACCAGGAAGTGTTGTAGAGATCTGCACAGAATAATGCACAACCATCGGTCAATAAATAACCATCCTACAACAAGCAGAGACGATATAATTCTAGAAATGAGAGGGGCGTTGAAACCGTATTGGAGCGCCTGAGACACGTTCATGAATTTTAAGCCCTACACATAAATATCAATCACATTTGCAGTGAACATACTGAGCAAGTTACAACGCAAAGCTAATCGGAATGCATCGGATAGGCATATAGAGATATGCTCCTTTCCTTATCTCTATGAAGGAATAAAGCTTCGTTGCTCTTTCGAAAGAGCCAAGAGTAAAACCATAGTGGGATATGTAACATAGTCATCGGCATGATTTATATAACATCCAGTCACAAATATATATTGTATCGTATGCATGGATCATTACCAGAACGTGAATGGTTTTGGGCATCATGAGGGTTGGATACCCGCACTAGTAGAAACCGATCAATTTGCCCCGGTTCGTAAGGGCCTTTAGCCCCGGATTTCGAACCGGGGCTGCGAAAGCGGGACTAAAGGTCCAAGTAACTGAACCGGAGCTAGAGGTCCAACCACGTGGTCTGCTAGGCGCGCTGGGCGGCAGGACATTTAGCCTCGGGTCGTGTTACGAACCGGGAGTAAAGGTTTCCTGCCGCAGCAGCATTTTTTGCATTTGGCTGCCGCGGCAGGGGATGGGGTTTTAGGGTTTTGAGTTTTTCTTTTTATTTTGTGTTTTGTGTTCAATTATTTTTCATTCTGTGTTTTCATTAGAAACAAGTTTTCGTATACATACAGAACGCTACTCCCTCCGTTCGCAAATATAAGACGTTTTAGCTTTGTGAATAGAATGTATCTAGATGTCTTTTAGTGTATAGGTTCATAGAGGTTTGGAGTGAACCTACAAACTAAAAGGGTCTAGATACACTTCTTTCACAAAGCTAAAACATCTTATATTTCTAAACGGAGGGAGTACTACGTACACAGTACTTGGTCACATTGACACAATATATAATATAATTACTCTTACAAGCATATATGGAGTCCCAACAAGGTTCAGAGCATGTTTATTTGATTACATGGAGATCATTACATTGATGCTTTAGGGTCTACTTATACAGTATTCTCCGCGTGGGTCTATGACCTCGTCGAAAAAAAATGCAGCAAATTCCTCTTGGATTGCTATTAGGCGGTCCTCTGGTAGGAGCTTGTCCCGCATCGTGTCCAACTATGTAAAAAGGAGATCGTATGGATTAGACTCAACACGATTTTTTGTAATAAAAATAAAGGGTGAATATATTGTTTACTTACTCGAACATTTTCCGAGGGCTTCTCAATACTGATGCGAATGAACTCGCACACGTAGAATCCACATAGATTAGTTCCCTGTGGCTGCCTCGCGCACTTTATAAGAATAGAATTCAATCAAATAATAATGCTAGCATGATAAATGCACATAAACTAGAATTAAATAGATGCGCGGACTTAGCTCGTACTACTTACCGAGAGTGATTTAAAAAATAGCTCATCACGCCATTGACCGCGGACATGTTTCTTGAACTGTGGCCAAACCCTACCCGACAAAGAAAATTAATTTATAAGTTAATAACTACTTGATATCCCAGAAAATGAACGAAAGAAATCGATATAGTGCGATAATGGTTGAAATTACCTCTAGAGCGCATCGATAATGATGCGGTAGTTTTCAATGTCTTTGTTTAGTGAGTCCATGATGTGAACTCTTCCCATGTCAAGTGAAATGTTTAGAAGAATCCAGTGGTACCTACGCAAGGTTTACATACGTCAGTAACTCATCATTTACACTGAATATCGAGTAAGCAAAAGTTAATGTGTAAAAAACTCACTTGCCGTCATGGTAAGGAAATAGTATTTCGTTACAGAAATGTTGTTTCGTGAGAAACCGCAACAAGTTGTGCTCGGTCTCCAGTGGTTTATCCTTTAGTATAGCTCCATGAACTCGATGTGGGTCAATGTACCCAAATCCGTTGATAGCCTTTCTTTTACAATCGAGCATCTTCATTCTGCATCATTATATATAGCATACAAAAAAATATAGTGAGTATACTTACCGGCAATGAATTGAAAAAGCTGAGATAGAGACCTAATTACATAAATAAAGTAATCACTTACAAACAATACGAACTGAGGATAGTTTCGTCGAGTTCCTTTAGATTGAATAACTGAAATAATTCTGTAAATTCAATAGGGACCTCGTCTTCAATGAAGTAATGCGATTTTCGAACTTTCAGTATGAGCCAATTTCGCTGTTCTTTTGATGCTTTCATGTACCATTCATGGAATCGTCGCATTTGTGTTGGCATATCCCGAAGCCTCTCAGAACTGACCAGAGGCTCCCCGTTAACAAATTTGGGTGCTACCTCAGCCTTGGGCATATCGCCGTGAATAATTTCATGAATAGGCATACCACATTGCTCGGCCAATATCCTAGCCATTTCCGGATCCATAGGTTCTTTCTCATATAGTTGAGGTTTGGGTATGTTCACCTGGAGTGGGGGGAGCGATTGGTTTGCTTGTTTCCCCAGCTGGGGAACATCTCTTTTGGTTCTTCGGCTACCACTCGATTGTTTTGCTTGTTTCCCCAGCTGAGGGACGTCTGTTCTGATGCTTCCGCTACCACTCGATTGTTTTGCTTGTTCCCCCTGCTGGGGAACCTCTTTTTTGATGTTTCCTCTACCGCTTGATCTCTTTTGTTTCAATGTCTTCTGAATACATCGTGTATAGTCATCTGGCGCATTTAACTGAGCTTGGGATGGCTGCGTCAGTAATTTCCTAAAGTGCTCCTTGGTTTCCGGTTTTATTTGGACCTCTGGCTCAGGTTGTTTCTTTTTAAAATGAGCATCCACTTCGGCACGTACGACCGCATCGGTCTCCTCATCGGTCAGGTCGTAAGCCCTCTTGGGAGGAACCGGTGGTACTCTTGGGAGGGGCGACAATTGTCGCTTCGGGCGTTGGTTATCGCTCGACGGAGCGGTGGTATTCTTCCGCTTTTGCCCCTTAGTGGGTGGAGGCGGCTGTGTAGATTGAGATGGACTCGTGTTGGGGTCATGGATTGGACTATTACTGGGAGGAGACGGTGCACTTGGAGGTGGACTTGGAGGAGACGGTGCACTGGGAGGAGACGGTTGCCTTGGTGGAGAAGGTGGCCTTGGTGTCGAGCCTAGAAACTTGATGTATTCTTTTTTTCCAAAGAATGAATCCACTCGTGACTTCT
The DNA here is from genome assembly GCA_910589775.1 of Avena eriantha. Taxonomy (NCBI): domain Eukaryota; kingdom Viridiplantae; phylum Streptophyta; class Magnoliopsida; order Poales; family Poaceae; genus Avena; species Avena eriantha. Next base: position 22,204,994 of record OU342745.1, read on the forward strand.
CCCAGTGTCGTCTCCCCTTCACTTGAATAGTTCGGCCATATTCTTAAGAGCAAAGTGCTTGACTTTCCTCGTCATTTGCTGTGTGAGCTCATCAGTCTCCAAGACAGGTAGGGTGAAATGTGTCATGAGAGAATTCCACATTGTATCTTTCGATCTGTCATCTACAAAACTAGCCCCAGCTGGATCCTTTTTCTTTCCTGGCTTGTTCCAGTTTTGCGTGGTGATCGGGACTTTGTCTCTAACAATCACTCCGCATTGACTTGTAAATGCATTCGCAGCTTTTTTGGGATCCAGCGGTTGACCCTGCGGAGAGACTAAGTCAATGCTGAAACGGACATCAGCGGGCAACTTGTGTGTCGGGCCTCTTGTATTTGTAGAAGATTGGCCGGAAGCGGAGGTCTAAGAGAAGAAACATTCGTCAGTACATATATACGAATCAATTAGTGCATCTATACTAGTGAACCATCGATAGAGGCTTTATATACCTTGACGGAGTTTGTCATTATTATGGTGTTTTCACCATGGTCTCCACGATGGTCAGCACCATCTTCTCCACTATTTGGTCCACCATCGTCTCCTCCAGACAAATTAAGATATTTGGAGCCATCATAATAAGACCCCCTAGTACCCTTATCTATAATGTCGAGGAGCTCCTCTTCATTCTGTCTACCGTCCATAGCTTAACTAATACAAAAAAGAATATTGCATTAAGTAAAAGAATATTACAACTGTGACAACTCGGATACAGTACTTAGTGATTAAGATAAATTACAATAATATAAGATAAAGTACATTATTAATACATCACCGGAGAATAGCTTGGGTGCATTATAGGATAAAGTATAAGATAAAGTATATTATTAATACATCACCGAAGAATAGCTCGGGTGTATTATAGGATAAAGTATAAGATAAAGTACATTATTAAGATAAACTAGCGAACGCGGCTGCCGCGTTTTGTGCTACGGGAGCTCTGCAGCCACAGAAGAGGAACCATCACCGGAGAATAGCTCGGGTGAGATCCGTGAACCTGCCAGATATTGGAGAACCTAGTCTCCAAAAGATACATGTATCGCCGTACATGCTCGTCCTCCTCCCTGATACGACGACGTACCACCTCCTCGGGGGCTGGCTCCCTCTGCACCGCTCCTGGACCTCGTGGATGCCACCAAAGAAGCTCCGGGTCGATGATGATATCCGGATTCCTCACCAAGGTACGAGTCCTGACAGGTAGCACCTCCCAGTGCCAACCCGATGGAGCCCAGACTCGGACATCCCCGACGGAGTCCAATAGGCTCGGACGAGATGGACGCGGCATAACTAAATAATAGCAATAAACAATCATAAAACATAAACAGTAACTAAATCACTAAGTATATATTGTCCTAATAACAGTAACCCTAAACCTATCACTAATAACAATAACACAGTATTTACCTAACTAACAACTAATACTAATTCTAATTCTAACTCTAAATTAGCCTAATAATACTAATACTAATTCTAATTCTAACCCTAATACTTAATCAATACCCCTAATACTTAACCAATCATATGCCTAATACTTAACCAGTACCCCTAATTCTAACTCTAAATTAGCCTAATGATTAATACTAATACTAATTCTAACCATAATACTTAACCTATATACTAATTCTAATTCTAACCCTAATACTTAACCTAATACTAATACTAGCTAATTAACCTAATACTAATACTAGTTAATTAACCTATATACTAATTCTAATTCTAACCCTAATACTTAGCCTATTAATACTAGCTAATTAACCTAATACTAATACTTGCAAATTAACCTAATACTAATACTGGCTAATTAACCTATATACTAGCTAATTAACCTATATACTAATTCTAATTCTAACCCTAATACTTAGCTAGCCTAATAATACTAGCTATAATTAACCTAATACTAATATATAGCTAATTAACCTATACTAACTAATTGACCTCACCTGCAGGAAGATGTACGGCGGCGGCGTGGGTGGCAACGGCGGCGCGGCAGGAGGCAGACGGTCAGCGAGGCTGTGCGAAGTCTCCACGGGCGCGGAGGCGGGCGGCAAGGACGACGGCGGCGAGCTCTCCACAGGCGCGGCGGGCGGCAACGGCGGGGGCGGCGAGCCTTCCCACGGGCGCGGCGGGCGGCAACGGCGGCGGCAGCGAGCCTCTCCACGGGCGCGGCGGGCAGCAACTGATGGGTTCGTAGCATGGAAAACAAAAAATTTCTACCGCAAGAACGAACAAAACCCAGATCTAATCTAGATAAAAGCCAAGATCTAATCTATTAGACATGTGCAACGAGATAGATCTGTACTAACCCTTGTATATCCGAAAGCGTCACGAGATTGGATCTCGTGGTTGATGTAGTCGATCATTTGCCGATCTCAAGATCGAGTGGACGATCCTTCCGGCGCCGCGTTCCGGCAGCGCTACCGCAATCGGTCACACGTATGGAGTCGAAACAGACCTTCCTCTCCTCGTTCCAGCGAGCAGCGGAGGTAGTAGATCTTTTCCACGGAATCCCAGCAACACGACGGCGTGGTGGTGGTGGTGGAGTAGAGAATTCTGCAGGGCTTCGCCTAAGCCTGAGCAGAAGAAAGGAGGAGGAGAGAGGCAGCTAGGATTGGAGTAGTGGAGGGGGCCAGGGGGTGGCGCCTCCACCCCTCTATTTAAAGGAGGGAGGCGCCATGGGAGGGGGAGTCCTAGTAGGACTCCCCTACCTTCCTTGGCCGGCGGATTGGGAGGGGGGAGGAGTCCTCCCCCCCCCCACGACTCCTTGTCTTGCCCCACAAGGACTCCTTGATCCTTTCTTGGTTTTCAAGCAAACTCCAAGAAATCTTCCAGAACCTTCCAGAACATTCCGAAACCTTCTAGAATCCTCATACAAATACTCCGAAACATTTCCTAACTCAGAAAATGATCCCCAATATATGAATCTTATTCTCCGGACAATTCCGGAGCTCCTCGTGACGTCCCGAATCCAATCCGAGACTCCGAACAACATTCGGTCTCCAACGCACATTCCATATCTACTTAAAACAACTTCGAACCTTAAGTGTGTCACCCTACGGTTCGTGAATATGCAGACATGATGGAGACACCTCTCCGATCAATAACCATCAGCGGGATCTGGAGATCCATAACGGCTCCCACATACTCAACGATGACTTTGTGATCGATAGAACCATTAACATACAAAACCAATTCCCTTTGTCACGCGATACTCTACTTATCCGAGGTTTGATCGTCGGTATCTCCATACCTAGTTCTACCTCGTTACTGATAAGTACTCTTTACTCGTTCCATGTTATGTCATCCCTTGTGACCCAGTCACATGCTTGCAAGCTAATTAGATGACATTCCACCGAGAGGGCCCAGAGCATATCTATCCGTCATATGGATGGACAAATCCCAATCTTGGTCCATGCGCTTCAACACATACTTTCAGAATACCCAATGACACCTTTATGACCACCCAGTTACGAAGTGGTGTTTGATGTCATCAAAGTGCCCATCCGGTGATGGTGATTAACATAACCTCATGGTCGAAGGATTAGGTTACTATGTATTTTAAAGCTTATAGCAAACGAACTTAATGACTTGATCTTATGCTATGCTTACTACGGGTGTGTGTCCATCACATCATTCTCCTAATGATATGATCTTGTTATTAACGACATCCAATGTCCATGATCAGGAAACCATGATCATCCATTAATCAACAAGCTAGTTTAACAAGAGGCTTACTAGGGACTCTTTTATGTTTACAAAACACACAAGTATTAATGTTTCCGGTTAATACAATTATAGCATGGGATGTAAACATTTATCATAAACATAAAGATATAATAACAACCACTTTATTATTGCCTCTTGGGCATATCTCCAATAGTCTCCCACTTGCACTAGAGTCAATAATCTAGTTAAAAAACTTGTGCATTCAACACCTATGGCTTTCTGGTGTTGTATAGACACTATTGCTAGTGGTAAACATAATCTTCAGATCTGACACTTCCAGGTCCGTGTGTATTTGCATGTCCTTGTGTCTCTACGCATTACTCATTCTCTAATGAGATGGCATTGTATAAATCTGGTCCTTTGGTGAGACCTTTAGTTCCTTGGTATTAAATTATGTTGATACAATTGTCATACAATGTATCTTCATAGTATTATCTCGCTATGAACCACACCTAGTTTGATAACAAACTACTTAACACAAATGCCCTCCTTTGCTGCTACTATAGCAGTTATATACTTAGCCTTTTGTTGTAGTATCCGTCACAATATCTCAACTTTGGAACTCATCCAAATCCATCATGGAACATCCTTTCCATTATATTGTGCCACCCATAGTCTAAATTGAGATAAATTTAATTTGTATCTTGTGACAAAACTAGTATCAATGTAACACTTTACAATGAACTACCTTTAACTATTTGTCACTTATACATGATATATTCTTAGTTCTTCCAAAGATCATAGGTATATCCCTACTATTGTACAATGATCATCTTATGAGTCATTCTGGTATATGCTCATAACATTTAGAGCATAGGACATATCTGGATGTGTACATCTCAAAGAATGATTGATCAAAATATTCTTGTGATTTCACCAAGTGTCAAAACACTTGAATCTCGTGTCAACACACTTGAATCTTGATTCAGTCCTTTCTGTGCGTTAAGAACCTTTCTTGTTGTTTCCATATTGAACTCATTCAACATCTTATCTATGTACATTTGGCAAAACCATATTAGCGCCTCAATCTATTAATATAGACATTGATGCCTAATTCTTGAGTTATGCCTAAGTCTTTCATCGAAATGAAATTCTTAACCTATGTCAATAAAAGATACATTATTTCTAATCAACAATATTTCTTTCACATAATGTATTAGAAATATGTCTTAGCGCTCACACTTAATTTCTTGCAAAATGCAAACATCTTCATTGTCTCTGAAGATTCCAACTCCGCGATGCTCACTTCAACCATTGAAGTTTTGCATACTCTTTTAGCATCCTTTGAATTAACAAAACCCTTTGGATCGTGTCATGTACACGTCCTAGGTAACCATTCTATTAGAAGAACTTGTTTTGTTTGTTCAACTACCATATACCAAAATATATGTAGTGGTTGCTACATTAATCCGTCCAGACTAAATATCGCTATGAAAGATCAAATCTTATCATAGTCAATTCCTTGAACATTGTCGTAAACTCTTTCCGACATGTCGATTATTTCATAGATTTGAAACATCCATGTCTATTTCTTTATAGATCCAAACACGACCGATAGGCTTCACGCCTTTCCGGAGGGTCCTCTAAGTTTAGAAACTTGATTTCTCGTGTATGGATACTATCACGGATTCCATGACTTCTAGTCATTTTATGGAGTCTGGGCCCATCATCGCTTCTTTGCATGTAGTCGGTTCATCATTGTCAAAACAATAACGACTTGCTTATCAAATCTTACTATTTGATTCTTACCGACCCACACGGTTCTATAGGAAATCTAATCTCCGAGATCACACCTTTTGTAATCACGAGAGCCATGAGCATTGTGGCCGCCACCGGGACACTTTTCGGCGCTGCGCTATTTAGCACATATAGCTAAGGTTCAACAACCTTATCAAAGTTCTATTGTCCTCCCACTTAACTTTTCACGAAAAATTCCTTCTCAAGAAACTTGACGTTCCAAGCGACAAACTCTTTTATCCTCGGCGTTATGGAGAAATTCCCAACAAATTCTTTGGAATAACCTACAAAGACGTGCTTATCCGACTTTGGTTGTAAACATTTTACTTATGCATAGCATACCAAAATTTAAGGAAAGACAATTCGGGTTTTATCCCCAACCATAACTCATATGGTGTCATTTCAACGGATCACGATGGAGCTCTTTTCAGTGTAAAACCGGTAGTCACTAAAGCTTTAATCTTTAAAATATAATGGCAGTTTTATAAATGACACCTTTGATCTTACCATGTAAAACAAGGTTTCATTACATATCTCGAACACTTCATACTCCTATGGTGTTTTGGGAAATGCAAATCTATGGAACGATTCCTCAAATCTTAGGTGTTTTGCTAAACTTGTAACTCAAACATCTTTCTTTATGATCCAATCATAAACTCTTTTATTTTCTTGTTACAATGATTTTCCACTTCATCTTGAAAGTCTTTGAACACTTTTCAAATGTTTCATACTTCTTCCTTATTGAGTAAGTATATACATATACTCACTCAAATCTTCGGAGAAAGCATATGAAGTTGAAATCCATCGCCCACGACTACACATAATGGACTATATACATCAATATGTACAAATTCCAATCAGTTAGTCGTCCATTCCTCTTTTGGCCTACGAACGGAGTTTTAATTATCTCCAGGAAAGTATCGCAAGCGTCATTTGATCCAAATCAAAGACTCCAAAAATCCATCAACATGGAGTTTCTTCATATATCCTTTCAATATAATTTAAACGGCGATGTCACTTCGCAAGTGATCTTTCAATCATTTGTCTTGCGACATTTTAGCATTAGTTTTATGGTCGTTATTTCTCCAACCAGACTTGTATATCATCCATCTATTATGGAATACGGTAATTATTTGAACAACCTTTTGTCGTCATAATACCTGATCAAAATAACAATTATTGAAACAAATCTTAAAGGCAAGCTTTGATGTTAACGAGCAACACAACAACCCTTTGTTTGTTTTCGATGAACATCATCACATATTCTCTTGCTAGTTACTTAGGCCATTGTAGTTCATGAATTGTGTTGTCCTGTATGACACTTCATACCAACCAATTCGGTATCCAATACCAGAGAACCACATTGTTTAACAAGCAAGGAATACAACCATAACATGTATATCTTCTATATGCCTAAGTTGGACATCTCCAACCTTTTATTTTCTGCCAAATATTTTATAGATTCTCTTTCAGCAATTCCTTTTCTTTTAAAAGAATCTATCAACATCAATAGTGATGTCATTCACATGACACATAGTACAAAGTGTGTATAGTCAAATACCAATACCTTTGGACTTGCACTTTGAAGTGGATCACCTTCATCAAATGTTTGGCATTCTTTCAAAATTCCAATTTTTAGTAATCTTTTAGTGTAGTAAACATTTTACTTACATCTTCTATTCATCCTTATCATGACAACTTTCATGATCAAGCTGCTATAGCTTATAAAGGTGAATTGCGAGTATAATGTATCTTTTTCAAAACCTTTTGGAGGATTAGGACGACTAGCGTCTCCAACCTTCACAAATTCTCATCAAATATGAGGACGTATACTCTATCATGTTGTAACCAACACATTGTTTCAGATATCGCCATACCTTTCACATATGATTGTTTTTGAAACATTGCTTTCAGCTCTTAGATAAACTTGATATTAAAAACAATCTTTTGAGTATCAAGAATCATGGAGGCAAACATGATACATTAGATACTAACACTGGAATTGTTACTCTTGATTTAATACTATTTATTAAAATTCATGGAGTAAATAGAGTTTGCTGAAAGTTTGCAATAGGACTTATAAACTTTAAATTGACATTCAAAACAATACGATACCAGTTCGTAAAGTAAATATCCAGAATTTCTATAGTTCCACTATCTCAACTATAACTAAGCGTAAGGTGGTGAACGGATGCCAATGACTACAACAAACTATGCAAATTCAGTTTGATTGTGTTTATAATAAATTGAGTTCTACTAATCCAAATTACAAATGAACTCCCACTCAAAACAACATCCCTCTAGTTGTTTTAGTGATTACACGAACCAAATCCACTACACCAAGTCCGATCATCACGTGAGATGATGTAGCTTTAAAGGCGAACAATCAACATGTTCATCATATCATCCATATGACTCATGCTTTACCTTTCGGTATTCCGTGTTCCGAGACCATGTCTGTACATGCTAGGCTCGTCAAGGTTAACCTTAGTTTCCGCATGTGCAAATCTGGCTTGCACCCGTTGTATACACACGTAGAGTCTATCACACCCGATCATCACGAGATGTTTCGAAACGACGAGTCTTAGCAACGGTGCCAACTAAGGGTGAACACTTTATTACTTGATATTTACTGAGAGGGATCAATTTATAATGCTACCGTCGCGATCTAAGCAATACAAGATGCATAAAGGATTAACATCACATGCAATTCATAATTAGTGTGATATGATATGGCCCTTTCTTCTTACGCCTTTGATCTCCATCTCCAAAGCACGAACATGATCTCCATCATCACCAGCATTGCGTCAAGGTCAGTGGCGCCGCTTCATGGTTGTCCATCATCACTAGCAACTATTACAACTACTTGGAATAAAGCTATTACAAGATGAATAGACACGCAGGTCTTAACAGAATTAAAGACAACCATTAGGCTCCTGCCGGTTGCCATATTACAACAAGGATCATTGCATACATCAAATATAATCACAATCACATGATGGCCATATCACATCACAAAACCCCTGCAAAAACAAGTTAGACGCCTCTAATTTTCTTTGCATGTTTTACGTGGCTTGGGGCTTTCGAATAAGAACGGATCTTACCTAGAACATGAACCACAACGTTGATACAAGTGCTATCAAGTGCAAAGTGTAGATTGGATCTATACTATGGTGGGAGAGACAGACACCCGCAAAGACACTTGTGCAAAGCAAGTTACACGTCAAGCGTGGCGCAAAGTCTCATGTGCGATGACATGTAAGGTTAGCCCGAGCCGCTTCATCCCACCATACCGCAAGATGCAAAGTACACAAAGCAAAAGACGGCGCGAGCACCAACACCCACAAAACCATTGTGTTCTACTCGTGCAACAGATCTACGCATAGATACGGCTCTGATACCACTTATGGGTTTGTAGCATGGAAAACAAAAAAATTCTACCGCAAGAACGAACAAAACCCAGATCTAATCTAGATAAAAGCCAAGATCTAATCTATTAGACATGTGCAACGAGATAGATCTGTACTAACCCTTGTAGATCCGAAAGCGTTACGAGATTGGATCTCGTGGTTGATGTAGTCGATCACTTGCCGATCTCAAGATCGAGTGGACGATCCTTCCGGCAGTGCTACCGCAGTCGGTCACACGTACGGAGTCGAAGCAGACCTTCCTCTCCTCGTTCTAGCAAGCAGCGGAGGTAGTAGATCTTCTCCACGGAATCCCAGCAACACGAAGGCGTGGTGGTGGTGGTGGAGTAGAGAATTCTGCAGGGCTTCGCCTAAGCCTGAGCAGAAGAAATGAGGAGGAGAGAGGTGGCTAGGATTGGAGTAGTGGAGGGGGCCAGGGGGTGGCGCCTCCACCCCTCTATTTAAAGGAGGGAGGCGCCATGGGAGGGGGAGTCCTAGTAGGACTCCCCTACCTTCCTTGGCCGGCGGATTGGGAGGGGGGGAGGAGTCCTCCTCCCCCACGACTCCTTGTCTTGCCCCACAAGGACTCCTTGATCCTTTCTTGGTTTTCAAGCAAACTCCAAGAAATCTTCCAGAACATTCCGAAACCTTCTAGAATCCTCATACAAATACTCCGGAACATTTCCTAACTCAGAAAATGATCCCCAATATATGAATCTTATTCTCCGGACAATTACGGAGCTCCTCGTGACGTCCTGAATCCAATCCGAGACTCCGAACAACATTCGGTCTCCAACGCACATTCCATATCTACTTAAAACAACTTCGAACCTTAAGTGTGTCACCCTACGGTTCGTGAATATGCAGACATGATGGAGACACCTCTCCGATCAATAACCATCAGCGGGATCTGGAGATCCATAACGGCTCCCACATACTCAACGATGACTTTGTGATCGATAGAACCATTAACATACGAAACCAATTCCCTTTGTCACGCGATACTCTACTTATCCGAGGTTTGATCGTTGGTATCTCCATACCTAGTTCTACCTCGTTACTGATAAGTACTCTTTACTCGTTCCATGTTATGTCATCCCTTGTGACCCAGTCACATGCTTGCAAGCTAATTAGATGACATTCCACCGAGAGGGCCCAGAGCATATCTATCCGTCATATGGATGGACAAATCCCAATCTTGGTCCATGCGCTTCAACACATACTTTCAGAATACCAAATGACACCTTTATGACCACCCAGTTACGAAGCGGTGTTTGATGTCATCAAAGTGCCCATCCGGTGATGGTGATTAACATAACCTCATGGTCGAAGGATTAGGTTACTATGTATTTTAAAGCTTATAGCAAACGAACTTAATGACTTGATCTGATGCTATGCTTACTACGGGTGTGTGTCCATCACATCATTCTCCTAATGATATGATCTTGTTATTAACGACATCCAATGTCCATGATCAGGAAACCATGATCATCCATTAATCAACAAGCTAGTTTAACAAGAGGCTTACTAGGGACTCTTTTATGTTTACAAAACACACAAGTATTAATGTTTCCGGTTAATACAATTATAGCATGGGATGTAAACATTTATCATAAACATAAAGATATAATAACAACCACTTTATTATTACCTCTTGGGCATATCTCCAACAGCAACGACGTGGGCGACGACGCGGCGCGGTTCGTCTCTGTTGGGGAAGAAGTGAATTGCGGCTCTCCGGGTCGTGGCTCGACCCGGGGTGGGGGTGGTATTTACACCACCCCCCCTTTAGCCCCGGTTTGTAATACGAACCGGGGCTAAAGGGGGACCTTTAGACCTGGTTCGTATTACAAATCGGGGCTAAAGGTTATTTTTGGCGCCAAACCCAAAAATGGTTTATAGTTTTCAGAAAATTATGTATTATATATCAAAATTTTCAGAAAAAGAAGATCTATAATTTAAATCTATTATCATACTTTATTATACAACTTAAATGAAATTATCTATTATCTAACAAGTATTATATTTAGTAGAAATGTTCACAAAAAATAATAAAAAATATAGTTTATTATTTAAAAATGGAAAAATACATATAATATAGCAAAATATTCATAAAAATATAGTAGAAATGTTCTCCCGTCATTTCCCCCGCTTCACGCCATTTCCCCCGCTTCTCTCCATGTTTCTCCCGCCATTTCCCCCGCTTCCCGCCATGTTTCTCCCGCCATTTCCCCCGCTTCCCGCCATGTTCTCCCGCCATGTCCCTCTATATCTAGGCCGATAGCCATTTCCATCGACACATCCACACCTTCTCTCTCACAACAATGGACACCGCTTACTGGGCTTTTCTGACGCTCGAGGAGACCGAGGCGCTGTGCGCCTCCAGCTACCCATGCCCGCCGGGGTACCGGCTGCCCGCTGGCTGGATGCTGAGCGCTGGAGGGGTTCCTGTTCCTCCTATGTCTCAAGGTTCGGCCCGCCAGGTGGCCATCACGAACCACTTCTACCTCGAGCTCATGCCGGAGCAGCGGATGGATCCCCATTGGGATCCCGACAACCTCAACACCTGGAATGCCTTCTTCGTAAACCGGCGGGAAAGGGAGCTCGCCAGGTACGAGGGTGACGGCCCGCCCCCAGTGAACCACAACGAGGCTAGTCGCCGCCTGTGGTGGGCGAACCAGACTATCGCCGGTGTGATGCGCTACATCGCCATGGGAGACCATCCTCACCTGAGGTACCCGCACTTTCACCAACAGCATAGCCACAAGAATGGTGGTGGTGGTGAAGGCCTAGGACGTACTGGGGTCGTCATCCGGGAGCCCCCTCCCCCGTGCGTCGTGAATCCGAGGCCGGAGGATCCATCCGCGTGCTACGAGGAAGGGCTGAGGATCCATCCGTGTGCTACGAGTGACGACGACGACGATGACGATTTCGAAGACGACCCAGAAGCTGTGTACTACAGGGCTAGATATGATTATGACTAATTTTTACGTTTTAATATTAATAAATGTCTGGCCACAACAAGTTGCAATACTACCTATTGAGATCGAGAAAGTTCATATCCATATACATATAAGAAGATCATTAAAAATAAAGGTTTAATAATATTGTACATCACCAACATCCACACATGTTAGGGTTTTCTTCTAATCCGTAACCATGGAGCATCTTCCTTATTTAACGGGATGCTTGGGTCATCCTTCACAGCGAAGGGCGGAATTTCATGAAACTTATCATAATTGTCTAACATGTCTGTCTTATCCTCCACCCCCACGATGTTTCTTTTTCCTGAAAGAACTATGTGGCGCTTTGGCTCATCGGATGTTGTATTCTTTTGCTTATCTTTCCTTTTTCTCGGTTTGGTAGATATGTCCTTCACATAAACAACCTGAGCCACATCATTGGCTAGGACAAATGGTTCATCTCTATACGCAAGGTTGTTGAGATCCACTGTTGTCATTCCGTATTTCTTGTCTACCTCAACCCCGCCTCCTGTCAGCTTGACCCATTTGCACCGAAACAAAGGAACCTTAAAAAAAGGTCCATAGTCAAGTTCCCATATCTCCTCTATGTAACCATAATATGTATCCTTTTGCCCATTCTCGTCTGTTGCATCAAATCGGACACCACTGTTTTGATTGGTGCTCTTTTTATCTTGGGCGATCGTGTAAAATGTATTCCTATGTATCTCGTACCCTTGGAAAGTCAATATAGTCGAAGATGGTAACCTGGCCAACAAGTACAACTGCTCTCCAACATTTATGTCATTCATGAGATGTGACTGCAACCAACCGCCGAAAGTCCTCATATGTTCATCTCTAATCTAGGAGCCAGGCTTCCCCGGGTTGTTGGAGTGTACAATATTCTTGTGTTCCTCGATATACGGAGCCACCAAGGTGAAACTTTGCAGAACTGTGTAGTGTGCTTTAGTGAGAGAATGTCCGTCCATACATATCCTTGCTTTCTTTCCTAGCATGCCTTTTCCACTAATTCTACCCTCATGCCATGATTCAGGAACACCGATGGGCTTAAGGTCAGGAATAAAGTCAACACAAAACTCAATGACCTCCTCTATTCCATATCCCTTTGAGATGCTTCCTTCTGGCCTAGCACGGTTATGAACATATTTCTTTAACACTCCCATGAACCTCTCAAAGGGGAACATATTGTGTAGAAATACAGGACCAAGAATGTTAATCTCATCGACTAGGTGAACTAGGAGGTGAGTCATAATATTGAACACGGATGGTGGGAACACCAACTCGAAGCTGACAAGACATTGGACCACATCTTTCTGTAACCTTAGTAGACTATCTAGACTGATTACCTTCTGAGAAATTGCATTGAAAAACGCACATAGCTTCATAATGGGTACTCGAACATTTTCCGGCAGGAGTCCCCTCAATGCAATCGGAAGCAGCTGGGTCATAAGCACGTGGCAGTCATGAGACTTTAGGTTTTGAAATTTTTTCTCTGCCATATTTATTATTCCCTTTATGTTCGACGAGAAACCAGACGGGACCTTGATACTGTAAAGGACTTCAAAAAAGATTTCCTTCTCTTCTTTGGTAAGAGCGTAGCTAGCAGTACCTTCAAACAGCTCTGGGTGCATGCCGTCTCGGTCTTTTATACGTTGTTGGTCCTGCCGTGCTTCAGGTGTATCTTTGCTCTTCCCATACACGCCCAAGAAGCCTAGCAACGTCACGCAAAGATTCTTCGTCAGGTGCATCACGTCAATTGTAGAGCGGACCTCTAGGACTTTCCAATAGGGTAGCTCCCAAAATATAGATTTATTTTTCCACATGGGTGCATGTCTGACATCGTCCTTCGGAACAGATTGTCTACCAGGACCCTTTCCAAAGATTACTTTTAAATCCTTCACCATGTCAAATACATCATCACCAGTACGGCGGATAGGCTTACACCGGCTGTCTGCCTCACCATTGAAATGCTTACCTTTCTTTCTTAGGATGTGCGAGGGTGGAAGAAAACGACGATTCCCCGGGTACACATTCTTCTTACATTTATCCAAATATATACTTTCAGTATCGTTTAAACAGTGTGTGCATGCATTGTATCCCTTGTTTGTCTATCCTGAAATGTTACTAAGAGCAGGCCAATCATTGATTGTTATGAACAACAACGCTCGTAGGTCAAATTCCTCCTGCTTGTTCTCATCCCACACACGTACACCTTGTCCGTGCCACAACTGTAAGAGTTCTTCAACTAATGGCCTTAGGTACACATCAATGTCGTTGCCGGGTTGCTTCGGGCCTTGGATGAGCACTGGCATCATAATAAACTTCCGCTTCATGCACAACCAAGGAGGAAGGTTATAAATACACAGTCATAGGCCAGGTGCTATGACTGCAGCTCTGCTCCCCAAAAGGATTCATGCCATCTGTACTTAGACAAAACCATAAGTTCCTCGCATCACCTGCAAAGTCCAGAAACCCTCTCTCGATTTTTCTCCACTGCAACCCATCAGCGGGGTGTCTCAACATCTCGTCTTTCTTACGGTCTTCCATGTGCCATCGCAACAACTTGGCATGCTCTTTGTTCCTGAATAAACGTTTCAACCGTGGTATTATAGGAGCATACCACATCACCTTGGCAGGAACCCTCTTCATGCGGCGCTCACCCTCAACATCACCAGGGTCATCTCGTCTTATCTTATACTGCAATGCAGTGCATACTGGGCATGCATCCAAATTCTCGTACTCGCCGCGGTAGAGGATTTAGTCATTAATGCATGCATGTATCTTCTACACCTCTAATCCTAGAGGGCAGACAACCTTCTTTGCTTCGTAGGTACTGGCGGGCAGTTCGTTATTCTTTGGAAGCAACTTCTTCATTATTCTCAGCAACTTTTCAAATCCTTTGTCAGTCACACCATTCTCTGCCTTCCATTGCAGCAATTCCAGTGTGCTACCCAGTTTTTTGTGCCCATCTTCACAATTTGGGGACAACAATTTTTTGTGATCCTCTAACATCTTCTTGAACTTCAACGTCTCCCTTTCAGTTACGCATTCTTCCTGCGCATCAGCAATGGCCCGACTAAGATCATCATCGAGCAGATCTGATGCCCGTTCTTCATCTTTTTCTTCATCAATGTCTTCCATTGTAGTACCATCGTATTCAGGGTAGTCGTTGTCATTCTGTTCTTCTTCGTTGTCTTCCATCATAACCCCTCTTTCTCCGTGCTTGGTCCAACAATTATAGCCGGTCATGAAACCAGACCGAAACAGGTGGCTGTGAAGGACTCTTGAGGAAGAGTATTCTTTATGATTCTGACAGACACCACATGGACAAGACATAAAACCTCTCCGCTTGTTTGCCTCGGCCACAAGAAGAAAAGAATGCACGCCTTTAATGAACTCGTTAGAGAGTCGGTCAACGTACATCCATTGCCGGCTCATCTGCAATATATAATTAATTAAGTACATCAAACATAATCATAATTAATTAGTACTAATCTAAAACCAGCAACCGGGACTAAAGATATGATGAACCTTTAGTCCCGGTTGGAGGTACCAACCGGGACTAAATGTGGATGTGGAGACAACATGTCGACACTATGTCCTTAGTGGGCAGCACTAAGCCAGTAAATTAAATGCCGACACTATTTTGGGTGGGTGGCAGCACTATGCCAGCGTGAGTGTGTCGACATTATGTCATCAGTGCCCGACACTATGTTGTGCTGCTTAATCTATAAATATGTATGCATTCTTGTGAAGAACTGCAAGATGGTGTGTGAGACCAGGGACACCACTACGACGGAGCTTCTCGAAGATGTCTTAGGACCTCGTCCTCAGACATCTTCGAGGAGCTCGCCGTAGAGGCACTCTCTAATATGTGAAATTAGTTAGCTCTACCAGCATACTGATTTAGCTAGAGAAGATATAAACCGAAAGATGGTGTGGGAGAGCAGGGACACCACTACGGCAGAGCTTCTCGAAGATGTCTTAGGACCTCGTCCTCAGACATCTTCGAGGAGCTCGCCGTAGAGGCACTCCCTAATATGTGAAATTAGTTAGCTCCACCAGCATACTGATTTAGCTAGAGAAGATATAAACCTAAAGATGGTGTGGGAGAGCAGGGACACCACTACGGTAGAGCTTCTTGAAGATGTCTTAGGATCCCGTCCTCAGACATCTTCGAGGAGCTCGCCATAGAGGCACTCCCTAATATGTGAATTGTGATGTCTTCTTATCAAGCTTTTATGAATTAACCCTATCTTTGTTACAATTTTTTTAGTTTGTTGAACGCAGGTAGACGAAGAAGGATATTTTGCCCAGCTAGCTAGTTAGTTCGAATGATGAACTCACGCATGTGTGTGCTTCTAAAATCAATTTTCGAGACTCTATGTGCCAAAACAAGATATATATTGATAGAATAATCCACATATTGTGATATTTACCTTAGAGTTCCTTACATTAATATAAGATAGATACAATCTAAATATTGATATCATGCTATCACTGCAAAAATTACTACCAAACTAAATCCACAAATCCATCTATAAGACATAACATGAAATGAGCTAATATAGCAATTCACAAATCCACAAATTCATCTATAAGATAGAACATGCATTGAGAGTTCAAAGGATAAAGTTGCTCACCTTTTAGAACCTTTGGATAGATGGGGCACCACAAAATCTAGACAAATCTTGAAGAAAAAAAGGGCATGAACTCGAGCTTTAAGCAAGAAAGAGAGAGAGGAGAGCCACCAGCTTGAATGGTGGCTCGGGCAGGGGAAGAAGAAGATATAGCCAGACCATTAGCCCCGGTTCGTGTCTAGAACCGGGGCTAAAGGTCCACCTTTAGCCCCAGGTCGTGTAACAAACCGGGGCTAAAGGGTCTGACGCCCGACCCGGCCTGCCTGAAACCCTTTAGCCCCGGTTTATTACACGACACGGGGCTAAAGGTCCCGTTCGATCCGGGGCTAGTGTCTGCCACCCCCTAGGGCCAGTTCTAGCCATTGGACCGGGGCATTAGTCCCGGTTTGTAGCAAAACCGATGCTAATACCCCTGGACCAAAGGTCTGTTTTCTACTAGTGCCGGTAGACACCAACAATTATACAGAAGAAAATATAGCATATGTTGCACAAATGCAAATCGAGCTATATGGAAAAACATCGTGGAGCATATCAACCTCAACTTCTTCATGAATTGCATTGGGTGAATCTATAAGGATATATAACAATATATTAAAGCGCGTGGGATTCAGCCCCGTCCATGCACCCGGCCGTGTGGCACTGTTCGTGATACTCTTTCGTCCGTCGATCCTTGATCCAATGCTCCACGTTAGGTACTGTAATTCCTACTTTTGCTAAATGGTGTGGCGACACGTCGCACAATTGTCATTTTTCAGACTATAATTTTACACGGTAATTCCAATGGATGTTCTACTTTTGGCCAACGGCCTCATGACACGTCACACTGTTGTAATTTTACAGACTGTAAATTTCAATTGATTCTATACTGTTGGCCAATGCCTCACGACAATTCGAACAACTTACGCAGTGGCCAATGCCTCACGACAATTCGAACAACTTACGCAATAATAATTTTCAGATGGTTAATTTGTCGTCGGTAACCTTTTGACGGTCTTTTGTCGACAGTGCATGAACAATAATTTCTGACAATAATTATCCGACCTAAACAGATATTTCACCGTAATTTTCTGACATATGTATTTTTAGCCACCAATAATTTCTTCGGTCTTCCCCGTGGTGTCTTTTTTTTGCTTTTACATACTTTGACTAATAGTTTTTCAAGATGATTTTCTGTGTTTTTTTTTGCTTTTCCATACTTCGACTAATAGTTTTCCGAGATGATTTTTTGACTGTAATTTCCCAACCACAATTATCTGTATCTCCTTGGAGGTGAGTACTTACCCAACTGTAATTCTCTTGCAGTAATTTTTGTGGACTTATAGTCTATTCTTTGGCAGTAATTCCAGACACATTCTCCCAGTCGTAATTCCCCGTCTGTAGTTATTCCAAACATAACTCATCGACGGTCAGTGATTCTCTCTTTGTAATTCACCAGCAGTTATTCTTCTGCGATAATTTTCGGACACATTCTCATGTCCATAAATTCGTGATAGCCACCCACAGATAATTCCAGGCCACGATTCGCCATCAGTAGTGGGCGGTCTATCCAGATCCGTAGTTGTGGATCCCCCCAGATCTTGGCTCTAGGGTTCACCGGTGTTGTCCTCTTGCTCCTCTGGTTAGAGCTGCGGGCGGCAGCAACGACCACCGCATCGTCAAATAAAGGAAGGGTCCTGCTCTGCCTCTCTGTCTGGGTTGCTCCTTGGCTTCTCCATATTCCGACAGCCAGCCGTGGCGGTGAGGGGAAGAGTATGGGGAGTGATGTGGTTCTCGGATATGGAGGTGACAGGGGAGTTTTCAGCATGGCGTTTGTGCATGACACCGGGCGATGGTCAACCTCATTATTGTTTTGGCTTCATCTTCCTCAGGTCGGTCGTGGAGGCAAGGGGATGAAGGTGACGACAACATGGCGAATGGCCACATCCCTCGTCATCACACACGACCATCAGTTCTCCTCTTCAAATCAAGTGCTCCCCATCCTCCTAACTGACCGTGGCGGTGAGGAGGAGGATGGTGGTGGCTTGAAGAAGTCCAGTGAGCACTGCTGGCCTTATCTTCTGTAGCAAGCGGATCACGCGGTCGATTTCTTCATTGTTGCGATCTTCGCTCGGCATGGCGCCCCGTCTTCAACCTCCATCGAGGAGGTGAAAGGACAAATAATGTAACCTAGAGGGGGTGAATAGTCTTTTAAAATAATTTCGGTTTAGACTTTAATAAATGTGCAATAAAACTAACTTTTAATTTATCAAAGCACAAAATCTAAAACCACTAGGTTTAACTAAGTGCACCAACAACCTATGCTAAGTAAGACAAGCAACAAGGTGATATCAAGATATAATCCTTCAAGCACGATGACTATCACAATGTAAATTGCATAAGTAAAGGGCCCGGTTGTGAAATAACCGATGGACACGGAGACGATAATTTTTAACCCGAAGTTCACTTCCAAATAAGCTACATCTCCGTTGGAGAGGTGCGATGGCGCAATGCTCTCCGAACGCCATAAATGGATCACCTTGAGTTGTGGTGGCTCGATGCTCACCCAACGCCACACAAATGGCTCACCTTGAGGTGTGGTGGCTCACCCTATTCTCTCGTGAGCTTACCATAAAGGCTTACTCACGATCCACTATGGGACACTTGAGGGCGGTCACCGAACCCGTACAAGGCTTGGGGCAATCTCCACAACTCAATAGGAGGGCTCCCAAGAATCACCACAAAGGCCACGACCTTGAGAAATATCCACAACTCAATTAGAGGCCCCAAGGATATCACATCGCTACCACACAGCTCTCTAGGGTTCCAAGAACCCAAGAGAAACAAGCACAAGAGCTTGAACTCACCGAATCTCCGAGGAGACCTCAAACCTATGCACCAAATGCAAGAGGCAAGTCCTTCACTCTCAAATTCTACCAAAGCTATAAAAGCTATTCGAGGAATAAGAGAGGAAGAACACAAGAGAAGAACACAAAACTCTCCAAGATCTAGATCCTAAGGATTCCTTCACAAAGAAGGGATTTGGTTTGGTGGAGTTGTATACCTAGATCCCTCTCTCAAATCCCTCAAAAAGATGCAAGAATCATAGGAGAGGAAGGGGAGAGGATAAGATCTTCAAGGTCAACAATAGAGGAGAGAGAGAGAGAGAGAGACGGACCAAAAGAGCTCTTGCCCACAAAGGGGAAGAGGGGCCCCTTTTAAAAGGATCCCCGAATCTGACCGTTTGGGACGAAACATGCCTGGATGGTAGTACCGGTGACCCACTGGAAGTTCTGGTCAGCCCCGGCTCCAACGGTTCAAAAGCAGTTGAAATGACCTAGTTGTACTGGCCGGAAGTATCGCTCGACCCGGGCCGGAACTTCTGGCCGCTACTACCGGTCTACTATCGACCAGGTACCGATAAATAAAATGAGAGCAAATAGAGAGATGACTGTGGGGTGTCGTGAGCTGAGTTGAAGTGGGCCGAAATTTCCACCGATACTACCAGCGGCAAAATATGCTCGAGCAGAGGTCAACTACTAGCCCAAGTACCGGTAAATATGTATCAAAAGCAGAACGGGTGCTGTGAGCATTCCCATGCTCACCAGAACTAGCTCGGTACTTCAGCCGGTACTACCGGCACCAAATTGGCCTAGCAGTACTTCCGGTGAGGCAGCGGTAATTCTAGCCAGGGAAACTCTAGAACCAAAACAACCATAACTTTTGGATCCGAACTCCAAAAAGGATGAAACTAATTTTGTTGGAAAGCTCACCAAAATATTGGATACCGCATAGGGAGAAAATATCATGTATATATGTGAGATATCTCTCAAGGTGTGGAGCCGAGAAACCCACAAGATCAAAATCACAATAAGATATTAAGAGAAAACCATTTTTGATGAACTAGAGCTTGTTATGATGATAACCACCATCTCTAGATACTCTCATGTACAAGATCCAAACAACAACCAAGAAGGATGATGCTATATATGCAAAGGTTTGAGCTCTCCCGAAGAGATCGAACGAGCTACTCACTCGAGAGCCTCTCATGATAGTATGGCTATATATCCTAAACCTGGTCTCCCAACAACTACAAGAGAACGATAAAATAGAAAATCTATCAATATCATACCTTTGCCTTGAGCATTCCACTTGAGCTTGATACACATGATCTTGTATTCTTCAAGATGGAACACCTTTTTTGATTGCATTTGCTCGCGTTCGCTTGATGAAGACTTGTGAATTTCTCCCCCATAGTCCATGGGTAAACCTCTTCTTTGAATTTGTCTTCATCACTCCATGATCACCGAGGATGGCAAGCTTCAAGCATGAGATCTTCTAGAGATGACGCATCTTGAGTTTGCACTTCATTTATTGATGATGTCTTGAAGTTAGCCATGAGGAACTTCATCTTCTTTTTTAAGACACTCTTGATCTCTTCTTCTACTACTACATGATTCCAATAGGCACAAAGCCCTGGACATTGCTTCTTCTTATTTTTCAACCTTGAAACCAACACATGGCCCAAGTGATGCCAATGAACAAATCCTACAAGTGAAACTCAATTCAAACATTAGTCCAAAAAGGTTTTCATTAATTACCAAAATCACACATGGGTACACACATGCACTTTCAGGAGGCAGTGTGAATCCTGCTCCGGAGCTTGATGCCTCCTATTCTTAGAGTGGTTTCGTCTCCGGAGTCTTTGAGGTGGACGAAAGCAGCGATTCTACATTGGATGAGAGCCCCGGGATTCCAGTTCAGCAGGTTGACATTCTTTTGAGCTTGATGTGTACCCTGCGGATAGTTGGTTCTGGGAGTTCTACGGGGGTTGTACATACTATGATTAGTAGTTCAATGTGGAGAGTTAGGAAACCGACCCCTTTAGGGTGTCTTTCCCCTGTTCCAAGGACATGTTGACTCCTACTCGACACCCCTGGTATGCCTACTATATAACTACTAGGGGCAAGGGCTCCACAATTATACACATATATTATGCTCTGGGTTCTGAATAATAAGAAGAGAATCATACCCTACATCTTGTGTCTATTTTCTGTCTACTTTTATGTGTGTTACACCAACATCTCAATAGTTTGGAGGTGTATTAGTTTCAATCCCTTCAATGTGAAAATATGCAAAAAAGAAGATGTGATTTCCCTTAAGAGAAATGTAGTTGCACCTGCTAAAAATATAAGAAATAGAAGAAATTTTAGCAAATGGTTTGACTTTGTTGATTTGTTAAGTAAAGTACGTAATAACGAACAAATTAAACAAAAGCAAATGACCACTCCGGTTTGTGGCCCGGCATGAATAGATGAGTCACTATTCTCTCTAACCCAAGAGCGATTGGCACTCATCTTGGATCGTATTTGACAGAAGCTCCTACCACATGCCTTAAGTGGGAGGGAATTTGTCGACAGAGTATCTATGCTCCCGGCAGTATACTCTCCAAGACAGCTAGGTGGGCAAGAACGGTGAAAGTCAGAGATGATCTAGAAGCCTCATGTCAGACCCCTTTTGGAAGGCAAGATACATGTTTAAAATGAAAGGCTTGAAGCAAAAGAAATTAAGGTCCAACTTAGAAAATAAATGGGGCCTCTCCATTGCTTTGTATAAAGGGTACCTCAAGCTCCTCCAACGGGGACAGGTAGTCCAAGACCTATAGAAGCATTGCCCACGGCCATCATCATCATCACTAATCTTAAACGGATCTAGGGATCTTAAACCCTAGTCCATCCATTATATTATGAACATGTTCATAGGCCTACAATGTTTTTCTTCCTTTTTGTGTGCATGCTTATCTCCACTCATGTCGTGGTGGTGTCACGGCAGATGCCATGGATAGGCTAAAGGTGGGGACTAATACACGCTAGGGGAATCTAGGGAGGGATAGCGAAGTGATTCTCCACACGGTTGTTTGTATTTGCTTTGTTTCCAAGATTACAAGTGCTCCTAGAGCTGTGTTGGCAAGAGGAGGAAGAAGGAGCTCTCTTACTCTCACATACAGATCACACTCAGAACCCTAGCCAAAACAGAATAGCGGAACCCCTTCTACTGAAACCCTAGCCCCCCTTTTATAGAGGGAGCTCGGTCTCTGCCTAGGGCATACGTGGAGGCATATTCCTAAGAATATGCCTCCTCCCAAAGTAGTAAGCCGACCGGGGTGCTTTTCCCCCGCGTCACACATGAAGAGGCAACGTGAGCCTCTGCGGCGCCCGCGTCAGCCGACATGGGCGTCGTCACCCTTGTCGGCCACGCCCCGGTGGTCCTGCCCTTGCTCGCTTCGCTCAGGTAGTGCGTACAGGGGCTTCTTTTGACCAGCGAGATTCCTTCCTTCTCTTAGAAGCTAGATGTGACCCGGACCATAGTTGATCCGGCAACACCCGTTCCTGCATACAAGTAAAACAGACACCTCCGACTTACTCCTTAAGTCGGTTGAGACTTAGTCAGGCGAACGCCCCCTGGTCCGGGTTACCCCGTGATTCGGCCTGCCTTTAGGTGACCCGGCCAGCATCCGCTTTGGCCTTGCCGTACCTCGGCTAACTCGGCCTTTATACCCCGGCGTGACCCTACCCGGGGGTATCCCCCCAACATTAGTCCCCGAAGCTGGTGCGGTCTTAGCTGCCTTGGCCGCTAAGGCCACATCAGGTTCAATTCTGTGCTCCGGTCGTTATTGCCGAGTTATCTCTTTACCTCGGATTATATGGATTTACGTTCCCTTTGCACATTCCAAGTTTTCACTTGCCGGCCGGGTTACCACTTTAACTCAGACCTCATGGTTTTACTTTCCCTATGCACATTCCAAGTTTTCACTTGCTGGCCGGGTTACCACGGTTCCATCCGGGTCTTGTTTCCTTCTCTCGTACGCCAACCCATGTGGAGGGTAATCATTATGTTGTCTTATTTCAAGGGCGAGCACAGTAACCGCCGCAGTAATTGTCAGTTATCACTATGCGCGGGTCACGTCACGCCTGCCTGCTCGTTTACCGCATCACTGCGTCACGTCATGGGATCATCTCCGCTCTGTGGCCCTCCGTGTGGCTCCCCACTGATTGGGCGAGGCAGGTGATACACGGCCACTGCGTGTGGCTGATTCGCAGGATGTGATCCCACTCACCCCTTGAGGGAGTGGTTAAATAGCGGAGGGGCGCACCCCTTAGGATTTTTTCCCCTTCCACGCCCCTCTGCCCGTTGCTCTTCTCCTTCGTCTTCCTCGCGACCGCGCCGCCGCCAGTGCTCCCAAATAGCAGCGTCGCCGCCGCACTTTTCCCTCACACCTCTGCATCACAGCCACCGCTACGCAACTCCCTCGCCACGGGTCCTTGCCAATCTAGGCCTCTGCCCACCGCCGCCGGTAGCGCCAGCGAGGGCAGCGAAGACCAGATGATGGAGCAGGAGCTCATCATCGCTGAGCAGGAGATGGAGGAGGACTCCGCGACGGCAGACCGTGGTGCGTGGGCCGGGTCCTGGGTCTGCCAAGATGACTTAGACTGGCTGTACCGAACTAGACGCATCCCCGTCGGCGTCGCCGCTCGTCTCACTTCCTCCGAATTGGCCCCCTCACCCAATCCGGGTGAGTTCGTCGTGTTCTTGTCCCACTTCCAATGGGGCTTCGGTTTGCCGGTGAGCGACTTTTTCCGGGACTGGCTTAGTACCTACCAACTCCAGCCGCACCATCTTCATGCCAACGCCATCACCTCTCTTTCCGCTTTCGCTTCTATGATCGAAGGCTACGCCGGACTTTGGCCCACGAAGGAACTGTGGATCTGGTTTTTTGGCCTTCGTCGCAACATCATCCCAAACATCCACATAGAGCCGGAGGACAAGAAACTCACTCAATTCGGAGTTGTTTCCATCTCACCCCGGAGGCTTTCCGTTTTCCCCCGGGCCACCGGGATAGACTCCTGCAAAGGGTAGGCCCGGGCCTTCTTTTATGTCCGGAATACGGGCTCTGAAGACTTGATCCGCCTGCTTCCCTATACTCCGGGTCCACCTAACCCGGAACTGTGGGACGTCGTCCCCAAGAAGCCCACGGCCTTGGCCAACCAGGTTAACAAGAGGTTCACGGAGCTGAAGAAGCTCGGATTGCGCAATGAGGATGCTATGATCACTTTCGTGCGCAACCGCATTTCTCCCCTCCAGAAGCGCACCCACAAGGTGTGCCACATGAGCTTCGGCCGCGACCCCAACCGGACCTCATCCTTCGAGCTGAGCAACACGGAGATATATCGCCGGGTTAAGGCTCTCTTCACCACCCACAAGGACTTCTCCTCTGAGTGGACTTGGAGAATTGAGCATTATTGCCAGGATAGGCTTCCTCCCGCGGTAAGCTTCATGTTGCAAACTTACCCCAGACTAATTTCATGTCGGTTATTGTTGCATTTTTTGACTCTTTTGTTCGTTTCTTTTCTTCAGCTATTTCTTCAGCAGACCCTCGAGGACGGCACCGATCCGACCCTTAAGTGGGCGCCGGACCGGGAGACTCCGGATGAGGAAGAGCCGGACCAGGAGATGTTCCTCCCGATGACCGACGCCACAAAGCGACCCACCGGTAAATTCTCTTCTATTAGAGATTGGCCCAATGATGAAGATGACTCAAATGTCGAGGTGATTGAACCTGTTGAGGCTGTCCCCCTTTCTTTTGCTTTTCCGGCCTCAGCTAACCCCGGCGGGCACATCTACGAGGACCCTCCCCTTGCTACGGGCAAACCTGTTCTGGTAGCGCCGAAGAAGAAGCGCGGGGCTGCTCCAAGTTCCTCCTCCGGACCTCCTCAACCCGCTAAAAGGTGAAAGAAGTCCGGGGACAAGACTGCCTCCAAGCCAGCAGGCAAGGCCCCAACACGAAGGGCTCGGAAACCCAAGGAGGCCCAAACCTCGGATGCGTAAGTCATTTTTCCTTCTGTAATTTGCTCTTCCTTGCATTGTTGTAATTTCTCTTCTGACATTATTCTCTTTTCAGGGCTCCGGTGGAGGTCCCTCAGAGTGGATCTAGCATCTCTTCACCCTCCAACCTAGCCCTTCTCCCCCTCGTGACGACGAGTCACGTCCACTGAGCCCTATTCCAGAGGGTTCTGCCGCTGCTTCGGGTTCTGCTCCACCTCGGCAAGAGGAGGGTAACCTTGGAGCGGGGGAGACCGGCCTAGCCGAGGCGACGACATCCACCACTTCGGCTTCGCCGCAACCAGCAGCCACTGAAGCTACCTCGGCACCAGCACCAAGCCCGGTAGCAAGAAAATCAGCAGCTGCACCAAGTCCAGCAACAAGAACACCAGCACCAAGCTCCTCCGCCTCGTCTGAGTCTTCTCAACCTCGGCGAGGAACTACCCCGGTAGCTCCTAAGGGGAAATCCACTGCAACGACTTCCTCTTCCTAGCAAGCCAAGGGAAAAAAGGCTCCGGACGCTACCAAGCCAGCATTCGTCGAGGCTGGGCAGCGTACCCTCGCATCAATGCTTCCCAAGAAAGCTCCTGCAGCGAAGGACGCCCCTGCCGAGCCAACTGATGCACAGCAGATGGTTCTGCACACCAGTCCAACCCTTGCCTTGGTTGAGAGGAAGGAAGCGCACGCGAAGGGCTTGGTGGCGCCCCATATGCCCACTGGCGAGCGGTACCCTCCGAGCTTGATTGAATTTGTCATGAATTGGAACAAGGCAGAGGTAGTTCAAGACGCTGATCTCCTAGAGAAGTTCAGCCCCGCCGAGTTTTCCGCCCAAATGAACACAGCCGCTAAGGCAATTAACCTCGCCGGGCGGATGATGGAGGTACGTCGCTTCCCCTTTACATGCTGTAGATAATAACCATTAGTCCCCGAGCCTCCGGGGGAGTAACTTGTTACTCGGCCGGATGCTCTTTAGAAAACTAACGTAGCTCCATGAGAACTTCGAATATGCACACACCTAGAGCCGGGTTAAGTTCGACTTGGCCCGGATTTTAGTACACTTCGAATATGCACACACCTAGAGCCGGGTTAAGTTCCACTTGGCCCGGATTTTAGTATACTTCGAATGTGCACCCACCTAGAGCCGGGTTAAGTTCCACTTGGCCCACATTTTAGTACACTTCGAATATGCACACACCTAGAGCCGGGTTAAGTTCCACTTGGCCCGGATTTTAGTACACTTCAAATACGCACACACCTAGAGCCGGGTTAAGTTCCACTTGGCCTGGATTTTAGTACACTTAGAATATGCACACACCTAGAGCCGGGTTAAGTTCCACTTGGCCCAGATTTTAGTACACTTCGAATATGCACACACCTAGAGCCGGGTTAAGTTCCACTTGGCCTGGATTTTAGTACACTTCGAATATGCACCAAGCTAACTTATGTTTCTGTATCCCTTTCAGGTGACCACCAATCGCCGGAGTGCTGAATTCCAACGCTTGCTGGATACCCACAAGATGCTACACGCAAAGCAGGCTGCACGTATCACGGAATATGAGAAAAGGGGTAAATTTCTTCCTTATCGTTTCTTCGTTTTTCTTCATCTTCTTCTGCCGAACTAATCTCATCATTTGGTTTCCGCAGCTGGGGTGGAGGCTGAGAACACGATTATGCAGAAAAATCTAGAGCAGATCAAGGGTAAGTCATACCTGTCCGAACTTGTAGTGCTTTCCACTTCCTTTTCTCCTTGGCTCGGCAAACATTCATACCTCGGCTCTGCCGGGTCAACATACTATTTCAGCATCGCTTGAAGATAGTGTGCCCGTGCCTAATATGATGCTGCATTTTCTCGAACAAGCAGGGCAACACCAAGCCGAGCTTAAGAAGAAAGATGATGAGCTCGCCCTCCTCCGGACCAAGGACGATGAGATCGCCAGGCTCAAGGCTGAAATGGAGAAAATGAAGGCCCAACACCAATCCGAACTCCAAAAGGTTGGTCAGAATTACACAGAAGAGCACGAGCGCCTCAATCTCCAGATCACCAAGGACCAGGATCTACTCAAGGAGTCCGGCATCCAGCTTGGGTCGGCGAATCTGAGCTTGAGCAGCTTCGGAAGAGACGTGATGACTGCACCGGGGAGTTGACCCGGATCCTCAGCCATATATCACGTAAGTTCCTTTCCCTTTTCCGACCTACTTCTCCAGGTTACTTCATATGTCTTTTCTTGACCTTCTTCCTTTGCCTCGTTTCTAGG
The DNA here is from genome assembly GCA_910589775.1 of Avena eriantha. Classification (NCBI taxonomy): domain Eukaryota; kingdom Viridiplantae; phylum Streptophyta; class Magnoliopsida; order Poales; family Poaceae; genus Avena; species Avena eriantha. Next base: position 22,232,626 of record OU342745.1, read on the forward strand.
CAAATTTCCAGAGGGCACTGCTATTGCGAGCGCAGCAGTTGCCGACTTCTGCCGAGAAAGGGGTACTTCGGCCGCTCCTGATGGTGAAGGGATTCCTTATGACCTGGAGGACCTGTTGGTCAGCTTGTCATCTCGCGTGGAGCTCATAAAAAATTACGGCAAGGACATCCTCGACGTTGCAGTTCGCATCTTCAACACATTCTGGCCCGGCGAAGATGCCCTGGAGACCACCGCAATTCTCATTGAGAAGCTAATGGAAACTGAGACCCAGCTCGACCTCTGGAGAGAGTCCGCTGGACGTGCCGCAGCTGATACCATTCTTCACCACATACTCACGTGGTATGAGAAGATCAATCTCAACCTCCTGACACGTCTGCGCACAGGATCCAGATGGACTAATGACCCGGAGTGGGTAGCTCGGCGCCAGGCTTGCGCCCATAGCCTCATCGAATACGCTCCCATTCATGAATGGGTTGAGGGGCCGAGCTTCCTGGAAGCCGCTGGGGACAAAGAGGTTGAACACGATGAAGATGGCTCGGACGGTGAAGGAGAAGATGACGCCTCGGATATTGAAGGCAGCAAAGACGATGCCGAACTTCCTCCTCATGCTGGTCCTTGAGCGAAAACACTTGAAAATTTATCAGATCCCCGGTATGCCGGGTGGAGTTGTATTCCAGACACATGTGATATTTTGCTACTAAGTTCTTATGCCGGATTAACTTGGGCGTAGTCCCCGAGTTTCTTTTTCTTGTTCGTTCAATCTCTTGGCTCGGTTCATGTCTACCTTGATTTGGTTTTACGACTTACGAATCCGAGCTTCAAAAATTTTCTTAACAATACTAGGAAACTTTTAGACTTAGCTCAAAAATAAAATTGCACAATAACTTGAAAATAAATACAGGGTTAGTCCGAAAAAAAAATGTCGGCTCGAATAAATTCTTTTCCTTAGTCGTTTTTCATGTGCTATGCAATTCCAAACTTGTTCTCTTGCTTGCCATGAAGCCAATTCTTGTTGGACAGCAGCAAGTCGAAGAGTTGGGTTCTTGGTGCTCACACATTACTAATCCGAGTTAAGTAGAATAACTTATTCCAGCTAACGCACAAAAGACAACAAATATTATTAAGGCAGTCCCCGAGTTACTGCTCGAGGTGCCAACATTTCATTGATAAGCTCATTGCCGACATACATACCGACATATGTTGAAGACTCGGATACATACACTTCTTAGCTAAGTGTAGAAAGGACGAAGTAGAGCTATATTCCATGGTCGCTTGGATTCCTCTCCGGACCTGTCCGCCTTGTTCTTTTCCTGTGGCTTTGCATCTATAAGGTAATAAGAATCATTGTGCAATGCCTTGCTCACGATAAACGGCCCTTCCCATGGGGGGATAATTTATGCATGCCAGGAGTACGTTGTACCAACCGGAGCACCAGATCGCCTTCCCGAAAGACTCGGGGGCATACTTTCCAGCTATGATAGCGTCGGAGATTTTGCTGATATATGGCGGATCTGGACAGTGTCAGTTCTCTCGCTTCTTCCAGCAGATCAACATCATTTTGCCGGGCTTCTTGCACTTCGGCTTCTGTGTATTGGGTGACCCTAGGCGAATCATGCTCTATGTCGGCTGGTAATACAGCTTCTGCCCCATATACCAGAAAAAACGGCGTATAGCCTGTTGATCGATTCGGAGTTGTTCTTAAACTCCACAGTACCGCTGGTAGTTCTTCTATCCAGCACACCGCTAATCTTTGCAGCGGCTCAATGAGTCGGGGTTTTATCCCGGATAATACTAATCCATTGGATCTTTCCACTTGTCCGTTCGATGGGGGTGGGCTACCGAGGATACGTCCAGCCGGATCTTCTTATCCCGGCAAAAACGCGCAAATGATCCTTCCGCAAAGTTTGTGCCATTATCAGTTATGATACTGTGTGGATAACCGTATCTCAAGATGATGTCTTTGAGAAACGTCACGACCGTAGCTCCATCACATTTTCTCATGGGTTTTACCTCAATCCACTTCGTAAACTTGTCCACCATTACTAAAATGTGAGTCATATTTCCCCTTGCCGGTTTAAACGGGCCGACCATATCCAAGCACCATACGGCAAATGGCCAAGTAATTGGTATGGTCTTGAGTTCCGACATCGGCATATGTGTCTTGGTAGCGTACCTCTGACAACCATTACATTTTCTCACCAGATCTTCTGCTTGCTCTAAGGCACTTGGCCAGTATGCTGAAAAGCTTTTGCTACCAAGGCTCGGGACGAGGCATGATGCCCGCATTCCCCCTGATGTATATCTCGGATGATTTCAAGCCCTTCTTTCGGGTCAACACATTGCTGGAGGACATTGGTCACACTTCTTTTGTATAGTTCGGAATTGATAATCGTGTAAGCCTTTGCCCTCCTCTGTGTTTGCCTGGACAGCACTTCGTCAGTGGGTAACGTCCCATCTTTCAGGAATTGAAATATAGGTAGTGCCCAAGCCGGTATTGTTCGCACAGGGAACACATCCTCATCAATCTCCATCTGATCCACCGGCATAACTTCAACCGGATCACGCTGAGCAGTCCCCGGGTCTTGTGAAGCAGTCCCCGGGTTTACCAAAGTAGTCCCCGGGTCTTGTGAAGCAGTCCCCGAGTTTACCGAAGTAGTCCCCGGGTTTGCCGAGGCAGTCCCCGGGTTTCGCGCACCACTTCCCATGTCAATGTCCATGGGCACAGCTCTGGATTCTGTGTCCTCCGGGACATAGATTGAGTCGGTTTCTGGGGAGGGCCTGATGGATGGTTTCCTGAGGTACTCTAATGCTACACCCGATGGAATTGCTTGTCGGGTTGACCCGAGCTTTGACAGCATGTCGGCAGCCTCATTTTCCACCCGGGGTACATGGTGAAATTCGCATCCCTTAAAGTAACCAGATATTTTTTGCACATGAAATCTGTACAATGCCATGTTTGGGTCAAGGGCATCTCACAGTCCCGACACTTGCTGCATCACCAAATCCGAGTCGCCAAAACATATGATCCGACGTATCCCAATCTCTTTTGCTACCTTGAGCCCGTGCACAAGTGCTTCATACTCAGCGACATTGTTTGATGCCGCGAAATGGATCTGCAGCACGTACTTCAACTGGTCCTTCTTTGGCGAAGTAAGTACAACTCCGGCACCTAGCCCGGTTTTGGTTTTTGATCCGTCAAAGTGCATCCGCCAATAGTTCGGATCGGGTAGTGGCGGTTCGTATTGCACCTCGGCCCAATCCACGAAAAAGTCCGCCACAGCTTGGGATTTGATGGCTTCTCTTCTATCATATTGCGGCGCATAAGGAGCTAGCTCAATTGCCGGCACCTTTCTATTGCATACCTCGGCCGGCACTTTGCTCTTGCCTTGGTATATTCCGCTGCTGCGGTTGTCCTGCGCCTGCCGAGTTTCGCTGTCCGGCATTGCCATTGACGACGTTTCCTTGACCGGCATTGCCTTGGTCGCGGTTACCTCGGCCAGCTTCACCTCGGCTCACACTTCGTCGATCATCATTTTTCTGAGCTTCTTTTCCTTTCCCTGCCCGCGTTGGGTTATACAGGACGATCTGTTTGTTCCTTCTAGCCGAGGTTACTACCTCTTCTCTCCTTGGACCACCATGAGGAGACGATGCGGCTCCTGCGGATTTCTCCGGGTTACCCATCACCGAATGGACGATCTTGGAGGCTCCAACTCTTTCCGGGTTAGCTCTGAGTAGTTCTTCGTTTTGCCTGTTCGCAATCCGAACCAGCTCATTAACCCTATCTTGTTGTCTTTGGCGAGCCTCACCCGTCAGACCCTCTAACTCGGATGCAGCTGCATCCGCTGCTCTGAGGTTCTTTGCCGGGGTACTATACCTCGGCAGCCCCACGGACAAACAGTTTTCTGATTCCTCAATTCCAGCATCACCCTCTCTATTCATCTCGCTCATGAGATTTCTTCCCTTCACTTTTGCAGTGTCAACTTTGTTCGCCTTTGCGTACTCACGCAGCGTCATATTCAACGACTGCTGAGCCGCGGCTATTTTCTTTGCGCCCTCTAGTATTTTTTTCCTAGTTTCTTCTAGCTCGGCCTGCGCCCGAGCCGGATCTACTGCTGCTACCATAGGGTTTGCCAAGCTATCCATTGCTTCCCTCAACACATTCTCTGGCCTCTCTAGTGGAGGACCTCTACCTTTCCTAGCTGCCTTAGGCGTTACCTCCGGATCTGGCGCCGGATCCTTGCTTGCGCCTACACCTAGTGCAGTCATCATCACCTCTGCATGGTCCGGGGAACGAGCGATACACACCCCGCGAGCCACAGTGAGGGACGGCTCTCCAGCCTCGACGATGTGGCGTGGATGGACACAAGACACGTCCACAGCAAGGTAGACCTTGTGCGCGCCGAGCTTGACGAAGAGGCCATTGCGCGGAAGCGGACGCGTGCCGAAATAGCCAGCGTTGTCCTGACGAAGTCCAGCGCTCCAAAGCGCTGAACAAGCCCGGAGACGATGCGTTCGCCGGTGCCGATGAAGTTTCCCGTCCGGATCTTGACCCCTGCTAGCGCCGCTAGCCCCACGGTGGGCGCCAACTGTCGTGGTGGTGTCATGGCAGATGCCATGGATAGGCTAAAGGTGGGGACTAATACACGCTAGGGGAATCCAGGGAGGGATAGCGAAGTGATTCTCCACACGGTTGTTTGTATTTGCTTTGTTTCCAAGATTACAAGTGCTCCTAGAGCTGTGTTGGCGAGAGGAGGAAGAAGGAGCTCTCTTACTCTCACATACAGATCACTCTCAGAACCCTAGCCAAAACAGAATAGCGGAACCCCTTCTACTGAAACCCTAGCCCCCCTTTTATAGAGGGAGCTCGGTCTCTGCCTAGGGCATACGTGGAAGAATATGCCTCCTCCCAAAGTAGTAAGCCAACCGGGGTGCTTTTCCCCCGCGTCACACATGCAGAGGCTACGTGAGCCTCTGCGGCGCCCGCGTCAGCCGACATGGGCGTCGTCACCCTTGTCGGCCACGCCCCGGTGGTCCTGCCCTTGTTCGCTTCGCTCAGGTAGTGCGTACCGGGGCTTCTTTTGACCAGCGAGATTCCTTCCTTCTCTTAGAAGCTAGACGTGACCCGGACCATAGTTGATCTGGCAACACCCGTTCCTGCATACAAGTAAAACAGACACCTCCGACTTACTCCTTAAGTCGGTTGAGACTTAGTTAGGCGAACGCCCCCTGGTCCGGGTTACCCCGTGATTCAGCCTGCCTTTAGGTGACCCGGCCAGCATCCGCTTTGGCCTTGCCGTACCTCGGCTAACTCGGCCTTTATACCCCGGCGTGACCCTACCCGGGGGTATCCCCCCAACAACTCATATGCTGGTCTAAGTCTATGTCCGCATGGGGATGACATTGTTCGAGTTTCTTCAACTCTCGGCGTTGCGTTCGTTCATATAACTTGCTAATCTATACATGTCTTGACTAGTCAAATGGAACAAAAGAGTAGGTGGCACAAGTTAAAAATCACATTGTTCATTCCATGCTAGCTCATAGATCCGTCTTCCCTCAAATTGGTATGTTCATCGTTCATATGTGTATCCTGATCAATGTGCATCCAGGGGATAGCATCGCTCGACTTTGTTCAACTCTCGATGTTGCGCGAGTTCATATATCTTGCTAAAGCTACATGGGTCTCAACCAAGGAAGTTTCAACAAAGGATGATTGTTTGTGACACCAAGGTAAATCTTGCAATCATACTATCACCAACAATATCATATCACGTTATCCAAGACCTAAAGAAGTGTTGCAGTCATCAGCATCGTCTGAAAGCCTAAATCCATCCACGGGTCTTAAACCCTAGTCCGTCCACCATAGCCTCATACAGATCATGTTTTACATCTCAGAGAGTCCCTAGATGGATTGTAATACCTCTTTGTACATCATATAATACAAGAGAGCTAGACGGGAGTAGGGATGTCACCCGCATCTAGCGGGTCCGCACTTGGGACATCGGTGTCTACGTCCCGTGAGTTCCATCTGTAGATCTAAGATCCCTCAACCGCTACAAGTTTCATGTGCTCTCACATGTACTCTCACAATGCCGTGACACCACCGAGGTTTTTTGCCTCGACTGAAGCCACCCATGGATGAAGGTAGGCTAAATGGATTGGCCATTGGCGTGCGTATGCACATATATTTCCCTAATTTTTTCCATTATATTGTTTATTATTCTCAAAACATATAAATTGTTGCAAATCACTTTAATAAAATATATCCATTATCAATTTTAGAGGAAAAACAAATATTATTTTGGTTTAGTTTATTTATATGGTTTGAGAAATTCTTCATGTATATATATGTTCACTAGTGAAAAAACCATGTAAATTACAACACTATTTTGTGTCATATGTGATACTTTATATACTAATATATTTTTTAAATGTTCAGCTTTATCTAAACAAATATTCAAGGCTGCCAAAATAAAATTCTTACGTATTTTAGAAAAAAAAGGTTCTCGTGTTTTTGAATGAGTGTTCATATATATAAAAACTAATATTCATGGCTGTTAAATAAAGCCGGTGATTGTACAAAGGCTCGTATATTTGTTCCAAAAAGGTAAAAGATAAAATATAAAAAGAAATGATTACTAGAATCAAGATGTAGAAGTGAAAATTAGAAGACAGGCAAAAGGGCAAGAGAGAGAGAGAACCAGCATTTGGCCATCCCAACCTATCGCTTCAGACCATTCAGAACCCCCTCCCCCTGACCCCGTGCGGCTGTCGTCGGACCGCACCGGGCGGCAACCATGCCGCCATCTCCCCACCCCCTCCCTCGAGCTCATCTCCCTCCTCCGCCGTCGGTGGCTCATGTCGCTGGGCAAAGCCCCTGCGGCGTGGCATCGGCGGTCTTCATCCTCGCGCCACCACGTCATACCAGATTGCAGCGGTGGCCTGCCCTTAGATTCCCGGTGGTGATGGCGAGGCAGCGGGGGCCAAGGTGCGATGCCGGCGGATCTGAGGTGGCGGGGCTGGTGGATTTCTTAGCTGGGGATTGGCCCAGATCCAATTAGGGCCAGCTTCGTCGTCGACCGGTGAAGCCACGCGGAGGCCTTTTGGGTACTGCTCCGCATCATGACGACGCCTGGGGTGGAGGCCTTGGGCCTGGTGGTGGTGGTCATCTTCTCCGTCAGAGGTGGTCGGCCTGAGGCTAGTTCGGTGGATCCCGGGATCCGTCATCTAGTCCCGGCAGCGAGGCGGGGAGATCTAGGTGCCGGTGAAAACCGAGCCGTTGGCGGGCGATGGCGGTGTTACCACGTCGTTACCTTGATGAAGGCATCGTCGTGCACCTATTGTCGACCTAAACCGTGCTACTCTAGGGGAAACCCTAAGATCTTCGGATCAGGCAATGGCGGTGTCGCGGTGTCGTGTTCTCTCTTGTGAGCATCGCTTGTGGAGCAGCGCTGGATGGAAGAGTGTCAACACCCGGATTTTTAATCCCAGATGCCTGTTATGCCATACATCGCAATGCCAGGATTACCATTTTTGCGAGACATAACATATTGGAGATCACAGTACATCATCCATTACAAACTATAATAAGGTCTTACACAAATAAAGGATCTCATGATCTAGTCTTAATACAAACAAGTAGCGGAATAAATAGCGTAGCGGTGGGGTCCATCTTCAGAGTCACGGGCAATGCTGACGATGGAAGATGATCCTAGTTGTCGTTGTCGTCCTGCTGTCCTCCTTCAGGGTAGTCCTCCTCATAGTCTAGCCACGGGAATAGCCAGGGACAAAGCCATGAGTACTCTTTAAGTACTCGCAAACTATCACTAACAAGTAAGGTAGTTCTAGTAGGAATACTAACTCTAAGTTTATTTGTAAAGTTAAGTTTGAAACCTAAGCTGAGTTCAGAAACAAAGAAAGATAAAATAAAGTTTGAAATCACCTAAGTGGGAACTAAGTTTTCATAGTCACAACCATGTTGTGGTCAAGTCATGTCACAATTCATTTCATAAGTCATTTTGGAAACATCTGACAACGAAACAGTATGGCCACTCCAACTGTCCACAACCGCGGACATGGCTATTCGAATAGTTTGACACTCTGCAGAGGTGGTACACTTTCACCACAAAATTCGATACATCTGTTAGGGGTAACCCTGAATCATCATACTTAGTATGCAAATAATCAAACATAACCTTTCCTTTACACACTCTAGTATAAGCACCTCTCCTATGAGCTTGGCCTCCCAGCCATGGCCATCTGCCATTTTGGGCACTGCATAGGTGGACAACATTGAGAGGTAGCCTCAGCTCAAACCTCTCCCGCGAGGGAACTAATACTAATGCATATAAACTTCCGGCTAAGCCTTATCCAATTTAGGTATTGTGGTTGTATGGTAAATTTGGAATGGTATCTCATCCGAACCCAACCATCAATTTTTATAAAAGGGCTAAGGCTCATGCCTCAATACTTTCATCATCATAAACCATTTGTGTTTCTCAACACATGTCAAAACATCTCAATAGAATGACTCATCATTCCAAGGTTTTCACAAGTCATTTTCACCAAGTACTCCCATCTAAAGTGATCAAGTTTTTGGTTTAGCTCTAGACTACAAAGTTAAGAGTGTTCACTAATGTGGGATGCTAATATCAATCTCATGCCATAGAATGACATCTAAACCTAACTAGATAGGTCAAGTTTTATACTCTTTATGCTATCTACAACAAGGTAAAGAACTTTGGGTAAAGTAAAGAAAGTAAAGCTTGTAAGTAAAACTTGGAGTAGGTATAAGTCAACATGTATAACCAAGCATGCCTAATGCATCTTGCTTGATTTAACTTGCATCTAGTGATGGCTTGCTAAGTATAATACTTGCAAGTGTTAGCTTGCCAATAATAGCTTGCATTGGTTGGTGAAGTGGTTGAAATTCTCTTCCTCCTCTTATTGGTAGAACTCCTCCTCCTCGAAGACTTGTTCTGTACTATCGTCTATAAATACATACGGAATACACAATCACCAAACCATACTTAACTAGTCTATTTAGCACACTAAGGCACACATTTTATGATCTAGCATCATCACAATCATCACAAGGTTTAATGAACTAGTTTTATTTATTTTATTTGATAAAAGTAATTTCTACTCATTGAAATTAACTAAGATTTAATATTCTCCAATTAAAATATGGGATCATGTGGAAACATGTCATCGCCACATATTCTACTATATGGGAATGTGAATTAAAGGTTTGATCACATTTTAATAAGTTTAAGTTTAATATTTAATGATTTAAAGTGACTAGAAATGCCTATATAGCATTATTTTGGTACTAGTACAAAGTCACTGCATGCAAACCTTAATATTATTACATATTCAGATAGGTTTGTATAAAGGTGATTTTTGAGAGTTCGAATCAACTCAAAAGCTATTATGGTTGATTTTAGAAAAATGTTTGAATGTGAAAAAGCTTATGTCTTGTTATTTTTGCTAGGAGAGATCTATAACTCTAATTGATTTAAATCCAATGGTATTGGATAGATATTTAAATTACCTTTTCAGCAAAATTGGAATCACCTCATTTGGTTCAATAGATCTTTCTGAAATGATTTTTGAACTAAGGGACCGAATCTAGATTAAGTCTAAATAGATAAATCTAAATTTGAATCTACTGGGTTGCGCGGGAACACTAATGGGCCGGCCTAGTCTCACTCCGTGGCGCTGAGGACAGCTGACAGGAGGGTCCCACATGTCAGTGGCTCTTTAAATGCCAAGCGGTACGGGGCAACATGGACAGTATGATTAGAACTAGGATCTACGGCTCACGTTCATCGTCGACGACGAACACGTCGCCGACGAGATGGAAACCTAGCGGCACTGTGGGGGTGCAGTGGGGGCATACCAGGGCTCCAGCTAGTGCGCGATGGGGGCATTTGAACGAGGAGATGACTGTGGGCTCAGGCGAGGTCGCGGCACCTCCGGGGGAGGACGAAATCGACGGGGGCGTCTCCTCCACTGCTACGGCTATCTCCGGTGAAATTTCGACGGTTGGCTGCTCGAGCGGCTTCGGCGAGAGGTGGGGAAGGACTAGTGGAGAGAGGGGAGCTGGGTGGTGTGAACAAATGGTGTTGGGGAGGCTCCCTTATATAGGCTCGGCGAGGCGGCAGAGAAGCATGGGCGGAGCTCGTTGGTGACGACGGCACAGGGTGCTATCGGCGTGGCAAGGTAGGCGGACAGTGGGCGGTTCCCTTGCGGTCAGCTAGGGCTTAATGGTGACGCTAGGTGATGCGCTCGACTTTCGACGTAGAGCTCGTTGGGAACCCCAAGAGGAAGGTATGATGAGCACAGCAGTAAGTTTTCCCTTAGTTATGAAACCAAGGTTTGATCGAACCAGTAGGAGCAATGAAACACCCCAAAGGTGTTACTAGCTGAGCTTTGGCAGGGCGCACTACCGGTGCCAGTAGCAACGTGGAGACCTGCACAACACAACCACAGAACTTTGTCCCCAACTTGCGATGAGGTTGTCAATCTCACCATGTTTTGCGGAAAACAAAGGATTAAACGTATCGAATGGAAAGAAGTAAAAGTTTGCAGAAAGTAAACACAAAGCAGAAACAGTTTATAGATTGTATGTAAAGAAAAGGACCGGGATCCATAGTTCACTAGAGGTGGCTCTCCTTAGATAGATACCATGCTGGGTGAACAAATTACAGCGGGGCAATTGACAAACACCGAGAAAGCAATACATGCATATACTAATCATCTTGACTCCTTTGAGACTTGATTGGGCATTACAACATAATACATAGACCGCCATCCAACTGCATCTATGACTAATAATCCACCTTCAGGTTATTATCCGAACCCCCTCCTGTATTAAGTTGCAAGCAACAGATTATTGCTTTACGAACTGCGTGTAAAGTAAACAATACGATTGTTCTATGAACAAAGGATTGTTGTTTTCTCCCTAGTAGCAACAGCACATCTAGTACCTTAGAGATTTATGTCACTTCCCCAGATTACCAGAGGCATGAACCCACTATCGAGCATAAATACTAACTCTTCGATTTGCTAGCATCTACTTGGGAAAGATAGCTACTAACAACGGAAGGCATGCAAGATCTCAAATAACAAAGACATGATAGAATCAATAATCAATCTGAAATAGCATCTCAATATCCATCGGATCCCCGCAAATACAACATGTATGAATTACAAATAGATGATCTTGATCATGAACGGAGCTCACAAGATCTAAACATGAAAGCACAAAGGAGGAGAACCAGCCATCTAGCTACTACATGGATCCGTAGTCCAAGGATGAACTACTCACGCATCACACCGGAGGCTTGCTTGGTGATGAAGAAGGCCTCCAGGGTGAATTCCCCTCTCCGACAGGGTGCCGGGAAGAGCTTCAGATCCCTCCCGATCTAGGGATGGAGATGACGGCGGCTACAGACTCTTTCATGGATTTTTGATCGGGTCCTTAGGGTTTTCGTCCCGAGGGCAATATATAGGCGGAAGGAGAGGCCGAGGGGGTGCCAAGGCTGGCCTCACCACCCCCTGGCACGGGCCAGGCTGGGCCGCGCGGCCAGGTGGTGTGGTAGCCCCTGGTCCCTCTCCGTCTCGTATTCTGGCACTTGATCACTTCCAGAAAAATAGGCACTTTGGCTTTTGTCCCGTCCAATTCCGAGAATATTCATTTTTTGACTTTCCTGGAACCAAAAACAGCAGAAAACAGGCAGCTAGCATTGTGGCTCTTGTTAATAGGTTAGCCCAAGAAATCATATGAAAAGTACTCCAAAGTTGGAACAAAACACAAGAAACTGGATAAAACCAAGCATGGAACATCAAAAATTATAGATACATTTGCAATGTATCACTAGGGGCGGTGGATTGCGGTCAGGAGCATCTCGCGCTCTGAGCGACAGAGGTGGTGCTCGACGTGATTCCCGGCGACTGTGGGTCATGCGGCGGGAGAAGAGCGTGTCTGGCGGGGTGAGGTGGTCAAGGCGGAGCGGCGTGCGCGGGCTATGGTCGAGGCACGGCGTGTGCTGCCTTGCCGGGGATGGTGCTCTGGCATGCGTTGGCGCGGCGCAGAGGCTTAGTGCGGGGCTTGTCCTCGGTGGTCCAGGGGATGGTTGTGGCCGTGTGGTGGACCGTGGTCGGCGGTGTGATCACGCCTTCCTTCCTGGAGCGGCAGAGAGGGGCTGGTGGTCTCCTGCGAGCTGCCCATGCTCGACCGGCGGGCATGGCGTCGGGGTGGCGGTGCACTGCTGTCCTAGGCCATTTGGTAGGTCTTTGATGGCCTGGTTGGGGCTAGGGGAGACAAATATGGTTAATGGTGCTCATATGGCTCGACCAATTTGGATCAAAACGGTATTAGTTAGGCAGGTTTGATTCTGCTGAGAAGCTGCTCGACACAATGGCCGCATGAACCAAATTCTTGAATTTTGAAATGAATTTTGGTGGAGTTGTTGGTCTCATGCTTGAGCATCTTTGGTTGCTGGGATTTGTCAAGTTGGAGTCATTTGAGTGGTTTTTGAAAAAGTGTGATCTAGGTACATACACTTGGTTCCATTTTCAAATGTCTTTTAAATTTAGAGTTTGAATGTTTTTGGAAGATCACAAAGTGGGCCTTGGTACATCTTAACTTGTACTAGCAAGGGGTGCAAATATCCACAATTGTTCCTGTTTGAAATTGAGTGCTAGGAACACCCAAAGTGAGCTAGTTGATTAAAATGGCAAAAGTGACCATTTCCATTATTAATTCTTTTTTATTTCTTTTTCTTTGGATTTTGCTTGGGAATGATCTAGATGATGTGGCATTCATCTTAGAGTCATTTTACAACCATTAGAACAAACAATCATGGCAACTCACATCAATTCCAATTTTAATGCAACACACATATGCATTCTTATTTCTTTTTATGGGAAAAAGTTTTTGTTAACCCTAAATTGGGTGATTTGGATCTTGATTAACCTTGGTTAAAGTTTTGGGATGTTACAAACCTCCCCCCTTAAACAAAATCTCGTCTCGAGATTTAAGAAAGAAAACTAGGAACTAAAGAGATCTGGGAACTCAGTCCTAATGTAATCTTCTCGTTCCCAAGTGGCTTCTTCTTCGGTATGGTTGCTCCATTGAATCTTGAGAAACTTGATACTCCGGGTCCTGGTGGTTCTGTAAGCTTCTTCCAAGATACGGATGGGCACTTCACAATACGTCAGATCTTTGTTGATATCAATGGCTCAGTGATCGATGTTCTTGAAAACTTCGGTCTTCTCCGGCACTTCTAAGCATTTGCTAAGTAACGAGATATGGAACACATTGTGGATAGCTGACATCTCCTCTGGTAGTTCTAGTTGATAAGATACTTCTCCTCGACGATTCAGAATCTTAAACGGTCCAATATATCTGGGGGCTAGCTTTCCTTTCAGACTAAAACGTTGTGTTCCCTTCAATGGTGAAACTTTGAGATACACAAAGTCTCCGACATTGAAAGTCAGGTCTGTCCTTCTCTTTTCAGCATAACTCTTCTGTCTGGATTGGGTGGTCTTGAGGTGCTCACGGACTTTGTGAACCTTCTCTTCGGCTTCTCGTAGAATGTCGGGTCCGAAGATCTGACTATCTCCTACTTGCGACCAATTCAAAGGGGTACGGCACTTTCTTCCATATAGGAACTCAAATGGTGCCATTTGCAAACTGGCTTGATAACTGTTGTTGTATGAGAATTCTGCGAAAGGCAGGCAATCTTCCCATTTTGATCCATACTCCAACACACAAGCTCTTAACATATCTTCTAAGATTTTGTTGACTCTTTCAGTATGTCCATCGGTTTGCGGGTGATAAGCTGTGCTGAAATTCAACTTGGTTCCTAACCCTTCTTGGACTTTCTGCCAAAATCTCAAGGTAAATTGGGTTCCTCGATCCGATACTATGGTCTTGGGGGTTCCATGCAAACTGACGATTCTAGCAATGTACAACTCTGCTAGCTTTGAACTCTGGTAGGTTGTCTTGACAGGTATAAAATGAGCTACCTTGGGCAGTCTATCAACGATGACCCAGATAGACTCATTTCCCCTACTAGAAGTAGGCAAACCGGTGATACAGTCCATTCCGATGGAATCCCATTTCCATTCTAGAATTTTTAATGGTTGTAAGAGTCCTGCGGGTCTCTAATGTTCCGCTTTGACTCTCTGACAGATATCACCCTTGGCGATGTAGCTTCCAATTTATCTCTTCATCTTGTGCCACCAAAATTGCTCCTTCAAATATTGATACATCTTTGTTCCTCCGGGGTGGATAGAATAAAGATTATCATCAGCTTCTTGCATGATGACTTGCTTCAGCTCCGAATCTGCTAGCACACAGATACGTCCTTTGTACCACAGAACACCTTCTTTGTCTTCGGTAAATCCAGGTACCTTTCCTGTGCCAATATGATGTTTGATTCCGTCGATGCTTACATTTCCCTTCTAGGCTTCATTGACTTGGCTAATAAAAGTGGGTTGAAGTTCAATGCTAGCTAAAAATCCTTTGCTAACTAGCTCAGTTCTAAACTGCTCCAACTCCTCATGCAAACTTGGTTGCTTCTCCTTGATCATGGTGTTTACCCTACATGGAAATCTGCTAAGAGCATCCGCTACCACATTGGCTTTGCCGGGTGATAGTGAATGTCAAGGTCATAATCCTTGATTAACTCTATCCATCTCCTTTGCCTCATATTCAGCTCCTTCTGAGTGAAAATATACTTCAAGCTTTTGTGATCTGAGTAAATCTCACTGCGGTTACCCATAAGGTAATGACACCATGTCTTCAATGCCAAAACTACGGCTGATAACTCAAGATCATGGGTAGGGTAGTTCTGCTCATGTTGCTTCAGTTGTCAAGACAGATATGCAATGACTTTGCCTTCTTGCTTCAATACACATCCAAGACCAATCTTGGATGCATCACAATACACATCAAACGGCTTCTTGATATCTGGCATAATCAATATTGGGGCTGAAATCAATCTCTTCTTGAGCTCTTGGAAACTTGCTTCACATTTGTCGGTCCATTCAAACTTCTTGTCCTTCTTCAACAATTGGGTCATGGGTCTTGCGATGCTCGAAAATCCTTCTACGAACTTGCGGTAATATCCCGCTAATCCGAGAAATGCACGGACTTGGGTTTGAGTGGTTGGGGCTTTCCATTCTTCAACATCTTTGATCTTGGCAGGATCAACATCAACTCCTCCTGCAGACACAATATGTCCTAGGAATCCTACTTCTTTCAGCCAAAACTCACATTTACTGAACTTGGCATACAACTGCTACTCTCTAAGGGTTTCAAGAATGATTCTCAGATGTTGCTCATGCTCTTCTTCTGACTTGGAGTAGATAAGGATATCGTCGATAAACACCACGACAAACTTATCTAGAAAATTCATAAAGATCTTATTCATGAGATTCATGAAATAAGCAGGGGCATTGGTTAATCCAAAAGAAATGACTGTATACTCATATAATCCATATCTGGTGGTAAAGGCGGTCTTTGGAATATCCGTTGCACGAATCTTAAGTTGGTGATAACTAGTCCTAAGATCAATCTTAGAGAACACTCTGGCACCAGTCAACTAATCAAATAGATCCTCTATCTTTCGCAATGGTTACTTGTTTTTATGGTGACATCATTCAGCTTCATGTAATCTGTGCACAAACGGTTGCCTCCATCCTTCTTGTCGACGAATAACACGGGCGATCTCCATGGCGATGCGCTTGGTTGAATCAAGCCGGTTGCCAACATAGCATCCCGTTGCTTCTTCAATTACACTAACTCTGAGGGGTTCATTGAGTTGAGCTCCAAGGAATTCCGGATGCGGACGCTCCAAGTACTCAGATAGTGCATCTAGATCCCTCTCGAAGATACGTTGGCCTTCGTTGCCCAATAGGTAGAACTTGTTGTACTGAGCTTCCATCTATAAGAATTTAGGATGAGTAAGTTAGTGAAGTGATCAAGTGTGTCAAATTTTATGTAGGAATTTGGAGGAACATGTATTTTTTTGAGAGAAAGAATCCCAAGGGTAAGAGAGGAAATAAGTTTTTATAAATACTCAATTTGGTTCTGGAACTAAGTTTTTGTTCGGACGTCCATTCTAACTAGGGTCTCCTATGGTCAGGATGACTCTGATACAAACTTGTCAACACCCGGATTTTTATCCCAGATGCCTGTTATGCCATACATCACAATCCCAGGATTACAATTTTTGCGAGACATAACAGATTAGATATCACAGTACATCATCCATTACAAACCATAATAAGGTCTTACACAAATAAAAGATCTCATGATCTAGGCTTAATACAAACAAGTCGCGGAATAAGTAGCGTAGCGGTGGGGTCCATCTTCAGTGTCACATGCAATGCTCACGACGGGAGATGATCCTAGTTGTCGTAGTCGTCTTGCTGTCCTCCTTCAGGGTAGTCCTCCTCATAGTCTGGCCACAGGAATAGCCAGGGACAAAGCCATGAGTACTCTTTAAGTACTCGCAAACTATCACTAACAACTAAGGTAGTTCTAGTAGGAATACTAACTCTAAGTTTATTTGTAAAGTTAAGTTTGAAACCTAAGCTGAGTTCAGAAATAAAGAAAGATAAAATAAAGTTTGAAATCACCTAAGTGGGAACTTAGTTTTCATAGTCACAACCATGTTGTGGTCAAATCATGTCACAATTCATTTCATGTCATTTTGGAAACATCTGACAACGGAACAGTATGGCCACTCCAACTATCCATAACCGCGGACGCGGCTATTCGAATAGTTTGACACTCTACAGAGGTGGTACACTTTCACCACAAAATTCGATACATATGTCAGGGGTAACCCTGAATCATCATACTTAGTATGCAGATAATCAAACATAACCTTTCCTTTACACACTCTAGTATAAGCACCTCTCCTATGACACTAGTAGAAAATAGGCCTTTGGTTCAGGCCATTAGTCCCGGCCGTGGCTGGGGCCGGGACTAATGGTCCGAACCAGACGGCATGAGGAGGCCGAGGCACTTTGTCCCGGTCCCTAAAGAACCATTAGTCCCGGTTTGAGATACAAACCAGGACAAATGGCTCTGGGCCGGCGTGCGTGCTCCTGGCAGAACCTTTAGTCCCGGTTTGTATCTCAAACCGGGACTAATGGCCTGGCCCTATATATATGCACCCATCCCTCCACTCTCTCTTGTTTTTCCTATGTGAGAGGTGGGTATAACTTTGTGCTAACTTTTTTTCTTCATATGCACTAGAGGTGTTCGGTGAAATGCCTGTTAGAGCGATGCCACTTTAGTTCACACAAGACAAAATATGATATGAGGTGCCAGAGCGACACTTAAGGTTTCTCCTCTTTGTTTTGAAGTGTCCTAAAAGGTTAGCAACTATTTTCTCGTTTTGACTGCGCGATACTAATTTAAGCATCGTGATTGCGTTTGATATATATGCATGGTTGTATGATGCAGATGAGCCACCCATGGATGTACAGTGACCGACGCTCTGACGCTTACAGAGAAGGCGTACGTTATTTTCGCCTTATGGCCGAGGCGAACAAGCGGCAGGATGGTTTTATGTGTTGTCCATGTGTTGAATGTCAGAATGAGCAGGCTCACACTTCCTCAAGAGTCATTCAGAGCCACCTGCTTTGGTCCGGTTTCATGTCCGGCTATAATGGTTGGACCAAGCACGGAGAAAGAGGGGTTATGATGGAAGACGACGATGAAGAAGAGAACGATGATGACAACTGGAATTGTTGAAGTGGAAGGTAGAGACCGGTATGACTGACTCGGGATTTGAAAAGTTGCTGGTAATAATGAAGAAGTTGCTTCCAAGAAATAACCAATTGCCCTCCAGTACGTACGAAGCAAAGAAACTTGTCTGCCCTCTAGGATTAGACGTGCAGAAGATACATGCATGCCCTAATGACTGCATCCTCTACCGCGGTGAGAAGTACGAGAATATGGATAAATGCCCAGTATGCACTTCATTGCGGTATAAGATCAGAAAAGATGACCCTGGTGATGTTGAGGGCGAGCAACCCAGGAAGAGGGTTCCTGCCAAGGTGATGTGGTATGCTCCTATAATACCATGGTTGAAACGTTTGTTCAGAAAATAAAGAGCATGCCAAGTTGTTGTGATGGCACATGGAAGAACGTAAGAAAGACGGGATGTTGAGGCACCCTGTTGATGGTCGGCAGTGGAGAAAAATCGAGAGAGACTTCCCGGACTTTGCTGGTGACACAAGGAACTTATGGTTTGGTCTAAGTACCGATGGCATGAATCCTTTTGGGGAGCAGAACTGCAGTCACAGCACCTGGCCCGTGACTCTATGTATCTACAACCTTCCTCGTTGGTTGTGCATGAAGCAGAAGTTCATTATGATGCCAGTGCTCATCCAAGCCTCGAAGCAACCCGGCAACGACATTGATGTGTACCTAAGGACATTAGTTGATGAACTTCTACAATTGTGCGCCAAACCAGGTGTACGTGTGTGGGATGACAGGAGGCGGGGTACATGTAGACTATGGACCTACTTTTAAGGTCCCTTTGTTTCGGTGCAAATGGGTCAAGCTGACAGGAGGCGGGGTACATGTAGATGAAAAGTACGGCATGACAACAGTGGATCTCAACAATCTTGCGTACATGGATGAACCATTCGTCCTAGCCAACGATGTGGCTCAGGTTTTCTATGTGAAGGACATGTCTACCAAACCGAGAAAAAGGAAAGATAAGCAAAAGAGTACAGAATATGATGAGCCAAAGCGCCACATAGTTCTTTCAGGGAAAAGAAACATCATGGGAGTGGATGACAAGACAGACATGTCAGAAGATTACAATAAGTTTCATGAAATTCCGCCCTTCAAAGTGAAAACTGACCCAAGCATCCTGTTAAATGATGAAGATTCTCCATGGCTACGGTGTAGAAGAAAACCACAACACTAGATGTTGGTGATGTGTAATAATGTATTAAACCTTTTATTTGAGACATAAATCTATGTAATGTATTAAACCTTTTATTTGAGACATAAAGGTCCCCTTTCATGTAATACATCTTGCTCAATCAAACTAGACGTTGACGACCGGGTTCTGAGCCGCGGTAGGTGATCACACAAAGAGAAGGAACCATCACAAGAGAAGGAACCCACAAACACTAAGGATACATAGCACAACTGAAAATTAAGATACATAGCACAACTAAAAATTAAGAAACATGCCTAATGGTTGGAGTGATTCAGTCATGCTCCTGCCTAGCCCTGTAATACGCGCCACTGTAGTCGTCGTAGTCGCCGGCGCCGTCGTGACTGTCGTCGTCGGGGTCGCCGTAGTCGAACCTTGAAGGTTGGGCACGCGTGGGCTAGATTTGAGGGTACCGCAGGAGGGGGTTATTGTCGGTCGTGTTGTAGGCCATGACACTCTGGAGAGTCCAGCCGTGCCACCACAGTCGACGGCCGGCCTCATTGAAGTTCGAAGGAGGTGGGCCATCCTCCTCGTGCCTGGCGAGCGCCCTCTCACGCCGATTGATGAAGAAGGCTTCCCAAGTCGGGAAATAGTCGGGATGCCAGTTGGGATTCCTCCGCTGCTCTGGCGTGAGCTCGAGGTAGTAGTGGTTCGTGATGGCCATCCGGCGCTCCACACCTAGAGGGACAAGAGGGACCGGCACGCCTCCGGCGCTCAACATCTAGCCGGTGGGGACGCGGTAGCCCGGTGGGCAGGGGTAGTTCGAGGCGCAAAGCGCCTCCGCCTCCCGGGTGGTTAGAGATACGATGGAAGCCATGGGAAGAGAATGATGAGTCTAGATGTGATATGTAAATGGAGGCCAAGCGTACATATATATACTGAAAAAATGGCGGGAAGACAGAGGTGGGAACCGGTGGAAAGCGCGGGAACACAGTGGCGTGGGAAACTTTCATCCTGGGTGGGGGCTCAAACCGGGACAAAAGATGGGGGGCCTTATCTGGGGGAGGCTTATCTGGGAGGGCCTTATCTGGGGGGTGGCTAACCTTTAGTACCGGCTGGTGGGTGCAACCGGGACTAAAGGTGGTTTTTGTGTCATCTAACAAAACTGTCGGTGGGATAAGGACGCGTGGGTAACCTTTAGTACCGGGTGGGGGCTCAAACCGGGACTAAAGCTGTCGGTAAGATAAGGACGTGTGGGTGGACGCACTGCTCGATGAGATAAAGCACGTAGCGCACGACGCCCTGTCGGAGGAAGAACACACAGTAGAAGCGGCGCCGTGCCTATAAAAGGAGCATCAATACGCCATGGCAAGCAACTCAACAAGCCAACATGGATGGAGAGTTTCATCCCCATGGATGGAGGAAAGGGTTGGGAAATCTCCCGTGGTGGAACTTCTCGAAGATGCCCTTGGTGCACACGCCCTATGGCATCTTTGGAAGTTCCGCCTCGGAAAATATTTTCCTGCTAGCCCGTGAAAGACTCCATCTCCGCCTCCCTGGGGTTAGAGGTATGGTGGAAGCCATGGGATAGAGTGGAGAGAGGCGACAGATATGAGTCTAGATGTGTTACGGCAATGACCAAGCCAACATGGATGGAGAGTTTCTTCCCCATGGATGGAGGAAAGGGTTGGGAAATCTCCCGTGGCGGAACTTCTCGAAGATGCCCTTAGTGCACACGCCCTATGGCATCTTCGGAAGTTCCGCCTCGAAAAATATTTTCCTGCTAGCCCGTGAAAGACTCCATCTCCGCCTCCCTGGGGTTAGAGGTATGGTAGAAGCCATGGGATAGAGTGGAGTCCATGGGATAGAGGCGGCAGATATGAGTCTAAACCCTAAACCCTAAGTCAGAGGAGGGAACCCTAAACCCTAAACCAAAAACCCTAAACCCTAAACCCTAAACCAAAAACCCTAAACCCTAAACCAAAAACCCTAAACCCTGAACCCTAAAGGGGCTACGATCCGGAAGAGAACGGGAGGGAAGAAAACGGGCAGGAAAAAATAAGGCGGGGTAAACGATCCGGGGCCCCCGGTCTAGGGTTTCGCCGGAGGAAGACCACCGGAGCGTTGGAATCACATGAAAATGGCAAAATGGTTAATAGTTTGACTAGTTAGAAAAATTATTTTATAAAACAGAAAATTGATTTGAATCACTTATTCAAAAATATGCAAAATATAATAGTTAATGCATTTTTAAATTGAAAATGGCAAAATGGTTATTAGTTTCACTAGCTAGAATAATTATTTTATAAAACAGAAAATAGATTTGGATTAGTTATTCAAATTCAAGAACTTTTCATGTTGAAATTTTTCTCAAATTCATAAGTATGCAAAAACTGTAAAATTCAAATGTTTAAAAAAATGCTAATTGAATTTTTTTAAACAGGCGCGCCCCTGGGTGAAAATTTTGAAAAAGGGACCTTTAGTCCCGGTGCGTGGTACGCACCGGGACTAAAGGTGTGGCGTTGGCGCGCGCCTGTTGGGCTGGGCCGAAAACCCTTTAGTCCAGGTGGGTGGCACGCACCGGGACTAAAGGGGGGACCTTTAGTCCTGGTCCGTATAACGCACCGGGACTAAAGACCCTTTAGTCCCGGTTCGTTATACGGACCGGGACTAAAGGTCCTCCACTATACATTTGGCGCGCCTTCTTCTCCCTGCGCGCCCTTTCTTTTCCCCACGCAGAGCACCCCCCACGCGCGAAGGACGACCTGACGCCGGCAGGCTTCCCGATTCTCCGGCCGCCACCACCCCAACCACCACCGCCACTCCAGGCGCCGCGCGTGCGCCCCGCCAGAGGTACCCCGCGCCCCTCCCCTTCGCTCCCCTGTCTGGCTACGCGACGGCGCGGCGGCGCCGACACTGTAGGCGAGCAGGCCAGGACGCCCCCTCCCCTTCGCTCCCCTCGTGGCGGCTGGCCGGCGGCTAGCTGGCTTGCTGGCTGGCTTTTTTGTAGTATTTAGTAGTTGTAATATTTAGTTGTAATAGTATTTTGTATTAGTGTAATATTATTTTTGTAGTATTTTGTATTAGTGTAATAGTATTTTTGTAGTATTTAGTAGTTGTAATATTTAGTTGTAATAGTATTTTTGTAGTATATAGTTAATTTTATTTTGTAGTGTAATATTATTTAATTTTGTGTGTTATTTAGTATAGTGTAATAGTAGTGTATAATTGTAACATTATTTAGTAGTTGTAATATTATTTAGTAGCTAGTGTAATAGTAGTGTATATATTAGGGTGGTAGTGGTCGCGGGCCTCCAGACTTAGGGTTAGAGTGGTGGTGGTCGCGGGCGCCCGGACTTATGGTTAGGGTGGTAGTGCTCGCGGGCAGCCGGACTTAGGGTAAGGGTGGTGGTGCTCGCGTGCCACCGAACTTAGGGTTAGGGTGGTAGTGCTCGCGGGTAGCCGGACTTAGGGTTAGGGTGGTGGTGCTCGCGGGCCACCGGACTTAGGATTAATGTGGTAGTGCTCGCGGGCCCTCGGACTTAGGGTTAATGTGGTAGTGCTCGTGGGCCCCCGGACTTAGGGTTAGGGTGGTAGTGCTCGCGGGCCCCGGACTTAGGGTTAATGTGGTAGTGCTCGCGGGCCCCCGGACTTAGGGCATCACTAGAATTTTTCTATTGTTTAGTATTTATTGTAGCAAATTGCGTGTTCATATTATTGTTTAGTATTATTTTATGCAGCAATATTGAATGAAAAATGTTATTGTGTGCATTTTGTAGAAAACTATGGATCCAATCCAGAGAGACCTAGCACAGGAAGAAATTCTCGAGGATATGATCAACGACACCCCCCATGTTGATCCACCCGAATCTCCATCGATTTATCTGAACCCCTCCGGTGAGGGAGAGGAGGTCGACCGAAATGATCAAGGAGAAGCCGACGGCTCCGGTGGTGCAGAAGCCGATGGCTCCGGTGGTGGAGAAGCCGACGGCGAGGTATATATATGAAGTCTGGTGATCAGTAGATGCATTAACTGAGTTGTATATATATATAAATTGACGAATGTTTCTTCTCTTAGGCCTCCACATCGAGCAAAAAATATTCCAAACGAGGCCCGGCCAAAAATTTGGACGCATCTACGCGTTATACAAGTACGCGGGTATCACCACGAGGTGAACCGGTGGAACCCGAAAAGACTAAAACTGTATTTAAACAACAATATGGAATTATGGTTAGGGATCGCATCCCGATCACCGTTCGAGAGTGGAATAAGACCAAAGGGGCGAAGGAGGGTGAGTATGTCGCCGACAGGTGCAAAGAGGGTCTTTGGAATGACCTCATGACACATTTCACCCTGCCAGAATGTGAGGATGATGCCGACACAGCTGCATTGAGGAAGAAAGTCAAGCAGTGGACTCTTACGAAGATGGCTGAACTATTCAAGAACTGGAAGAAAGCATTATGGCAAAAGTATCAGAAGACAAAGAAGACTCCTAAATTTGAATGCTATCTAACGAAGCAGCAGCTAACTGGGATGCATTTGTGAAGTACAAGGAGTCACAACCTGCTATGGAAATGTCAGAAAAAAACAAGAAAAATGCCGCGATGAAGAAATATCACCATCACCTGGGGCTAGGGGCTACGCGGTTGCCATGCCAAAGTGGGATGCTAAAGAGAATGAGCTGCTTGCTAAAGGGATCACTCCAGAACCAATACGCGAAGAATGGGATCTGAGGGCAAGGAATTGGTTCCTTGGGCATGGGAGTGAGTATGACGAAAGTACAGGGGACCTTATTTGCAGTGACGGGATTAGGATACCCCGGGATACATGGCAGAAAGTGGTGAAGGAGATTAAAGCAGGGACAACAAAGTTTCGTCCCGATAGAGAGAAAGACTTGCTGATAAAGGTCCTCGGGAATGACGAATGCGGAGGACATGTACGAGGCCTTGGCCCTAGTTATACGTGGGAGATGGGGTTTCCCAAAGACAGAGATACTTATAGGAGCCGAGAGAGAACAAAGAGGCGACGGCAGGAGGAGGAGGGAGACAGGTTCACCGAGTTGCTAGGAACACTTTGAATGCATCAGCAACAGATTAACGAACTTCGAGGAGCAGCGCGCCTGCAAGATCCTGTACTCGATATTACCGCCGTCCCATCTCACCGAAAAAGCAGCGTGGCTGAATCGGAGGTCCCTTCTGACGATGCACGTATGGTAGATGGCGGTCCCGGCTACCCCGTGGATGGAATCCAGGCATCTTGTGAGCTCCATCAGAAGGTGAAGAACCTATCCATCAAGGTGGCGGTTGGATGTGCTTTACCTTGTCCACCTGGCACACGCTGGCATCGCCGTGAGATTCCAGCTGGCTATGCTAAATTGGTGTGGATGAAATCGCAATGGGGTGGGACTCAATGGAGCTTGACATCCCTGGACCTGAAGGTGAGAGGACACTCGGAGAAGTACTGGGTGGTATCATTCTATGGGACAAGAACAACATCAAGCTTCCAGGCTGGACGCCAAAGCCAACACCGCCTCCGAGTGGTCGCATGTCACCTTCACCTCCATCACCTCCAAGAAGCCCACCCCATGACTACGACCACCACAGCCCGAGTCCATCTCGATCTCCGCCGCAGCCTCGGATTAGTACTAAACGACGCAGGAGCCCAAAACGACAAATGTCGCCCCTCCCAAGAGTACCTCATAAGAATCTTCCTATCAGACCTTACGATCATACTGACGAGCAAACCGACATGATCGTAAAGGCCGAATGTGTTGCGCAGCTTCAAAAGAAGAAACCCGAGCCCGCCCCGGTATACACCGAGAAGCAAAAAGCGTACGCACTTTCTTTTCTGAACACAAAATTGCAATATGACTTGCACCATAAGCCAGATGACTATCGACGCACACTTCAGAAGGAAGTGAAGAAGAGCAAATCAAGTAGAAGTGCAAGCGGGAGCAAATCATCAAGTCAAAGTGCAACCGGGAAAAGAAAGGACGTCCCCCAGCTCAGGGAACAGGCCAAAAAATCGATCCCACCCCTCAAGGTGGTATCCCATGACATTCCCCAGCAGAATATGGAAGAAGCTGCGAAGCTTGCGACTCTATGAATGTGACTGTTGAGGAATTGCTAGGTTCCCAGGAAGACAAGTTACCCAAGGCTCAGGTAGTCCCTACATATGTCCCAGGGAAGCCTCACAAATGCGTAGTTTACATAAATGGTACTTGAAAGCCATAAAGGAGGAGAGAATAATGATCGTGGCGGAAGTCCCACATGACTACTACTTCCGAGAAGAAGAGGTCCATGTTGAGTTTCCAGAACTCTTCCAGTTATACATTTTCGATGCCCTCGACAAAAGTCTCATGAGTTGCTATTGTCTGTAAGTTGTTGAATTCATTGTCTATATATAAGTTGTTCATTTTTTCAGTTGTTCAGTTCATTGCATGTAATTATCCTAATTATATCCTTTTGTACTCTATTATTATGCAGAATGAAGATCATGGAATGTAAAAGAAGGTCAATCTTCAGTGTTGGGTTCATTGACCCAGATAAAATACATTGTCGGACGCTAAAGGATAAACCCGAGGACACACAGGAAAACCTTCTAAGGTTTCTAACGGAGCAAAATTTCTGTGACCACATACTGTTTCCTTACAATTTCGCGTGAGTGTCTTATTCTATTGTACACATTCTCTTTTGCTTACTCGATGTTAAGTGTAATTGATGAGTTATTGATGTGTATATAAACGTGTATAGTTTCCACTGGATTCTCATGGACATTCAACTTGATAAGGGAAGAGTTGAAGTCATGGACCCATTAAAGAGACCCCTGGAACAGTTTAGTGACATGCAGGACATGCTACAGAGGTAATTTTCGCGCTACAGCGGTCTCTTTCGTTGATTTCCTGAGATATCACGTAATAAATAACTCATTCATTTTATTTACCGGGTAGGGTTTGGAACCAGTTCAAGAGTGCGGTTACGGGTGACTTTACTGAGAAGCTGACGTTTAAGCCGGTCTCGGTAAGTAGTACGCGCATCTCTTTACTTCTAGTTTCAATACAATTGTGATGCTGGATTATTATTTTGATTGAATTATATTCTCGTAAAGTGTGCGAGGTAGCCATCGAAGACGAATCTATGTGGATTCTACGTTTGCGAGTTCATTCGCACGTTTACCAGTGAGCTGAATGATTATAGAGTCGATGTAATCAATACATTCATAACATTATTTTTATTACCGTCACTTTTTGTTATCATGATTGATATTCATATTGATCTCCTTTTCTTATATAGTTCGAGAAAATGCGGGATCAGCTCCTACCACACCAACGCGTAGTAGCAATTGCTGAAGAACTGGCAGGATTCTTGATGAACGAGATGATAGATGACGCCGGAGAATTTAGTGTGAATAGGCATCGATGATCCCCGACCGTGTAATTGAATAGACGGGCTCTAGTCCCGATAATTGTGATCTCCATGTGTAACTATCATGTATATATTTGTATGCTCGATCTTAAGAGAAGTTATCTTATGTATGCACGAACATGTACGGTATGTGGTAGCGTAGAAAACTATTTTGAAATGAAAAAAAAGAATACAAATTGAATTCTTTGCTGCGGCAGAGAAAGTTCCTAAAATTCTGCTGCGGCAGAGAACCAATTTTCCCGGTTCGTAATACGAACCAGGACTAATGGGGGGGCACCCAGCTCCCGCAGAGATAGCCACGTGGATGCTCATTTCTCCCGGCTGGTAAGAGGGCCGGGACAAATGGGTGGGCCTTTAGTCCCGTCCCTCCAGTCCCGGTTACCAGGACCGGGATTAAAGCCCCTTACGTATCGTGAAGTGCCCATCCGTATCCTAGAAGAAGCTTACCGAACCACCAGAACCAGGAGTATCAAGTTTCTCAAGGTTGAATGGAGCAACCATACCGAGGAAGAAGCCACCTGGGAGCGAGAAGATTACATTAGGACAGAGTTCCTAGATCTCTTTAGTTCCTAGTTTTCTTTGTAAATCTCGGGACGAGATTTTGTTTAAGGGGGGAAGGTTTGTAACATCCCAAAACTTTAATCCAAGGTTATTAAGATCCAAATCATCAAAATTAGGGTTAACAAAAACTTTTCCAATTAAAATTATTCAAGCATTCATATGTGTGTGCATTTAAATTAGGAGTTGATTTGAATTGCCTTGTTTAAGTGATCCATTGCTTGTAAAATGATTCTTAGGTGAAATAAACATCATCTAGATCATTCCCAAACAAATCCCAAAGAAAAACAAATCAAAATGAATAAAAGAAGAGAATGGTCATTTGTGCCATTTTAATCAGCATGCCTACTTTGGCTATTCCTAGTACTCAATTCTTAACAGAAACAAATGTGGATATTTGCACCCCTTTCTAGTACATATAATGATGTACCAAGGCCCACTTTGTGATCTGCCAAAAACTTTCAAACATTAATTTTAAATGGCATTGGAAAATTGAATCTAGTTCATATGGGAAGATCCCACTATTTCAAAAACCCCTCAAATGAGCTGAATTTTCAAAACCCAAACACCCACAGAGTCTCAAGCTTATGCCTAACACACCCACCAAAAATCTTTTCAAACTTCAAAAGTAAATTTCTTGCGGCCATTTCCACAAACACTTGGCAGGCAGGAATCAAACTCTAAACCTAGCTCACTATTTTCTACAGGGTTTTGCCCCCATTTGATCTCCATTTACTCCCTCTATCTCCAATTGATCTAACCAAAGCCTAAGCACCTCACCCCTTTGTCCCTAGCAGCAGTGCCATGCCACCCTAAGCACCATGTCGCCGGCCTAACTTGCCCATGCTACAGCAGATCGCCCCTCTCTCTCTCGCCATGTCTATGAGCTAGCCCAGACCACACCGCCACCCTCTGTCCCCTCCCCGAGCACAGCCGAGCCGTGGACCACCTGCAGCGCGCCGCGCCCAGAGTGTATGCGCCATGCCGAGCACGCGCTAGAGCGCCACGCCCGACACGCGTGCACACGCCGCCCCTCGACCGCAGCCCGCGTACACCGCGTCGCCATGATCTAGGGAACACCCCAGACATGCATGTTCGCCGCCAATCGCACCACAGCCACCGCACGCCGTGGAGACCGCCGCCTCTACCGCTCAGAGCATGAGCACCGCCCGACCAAACGCCACCGTCCCTAGCCCCGCATTTAAGCCCTAGAGCACCACCAGGAGACCAGCCACCGACCCCTACCTCGAGCCACGCCGCTAGCCCGCTATGCAGCCCTCATCGGAACTGCCCGCCCATCACTCTCGGTCGCCTCGTCGAGCTATAAATAGAGGCCACCCCAGCACAAACCACTCACACCATTCCACTCCCCTCACCTCACTGGTCCTTCCCCACCTCTAGCCGGGGCAGCACGAGCACTTGTTCGCCAGAATTTGGCCGGAGGAGCCCGCGGCAAAGGAGGAGAAGGCGACGTCGATCTCGTCCACCCTTAGAGCTGCCTCGATCGTCCCTGAGTTCGCTGTCGTCGACCAGTTCGTTTGCCCCCATCGTCGTCGTCGCTGGAGCCCTGGTATGCCCCCCTGAGCACCCCCACTGAGCCACTAGGGTTAGACCTCGCCGGCGACCTGTCCGTCGTCAACGATGAGCCCAAGCCGTCGATCCTAGTTCTAATCTAACAGCCCACATCGCCCCGTACCGCTTCGCGTGTAATGAGCCTCTGGCCGGTGGACCCCCCTGTCAGCTATGCCCCGCGCCGCGGAGTGTCACTAGGTCGGCCCGTTAGCGTTTTCGCGCGACCTATTTAATTCAAATTAGGATTTTCCTATTTAGTTTAAACTTAGTTCTATCCCCTAGTTTAAAATTTAATTCAGAGATATTTACAAATCCAAATGGAGTGATTCCAATTTTGTTAGAAAGCTACTGAAAAGATCTACCCAAGCCCGTTGGATTTAATTCAATTAGAGCTAGAGATCTCTCTTAGTAAAAATAACAAAACAGAAGCATTTGCACCTTGCAACATTTTCATAAAATCAACCATGATAGCTTTTGAGTTGATTCCAACTCTCAAAAATTACATTTCACCATACCTCTCTAAATATGTAATAATATTAAGGTTTACATGCAGTGACTTTGGACTAGTACCAAAATAATTCTATATAGGCATTTCTAGTCACTTTAAATCATTAAATAATGAACTTAAACCAAAGTAATTGTGATCCAACCTTTAAATCACATTCCCACATGTTAGAATATGTGGTGATGACATGTTTCCACATGATCCCATATTTTAAGTGGTGAATATTAAATCTTAGTTGATTTTTCAATGAGTAGAAATTACTTTTCTAAAATAAAAAGGATGAAACTAGTTAAAGAAACTTGTGATGCTTGTGATGATAATAGATCATCAAATGTGTGCCCTATAGTGCTAATTAGACTAGTCAAGTATTGTTTGGTGATTGTGTACTCCGTATGTATTTATAGACGATACTACCGACCAAGCTTTCGAGGAGGAGGAGTTCAATCAAGAGGAGGAAGAAAACTTCAACCACTGCACTGCACAAGGCAAGCCACCATTAACAATGCAAGCTAACACTTGCAAGTATAATGCTTAACAAGCTAGAGTAAGCTAGATGATTAAGCAAAGATGCTTTAGGCATGCTTTGGTTATACCCCTTTGACTATTACTTACCCCAAGTATTATTTTCCAAGCTTTACTTCCTTTACTTTCCCAAAGTCCTTTAATTGTTTTGAAGGTAGCATAAAGAGTATAAAACTTGACCTATTTTAGATAACATTAGATGTCATTCTATGGCATGAGATTGATCCCATCTTTCCACCTTAGTGAACACTCTTAACTTAGTAGATTAGAGCTAGATCAAAACTTGAGTCACTTTAGATGGGAACACTTGGTGAAAATGAATTATGAAAACCTTAGAATGATGAGTCATTCTATTGAGATGTTTTGACATGTGTTGAGAAACACCAATGTTTATGATGGTGAAAATGTTGAGGCATGAGCCTTAACCCTTTTACAAAACTGATGGTTGGATTCGGATGCGATATCATTCCAAATTTACCGTACAACCACAATACCTGAATTGGGTAAGGCTTATCCGGAAGTTTATATGCATTAGTATTAGTTCCCTCGCGGGAGAGGTTTGAGCTGAGGCTACCTCTCAATGTTGTCCACCTATGCAGTGCCCAAGATGACAGATGGTCATGGTTGGGAGGCCATGCTCATAGGAGAGGTGCTTATACTAGGGTGTGTAAAGGAAAGGTTATGTTTGATTATCTGCATACTAAGTCTGATGATTCAAGGTTACCCCTAACAGATGTATCGAATTTTGTGGTGAAAGTGTACCACCTCTATAGAGTGTCAAACTATTCGAATAGCCATGTCAGATGTTTTCAAAATAACTTATGAAAAGAATGATGAATCTTGACTTGACCACAACAGGGTTGTGTTTATGACACTAGCTTCCCAACTTAAGTGATTCTAGAACTTTATTTTATCTTTCTTTGCTTCTAAACTCAGCTTAGGTTTCAAACTTAACTTTATAGTTAAACTTAGAGTTAGCACTTTAACTTAGAACTATACTACATGTTAGTGGTAGTTTGCGAGTACTTAAAGAGTACTCATGGCTTTTGTCCCTGGCTATTCTCATGGCCAGACTATGAAGGAGACTACCAAGATGATGGCCAGTAGGACGGCTATGATAACTAGGACTATCTGCCTTCGTCAGCATTGCCTGTGCCCCTGAAGATGGACCCACCGCTACGCTTATCTTTTATTCCGTTGCTTGTTGTATTAAGACTGGATCATGAGATCCTTATTTGTGTAAGACCTTATGTATGGTCTGTAATGGATGATGTACTGTGATATCCAATATGTTATGTCTCACAAAAATGGTAATCCTGGGATTGCGAGGAAGGACATAACAGGCATCTAGGATTAAAAATCCGGGTGTTGACAAGTTGGTATCAAAGCCATCCTGACCATAGGAGACCCTAGTTAGAATGGACGTCCAAACAAAAACTTAGTTTCAAAACCAAAGTGAGAATTTATGAAAACTATTTCCTCTCTTATCCTTGGGAATTCATTCTTTCTCAAAAATTCATGTTCCTCAAAATTCTTACATTACTACTTAAAATTTGACACACTTGATCACTTCACTAATTTCCTCATCCTTAATTCTTGTAGATGGAGACTCGGTTCAGCAAGTTCTCCCAGTTGGGAAACGGAGGTCAACTGATCTTCGTGAGGGATCTGGATTCACTGTCAGAGTTACTAGGACGCCCACATCCGAAGTTTCTTGGAGCTCAACTTCCAGGATCCCCAGGAGGAGATTTGCAGTGGCTAGTCATTGCTGATCTTAGAGGAAGCATCAAAGCACCAACATCCGGGAGAATCCAGTTCTCCGTGAGAGAGAACAATTGGCTAGATGGATTAGCCAGGGTAATGCATGAAGCTCTCGCGCATCTATGTGCCCTCAGCATCAACCAAATCCAAGGAACCCGTTTTGCTCACTATGCAAGACGTGACTTCATGGGAATGCCGATGGAGATGCCAAGTCACCCAGAACTGAAGCGCCAAGTGGAGAACCTCGACTTCCTGCTGTACGATCGTCAGAAGGAGTTGGACAATGCTAGGGAGTTCGCCAACCACAACCGTGCCATTGCAGCCCAGAAGGCCCAGACTTTCTCACTTCTTGTCAAGGATCGTCAGTCTCTTCGCCTCCAGCGCGAGAAGAAGGATCGCACCATCGCCCGTCTTCGCAAGAAGGTGGCCGACCTCAAGAAGACCATCAAGGAGCAGGAAGCTCAGCTTGTAGCCAAGGAGGAAGAAGACATCCAGGGAGACATGGATTCTTACCTCAGCAATGATGACGACTTTCTGGAGGAGGATGTTGTGGACTTCTACACTGACGATGAGGAATCCGACTTCATCGACGATGAGTAGATGCACTAGAGCACTGTCGTAGTATGAGATGTATCGGTCCCACTGTATCGTAGCTTGCAGAATGGTTCTTCAAACCATCTGTTTTCCTTTATTGGTGTGGTGTGTGTTTGTATCGTGTGCTTGTTTGCATGAATGAAATGGAGTTAGTTGCAAAAACCTGAGTCAAACTCAAATTTTTAGCTTGAAACCAAAACCATGAACCTTAGAACTTTCCCTCTTACCCCCTTATCTACCTCAATCTTTATATGACTCGTGGAAACCAAGGAGGGAGCAGCTTGTCGCAAGACCCAATGCTGCAGATTATGCAGATGTTAGTTGCAGACCGTGAAGCAAGCAGAGCAGAACGCCAGGCCAACTTAGCAACATTGCAGCAGATAGCTCAGATGGCCCAAAACAACTAAGGGCATGGAAACCAGGATCACCATGGATCCAAACTCAAAAACGTCCAGAATACCAATCCCCCAATCTTTAGTACTTCAGAGAACCCACTAGATGCTGATGACTGGTTGCAGACTATGGAAAACAACTTAGAAGTTGCAGGAGTTGATGACAACGAGAAGGTTCTTTTTGCCACCCACTATCTGGCAGGAGATGCAAGGGCATGGTGGAACAGTATCCGCACCATGAACCATGGTCAAGTGATGACATGGGAAGCCTTCAAAATCAAATTCAACCGCACCCACGTGCCGCAAGGTCTAGTCACCAGAATGAGGGATGAATTTCGAGACTAAAGCAAGGAAGAATGACTGTGGTGGAGTACCGTGACAGATTCTTGTCGCTTGCAAGGTATGCACCTGATGAGATCAACACGGAGGCCAAGAAGAAGGAGAGATTCCTGAACGGACTACATGACGAGATGCAGACTGTCCTCGTCAATGTCCGCTTCTAGGATCTTGAAGAGCTAGTCGACTCTGCCATTCAGATGGAAGGGAAGATTAATCAGGCAAACGACAACCACAAACATCGTATGATGCAGCAATCTGGATCCAGCAGTCACCAGAAGTACGATCCCAACCCCTCACCAGGATATGCACCCAGAAACAACCGACCCCCAATGTCTCGCCCAAGCTACCCCAACCGTAGCGGAGGCAATGTGAAGTCCGGAGGAAACAACGACAACCCTGGCCACACCAGCAATTTCAACGGTGCACCTCCCAAGAGCAACAACAACAACACTGCACCCAAAACTGGCAGCAATGCTATGCCTGTCGCAGTAAAAGACATGTCTCAGATCACTTGTTTCGAGTGTGGAGTGAAGGGTCACTATTCCAATGAGTGTCCCAAGAAGACTGCCGCCACTGCCAATGTGAATGCCCCAGGTCAACAACAGCATCATGTTCAACCAGGGAGAAGATTTGCCCCAGGGAGCCCTCACAACCGCAACGGTTGTCTCTTCCACATGAACGCAGAAGAAGCCCAAGAAGCGCCAGATGTAGTGCTGGGTATGTTTTCTGTCAACTCAGTTTTAGCAAGAGTGTTGTTCGATTCTGGAGCATCGCATTCATTTGTCACCGAAGAATTTGCATGCACTAGTAAGATTCACCCAACCAACCTGAAGCATGTCATGATAGTTCAAATCCCCGGATCAACTACAAAAGCTAGAAAAAATTGCAAAGCTGTGCCTATCAGAATACATGGGATAGATTTTTATACCAACCTAATTGTACTTGGAACCAAAGGATTGGAAGTAGTACTAGGTATGGAGTAGATGTCAAGGCATAAGGGAATGATAGACTGTGCTAAGAAAGCCATCACCAAGACCAGTAGCTCTGGAGTCACAGTAGAGCATATCTCTGAAACCTTACCCCGTCAATTCAAGTGCAACAAGAGTGTAGCCCTACCCACCATAGACCAGGTCAGAGTAGTCTGCGAATACCTCGACGTATTCCCAGATGAATTGCCAGGTATGCCCCCGGATAGGGATATTGAGTTCATTATCAAACTAATCCCCAGAACCGGACCCATAGCCTAGAGACCCTATAGCATGAACCCCTCAGAGTTAGTAGAACTGAAGAAGCAGTTGGATGCCATGTTAGAAAAAGGCTTGATTCAACCAAGCGCATCGCCATGGAGATCACCAGTGTTATTCGTCGACAAGAAAGATGGAGGCAACCATTTGTGCACAGATTACTAGAAGTTGAATGACGTCACCATCAAGAACAAGTACCCCCTGCCAAAGATAGAGGATCTATTTGATCAGTTGACTGGAGCTCAGATATTCTCAAAGATTGATCTTAGGACTGGTTATCACCAACTTAAGATTCGTGCAACGGATATTCCTAAGACCGCATTTACTACTCGTTATGGTTTATATGAGTATACGGTTATGTCTTTTGGGATTAACCAATGCCCCTGCTTATTTCATGAATCTCATGAATAAGATCTTTATGAATTTCCTAGATAAGTTTGTAGTGGTGTTTATCGACAACATCCTTATCTACTCCAAGTCAGAAGAAGAGCATGAGCAACATCTGAGAATCATCCTAAAAACCCTGACAGAGCATCGGTTGTATGCCAAGTTCAGCAAGTGTGAGTTTTGGCTGAAAGAAGTAGGATTCCTAGGACATATTGTGTCTGCCGGAGGAGTCTCTGTTGATCCCACCAAGATCAAAGATGTCGAAGAATGAGAAGCCCCAACCACTCAAACCCAAGTCCATGCATTTCTCG
This sequence comes from Avena eriantha, assembly GCA_910589775.1. Taxonomy (NCBI): domain Eukaryota; kingdom Viridiplantae; phylum Streptophyta; class Magnoliopsida; order Poales; family Poaceae; genus Avena; species Avena eriantha. Next base: position 22,267,156 of record OU342745.1, read on the forward strand.
GATTAGCGGGATACTACCGCAAGTTCGTAGAGGGATTCTCGAGCATCACCAGACCCATGACGCAATTGTTGAAGAAGGACAAGAAGTTTGAATGGACTGACAAATGTGAAGCCAGTTTCTAGGAGCTGAAGAAGAGACTGATATCAACCCCAATATTGGTCATGCAATACATCAAGAAGTCGTTTGATGTATATTGTGATGCATCCAAGATTGGTCTCGGATGTGTGTTGATGCAAGAAGGCAAAGTCATCGTCTATCTGTCTCGACAACTAAAGCAGCATGAGCAGAACTATCTGACCCATGATCTTGAATTAGCAGCCGTAGTTTTGGCATTGAAGACATGGCGTCATTATCTGATGGGTAATCACTGTGAGATTTACTCAGATCACAAGAGCTTGAAATATATTTTCACTCAGAAGGAGCTGAATATGAGGCAAAGGAGATGGATAGAGTTAATCAAGGATTATGACCTTGACATTCACTATCACCCCGGCAAAGCCAATGTGGTAGCGGATGCTCTTAGCAGATTACCATGTAGGTTAAACACCATGATCAAGGAGAAGCAACCAAGTATGTACGAGGAGCTGGAGCAGTTCAGAATTGAATTAGTTAGCAAAGGATTCTTAACTAGCATTGAAATTCAGCCCACTTTGATTAGCCAAATCAAGGAAGCCCAGAAGGGAAATGAAAGTATCGACGGAATCAAACGTCGTATTGGTACAGGAAAGGTATCTGGATTCACTGAAGACGAAGAAAGAGTTTTGTGGTACAAAGGACATATCTGTGTGCCAGCAGATTCGGAGCTGAAACAAGTTATCATGCAGGAAGCTCATGATACTCTTTATTCTATCCACCCCGGAGGAACAAAGATGTATCAAGATTTGAAAGAGCAATTTTGGTGGCACAAGATGAAGAGAGAAATCGGAAGCTACATCGCCAAGTGTGACATCTATCAAAGAGTCAAGCAGAGGATCAGAGACCCGCGAGACTATTGCAACCATTGTAGATTCTAGAATGGAAATGGGATTCTGTTGGAATGGACTTTATCACCGGTTTGCCTACTTCTAGTAGGGGAAATGACTCAATCTGGGTCATAGTTGATCGACTGTCTAAGGTAGCTCATTTTATACCAATCAATACAACCTACCGGAGTTCGAAGCTAGCAGAACTGTATATTGCTAGAATAGTTAGTCTGCATGGAACCCCCAAGACTATAGTATCAGATCGAGGAACCCAGTTTACTTCGAGATTTTGGCAGAAAGTTTCGGAAGGATTGGGAACCAAGTTGAATTTCAGCACCGCTTATCACCCGCAAACAGATGGACAGACTGAGAGAGTCAACCAAATCCTAGAGGATATGTTAAGAGCTTGTGTGTTAGAGTATGGATCAAAATGGGAAGACTGCCTGCCTTTCATAGAATTCTCATATAACAACAGTTAAGCTAGTTTGCAGATGGCACCATTTGAGTTCCTATACGGAAGAAAGTGTTGTACCCCTTTAAATTGGTTGCAAGTAGGAGAGAGTCAGATCTTTGGACCCGGCATTCTCCGAGAAGCTGAAGAGAAGGTTCACAAAGTCCGTGAGCACCTCAAGACCGCTCAATCCAGACAGAAGAGTTATGCTGACAAGAGAAGGAGAGACCTGACTTTCAATATCGGAGATTTTGTGTATCTCAAGGTTTCGCCATTCAAAGGAACCCAACGCTTTAGTCTGAAAGGAAAGTTAGCCCCCAGATATATCGGACCATTCAAGATTCTGAATCGCCGAGGAGAAGTATCGTATCAACTGGAACTGCCAGAAGAGAAGTCAGCCATCCACAATGTATTCCATATCAAACTACTTCGCAAATGCCCGGAAGTGCCAGAGAAGACTGAAGTTTTCAAGAACATCGATCACAGAGCTGTGGAGATCAACAATGACCTAACATATCGTGAAGTGCCCATCCGTATCCTAGAAGAAGCTTACCGAACCACCAGAACCAGGAGTATCAAGTTTCTCAAGGTTCAATGGAGCAACCATACCGAGGAAGAAGCCACCTGGGAGCGAGAAGATTACATTAGGACAGAGTTCCTAGATCTCTTTAGTTCCTAGTTTTCTTTGTAAATCTCGGGACGAGATTTTGTTTAAGGGGGGAAGGTTTGTAACATCCCAAAACTTTAATCCAAGGTTATTAAGATCCAAATCATCAAAATTAGGGTTAACAAAAACTTTTCCAATTAAAATTATTCAAGCATTCATATGTGTGTGCATTTAAATTAGGAGTTGATTTGAATTGCCTTGTTTAAGTGATCCATTGCTTGTAAAATGATTCTTAGGTGAAATAAACATCATCTAGATCATTCCCAAACAAATCCCAAAGAAAAACAAATCAAAATGAATAAAAGAAGAGAAGGGTCATTTGTGCCATTTTAATCAGCATGCCTACTTTGGCTATTCCTAGTACTCAATTCTTAGCAGAAACAAATGTGGATCTTTGCACCCCTTGCTAGTACATATAACGATGTACCAAGGCACACTTTGTGATCTACCAAAAACTTTCAAACATTAATTTTTAAATGGCATTGGAAAATTGAATCTAGTTCATATGAGAAGATCCCACTATTTCAAAAACCCCTCAAATGAGCTCAATTTTCAAAACCCAAACACCCACAGAGTCTCAAGCTTATGCCTAACACACCCACCAAAAATCTTTTCAAAATTCAAAAGTAAATTTCTTGCGGCCATTTCCACAAACACTTGGCAGGCAGGAATCAAACTCTAAACCTAGCTCACTGTTTCCTACAGGGTTTTGCCCCCATTTGATCTCCATTTACTCCCTTTGTCTCCAATTGATCTAACCAAAGCCTAAGTCTTATACTAGGGTGTGTAAAGGAAAGGTTATGTTTGATTATCTACATACTAAGTATGATGATTCAGGGTTATCCCTAACAGATGTATCAAATCTTGTGGTGAAAGTGTACCACCTCTGCAGAGTGTCAAACTATTCGAATAGCCGCGTCCGCGGTTATGGACAGTTGGAATGGCCATACTGTTTTGTTGTCAGATGTTTTCAAAATAACTTATGAAAAGAATGATGAATCTTGACTTGACCACAACAGGGTTGTGTTTATGACACTAGCTTCCCAACTTAAGTGATTCTAGAACTTTATTTTATCTTTCTTTGCTTCTAAACTCAGCTTAGGTTTCAAACTTAACTTTATAGTTAAACTTAGAGTTAGCACTTTAACTTAGAACTATACTACATGTTAGTGGTAGTTTGTGAGTACTTAAAGAGTACTCATGGCTTTTGTCCCTGGCTATTCTCATGGCCAGACTATGAAGGAGACTACCAAGATGATGGCCAGCAGGACGGCTATGATAACTAGGAATATCTGCCTTCGTCAGCATTGCTTGTGCCCCTGAAGATGGACCCCACCGCTACGCTTATCTTTTATTCCGCTCCTTGTTGTATTAAGGCTGGATCATGAGATCCTTATTTGTGTAAGATCTTATGTATGGTTTGTAATGGATGATGTACTGTGATATCCAATATGTTATGTCTCGCAAAAATGGGAATCCTAGGATTGCGAGGAAGGACATAACAGGCATCTGGGATTAAAAATTCGGGTGTTGACATAAACCTAACTAGATAGGTCAAGTTTTATACTCTTTATGCTATCTACAACAAGGTAAAGAACTTTGGGTAAAGTAAAGAAAGTAAAGCTTGTAAGCAAAACTTGGAGTAGGTATAAGTCAACATGTATAACCAAGCATGCCTAATGCATCTTGCTTGAGTTAACTTGCATCTAGTGATGGCTTGCTAAGTATAATACTTGCAAGTGTTAGCTTGCCAATAATAGCTTGCCTTGGTTGGTGAAGTGGTTGAAATTCTCTTCCTCCTCTTCTTGGTAGAACTCTTCCTCCTCGAAGACTTGTTCGGTACTATCGTCTATAAATACATACGGAATACATAATCACCAAACAATACTTAACTAGTCTATTTAGCACACTAAGGCACACATTTGATGATCTAGCATCATCACAATCATCACAAGGTTTAATGAACTAGTTTCATTTATTTTATTTGAGAAAAGTAATTTCTACTCACTGAAATTAACTAAGATTTAATATTCTCCAATTAAAATATGGGATCATGTAGACACATGTCATCACCACATATTCTACTACATGGGAATGTGATTTAAAGGTTTGATCACATTTTAATAAGTTTAAGTTTAATATTTAATGATTTAAAGTGACTAGAAATGCCTATATAGCATTATTTTGGTACTAGTCCAAAGTCACTGCATGCAAACCTTAATATTATTACATATTCACATAGGTATGATTAAATGTGATTTTTGAGAGTTGGAATCAACTCAAAAGCTATTATGGTTGATTTTAGAAAAATGTTTGAATGTGAAAAAGCTTTTGTCTTATTATTTTTCTAGGAGAGATCTATAACTCTAATTGATTTAAATCATACGGGTTTGGATAGATATTTAAATTACCTTTCCAAAAAAATTGGAATCACCTCATTTGGTTCAGTAGATCTTTCTGAAATGATTTTTGAACTAAGGGACAGAATCTCGATTAAGTCTAAATAGATAAATAAAAATTTGAATCTACTAGGTTGCGCGGAAATACTAATGGGCCGGCCCAGTCTCACTCCGCGGCGCTGAGGACATCTGACAGGGGGTCCCACATGTCAGTGACTCTTTAAACGCAAAGCGGTATGGGGCAACGTGGACCGTAGGATTAGAACTAGGATCTAGGGCTCACGTTCATCATCGACGACGAACACATCGCTGGCGAGACAGAAACCTAGCGGCGCTATGGGGTGCAGTGGGGGCATACCAAGGCTCCAGCTAGTGCGCGATGGGGGAGTTTGAATGAGGAGACGACGGCGGGCTCAGTTGAGGTCGCGGCAGCTCCGAGGGTGGACGAAATCGACGGGGGCATCCCCTCCTCTGTTGCAGCTATCTCCAGCGAAATTCCGGCGGCTGGCTGCTCGAGCGGCTTCGGCGAGAGGTGGGAAAGGACCAGTGGAGAGAAGGGAGCTGGGTGGTGTGAAGAAATGGTGCTGGGGAGGCTCCCTTATATAGGCTCGGCGAGGCGGTAGAGAAGCATGGGCGGAGCTCGTCGGTGACGACGGCATAGGGTGCTATCAGCGTGGGAAGGTAGGTGGACGGTGGGCGGTTCCCTGGCGGTCAGCTAGGGCTTAATGGCGACGCTAGGAGCGGTGGATTGCGGTCGGGAGAGTCTCGCGCTCTGAGCGATAGAGGCGGTGCGCGACGTGGTTCCTGGCGACTGTGGGTTGCGCGGCGGGAGAAGAGCGTGTCTGGCAGGATGAGGTGGTCAAGGCGGAGCGGCGCTCGCGGGCTGTGGTCGAGGCGCGGCGTGTGCTGCCTTGCCGGGGATGGCGCTCTGGCGTGCGCTGGCGCGGCACAGAGGCTTAGTGCGGGGCTTGTCCTCGGTGGTCCAGGGGCTGGCTGTGGCCGTGGGGTGGACCGTGGTCGGCGGTGTGATCACGCCTTCCTTCCTGGAGTGGCGGAGAGGGGCTGGTGGTCTCCTGCGAGCTGCCCATGCTCGACCGGTAGGCATGGCATCGGGGTGGCGGTGCACTGTTGTCCTAGGCCATTTGGTAGGTCTTTGATGGCCTAGTTGGGGCTAGGGGAGACAAAGATGGTTAATGGTGCTCAAATGGCTCGACCAATTTTGATCAAAACAGTATTAGTTAGGCAGGTTTGATTTTGCCCACAAGGTGCTCGACACAATGGCCGCATGAACCAAATTTTTGAATTTTGAAATGAATTTTGGTGGAGTTGTTGGTCTCATGCTTGAGCATCTCTGGTTGCTGGGATTTCTCAAGTTGGAGTCATTTGAGTGCTTTTTGAAAAAGTGTGATCTAGGTACATACATTTGGTTCCATTTTCAAATGTCTTTTAAATTTAGAGTTTGAATGTTTTTTGGAAGATCACAAAGTGGGCCTTGGTACATCTTAACTTGTACTAGCAAGGGGTGCAAATATCCACAATTGTTCCTGTTTGAAATTGAGTGCTAGGAACACCCAAAGTGACCTAGTTGATTAAAATGGCAAAAGTGACCATTTCCATTATTAATTCTTTTTGATTTCTTTTTTCTTTGGATTTTGCTTGGGAATGATCTATATGATGTGGAATTCATCTTAGAGTCATTTTACAACCATTAGAACAAACAATCATGGCAATTCACATCAAGTCCAATTTTAATGCAACACACATATGCATTCTTATTTCTTTTAATGGGAAAAAGTTTTTGTTAACCCTAAATTGGGTGATTTGGATCTTGATTAACCTTGATTAAAGTTTTGGGATGTTATAAAGAGGCAGGAGAGGTTTAGCGGCTTTGTCTTGTACGGAGCTTCAAAGGCGATGTCAAGTCATGCTTGACCGATAGGTGCTACGCTGACTCATGCATGTTCGGCAGGTGCTACGCACGGCAGATCCTCTGGAGGCTTCAAGCTATGTTTGCTGGTGGTACTTGGCGGCATGGTGTTGCGAGGTACCAGTGGCACCGCGGCGTGCCTTGGAGATAGTGCGCGGGGAGGTGGTGCTACTTGGCACTGTGGTGGTGTCGGTGGCTGGTGTGGAGAGAGTCTGCACATCGATATACATATTGATGATGGTTTGGCGGAAGATATTGGAAGTGACGACATCCGAAGCGTGTGCTTGGGCACCCATTTCATGGATAGGCTGGGCGGATCTGGTCTCCTGGAGTGCATGAGGCGGCTATGTGTTTGCTAGATCTTGTCGAGGAACTGGCGATATGGTTATCGTTTTGCTCGGTATTTTAGCTGGGATGTTCCGGTTTTATGATTTTTATAATGACTTTTGCCACACTTTGTTGCTCTAATAATAAATAAATATTGCGTGCATCCCTCGATGTAGAGGCCGGGGGTTCGCTCTCATTTAAAAAATTGCTTCGGACCGTCAGTCCCGGCTAGGGATGTAAGCAGACGAGTCACTATTAGGTCTTTCACAATGGGGTATATCTTACCATAGTTGTTATAAATATCTAAGGGACAACCTCTCCAATGCATTGTATCTTAGATATTGTATTTTAATTTAATGTTTTTTCTCTCATGCATGCATTTGATTGGGTCATTAACTCTTTTTGCCTATGATTACGTGCAAGGGATGTATCTTAGGCCTTTTACAATGGGTATTTCTTAGCGCCGTATCATAGGTAGTTTGCTTATATGGCATGTTATTTAATGAAGAAAGAGATGGTTATTGTATCTTAGCTAAGATACAACCTTTGCACGCTATCATAGGCAAAAAAAACTTAGATAGTCCAATCACATACATGCATGAGACTAGAATCATTAAATGCAACATTTCTAAGAAACAATCCATTATCATAGATGTTTCTTAAGTTTTAACTGCTCCTATGAAAACGTGCTAAGAGACCCTCCATTGTGAAAGGCCTTAGTTAAGATACAACAACACCCTCTCTCCTCCTTAATTGACATGCCACATAAGCATTTTGCCTAGAATGCCGCGATGTAGTCGGGGATGAGGCGATGACGCTGGCGGCGAAGTTGTAGTGGACGAAGACGTAGAAGGCGGCAAAAACAACAGCGACCTGGGGTAGTCATGTTGGATGCCTGGAGTGGCGATGTGGTAGTCGGCGGGACCTGCGACGGCGAGAGGGCGCCCTGCAGGTTACCTTGTGAAGCGCGGCGGCGATGCTCGAAGTAGGCGAGGAAGACCCGGCGACGTGACGAAGACCATGTGCAAACGGCGGCGATCCGCGCCGTAGGAGATGGCGCGGTGCAAGCCGAGGCCGTCGATGCACGAGGATAGCGAAGTAGACTGCATGCAGCCATGCTACGACCCGAGGGGCGGCATAGCTGCAGGACGCAAGTCGGTGCAGCGGCTGGGAGACCACCAGCGACATACACGCCAAGGAAGGAGCGTTGGAAGCCGGTAGCGTGGACCAAAGGCGGCGGCGCTGCGGCCCGACGGGACAACACAGCGGCAGCCCGTAGCTCGATCGGTGGTAGGCGCGTGCTCGGGGACGTGCTTGGCGTAGACAAGCGCGTGATCGATTGATCGGACTGACGGTGCACCGTATGCGCCATGGCGTGGACGACGCGTAGATCAGATTCGATGGTGGCATTGTCGGTGAAGTCTCAGACAATGACGACGAAGAGGATCCGAGGGAGGCGGTCGCGGTAGCCATCCGAGGAAGGCGTAGCAGCCGTCCGCGGTGCGCGGCAGCCTGCCGTGAGGTCGCGACAGCCTGCCGAGGCAGACGCACGGGCGCGGTGTAGATCCTCGATGCCGATGGTCGGAGTAGAGGCGCGACGGCAGCGACAACCGTGGGCGACTCCATCCGATCTAAGATCGATAAACCAAAAAAAGAAAACCGATTAAAAGATTGAAAAAAAGACTTACAAGACAGCCGATCACTGATCGACGGACGAATCCTGCGTACGGGTTGCCCGGCCCCCGGCGGAGATCATGGAGATCGACCTCCCTGGGGCGGCGCGGCGCGGAAGCGTGTGCGGCGGCTAGGTTAAGGATCTTGCCGCTCTGATGCCATGTAAGAGTATGAGATTGGCATAATATGTTGGATATATTATTGAGTCTCATGGGCGAGTACATATAGGCGTACGGAAAATTATTTTGGAGTACGAGTCAAGTTAGGCTAGAGTACTAACTATTTTAAACTACCATAATAACCGTATCCGTATCATCTCTAGCGTACCATTTCCTCTCATTAAGTAAACTAACTTTTCCAAAAGGGTTTGTCTATGTCTCAATCGACTGAGATTTTCTTAAGTCGCAATCACTTAAGAAATATGCAACTCGTGCCAGTTACACTTTTCTAGCAGAAAAGTGCAATTGCATTTTTCTGTCAAAAAAGTACAACTAGGTTTCAGTTGCACTTAAGGAAATCTCGGTCGACTAAGAATTAGCAAAACCATTTCCAAAATAATAAAGTTATCGTAAAAAGTTACTCATAGTTTATTTTAATATAAACTAAAACAATAATATTTATCCACTTGCATTTTAGCCCGCCCACTCGGTGGAGCGACGCGAGCATCTCACCTCCTAGCGTGCGCGTAGAGTCGTGCTAGTGATAATATTTCGTATGATGTTCACGTGGCCGACCGCGTATGGAATCGTGCTAAATATTTTATCTTTCTCCACACAAGTATCTGGACGCAGCCTCTGTGCACCACTATACATTGTGCACCTCCGGCCTCCGGGAAAGTCCACGCGCTTCAGGCATACGGCCCTCTCTCCTCCAGATTCAGGTTCTGGCGCTCGATCTGAAGCTCGATTCGGCTCCATCGATCCCGCCGCGTGCACTACGCATCGATCAGGTACCAAAAATTCTGCGTTGCTGTTGTTGCAAATGTTCTTTCTAGCTAGTATCATGCATGAAGCTATTAGCTAGATTTGTGAGTAGATATATGGACTGGTTACCATCTTGCTGGTATACAGGCGCTCGGGGTTTAGTATTAGTAGTCTATGGATCTCTGGTTCGCGAGGCGGCAGGGGAGAGTGGTATTTCGGTAGTCTATATATGGATCTCAGGAGCAGTATGCCGGTAGGAGTAGCAGCCCCGCGACCCGCCTCCACCGACAACGTCGTATCTCGCCGGAGATGTGTCATGTGAGAGGCCCGAGCTTTCTGTTGCCGGCAGCGCAGATGAGTTCGCTGAGATCCCGTCGTGGGTAGGGATAGGGAGGGGAGGGAGAATGTGGAGCAAGTCTGTATATGTTAGTCGGGAAGAGGAAGTATCCTAATTACACCGAGGTAAAAAAAACGAAACTTGCAGTTTTCAAATCCAGCACAATCTGCTGACAAAATGGAAAATCTTCACTAGTATTTGCTCGTTCAGGGGATAAGAGCTACTGCTACCAGTTAACCTGTGTTTGCAAAATAGAAGACTGATTCTTGTCGTCCTATAATTTTGTTTCTTTTACAGATTATTTGAGTTCCTTCTATTTCCAGCTAGTTCTAGCTATCTCGTGAATAAAGTTTCAGAGGATGCGGAATCTTCTTAGTGCAGGGAATGCTTGTGAACAGGATGATCGCCGTAAAGATGTTGAATGAAACGCTTGATATTCTAGAGAACAAGTTCAATGAAGAGGTCGGTTGCTTGACGAACATGAAGCACAACAAAAATGCCGTGCGGTTTTGGGGATATTGTTCTGGCACACGAGAGATACTCGCGGACTATGAGAGGATGTTTGTTATGGCAGATGCACAACAAAGGTTGCTCTGTTTTGATTATCTACCTAACGACAGCCTTCATAAATATACCATTGGTACGTCCATCTCGTCGGGCAAGATCTGTTTTACATCTTTACTTTCACGATGAACAAATTACATGGTCAACTTATTGTGTCTTATACTATCTAGAGAAGTATTTTGGATGTTAAAATTCCATTCTTCTGACCTTGTTACAGGAGCATCTTGCATACTTGAATGGAGAAAGTGTTATGAAATAATCAAGGAAATTTGTGAGGGTTTATGTTATCTACATGTGAAGCAGCGTATTGTCCACTTGGACCTTAAACCAGCGAACATATTGTTAGATAATAATATTGTACCAAACATCGCTGACTTTGGCCTTCCAAGATGTTTTGATGAAAAGAAATCCCGAGCTTTTGCTTCAAACATGAATAAGACACTGTAAGTTTTCTATAAAACAGAGAAATAAGAAACCTCATTGTTTTCAGTTTCCTAGATTACATATGAATTTTATTGGTTCACTTCACCATTCATTGACTAACCTATATGAATTTTCATGTAGTGGATATATGATGATTAAGTTTTTCGTTGAAGAAATTACATTTCAAGTCAGACATATATAGCTTGGGTGTTATAATCATAAACATACTAACAGGTGAGAAGGGATATCACGAGGTTAAGAATGGAAGAAAAACGTATATGATCGCGTCACTTTACATTTTACCGTTCCTTCTTTAAGCATTGTGTAATGATATTCTTTTTCAAGAGCACAAGAGATATCTCGTCAAACTGATGACTGATGCTGACAAGGAAACTTGTTACTGCAGGGATTGCATAGTTGGTTGTCTAATGAAGGCGAAGCACAAAAATATAGTACGGTTTCTTGGATATTGTGCTGACACAGATGAGATAACAAGATGTGCAACAAAGATTACTCTGCTTTGAGTATGTACCTAACGGAAGTCTTGACAAAGATTGCTCTGTTTTGAGTATGTACCTAAAGGAAATCTTGACAAAGGTTGCTCTGTTTTGAGTATGTACCTAAAGGAAGTCTTGATAAGTATACCAATGGTAAGTTTAGGTGGCATAGAACATGTTTTTACATATTTATTACTTCCTTCACCAATGATTATATTGTCAAGCCCCCAAAGTGGATATAACTCAATACTTTTTGCGTCAATATCTGTATAATTAGATAATGAACCAATCTCATAATGTTACAGGCACATCTTGTATACTAGATCAACAACGCGGTATCAAATCATCAGAGGAATTCGCCAAGGCTTATATTACCTTCACATGAACTGACGTGTTGTCCACTTAGATCTTAAACCTGCAAACATACCATTGAATGTAATATGGTACCAAAAATTGCTGATTTTGGTCTCTCAAGATGTTTTATTTTGCTTCAAATCCGAATGAAACATTGTAACTATCTATTTAGAGAAATTAGAACATTTTTCCTTTTCAAGATATGTAATGATTGCATTGGTTGCTTTTAGCAATGTGATGAATTTTCATGCATTGGATATATGGCACTTGAGTGTCTCAGTGAAGAAACTATATTTAATTCGGACATATAAGTAATTAGAGTGGTATAATAACATGAGTGAAGGGACATTGTGATGGGTGTAAGAATTATCTATATATATAACTATATGTTGGATACTTGCTGGGATTTCTAGCGTGGAGTGATGTAGTATAGCTTAAAAAAAATTCATAAGCGGTAACTCGGGTTTAATATGAAACATGGTGAAAATATAGGTAAGGGTATACTCCGTTTGAAAACTTGTATGGTTGTATATAAATTTGAGATATGTCTTCTTGTCCCAAACAATATAGAAGTAGTTGTCTGTAACAACGGTGAAAAAGTAAGATAAAAAATTACGATAATATGAGTAATTATCTATATGTGATGTTCATCCGTTGCAAAATGGACATTCTCATAAGTCTAGTTTGTGGGTTATGACATCATATACTGTCCTTGTGATGAAAATCAAACTTCTGAGGGGTAGATGTGAAGATAAGTGACCTAATGATTTATATCTGATGGGGTTAAAAGTTGGCAGCATCCTTTAAACCGCGTGTTTCTAACGTTGTTGCTACTAAACATTGGTGATTAAATTATATATAAAAGGCAATTTTGAAGTCATTTGTTACGGAACTTGCATATATTCCTTCACCTTTTGTGTGTTGGATTAAATGCCCATATCGAGAATCCTACAACATGTTTTTTGATCCATATATTTACTGAACAAAATTCATTAATAATCTATTTGACTTTTTTTCGAAGTGAATTATATCTTCCCGTACTACTTCATTCGTTTCAAAATATAAGATGTTTTAGCTTTTTCTAAAACACATGTATCTAGACGTCTTTTAAGTGTGTAGGTTCACTTATTTTGCTCCAAACTTACACACTAAAGGGTGTCTAGCTAAATACGTGTAAAAAAAAGTTAAATCATCTTATATTTTGGAATGGAGAGTAGTATTTTAGAACATGTGTCTTAAGAATATAATTATTTATGTCATGTTGTCTTGATCACAGAAATTTGACACAGTTTCTATTATTGCAGCTATGATTTCTTTATAGGATTGGTAAGCAGGAAGATGGAAGTATAGTACTCCCTCCTATCCATTGTATTAAATCAACGATACTTATTATGGATCAAGGGGAGTATAGTCAAAAGAAAGATATGTAGTAAATAGGATGTGTATTATACTTTATAGGATTGGTAAACAGGAAGATGGAAGTATAGTACTCCATCCTATCCATTGTATTAAATCAGACACATTTATTATGGATCAAAGGGAGTACGTAATCAAAAGAAAGGTATATACTACTACCTCCGTTCCACTATATAAGTCTTTTTAGCAAGCTAAAACAGCTCTCTAAAAAGACTTATATTATGGAACGGAGGTAGCAGCAAATAGCATACACATTATACAAGGGTATGGAAGACAAGAAAGAATTCCAGAATAGACTAGCACCAGCACCTGTTCAGCTGTACTCCAGTGCATACTGAAACTATTAGGCCATGTTTGGGTGTGGGAACATGAGTCCAGGCCTAGGGACTGAGATACAAGATTCAGTTTAATATGCATACCCATGGACCCATAAATCAGTGGCAAGAGGAATGAGGGACTGAACAACTCGGATTCATTTTTGTGGAAGATAAAATGAAAACTGGGAAAATACTTGGCGAGCCAAAATAACAAAAGACAAGTTTCCTGCCATTTTCACCATCTAAACAGGGAAGTTTCACCGTGGCATTGACATGGCATGATGCATATCTCTCACCTAAGGCTTTCCTAGTAACCGAAGTAAACAGCATGGGACGAAAATGTTCTTCTCATAACAGGAATAGATAATTTCCTTAGGGCTACAAATTCACTAGTACAAGGGAACGTTTTTACAGCGTAGGGAAACCAACAGTTTCTACCCTGGTGTCTAGCTAGTGCGATAAGACATTTTCATCCTGCCGGTGTGTAGCTAATGCTCAAAACCAGCCCGAAGTGGTCACTAGGTAACACAGGTAATTCCAGCTCGCGGATATTCTTGCCGACTTTCTTCTCCTTCAAGTACGATATTCCAGGTATAGCCTCCTTGCCAATCATCTCGATAGCGTTGATCTCGAAATCTGGCAGCTTGCACACGAACCGATCCATCCTCTTCTGCAACTTTCGGTTGCCTGTTAGCATTCCATTAGCTTTGGTGTCGTACGTCCAGCCTTCGTCACCTGGCTTCAGCTCGTCCCAAGGATCAGTCCAGCCGTCCAGCAGAGGAAACGGCCCATCTCCTTTGTCATCCCAGTTCATGTCTCCTCCAAATATTACATTGCGGAAGCGATCCAAGATCCTCATAGATTCATTCGCCTGGGTGACTCGCTCCTTGCTGAACATCTGATCCCACCGGCATGGACTCTCTAGGTGGCTTGTAGCCAACACCAGCTTGATCTCACCTTCAACGTTGATTTCTGCCACGGAGAGCTCTCTTCCCATTATTGAGTTACCAAATGGAAGGCATTTAACAGAATCCAGGGGAAACTTGCTCATCTGCACTTATTGCAATTGAATCACATTACTGAAACACATGAATACGTAAGAAAAAGGAGATATGCTCTTATAAGATGTAAGAAGCGGTACCACTTCAGGAGCAAAATTCAGGTACCTATAGTAAACACTAAAAGGAATTATGATGCCACAGGTTCAAATTATACACCTTGATTAAGAAATTAATTAAAGTGCACGAGCTCCCTCATAACTTTTTTTTGATAATTATGACCAACGCTATGTTATAGTTAGCAATTTTGGAATGTTAATTTTCTGATTTTTGCCTATTGCCTAGATTGAGCTATCTCTTCAGGTCAATCTGGGGCCAAGAACAGCACAAAACCCAGCTCATGTTATTTCCCTATATCCACTTCCAGATCTTGAAGTCTCTATTATCATTCATGCATCTTTCCATTTAGAAATATGTATCAACATCTGATAACAGAATAGCTTAGTTGTTTCCACAGCAACACAGGAGAGAAACGTGCCATTTCATTCCTAGATTTTTTTTAATCGGATGTGCAAATATCTTCATAAATTTTTCATCAAATACACCACAGCAACACACAGTCTAGTGTTTCCTCACATCAGAAACTATGGGATACTAGTCAAGCTCACACTATTGAAACACCCTGGAGGTACAAAGAAGCAAGAAAAAGAAATTGATATGCTAACTATATCCAGCAAAAAACATGGCATTAATTCCAACTAGACATACTCCCCTTGTTCCTATGTGCCAGAACAGGTGAAGTTATGTCGAACATACAGTGAGAAACTTGATAACTAGACACAAATATATGCAATAGCATTTGGGTTGACTATTTGAGAAACTTCTCAATTTATTTCTGCGGAAGTACTTTCATAAACTTATATATTTTTGTACATGGCATTATATAAACGGAATGGTCATATGTGCATCCTGGTGACCATGAAAATAAAAGGCTCACTTTGTTTTAATGGGGATTACAAATTAATAATTACATGTAAACCTTAGAAGAAGATCAGTAAATCGAATTTCAGGGATGTTGCACTCATGCCATATATGAAGTTTGAGAGAAGCATCAGTGCATACCTGCATGCAGAAATATGGCCTGTCCATGTACATGGCCAACTTATCTGATAGGGAGCATTTGTACTCTTGCCACCAGCCAGATTTTTGGAGAAGCTGATATATGTTTGATGTAACCTCCTGGAGTTACACAGGACAAATTAAGAAGGGGAAATGAAATAACACAAATATAAACTGACAAATTCTGGACCTGGAAACATATAAGATCTGGGTTGTGGAGCTGAATAAGATCTCCAATAGCTTTCATCCTTTTGCTCAGTTCCAAATCCTCCCGAAACCATAGGTTGTATGTCATGACTTTGATGATCTTCTTATCCAAATGAGTCTCAGCATTTACTGCAGAAAGGCATTATAAATTTTTAGCTAGACCACACAAAACCAAAAGCTTCTAACCTGAATAAAGTAGCTAGAACATGTATTCTGTTGATCAGTTTAGACAAACAACAGACAAGGGTTCAATGGTTTCAAGGTCATGCGAAGTTTCAAGCCAAACAACAGATAAACAACATATCATATCAAAGATAAATCTGTCAGTAACATTTATAAGGTTCATGCTGAGTTATATTCATGATAACAGGAACAAAAAAATAGAAAGTATCATCCTGCATGCACAGAGCACGACTTGCCACGAACGATATCACTGCCATTAATATTCCTGATGAAATATCACTGCCATTATCAACAATACGCTGCATGTATGTAAGCAATAATGAGTACCAAGGGGCAGATTTGCGCATACACAAACCTATGAAACTATGCTGTATGAATTTGGACTGCCCGTGTTGGAAGGGATAAAACAGCTGTGCCAAATAACCGATTGATCAATTTCTCAAAAGTATGGTCATAACATGCACATGAATTCACCACATCCTCAACGGTATCACAAAGGTTTATATCTTGCTCATACGTCGATGTGAGAGATGAGAATGACAGTAATATGGCGTAAAATTTCTGTATAATAAATTTCTATCAGATCAAGTTACTACGTTGAGAAAAATCACCTAAATATATTTTGAACAAAAAACTGTTCTGCAACAATAAGAAAAGATAATGCATGGCTGTACATATATAAAGTAGAGCGGAGAAACAAAGGAAATATTATAGCATGGACAACAGGACAAGGCCATATTTGTAGAAGAAATTTGACATAATGAAGTGAAAGTAATGCATTTAGGCAGGAACTGCAAACTATATGTTGTACTCCATCTATCCAGAAATAACTGACTTGAGTTTGTCTAGATTCGAATGTATCTATACGTGTTTTGTATAGATACATCCGAATTTAGACAAATCCAAGTCAATTATTTCTGGACGGAGGGGGTACTAATTAGGAACCATGGTAAAATCTGAAACATGATAAAGATACCACAAATTAGTGCAAAGAAAGAACACAAACATATCCCTCATCATTGTGCATCAATATTTTTATGTAGTTTGCCATGTATTGAAATTCCGTATGTGCCCATCTGATAAGGATGCAAGTGGGTAACCTTTAGGGTATCCTCTACCCTCTCTAGTACAATAAAATGAACTAAAATTTCATAAATCATAACTTTTTGACAAAACTAGTTCACTTGTTTGAACTACAATAAAATAGAGAATACCCTAAAGGTTCCAAACTTGCATCTCTACCATCTGAAACGAGAATTTAAGCTCCTTTCCGGATGTCATTAACATTATTTCTCATTCCCAGTTATTCTCAACCAGTCCATCAGAGGGTAATTGGGAGCATTCCTATTCTTTTATCCCGGTAATTCTCCATAACATGTCATGATTCAATACGTATGGGACGGAAAGTTGTATAGAATCCCAACATTTTATCAGGAAATCAAAAAAAGTAAAACGGAAGTGCCTTCAGGACGATGTTTCCTGTCTGATTGTTGTACGACTCAACCTGGCTAAATCTGATTCCCTTCATTCCTCTTCTGCTGGGACAACAAAGGCCATTAATGATTGTTTGATGCTTGTGTGACTGCACGGTATGAACATCGACGGAAAATGTTGTGTGCATAGCATCGCTCAAAGAAAAATAAAGGCAATGTTGCAAAATAACATTTGAAAAGATTCAGATGAAAAGATAGCATCAATCAGGAGAAGCGTAATAAAAGAGATCCTTGGCACATTCAACAACGCTGGTAGAAAAACTCTAGTACTTCATTAACAAAATATAAATAATCCTTTTTTATTTCAAAATATACCTTCTTCGGCGGTCGTCTCATCCCTCTCGTTCGAGCCGCCGCCCTCGTCGACGACGTCCGGCGACGCCGCGCGAGCCCTCTTCCTGGAGCAGCCACGGAGCGGGAGAAATGCGACGCCGGCGATGGCGGAGAGGTCCAACGCGTCGGCGTCGTCAGCAGGCTCCGCATCCACGGGGCGCGCGGCGCCGCACGCGTCGCAGGTGGCGAGGCTCTTGGGGTTGCAGAGCGTGCAACGGCCACAGATCCACTGGGGCGGGAGGGGCGAGACGCCGGCGACGGCGGCCAGGTCCGACGCGTCGCCAGCCTCCGCGGGGCGCGCGGCGCCGCACGCGTCGCAGGTGGCGAGGCTCCTGGGGTTGCAGAGCGTGCAGCGGGCGCAGGCCCACTGAGGCGGCGGGATTCTCGCGGAGGAAGGGGGCGGCGAAGGGGGCGCGGCCATGGCTGCGCACATGGGGAGGAGGGCGAGGGTTCTTGGGGGGAACAGGGGTTTGGGCTGGAGGAGGAGGCGGCGGAGAAGACGGGGTTGGAACCGTGGAAGGGTGGAACGGAAAAGGAAAGTGGTCATTGGGATTTTGAAATTTGAATTGGGCTTTTGCTGGTTCCTGCTGGTGCACGGGGGCGACTCCTACTTCCCCTTTTTTTCCGGCGAGCCCCACGATCGGCCGAATGGATAACCGTCCGATAACGCAACCAGCACCGCTTGTGAAACCCTGATGTATGGCCCCGAAACTCATCAATGTACCATACCACAAAATTTATAAAGTTCAAAAAAATATTATAAAGTTTTTTTTCTTTCTGCAAGACTCACTACAGACGACAACACAAATACATACATATACACTATCCCTATAAGCGCAAGCACACCATATCCCTATCAGCACATCCGAAAAACGAACGAGAGACTTATCCGATAGATACTGAGATGGATGAAGTCATCGACAGAAACGGCGTCTCTTACTATAAAATAAATCGTCTTTTTATGAGACACCAAGGTATCAAAACCGGAGTTTGATACCCAGCAGGCTAGTGATATCAATTATGACTGTCTTCATAACCATCAAATCACACACGTTGGTTCTCGGAATTTATAATGCTACGATAACGGCGACATATCAATGTATATCTCACCACAATGCAATGTCAAGAACTACCCGCAGCAACATGCACGAACTACTACCACCACCCCTCACAACACATCGGCCGCAAAATAGGTTTTCCAAACAGTATCGGATCCATGAAGGGAACAACTGTAAGTGCTGCTCTCTCCGAATATAGCCACTAGTGCTCAATGGTACTTGATCAAAGGTTATGTGATAAGTTATTGATGTCTAACCTAGACCGATATTGATATATGTTGGGGCAAATTATCAGAGTGCAAGGTGAAGTGGATGAATTTTCATTCGAGTTTAACCTTTTGTGGGTAGTAAAGAAGAAGAAAAGAGGGAATTTTCTCGAGAACACCACAGAAGAACTACGTGTCTTTGTATATTAAGTTTAAAAGGGAAAAAATGGTCCAGTTTGTGAGAAAAACCAGACCCGAAAACCAAACACATGATGCCTTCCGGCTTACACCGCACGCCCACGCAAACACATGACAAGCACTCGCCTTGCCCAGTCACCGGCCAACAATGACAAGATAACAGGACATAGGGACTCAAAACTGCGTCACATCCGGTGCAAGACAGCTCGGAACGACCCTAACTCCGGGAAGGCACACACCAACGTACGACCCACCCATAAGAGGCCGGTGGACGGCAGGACCTGACCTGACCTAGAGGAAGCATCGTCGAGCAAGCGTCGGCACTAGAATACATTGCGCTCCGGAGACCCACACTCTATGTAGTGGCCACCTCTGACTCTAGCTGTCGTAGTGGAATTCAGGAGCACCCTCGACAATTCCTCCAACAAGGGTACATCGCCGAAGCGCCGCCACTGCCCAATCCAACAATGGATTCAGGGTTTCCCCCAGTGCTCCAAAGGGGACTCGACGACGCCTTCAAGAAGGTGACCGCTCCCACGGCCGTCACCATTGTCCGCACCCTCGCAGTATTTCTCCCAGCCCTATCGTCAAGCCATAGTTCACCGAAACGGAACAAACAAGAGCCATCAGGCGGAACGCCACCGAACAGAGATCAACCTTGATGTTAGGGTTGCTCGATCTTTCACAAATCCCCGTGGAAATCAAGATGAAGGCGAGTGGGGGTAAGCGTGGGGATGAAATCCACAAACACACACGCTAGCGGCAACCGGTCTGACACAATCCCTAGGCTCGGTGGCGGGCAAGAACACTCTCTCACTAACCGACACAGCGAGCGGGAGGCTTGGCGAGATCTTGACAACTTGGAGAAGGGACACCGACTCCAAGGCATTGTACAACTTGAATGCACTATGCAAAGCTTAAGAGGTTGGGGATAATTGGTGCTCCTTGTCAAGGAGCATTAGGTTAGAATTAGATAGATCCACAAGGGTTTCTTCTAATTCAATTATCCAAGTCTAAGGAATAGAGGGAGAGCCTTAGGGGCTATTTATAGTGCTTAGGGCGAAGGAGCTAGGTAAAGGGAATATTCTAGGGCATCAGGCCCAGATCCATGCGCAGACGGGTTTCGGTGATAAGTTCGATGGGGCCGGATCTAGGGTCGAGATGTTTCGGCGGTCGCCGATTCTACCGCCGAAATGGTTTCGGTGGTTGTTGGTTGGTTCCGACCTTAGAAAGTTTGGTGTACTGGGGTGTTTCCGGTGGGGCGCTAGTTTCTTCCGGGGGTCGCTGTTTTGGTTCACAGCAGACCCCGACAGCACCAGAACTGGCACTGGATTCGTCTGGTGCCTCCTTCTCGTGTGCTCTTGGCATTCCTTCTTGGGGGTCATATCTGAGGAGGCATAAAGTATTGGCATGAAGCAGCTGGCCATTGAAAGGAGAGTCAAAGTCACACATGGAGAGGAGCGAGTTCACCTGCTCATGTAGGAGTTTGGCTCGAGCGCGGGTGATTGGTCCACTCGGGGGGCTTGGTGTAGTAGATGTAGTGACGTCGATAGGACAACCCGCATCAGCTCCCCCCTTAGGAAAGAGTCATCCTCGACTCTTCATCCTCATTGAAAGTGCATGTGTGCCCCATGTGTGGTTTTGGTAATTAATGACAATCTTTATGGACTTATGTTTGCATTGACAATCTTTATGGACTTATGTTTGCATTGAGTTTTACTTGTAGGATTTTTCCATAGGCAATGATGGGACCATATGTTGGCTTCAAGGTTAGGAGAAGAAGAAAGTGAAGAAGATCAAGTGATGACCAAGGTGTTCAAGGAGTGATCCAAAGATTGGTCATGTGAGAGTTGAGCCTATGGCAAGTGTGTCTTGAAGAATAAAGATGGTGTGATATCTCTTGTGTACCTTCAAGACACCAACATGATGAAGAAAGAAGAAATGGAGTGCAAGTTCAAGATGAGCCATCTCGAAGACATCATTTTCTTGAAGCTTGCCATCCTATGGTGTTCATGGATATGCGAAGATATGCCCAAAAGATAAGCTCTACCATAGTGAATATGAGGGAGCAGTTTGCAAGTCTTCACCAAGCTAGCGTAATCAAAAAAGGTGTTCCATCTTGAGATACACAAGATCGTCGTCATCAAGCTCAAGTGGAATATGCGCAAGGCAAAGGTATGTTCTTGATAGGGTTTCCTTCTTACTGGTCTCATGGTGTTAGTTGGGAAGACCGGTTTATAGGATAAATAGTCGTACTATCAAGAGGGTCTCAAGAGTGAGTAACTTAATCATATCCTTCAGAGAGAGCTCAAACCTTTGCATACTTGGCATCATCTTTCTTGGTTCTTATTTGGATCTTATCCATGTGAGGTCCTAGAGCTTGTGGTAATATTCATAACAAGCTCTAGTTCATCAAAAACAGATTTCCCTTTATATCTTATTGCATTTTTTGATCTTGGAGTTTTTCCGGATTCTCACCAAGGGAGGTATCTCACATTATAATTGGTTTCGGGTCAATCGGAGTTTCCAAACTCTAGATGTCGCTAGTTGAAGTTTTGCCTCTGGACGGATTTTGTCTGGAATCTCCGGTGTGCAAAGACCGGAGTCTCCGGTGTCCCCATCCGGAGTTTTGGCACGAGTCTCCGATGTGACCCTCTAAAACATGTCTAGGTCATTCTGAATGGGGGTCCGGAGATGGTCCGGAGATGGACCGGAATCTCCGGTGTGAGATGTGTGCAGACCGGAATCTCCGGTCCCCAGACCGGAGTCTCTGGTGTGGTTTTTTTCCCAGTGGTTAGAAAACGGTCTGAAGTGAGTGGGCCTATATAAGGGAGCCCTTCTTCCCCAATAGTAAGCTCTCTCCCTGCAAGTTTTCCCCTCCATTGTTGACCTTCTTGAGCTTGCTATCCCTCTATCCCTTCTACGATTCTTGCATATTCTTATGGGATTTGAAAGAGGAGATCTAGATCTACAACCCCACCAATCAATCTCTCCTCTAAGTGAGGTGAACATCTTGGGATCTAGATCTTGGAGTCTTTTGTGGATTTCCTCCATTGTTCTTCCTCTCTTACTTCCCCATAAGCTTTTGTAGCTTTGGTGGAATTTGGAAGTGAAGGACTTGAGCACTTTGTGTGTTCTTGCCATTGCATTTGGTGCATTGGTTTGAGTTCGAGAAGCTTTTTACTCTTGGGTTCTTGGAACCCTAGACGGGTTAGTTGTATTGCAGGTTTGTGTTGGGGTTCCGCCTATGAAAACAATAAATTTTACTCTACGCCCCTAAACCCCTGAAGCTGCCAGGATCTATCTATTAGTAATTGATGTCTACGCACTTCTATTATTGTAGACAGTTGTTGGGCCTCCAAGTGCAGAGGTTTGTAGAATAGCAGCAAGTTTTCCCTTAAGTGCATCACCCAAGGTTTATCGAACTCAGGGAGGAAGGGGTCAAAGATATTCCCTCTCAAGCAACCCTACAATCAAGATACAAGAAGTCTCTTGTGTCCCCCAACACACCCAATACACTTGTCAGGTGTATAGGTGCACTAGTTTGGCGAAGATATAGTGAAATACAAGTGGTATGGATAACTATAAGTGGTAACGGTGATAGAAAATAGCTTGATGGCGTGGAAAAGACTAAAGTAAAACTGAAATAAAGATGACAGCAAGCAAACATGTAACAGATCTAATTGCAAACGGTGTATCAATGCTTAGAAACAAGGCCTAGGGATCATACTTTCACTAGTGAACACTCTCTCATAAATATATTATCTTCATGATACTACTCTTAACTACTCTCCGGTTGGACACTCTAATCGATGGTAGGGCTATAACAGCACACCTCAAAGTTCTCTTTCTGCATCTAGATAACCCCACACTGTCACCTTGAGCACTAGATGGTTCCAACAAACACCACAATTTCATAAAGACATCCGACTCCAAATATAACTCATAACAAGTATTTGTAATCTCTAGCCTAAGTTGCACCATGGTGTGCACACTGTCAACTTCACACACATGGGGAGAGCAGAGATCTATTAAAGCACTTGAGTAGCAAGGTAGATCTATAGATTACAAGCTCATGATCTCAATAAGATCATGCATAGAGAGAGAGAGATGAACACATAGCTACCGGTAGAACCCTTAGCCTCGAGAGAGAACCACTCCCTCCTCATCATGGGAATCAGCAACGGTGATGGAGATGGCGGTGGAGATCGATGGAGATGGCTTCGGGGGCACTTCCCCGTCCTAGCAGGGTGCCGGAATAGAGACTTTCTATCCCCCGAATCTCCCCTTCGGTGGCGGTGGCACCGCGGAACTTTTTGTGGCTAGAGGCTTGATGATCTAGGGTTTTCGTCCTGGGAGGCATCTTATAGCGAAGAGGCAAGGTCGGTGGGCGTCCAGGGGGCCCACACCATGCCCTGGCACGGCCTGGGGGGACCCGCGCCTAGGGGTGGTTTGGCCACCCTGTGCCCCCTGCCTTTGTCTCTCCTTCTGGCTCCGTGAATCTTCCAGGAAAATAACCACTTTGGCTTTTGTCTGGTCCAATTCCAAGAATATTCATTTTATGACTTTCTGGAATCAAAAACAGCAGAAAACAGGCAACTCGCACTGTGGCTCTTGTTAATAGGTTAGTCCAAGAAATCATATGAAAAGTACTCCAAAGTGTGGACAAAACAGAAGAAAGTAGATAAAACCAAGCATGGAACATCAAAAATTATGGATACGTTAGCAATGTATCAATATCCCCAAGCTTAACTCATGTTCGTCCTCGAGTAGGTAAGTGATAAAAAGAAAGAATAATTTTTGAGGTGACATGCACCATCATAAACTTTATCAAAGTATTTGTAAAACATTGATAGTTGGGATCATAGTACTTCAACATAGCATGAAAGATAAAGTTCTAACAATAAGACATAGCAACTATGTTGTAACATGAAAAGGCACAAACAAAAGATTCATGAATAATAATGCTTTGCAAGACGTTTGTTTGTTTCACATAAAGAAAACATAGCATAGTGGCATTCAGCTTGTCCCTCATAGAGTAGCAAACATAAATGCATAGGACACCTTCAAAGTTCATAAGAGTGACTAGATACAAATAGTTTAAAACAAGCAATATCAAGTTATGCATCAATCAACTAGTCTTGGGACAATGCACATAGAACTAAGAATGGCCACTATGCTCTCAAAGAAGGTGCATAAAGATAGAAGGTGGAGACTCAATATAATCGTGGAAGAAAGGCCTTCATAGAAGGAAGCAGAGATTCAAGTTTCATAAAGAGTTTCCAAAAATTATGGTACTTATAGCTTTTAGCTCTCATTGCCCCTATCATAAGCATATTTAGGTGATTAAGGTTAAAGTGACACAACTAAGAGGATATGCTTGACAAGTTATAAGCTGAAATCTCATGCCCCTTACTTACAAAGACCGAACCTCATGCTACTCAACTTTAGTCACGAGTAAGCTCTTGTCATTGTAAGTACATGTGTATCATAAAGAACCACCAACGGGGTACCCCTTGCACATGATACAGGAGCTATCCCATAATCAAAATGACAAGGCAAGTATACAATGAGCATCTCAGCGATCTTTTAATTTGCTATTTGCATAGGTTTTTATTGAGGATGCTTCATAGAGTGCTCATTATGGTGATGTTGCAAGTTTCCACCATGATTAGGCATGGCTTAGGCTAGCGGCCCAGACGTTTCTCTAACACACATACAAACTCCATGATCTTACAAGTTCCACTTTTATTTCACACCGCCGGGATCCATAAGCAAAAGAACATGGTATCAACGGGGTACAAAGTACATGTGCAATGTTGAAAGCGTGCCCCATGATACATGGTTCTGCTAATTTCAACTTATAAAGCGCAAGTATAAACGCGACAAAGAAGGACCCGATGGTTCAAGTTTATTAAATGCAAAAAAGTAAAGTGTGCCATCAAGTTCGTGAGAGCTTTAATCACTAGTTTTCTCATAACAAGTTAAATTTGGAAGGTAGACAAAAACAAGAATATACGTGGAATAGCATATGCTAGTAGGTAGGTATGGTGGACTCTTTGGAATAACTTGTTTTAGGGAGTTGGATGCATGAGTGGAACTCATACTTTCTTACGGAGGCTAGCAAAAGACTGGGAGCGACAAACTAAGAGAGCAATAATGGCCATAATCATGCAGAGCGACAAAACATCATTGATCAAAGCATAAAGTGATATTACAAGTTGAAAACTAAAGGATCATCAAGGCTATGGTGACTTTGGATAGTCATAACATGGTGTGAGCATGTGCCAAGTCAACCCAAATAAAGCATCAAAGGAGAATACCACAATACTATGCTTTAATATGCTAAAACAACGCATGCTCCTTTCAAGGCACATTAAGCAATCTCAATTGTTTATAACATGTCATGCTACAGCAAAGAATACTAAGCATAAAGCCAAAACAATATCAAGCAAGACATGACAAAGCATAGGTCACAGTCAAAAACAACCTCTCTTTACCACTTAAGCATGAACTTTCCTACTCTTTTCCAATCCAAACCAAACTATTTGGAAACCAATGTATGAAAGAGGGGGTCCAACCAATTTATTCAGCAAACTAAGCAAACCAAGCAAACAAAAAACTAAAATGAACACGAAAAAGAAGACGCTCCAAGAACAACACAACTGTGCATGAAACAATAAAAATGAAGTGTTTGGAAGAAACCTGAGATTTTTATTGATGAAGAAGGGGATGCCTTGGGCATCCCCAAGCTTTGACGTTTGTACTTCTTGAATATTTCTTGGGGTGACACGGGGTGGTATCCCCAAGCTTGAGCTTTAGTCCATTCTTCATCTCATTACATCATTCTCTCCATAGACCTGAAATTTTTTCTTCATACAAAACTTCACACAATCTTTATTAGCAACATTAGTGCACTCAAGATAATAAGTCTTTAGGTTCAGTTTCAACGCCAATAAAACTTCCATTAAAACACAAGCTACTGTAGCACTTCCCTCAAAAAGCTCAATTCCCTAAAAGAACTCAAAAAGGAACCAACAAGAAGCAAATGCAGAAAATGGCAGAAATGTGTCAAACAGACCAGCAGGTAAAGACAAATTTTTTCGAAGACCTTGTGTTGCTCAAATCAAAAAGTGTTGAACTAACTAAAGTTAGAAAACAACATGGGTCAGAAGCAAAAAAATTCACGCCTCAAAAGGACGTACAGAAATTGTACACGAATATTTACGGTGAAGCACATACTCTGTTTCGGGACAACAACTTTCCCAAGCATTACTTCTCTCTCATTAGAGGTTACTCTTGGCACAATAAGCAAATAAAAAGGATAAGGAGCGGTTATTACAGAGGTAATAATAACTTCCAAGACTCATCTAAAACTTTTGGGTTATCTCCCAATAAGTACTTTTCTTTAACGCCTTTAAGTTAGGCTTGATAGTTTGAGAAGATGCTCACATAAGAAATATGAATTTAGAGTAAAAGAGAGCATCAAGAAGCAAATATAAAACACATTTGAGTCTAACCCACTTCCTATGCATAGGAATCTTGTAAAGAAACAAGTCATGAAAGCACAAAACAATAAGCATAGTAAAGCAAAACAAGTGCAACTTCAAGACTTTCAACATAAAGAGGGGAAACTTAATACTATTGAGATGCATAAAACCATGTTTCCCTCTCTCATAATAACTTTCAGTAGCATCATGAATAAAATTAACAATATAACTATCACATAAAACATTCTTATCATGATCCACATGCATAAAATAATTATTACTCTCCCTATAAGCATAGTCATTCTTATTAATCGTAGTGGGAGCAAATTCAACAAAATAGCTATCATCATTATTCTCATCACCATAATCATCAAATATAGGAGGCATATTGTAATCATAATTAATTTTCTCCTCAATAGTAGGTGGACTAAAAATATCATATTCCTCACTGTAATCATCATATATTGGAGGTTTGGTATCATCATAAGCAATAGAATAGCTATCTTCCAAAGCTGGGGAACTAAAAAGATCATTTTCATAAAAACTAACTTCCCCAAGCTTAGACTTTTCCATAGCATTAGCAATAATGGTGTCCAAAGAATTTATACTAACAACATTGCTATTAGCATGCAAACAAAGTTCCATAGGTTTTTTAATTTTCTCTTCAAACACTTCATGTCCTAACTCAAGATAAATACTATAAAGCTCTCTAATTTTGTTGTTGTTTTCCATTAAGCCTAACTAGTGAAAACAAGAAACAAAAAGACAAAATTGCAGAATCTAAAGGAAATAACTTCGAGCACTCACACCGGAGGATGTGAGTACCTTTTACCTTACCTCCCCGGCAACAGCGCCAGAAAATAGCTTGATGTCTACGCACTTCTATTCTTGTAGACAGTTGTTGGGCCTCCAAGTGCAGAGGTTTGTAGAACGCAGCAAGTTTTCCCTTAAGTGGATCACCCAAGGTTTATCGAACTCAGGGAGGAAGTGGTCAAAGATATTCCCTCTCAAGCAACCCTGCAATCAAGATACAAGAAGTCTCTTGTGTCCCCAACACACCCAATACACTTGTCAGGTGTATAGGTGCACTAGTTCGGCGAAGAGATAGTGAAATACAGGTGGTATGGATAATTATAAGTGGTAACGGTGATAGAAAATAGCTTGATGGCGTGGAAAAGACTAAAGTAAAACTGAAATAAAGATGGCAGCAAGCAAACATGTAACAGATCTAATTGCAAATGGTGTATCAATTCTTAGAAACAAGGCCTAGGGATCATACTTGTAACACCCTCGAATCGGCCCTATGCAAGTTTTAGCCCTTTCCGCCAAACCCGCATAGAAACGATTCAAGGACGCCCACCAGGCACTTTCGTGCGGGTGGAAAAACGAAGTAATACCATTACACAACAGTCCTCGATGGGGCCCACAGAACAGATATATATACAACACGACTCCATGAGTCCAGAATACAGATGTACAATACAAAGATCCAAATCACCTTGAAATCAATACAATGTCCGAGTACGGACAAGAAGCAAATTGGGCTAAGAGCCCTGAAGAATAACCAATGGCGTCCATAACCTTGCCCAGGCCAAGCCGGAAGGGTAACCCTGCTAACGACGTCGATCGCAAACCTGCTAAAAACAAAAGGGGGCCGACAAAGGGCAAAGGAAAAAGAGGAGCGTCAGTACTGAGGCCAGTACACAGCGAGGCTAGAATTCGGTGGCTCTCGCCTACATAGGTATGGTGGACTGAAGCGGCAGCGCAGCGGCACTAAACAACCTATAGAGACTCGGTATCACTGGTGGCTATGAGAGAGGGGTAAGAAAGACCTATTCGAATCCAACCTGAAGCTAACACCAGACATACCCATCCTGGTATTTCCCCCTCGAGACCAAACGAGGAAGTCGAGCCAAGGAACTCACACAGTTGGCAGTTTTACTCATTCCATTATAGTTGAAGCACTTACTAGTCAGATATAAATAGCATGAGTTGTCCTGAAGCATAAGTAGTGGGCAGTTATAATCACCATTCCGATATAGTTGGAACATTTACTAGTCAGATATAATTGTCCTGAGGAATCCCAAAACCCAGCAATTGTTGGCACTGTTATCACATTCCATTGGAGTTGCAATACTTAATAGGCAGGTATAGTATGACACAGATCACCACAGATCCACCAGCTATTGGCATTTTTATTATCCATTCTGTTATACTTGAGCTGATTACTAGGCACATATTAAGTCAAATCTATAGCACTACTTTAGTTATGCTTGTCTATGATCGAGATACTGTGCTCCAAGTCGTCCATAACCGCGGACACGCCTTTCAGAAAGTTTTACCCTGCAGGGGTGCACAGATAGCAACACACACTCGATCAACCTCGTAAAAACCAACTCAAAACCCAATGAGGCATTCACGACAAAGCGATCACAGGATTCATAAAATATTTCAGGGGGCCACCCTACTAAGCTATCCGCAACGAAGTTGGCCAGCTCCGGAACGGACCCAGGGTTTGCGACGACGGCTGTAAACGACTGGGAACCCGAAAGTGTGACTGGGCTTGTCGATACCGCGAAAACGTGGCGCGATCCAAAACAGTACAGGTGCTCCACGCACAATCTTAAATAAAGCAGTAAAGCATGGCATAGGTACCGGATAGTAATAAAACCCCAAACTACTTTGTGGCCCCAAGAAATAGAAATGAATCAAGCTCTGGCTCAGGGGGGGGGGGGGGTCCACGGCCTCCCGGATGTGGATAGTGCGAAAAATCAAGGAACATGTATCAAGTACTCGGGGTCCTACGGGACACAAGTGAGCGTGGAAGAACCAAATAACATGTATTGCTCACTGATGCCTCTGCATTAGTTATATCTAGCATTTTAATAGTTGTGTTTAAAGTCATGATCATCTCCACCATTAAGCATCTCCACCGTTTATCATGTGCCAACTTGCCGTCAATGGTGGAACGACAATGACGTGAAGCAACACAGAAGCAAGCGACTACAACTCGCAGGGCCGACTATCTACCAAACAACAGGTATTGGGAGGTGTCCATGGCAATATAGAGGCTGCATGGGATATAACTGGTGCACGGAAACTAAAGCATCACGACACGGATAGCAATAGATCAACAGGAGGAAATAAAGACTATAAATGCAAAATAGGTAGAAGGGGGAAGAGATGCTCGCCTAGGAAAACACTGCCGACGGACCATAGCCGGAGAACTTGTCGGTACTCGCATCCACTCATCGGCCTAATCCGCGAAGAAGAAAACACTAGAAGAAACACCGGATGCAATATTTAATACCACGGCAGAAGATCCGGCATGTTCATGATATGATGCATATGCGGTGCAATTAGGCAGTATTAAGCGGAACCAGGGTCCCGACAATTAATTAAATGGTGCGAGTTATTTAACTACCCCGCAATTTAAATGTTGTATTAACAGGGTGAAACATGGCATCGGTTCGCTACACCAATTTAAATGGAGTCAGGAATAAGACAAATATATCCCGCAAGAACACTCCATATTTAAATATGAGGTGAATCGACAAAGTACCCACAAACCCTAAAATATGTATGCGACATGAACAATTAATGCAACAAGGAGATATTACATATTATAAAAATAGGGGTCTTGGGTAGGGAATCACATTAGGGTTCCGAAGATCTTGGGGGGGGGGGGGTCGACGGGGTTCGACGGGGATCGGGTTCGGTCTCCGGGGTGAACGTTCTTGGTGATCCGGGATGGAGAACTTGTCGATCCAGCGTCAGTAGATCTTGCATAGCTCCTCGGGTCTAGACTCGTGTCGGTCTTGTCATCGACCGAACTTGGCATCTTGGCGGTTACTTCTCATGGCGTCGGTCTTGTGGTTTCCATGGATGTGAACTCGGTGTACCGCGATGTAGCTCTTCGGTTCCGACTTCGATGGTGGGTGAGGACTTGGTATCGCGCATGACGATCTTGCCAAAATGGAGACACCGATAGGATGGATATCCTGCTTAGGGCACACTTGCACCAACCTCTTCACTGCACGGCACCTAGTCAGATTTAGTCACATGCATCATCGAAACACCAATACCACACCTCTTCGCCTCACGAGTTGCAACCGTGCAGAAGCAGCAGCAACAACAGGATACAGAGACCGGAGGGGGTCGCGGCAGAGGGGGTCGAACTGGAGGCGCGGTCTCCGGTCGAGTTGGAGCACAGGGAGGTCGGAGATAGGGCCGACACCGACGCTGCTCGCAGGGGAACGACAGCAGAGGAGACCAACAGAGGTCGAGGGAGGCCGGGCGGTCGGAGGCAGGCGTCTAGAGGTGAAGCAGGGACGGCGACCGGAGGAGGCCAACGCGGGCGCCGTTGGAAGAGGAAGGCGGACATAGGGTAGGGTTGATGGGGAGGCAGAGGGCGAGGACGGAGCTGTCCGCGGCGGTGCTGCAGAGCGGAAGACGACGAGGAGGCTCGGCGACGGCGGGCGTGGAAGAGGGCGAGGGCAAGGCGCGGGGCCGGGGATCCGAGGAGGCGGGCGGCGAGCAGAGAGAGGTCGGGCGGCAGATGCGCTGGCGGCGGAGCCAGGTGGTGGCGGCGAAGGGCTGGGCCGGTGAGGGGCCGCGCAGAGAGAGCGGACGGTCGCCGGGCTCGGGGCCAGCAGGGAGGAGGAGAAGCGGCCGGCGAGAGAGGTGCCGCGGCGGCAGAGGGTGGCGGTTGGAGATCGAGGAGAGGGCACGGGCTTGGGGACGGGCGGTAGGTGGCGATGGGATTAGGTGGGGCCGGGGCGCGTCGGGTAGGTGGCGTGCGGGGCTGACTGGGGGAGCATGCGGGGTGGGGCTGGGGCGAGCAGGAAAAGAGGTGGGGGAGTGGGGGATCCGAGGCGACGGCCGTCGGTCGCTGGGCGTGTTGGGGAACGCGCCCAGGTGGGGTGGGGAATGGGCAGGTGGTGTGGAGGGAGTGAGGTGGAGGGGTTGGTGAGGTGGAGGCCTGGGATTGGCCAGGGTGAGGTGGCTGGGCGGGAGTTGGAGAGGGAGTGGGGCCAGGCGGGTGAG
Organism: Avena eriantha; assembly: GCA_910589775.1. Taxonomy (NCBI): domain Eukaryota; kingdom Viridiplantae; phylum Streptophyta; class Magnoliopsida; order Poales; family Poaceae; genus Avena; species Avena eriantha. Next base: position 22,298,725 of record OU342745.1, read on the forward strand.
AGAGAGAGAGAGAGTTGGCGGCGAGGCAGGAGGAAGTTGGCGGCTGGGGATGGGTAGGATTATATTTTTAGGGTTAGCTCTTTGGAGGTGGCCGGCTGGGCCTTCAGGCCTGGCGGGCTGCCTCCCAAAAATAAACAAATAATTTTATTTATTAAAAACCAGGGTTTTGCAATCCGTTTGTAGACAAAACGAAATATTCCGGACAAGCCCGGGTTCTATAGTTTGAATAAAAGACGGGGCGTTTAGAAAACAAAACTAGACTTTTCGAAATATAGTTTTAGACAAAACCATGCATGATGACATGACGATGCTCAAATGCAATGTGGCATGATGACATGAGCATGCGGTCATGATGATGCGATGCACAAAACACAACGATTTTCTAGTAGTGGTTTTAGCGGGATGCCACAATACTTTCACTAGTGAACACTCTCTCATAAATATATTATCTTCATGATACTACTCTTAACTACCCTCCGGTTTGACACTCTAATCGATGGTAGCCCAGCCACCCTAGTGGGCCCCGCGTGGGGGGCTAGCCCAGCCGGCCTCCCCCTTGGCCCCTCTCCCTCTCTCCTTTCCCCTAATGGGCCCTCTCCCTCTGGAATTGGCCCATTAAGCCTTTGACCATTAAATTGATTTTTCTCTTTATTAAATAATTATGAATAAATGGTTAAATCAACATTTAACATTCATTCACACATTATTCAATCTCCGTGGCTATGGAACACCTTCTACCTCCACTCCGGACAACCTCCAGACTTACCGAAACCCTTCCGGTTTTCGACCTACTCTTCTTTGGTGATTCTACCGATCCTATAAACACTCTCTAAGCATCATCAAGCCCTTAAGCGTGATACCCCCCGGTTCGGGAACACTCTAGACATGGTCGGGACATTCCCGCACCAATGATCGACAGAGGGACCTAGATGGCCATGTGACCCCTGTGCGTTCCATGAAGATCTTTTGTCATTAGAACCGGGACAGACGTGTCTTATTCCCTTTGTCACTCGATACTTGCATTGCCTGAGATCTGATCAATGACATCACCATGTCATGTTCAATCTCGTTACTAAACAATGCTACTTAACTCGTTCCGACAAGTGATATCCCCGTGATCCAATCACACGCTGCGCAGCTATTGGATATAACTTCTCCGAGTGGGCCCTTGAGTATCTTCCCGTCACATGGACGGACAAATCCCGCTCTTGACATATATTGCCTCTACGGTTTCCTCCGAATACCTGAACACACCTTTATAACCACTGTTTTACCAGATGGCGTTTGATGCTATCTAAGCACTCTCAGGAGACAGTGATTGATATAGCCTCACGGTCTAAGGAATAGTCTACGAGGATCCATTTCTAATCATCGTAACTTGAACTTCGTGACATGATCGGGTCAGATGTTTAGGTTGGGTATTGGTTCATCATCTCATTCTCAGAATGAGATGACCTCATTTCCAACTAGCATAAATGCCGCATGATCAGGAAACATGATCATCTGTTGACCAATGAACCAGTGACTAGAGTTTCACTGGGAACCCCTGGTCGTTTGTATATCACACGTGTATTGATGTTTCCACTCAATACAGTTATAGCATGATATAAAACTTAATCATAAACTATATGAAATATGATAATAGTCCTTACTACTATTTGTCTCTAGGGCATATTTCCAACAGTCTCCCACTTGCACTAGAGTACAAATACACTAGCTCCATTTGTTCTCAATCATTGGCACCATATATCTGGTGCCCTGAACATGCTTGATCATGGAAGATGTTGAGTCTTGGGTCTGTACTTTACAGTCCCAAATCCTTTGCAACTTACTAATGTCACCTGGATTGACATTAATACTCTATCATCACATGATAGCATCTTGTGTGTATGCATCATCGCTATGGCAGCAGAACGAGGCCTGATTCCAGGAGCCTACAGTGACGTTAGATCAACCTCGGGGGCTTTCTCATGGGCAATGTGCCCTGGGACACATCATTCTACGTTAAAATCGAACTAGCCCCGCCATAACATATACACCACTTTAGATGGTACCCTTATCTATTATTATAAATGTATTCATCGAATTACTAGTGCATTCTGTGCAACTTTCGATGTCTTTGTTCACCTTGCTTCCTACTTGACTTTAATTGGTATCTACATGAGTTTCCAACATATTCCCTTATAACATAACTCTTTATGTTTTAAGATATGTCATCCTTTATGGATTTGGAAAACATGTCTACAGTTCTCTACTAGACACTGCGAACAAACTCAGCTCAACGTTCTGTGATTCAAACTTAATCACTTTTGAACGTTCCTTATTGGATCACATATTATGTTAAGTTATTATCATGGTTTACTAAGATAGAACCTATGTCTCAACATAGTGGATGACAATCATCCTTTTCTTTCTTTCAACCATTGATATTAAACTTAATACTATTCCTAATTTGAGTTATTAAGGACCAGTTCGATGATCAACGTCTATTCCGAAATAGAAACCCTTAAGGAATACTACATAAGATAATAATACTCATATTATCAACTTGTACATCTTATAAATCATTATTTATAAGTATTTGCTCTTTCATTCTTAACACCTTTAAGAATCACTGTATAGGCTCCCACTCAAAGATATGTTACCAACATATCGTTTTGGAAAGACTAACATATCTCCCACTAAATTTTATGCAAATTGCACATCTACTCACTATTTTGAACAACTACAAAATCCTTTGATCAAAAAAATCAAATTTGGAGTTTTACTATGAGATACTAGTACTATTACTAGTTTTAAATCCACTAGACATTTCGCACACTTGAATCAAATTCATTTGAATTTGCCCAATACTTGACAAATTGTGCTTTTGCCATTCACCCCTTTTTCCACTATGGCTTTGCAGTCATTTGGGAAAATCCAAGTAACCCTTTTTACTTGTGAGATTCAGCAATGAATTGCTTTCTAATCTCAAGGGAAGTTTGCTTCTAGGATTTCTCATAATTTAGTTTACCATTATTTCCTTAGTAGTTCGTAGTGAAGGGAATATGCCCGAGAGGCAATAATAAAGTGGTTATTATCTTATTCCATGTTTATGATAAATGTTTATTTTGCATGCTATAATTGTATTAATTGGAAACGTTGATACATGTGTGTTTAATAAACAAAATACAAATTTCCTAGTAATGCCTCTCATATAAACTAGCCTGTTGATTAACAAGATGATCAAGGTTTCCTGATCATGGACATTGGATGTTGTTAATAATGAGGTCACAACATTGGTGGAATGATGTGATGAACATTCATCCGAAGTATAGCATTACGATCAAAGTCATTATGTTTATATTGCTATAACATCATACGAAGTAATCTTAGTCCTTATACCATGAGATCATGTTAATTGCTAATACTAGAAGAGTATCTTGATAACACCAAACGTCACACTATAACAGGGTGACTATAAAGGTGGGTTCAGTACTACAAAGGTGTTATGTTGAGGCTCATGGGTCAAGAGTGGAATTTGTCAATCCCGATGACGGATAGATATACTCTGGGCCCTCTCGGTGATATCACATTAAGATAGCTTGCAAGCAAGTGATGTGATCACTAGAATGTTATATCACGGGAACGAGAAAAGAGTGCATGTCGGTAACGAGATCAAACTAGGTATTTGGATACCGATGATCGAATCTCGGACATGTATTATATCATGAGACAAAGGGATTTAGTTACTAGCGTTAAAGGTTCTCCCGATCACAGAAGTCATCGTTGAATGTGTAGGAGTCAATATGGATCTCCAGGTCCCACTTCTGATTATTGATCTGAGAGGGGTCTCGATCATGTCTGCATTATTCGTGAACCGTAGGGTGACACACTTAAGGGATACCGACACCATTTGGAGCAAATATGTTTTAGATAAATATTTAAGAAAGCGTTGGAATTATTTCAATAGACACCGAAACTGTTTCGGGTGAAATTGCTGAAATTGGTTCTACATGTAATATTGAAATGTTGTAGGGGGTTTTATGTGAATGTTTGTGAATTAAAGTAATTAACAAAATTCTTAATAAATTTAATAAAAGAGTTTTATTAAATGAGAGAGCATTAAATTTGGAGAAATTTAATGCATTTAAAGTAGAGACTTTAAAAGAGAATGTGAAGGGGCATTTTAATGTGGAGGGAGTTACCAGCACATGAATGGGGGAGGTGAGGGGTCACCTCCATGAGGCGCTGGCCATGGAGGGGGTACCCCCTCCTCCTATAAAAGGCCCCCCTCACACCCCTTCTTCCTCACACCTCCTCGTGAAGGATCTCTCCCCCCTCTAGTATTATTCCCCCATGGTCTCGGATTAGCGAGATACATGTTCCCGGTGGCTTTATCTGGAAAGGAGTTGTTGCTTCCGCTGCTTTGCTGGAGCAAGAGACGGAGGTTGTCGGGGTACCGGACGTGTGTGTGCTCACAGATGCACCACTGCTTTGCGGTGCTGGACTTGGTGGTGCTGGACTTGCTGGAGCTGGATCTGAAGGACGTGCTGGAGCCGGACCTGCTGGACTTCATCACGATCTTGAGATCGGCAAGTGCACGACTACATCATCCACGAGTTCCAACTCGTTAACAAAGCTTTGTTGTCTTCGAGGGTAAGTTCTCTATGGATGTATATCCACCCGTTGCTTGTATCTAGTAGATAGATCTTGGCGTATAGTTCCCTTCGTAGGAATTTTTTTGTTTTCTATGCTGCGAACTCCAACAGTGGTATCAGAGCCTGATCTATGTGTTGGTGCTTTTAACGGGTAGTACACATATGTTTATATGTGGGCGATGATGATCATGTTATTGCTTCTTTCATGTATTTTGGATATTGGTGGCATAGTGGGATGAAGCGGCCCGGACCAACCTTATGATGGGTTCGTAGCATGGAAAACAAAAAAATTCTACCACAAGAACGAACAAAACCCAGATCTAATCTAGATAAAAGCCAAGATCTAATCTATTAGACATGTGCAACGAGATAGATTTGTACTAACCCTTGTAGATCCGAAAGCGTTACGAGATTCGGATCTCGTGGTTGATGTAGTCGATTACTTGCCGATCTCAAGATCAAGTAGACGATCCTTCCGGCGCCGCGTTCCGGCAGCGCTTCCGCAGTCGGTCACACGTGCGGAGTCGAAGCAGACCTTCCTCTCCCCGTTCCAGCGAGCAGCGGAGGTAGTAGATCTCTCCACGGAATCCCAGCAGCACGACGACGTGGTGGTGGTGTTGGAGTAGAGAATTATACAGGGCTTCGCCTAAGACAGAGCAGAGGGAAGGAGGAGGAGAGAGGCGGCTAGGGCTTGGAGTGGAAGGGGGCAAGGGGGTGGCGCCTCCACCCCCTCTATTTATGGGAGGGAGGCGCCATGGGGAGGTGGAGTCCTTGTAGGACTCCCCTCTCCCTTGGCCAGCGGATCAAGGAGGTGGGGGGAGAGTCCTACTCCCCCACGAATCCTTGTCTTACCCCACAAGGATTCCTTGATCCTTTCTTGGTTTTCAAGTAAACTCCAAGAAATCTTCCAGAACCTTCCAGAACATTCCGAAACCGTCTAGAATCCCCATACAAATACGCCGGAACATTTCCTAACTTAGAAAATGATCCCCAATATATGAATCTTATTCCTCGGACAATTCCGGATCTCCTCGTGATGTCCCGGATCCAATCCAAGCATCCGAACAACATTCGGTCTCCAACGCACATTCCATATCTACTTAAAACAACTTCGAACCTTAAGTGTGTCACCCTACGGTTGGTGAATATGCAGACATGATGGAGACACCTCTCCGATCAATAACCATCAGCGGGATCTGGAGATCCATAACGGCTCCCACATACTCAACGATGACTTCGCGATCGATAGAACCATTAACATACGAAACCAATTCCCTTTGTCACGCGATACTCTACTTATTCGAGGTTTGATCGTCAGTATCTCCATACCTATTTCTACCTCGTTACTGATAAGTACTCTTTACTCGTTCCATGATATGTCATCCCTTGTGACCTAGTCACATGCTTGCAAGCTAACTAGATGGCATTCCACCGAGAGGGCCCAGAGCATATCTATCCGTCATATGGATGGACAAATCCCAATCTTGGTCCATGCGCTTCAACACATACTTTCAGAATACCCAATGTCACCTTTATAACCACCCAGTTACGAAGCGGCGTTTGATGTCATCAAAGTACCCATCCGGTGATGGTGATTAACATAACCTGATGGTCGAAGGATTAGGTTACTATGCATTTGAAAAGCTTGTAGCAAAACAAACTTAATGACTTGATCTTATGCTATGCTTACTATGGGTGTGTGTCCATTACATCATTCTCCTAATGATATGATCTTGTTATTAACGACATCCAATGTCCATGATCAGGAAACCATGATCATCCATTAATGAACAAGCTAGTTTAACAAGAGGCTTACTAGGGACTCTTTTATGTTTAAAAAACACACAAGTATTAATGTTTCCGGTTAATACAATTATAGCATGGGATGTAAACATTTATCATAAACATAAAGATATAATAATAACCACTTTATTATTGCCTCTTGGGCATATCTCCAACACCTTACATGTCATCGTACATGAGACCGGTTCCACGACTGACATGCAACTAGTTTTGCATAAATGGCTGGCGGGTGTCTGTCTCTCCTACTATAGTCAATATCTGATTTACAATGAGTTGCTAATAACTTGGTTATCCTTGTTGTGGTTCCATGTTCGTAGGTAAGAACGGTTCTATCTCCGAAAGCCCTAAGCCACGTAAAACTTGCAATGGATAAATTAGAGGCGTCTAGTTTAGATCGTTGTTGGGCTAGTGTCATGATATGGTAATGTTGTAAGTAGATGTATGATAGATACTCTTACAACACACCTAATGTGTAAGTTCCATAGACCTTGGCCTTACACATAAAGGAATGATAGAGATCATATCATGATGCATATGATAGAGATCAAATGCATTGACCATATCATCTCACTTTACACATTAGATGTTTCCATCTTATATTGCTAGTTTGGCGTTTTAGTAGCATTTTAAGATGATCCCTCATTTAGATATCAAGATAAAAATGTGTTCTTCCTTAAGTATGCACCGTTCTATGGATCGTGTTTCGAGACATCACGTGATGATCGGGTGTACTCGACTCTACGCTTTCATACAACGGGTGTAAGACAGTTTTACACACACAAGTACTAAGGTTCTTACTTGGCGAGCCTAGCATGTACAGACATGGCCTCGGAACACAGACCGAAAGGTTAAGCATGAGTCATATAGTTGATATGATGGCCATATTGATGCTCGCCTTTGAAGCTACACCGACTCACGTGATGATCAGACTTGGTGTAGTGGATTTGGTTCATGTAATCACCAAAAAGGCACGAGGGATGTCGTTTTTGAGTGGGAGTTCATTTGTAATTTGGATTAGTCGAACTCAATTTTTCATAAACTAAATCGAAGTGAATTTGCATAATTTGTTGTAGTCATTGGCGTCTGTTCACTACCTTATGCTTAGTTTTAATTGAGATAATAGAACTATAGAATTCTGGATATTTACTTTATGAACTCGTATCGTATTGTTTTGAATGTCAATTTAAAGTTTATAAGTCATATTGCAAACTTTCAACAAACTCTATTTACTCCATGAAGTTTAATAAGTAGTATTAAATCAAGAGTAAGAATTCCAATGTTAGTATCTAAAGTATCATGTTTGCCCCATGATTATTGATATTCAAAAGTTGTTTTAATATCAAGATTATATAGGAGCTAAAAATTGTTTCAGAAACCATCATGTGTGAAAGATATTGTGATATCTGAAACAATATTTTTGGTTGCATTATGATAGAGTATAATTTAGCAAAATACATCTTCTCATATTGTATGAGAATTTGTGAAGGATGGAGATGCTAAGCATTCGGATCTCCCAAAAAGGTTTTGGGAACTAACATTATACTCGTGATTCTTTCTTATAGGCTATAGTAGCTTGATCATGAGAGTTCTCATGATAAGGATGAATAGAAGATGTAAGTAAAATGTTTACTACACTAATAGATTACTAAAGAATGGATTTTTTGAAAGAACACCAAACATTTGATGATGGTGATCCACTTCAAAGTGCAAGTCCAAAGGTATTAGTATTTGACTATACACGCTTTGTACTATGTGTCATGTGAATGACACCACTATTGATGTTGATAGATTCTTTTAAAAGAAAAGGAATTACTGAAAGAGAATCTATAAAATATTTGGCAGAAAAGAAAAGTTGGAGAGGTCCAACTTAGATATATAGAAGATATACATCTTATGGGTGTATTCTTTACTTATAAAACAATGTGGTTCTGAGGTATTGGATACCGGTATTGGATACCGAATTGGTTGGTATGAAGTGTCATACAGGACAACGCAATTCATGAACTGCAATGGCCTAAGTAACTAGCAAGATAATAAGTGATGATGTTCATCAAAAACAAATAAAGTGTTATTGTGTTTTTCGTTGTCGTCAAACCTAGCCTTCAAGATTTGTTTTAATAATTGTTATTTTGTTCCGGTATTACGAGAACAATGGTTGTTCAAATAATTACCATATTACATAAAGGATGGATGAACTTTTACAAGTCTAGTGGGAGAAATCACATCCATAAACACTATTGTTAAAATGTCACAAGACAAATGATTGAAAGATCACTTATGAAGTGACATCGCTGTTTAAATTATATTGGAAATAAAACATGAAGAAACTCCATGTTGATGGATTTTTGGAGTCTTTGATTTTGATCAATTTTCGCTTGTGAGACTTTCCTCGAGATAATTGAAACTCCGTCCATAGGCCAAAGAGGAACGGATGACTAACTTATTGGATATTATACATATTGATGTATATAGTCCATTATATGTAGCCATATGTGATGGATCCTTTTGCCTTATATGCTTTCTCTAGAAATTTGAGTGAATATATCTATATATTTACTTAATAAGGAAGAAGTATGAAACATTTGAAAATTGTTCAAAGACTTTCAAGATGAAGTGAAAAATCATTGTAACAAGAAAATAAAAGAGTTTATGATTTGATCATAAAGTAAGATATTTGAGTTACATGTTTAGCAAAACACTTAAGATTTGAGGAATTGTTCCATGATTTGTGTTTTCCGGTAAACCATAGGAGTATGGAATATTTGAGAGATGAAATCAAACCATTTTTGACATGGTAAGATCAAGGGTGTCATTTATAAAACTGCCATTATGTTTTAAGGATTGAAGCTTTAGAGACTACCGCTTTTACACTGAAAAGAGCACCATCGTGATCCGTTGAAATGACACCATATAAGTTATGGTTTGGGATAAAACCTGAATTGTCTTTTCTTAAATTTTGGTATGCTATGCATAAGTAAAATGTTTACAACCAAAGTCGGATAAGCACGTCTTTGTAGGTTATCCCACAGAATTTGTTGGGAATTTCTCCATAACACCGAGGACAAAAGAGTTTGTTACTTGGAACGTCAAGTTTCTTGAGAAGGAATTTTTCGTGAAAAGTTAAGTGGGAGGATAATAGAACTTTGATAAGGTTGTTGAACCTTAGCTATATGTGCTAAGTAGCGCAATGCCAGAAAGTGTCCCGGTGGCGGCCACAATGCTCATGGCTCCCGTGATTACAAATAGTGTGATCTCGGAGATTAGAGTTCCTATTGAACCATGTGGGTCGGTAAGAATCAAATAGTGTGATTTGATAAGCAAGTCGTTATTGTTTTGACAATGATGAACCGACTACATGCAAAGAAGCGATGATGGGCCCTAACTCCATAAAATGACTAGGAGTCATAGAATCCGTGATAGTATCCATACACGAGAAATCAAGTTTCTGAACTTGGAAGACCCTCCGGAAAGGCGTGAAGCCTATCGGTCGTGTTTGGATCTATAAAGAAATAGACATGGATGTTTAACATCTATGAAATAGTAGACATGTCGGAAAGAAGTTTACAACAATGTTCAAGGAGTTGACTATGACAATATTTTATCTTACATAGCGATATTTAGTCTTGACGGAGTAATGTAGCAACCACTACATATAATTTGGTATATGGTAGTTGAATAAACAAAACGAGGTTCTTCTAATAGAATGGTTGCCTAGGACGTGTACATGACACGGTCCAAAGGGTTTTGTTAATTCAAAGGGTGCTAAAAGGGCATGCAAACTTCAATAGTTTAAGTAAGCATAGCGGAGTTGGAATCTTCACCATGATGAAACTGTTAAAAGAGTTTAAATTCATCAGAGATGATGAAGATGCTTGCATTTGCAAGAAATTAAGTGGGAGCGCTGAGACATATTTCTAATACATTATGTAGAGGACATATTGTTGATTGGAAATGATGTATCTTGTATTGACACAAGTTAAGAATTTCATTAAAATAAGATTTCGATGGAAGACTTGGGCAAAACCAGAATATTTGGCATCAATATCTATATGGATAGATTGAGGCGCTAACATGGTTGTGCCAGACATACATATACGATATATTGAAAGGGTTCAATATGGAAACAACAAGAAAGGTTCTTACTGCATGGAAAGGATTGTATCAAGATTCAAGTGTTTCAACACTTGGTGAGTAAAATCACATGAAGATTTTGATCGATTATACCGTGATATGTATATATCCAGAATGTCCTATGCTCTAAATGTTATGAGCACATACCAGAATGATTCATAAGATGATCATTGGAAAATAGTAAAGATATTCTTATGAGCTTTGGAAGAACTAAGAATATACCATGTATAAGTGACAAATAGTTAAAGGGAGTTGATTGTAAAATGTTACATTGATACTAGTTTGTCACAAGATACAAAATTAAAATTTATCTCAATTTAGACTATGGGTGGCACAATGTAATGGAAAGGATGTTCCATGATGGATTTGGATAAGTTCCAAAGTTGAAACATTGTGACAGATACTACAACAAAAGGCTAAGTATATGACTGCTATAGTAGCAGCAAAGGAGGGCATTTGTATTATGTAGTTTGTTATCAAACTAGGTGTGGTTCAAAGTGGGCTAATACTATGAAGATATATTGTATGATAATAATATCAACATATTTTAACCCGAACGAACTAAAGGTCTCACCAAAGGACCAAATTTATACAATGCCATCTCATTTGAAGATGAGTGATGCGTAGAGACGTAAAGACATGCAAATACACACGGACTTGAAACTGTTAGATCCGGAGATTATCTTAACCACTAGCAATCGTGTATATGCAACACCAGAAAGCCATAGGTGTTCAATACGCAAATTTTTTTTAACTTGATTATTGACTCTAGTGCAAGTGGGACACTGAAGGGAATATGCCCGAGAGGCAATAATAAAGTGGTTATTATATTATTCCATGTTTATGATAAATGTTTATTTTGCATGCTATAATTGTATTAATTGGAAACATTGATATATGTGTGTTTAATAAACAAAATACAAAGTTCCTAGTAATGCCTCTCATATAAACTAGCTCGTTGATTAACAAGATGATCAAGGTTTCCTGATCATGGACATTGGATGTTGTTAATAATGAGGTCACAACATTGGTGGAATGATGTGATGAACATTCATCCGAAGTATAGCATTACGATCAAAGTCATTATGTTTATATTGCTATAACATCATACGAAGTAATCTTAGTCCTTAGACCATGAGATCATGTTCATTGGTAACACTAGAAGAGTATCTTGTTAACACCAAACGTCACACCATAACAGGGTGACTATAAAGGTGGGTTCAGTACTATGAAGGTGTTATGTTGAGGCTCATGGATAAAGAGTGGAATTTGTCAATCCCGATGACCGATAGATATACTCTGGGCCCTCTCGGTGATATCACATTAAGATAGCTTGCAAGCAAGTGATGTGATCACTAGAATGTTATATCACGGGAACAAGAAAAGAGTGCATGTCGGTAACGAGATCAAACTAGGTATTTGGATACCGATGATCGAATCTCGGATATGTATTATATCATGAGACAAAGGGATTTAGTTACTAGCGTTAAAGGTTCTCACGATCACAGAAGTCATCGTTGAATGTGTAGGAGTCAATATGGATCTCCAGGTCCCGCTTCTGATTATTGATCTGAGAGGGGTCTCGATCATGTCTGCATTATTCGCGAACCGTAGGGTGACACACTTAAGGGATACCGACACCATTTGGAGCAAATATGTTTCAGATAAATATTTAAGAAAGCGTTGGAATTATTTCAATAGACACCGAAACTGTTTCGGGTGAAATTGCTGAAATTGGTTCTGCATGTAATATTGAAATGTTGTAGGGGGTTTTATGTGAAATTTTGTTAATTAAAGTAATTAACAAAATTCTGAATAAATTTAATAAAAGAGTTTTATTAAATGAGAGAGCATTAAATTTGGAGAAATTTAATGCATTTAAAGTGGAGACTTTAAAAGAGAATGTGAAAGGGCATTTTAATGTGGAGGGAGTTACCACCACATGAATGGGGGAGGTGAGGGGTCACATCCATGAGGCGCCGGCCATGCCGGGGGTACCCCCCTCCTCATATAAAAGGCCCCCCTCACACCCCTTCTTCCTCACACCTCCTCGTGAAGGATCTCTCTCCCCCTCTAGTATTATTCCCCCATGGTCTCGGATTAGCGAGATACATGTTCCCGGTGGCTTTATCTGAAAGGAGTTGCTACTTCCTATGCTTTGCTGGAGCGAGGGACGGAGGTTGTCGGGGTACCAGACGTGTGTGCGATCACGGATGCACCACTGCTTTGCGGTGCTGGACTTGGTGGTGCTGGACTTGCTGGAGCTGGATCTGAAGGACGTGCTGGAGCCAGACCTGCTGGACTTCATCACGATCTTGAGATCGGTAAGTGTATGACTACATCATCCACGAGTTTCAACTCGTTAACAAAGATTTGTTGTCTTCGAGGGTAAGTTCTCTATGGATGTATATCCACCCGTTGCTTGTCTCTAGTAGATAGATCTTGGCGTATAGTTCCCATCGTAGGAAATTTTTTGTTTTCTATGCTACAAACTACAACACGTAGGTATGTCATATTCCAAGAATCATGACAAATGATTCACAAATGTCTCCATACAAGATATGGATTACATTTTGAATCATACTTCATGTAGTGAAAACACTAGTGGGGAAAACACAATAATCAATATCATTGATTCTTTCCTTCTATGAAGAGAATCGTTCAGGAACGTTTTCCATTGTGCTTCTCAACACTCTGATGCAGGGTTTTAAATCCTCATCGTGTTTTACACTATTTTCATTTGCCCCATAATTGATAAACATCACTAGAAGCGAGCTTTCTCAAGAATGCACCAAAATCCAAGCAATACAAGTTTTACTTTCCTTTTGGTTTCAGCTATGGATTTCGTGTTCAAAGTTTCCAATGAATACTCTACAAGGACTTATTTATTGTTTTTGTTATATCGAATAACCCAAAACTTTCATGAATTCAAATGGTTCACTACATTTTAATTGAGTGCTAACTATTTCTAAGCTAATGGTCTTTACATCTACACTACAACAATTTATTTGGTGCCTTCTATTTAACCCCTTTAATATCTAATATCACATTGTGATGCTTTGCATTTTGACATTTCAAAACACTTTGCATTCCACAATTTCTTTTATGCCATTCTTATAAAGTTGAATTTCATTACTATTGATCAAATCATAGTAATTAGATTCTCTTTTATATTTATACCCTTTGTTGATTAAACATTTTGATCATATCAAATAATTTCATATTCATGTTACCTTTGGTAAACTACTTTACACATTTAAACAATCATATAATGATAATTACCATTTTCGTTAAAACCCAATAGATCGAATATGTATTTACTTTTAACAATTCTTTAAACACTTTGTATTCAAGTAATACACGGTGTTCAAGTTAATTTGCCGAACTTAGGCATGATTTATATGTGAAAAGAAATCGAATGACTTTCACATATTATCATTATAACTTTGAATTTAAACAATTGTTTTTCATTCATTAATGAAACATCATTAAGTTGGGTATTTTAAAGGCATTTCAATATTTTACAAATGTTTATGCATTATCAATTAGTTTCGAACGACAAGGATAATTCACACATAATCAAACAAGATATGAACACGAATAGAAATCATTCATAAAAGTGGAACAACAGTTTGTTACAAACTCATATGAATAACCATCTCACGAAGTGTGAGACACACTAAAGAAGTTCACAATCTCTTGATTACAATAATCATCCTAAACACAAACTAAATGATAAATGTTGAGGGAGAGTGTCGTCGGCCATCATCATCATGCTCGCCATCAACACGCAACGTCACCTCCTCTCCAGCAAGCACCTCTCATGCAGAAGGACCTATTTTCAACAAAACAGAACAAGTATCAGATATAATTAACACTGTAATGTGTTTGCAAGATTATAACATTTATAAAACTGTATATCAAATATATACCTTTGTCATCGATGACCTCTCCGGTGATTGGTTCAACCTTTACGTTCCTGAAACATAATATGAACTCATGAAAATCCAATGTTTTCGTATCACCACTCATGATGCTACTTCGGACATGTCCTTCGTAGCTAGGAGGTAATGACCGAAGCAGTACATCTATCGCAAATGGATCATCCATCCTGTAATCCACGAAGTGGACCAGTCTTGTGTGTGCATCAAGCATGCGCTCCGAGTGACCCTTCAGACATGTATGTTCCTCCATCTGTATGGAAAGGAACTCTCCAAGCAGCTCGTGCTTCCACATGTGCACATGGCCTATGAACTCTGCTCTCAGCTGATCCACCATCGAATATGGATCAAGATCACCCACGAGCAGATGTTCCACCATCCTGTAACGCATTATTATCTGAATGTAGGTAGACATCTCTTAATGATAGTAGCGGTCTGCCAACTCTTGTGGGGTCTCATAGTGGTCTGGCTCAGTCAAATCCATCGTGCGGCGTATGTAGTCTACCACATGATTCCTAGTAAGGAGATCATTCAGGCGCACACGCCAACTAGGGAAGATGGATCCATCAAGTCTAAGTTTCTCACCCTTTACCCAATCCTCAATGACAAAGTAAGCTTCACGGTGAGCCATCTACATTTATAATTGCAAAAGGAAGTTAGGCTAAGTTTATAATTAAATGAGTTAATAATAACTCCACTCAGAAACACCTATCCCTAAAAGGGTTCCTAGTGATAACACGACCCCTATCAGCCACATCTCCCCCGATTGATCACGGCCATCGATGTGGGTTCAAAGGTGGACGCTAAATGTCGATCACATCATTCATGCGGCCCGTGTTCGATATTTCGACCATCCGTGTTCTGAGGCCACGCTTCTGTGGTGTGCTAGGCTCTCCAACTCAACCTTAGTGTATTCGTTGTGTAACATGACCTACACCCACTGTATGCGAACATAGATATGTCTGACACCCAGGCCTATAACCCTAGATCGCCTCATACCGAAGAACTTTCTTAGTGGTGCACACTAAGGGGGAACACAATCGTTGGTAATTTTAACAGGGATCATCTTATTAGGCTACCGTCGAGTATCTAATACTAGCACACAATAAGATATACAAACAATAACATTGAATGTAAATGCGATGTGATATGGTCCTTCACGTCGTGATCTCCATCCGCCGTCACCGGGTTCCGGCGCCGTAGACACCAGGGTACCGGTGTCATTCTGGCATGGTAGTTCGTCACCTCCGTGACTATCTACTACTACGTAACAAAATGTAATCACTTTAACTTTGCCACAACCATATCACAAAGCAACGCCCCCTGCAAAACAAAGTTAGACGCCTCTACTTTATCTTCGCATGTTTTACGTGGCTGAATGGGCTTTCGCACAAGAACCGTTCTTACCTACGAACTTTCAGAACAACGATGATCAAGTAGTTGTCTCTACTACACCCCTTTTCGGGCCCTCCGTTGCAAATGGCATACCAACTAATGCGAGAGAGAGAGACACCCCCCTAAGCCACTTTATACGGTACAAGCCGTATGTCAAGCGTGGGCCAGTCTCGTGAATGAACGCGTAAAGTCGGTTGGGGGCCGCTTCATCAAGCATTACTGCGATATGCACAAATACACGTGGGAGGGTAACAACTAAAAGATCAACGCCCACACGCTACATCTCGTGTGTTCTACCCGTCCTAGCATTACTACGCATATATCTAGCTCTGATACCACCGTTGGGGTTCCGCGTATGAAAACAATAAATTTTACTCTACGCCCCTGAACCCTTGAAGCTGCCAGGACCTATCTATTAGTAATACAGTAACGGGAGGGGCTTTTCGTGAACTTACCCTCGAAGACCGAAAAGAGTTATCAACGCTCAAGAGAGCGTGGTTGATGTAGACGAGCCGAAGCCGACCTTAAGGTCGTGATGAAGTCCTTGCGCTCCTTCTGGATCCAACGACTTGAGTGCCTCAAGTGCGACACCTCGCGGGGAGTTACACACGTCCGGTGCCTGACGATGACTCCTGCTTCCCCGATCCAACAGCAGTTGCGAAAGTAGAGCTCCCGGATCCGAATCCCGCAGCGCAACGGCACTCCGCGGTGAAGATGTCTCTCACTCGCGCAGTCCAGACTTGGGACCACGGTCACGAGAGAGAGGGGGAGAGAGAAAATACCGATTGGAGGTCCTCCCAAAAGTGGGGGGACCTTTATTGATTATTGGTGTATTTAATTTGGCCAAATACCCCCACTATATATAGGGGAGGGGAGGTACTACCTCCCTCAAAGTCTCGGGGTGGGACTAAAGGAGGGGAGGGGTGGCCGCTGGCCACCCTAGTGGGCCCCGTGCGGGGGGCTAGGCCCAGCCGGCCTCCCCCTTGGCCCCTCTCCCTCTCTCCTTTCCCCTAATGGGCCCTCTCCCTCCGGAATTGGCCCATTAAGCCTTTGACCATTAAATTGATTTTTCTCTTTATTAAATAATTATGAATAAATGATTAAATCAACATTTAACATTCACTCACATATTATTCAATCTCCGTGGCTATGGAACACCTTCCACCTCCACTCCGGACAACCTCCAGACTTACCGAAACCCTTCCGGTTTTCTCCCTACTTTTATTCGGTGATTCTACCGATCCGATAAACACTCTCTAAGCATCATCAAGCCCTTAAGCATGATACCCACGGTTCGGGAACACACCAGACATGGTCGGGACATTCCCGCACCAATGATCGACAGAGGGACCTAGATGGCCATGTGACCCCTGTGCGTTCCACAAAGATCTTTCGTCGTTTGAACTGGGACAGTCGTGTCTTATTCCCTGATCATGGACATTGGATGTCGTTAATAACAAGATCATATCATTAGGAGAATGATGTGATGGACATACACCCATAGTAAGCATAGCATAAGATCAAGTCATTAAGTTCGTTTGCTATAAGCTTTAAAATACATAGTAACCTAATCCTTCGACCATGAGGTTATGTTAATCACCATCACCGGATGGGTACTTTGATGATATCAAACACCTCTTCGTAACTGGGTGGTCATAAAGGTGTCATTGGGTATTCTGAAAGTATGTGGTGAAGCGCATGGACCAAGATTGGGATTTGTCCATCCATATGACGGATAGATATGCTTTGGGCCCTCTCGGTGGAATGTCATCTAATTAGCTTGCAAGCATGTGACTGGGTCACAAGGGATGACATAACATGGAACGAGTAAAGAGTACTTATCAGTAACGAGGTAGAACTAGGTATGGAGATACTGACGATCAAACCTCGGATAAGTAGAGTATCGCGTGACAAAGGGAATTGGTTTCGTATGTAAATGGTTCTATCGATCACGAAGTCATCGTTGAGTATGTGGGAGCCATTATGGATCTCCAGGTCCCGCTGATGGTTATGGATATGAGATGTGTCTCTGTCATGTCTACATATTCACGAACCGTAGGGTGACACACTTAAGGTTCGAAGTTGTTTTAAGTAGATATGGAATGTGCGTTGGAGACCGAATGTTGTTCGGAGTCTCGGATTCGATTCGGGACATCACGAGGAGCTCCGGAATTGTCCGGGGAGTAAGATTCATATAATGGGGATCTTTTTCTGAGGTAGGAAATGTTCCGAAGTATTTGTATGGGGATTTTAGAAGGTTTTGGAATGTTCCGGAAGGTTCTAGATGATTTCTTGGAGTTTGCTTGAAAACCAAGAAAGGATCAAGGAATCCTTGTGGGGTAAGACAAGGATTCGTGGGGGAGTAGGACTCTCCCCCCACCTCCTTGATCCGCCGGCCAAGGGAGGGGAGTCCTACAAGGACTCCACCTCCCCATGGCGCCTCCCTCTCATAAATAGAGGGGGTGGAGGCGCCACCCCTTTCCCCCTCCACTACTCCAAACCCTAGCCGCCTCTCTCCTCCTCCTTTCTTCTGCTCAGGCTTAGGCGAAGCCCTACAGAATTCTCTACTCCACCACCACCACCACGCCGTCGTGCTGCTGGGATTCCGTGGAGAAGATCTACTACCTCCGCTGCTCGCTGGAACGAGGAGAGGAAGGTCTGCTTCGACTCCGCACGTGTGACCGACTGCGGAAGCGCTGCCGGAACACGGCGCCAGAAGGATCGTCCACACGATCTTGAGATCGGCAAGTGATCGACTACATCAACCACGAGATCCAATCTCGTAACGCTTTCGGGTCTACAAGGGTTAGTACCGATCTATCTCGTTGCACATGTCTAATAGATTAGATCTTGGCTTTTATGTAGATTAGATCTGGGTTTTGTTCATTCTTGCGGTAGAATTTTTTTGTTTTCCATGCTGTGAACCCATCACATCATTAACCTTATTTCCAACTGGCATAAATGCCACATGATTAGGAAACAATATCATCTGTTGACCAATGAACCAGTGACTAGAGTTTCACTAGGAACCCCTGGTCGTTTGTGTATCACACGTGTATTGATGTTTCCACTCAATACAGTTATAGCATGATATAAAAGTTAATCATAAACTGTTGGAAATATGCTTTAGTGACAAATAGTAGTAAGGACTATTATCATATTTCATATAGTTTATGATTAAGTTTTATATGATGCTATAACCGTATTGAGTGGAAACATCAATACACGTGTGATATACAAACAACCAGGGGTTCCCAGTGAAACTCTAGTCACGGGTTCATTGGTCAACAAATGATCATGTTTCCTAATCATGTGGCATTTATTCTAGTTGGAAATGAGGTCATCTCATTCTGAGAATGAGATGATGAACCAATACCCAACCTAAACATCTGACCCGATCATGTCACGAAGTTCAAGTTACGATGATTAGAAATGGATCCTCGTAGACTATTACTTAGACCGTGAGGCTATATCAATCACTGTCTCCTGAGAGTGCTTAGATAGCATCAAACGCCATCTGGTAAAACGGTGGTTATAAAGGTGTGTTCAGGTATTTGGAGGAAACTGTAGAGGCAATATATGTCAAGAGCGGGATTTGTCCATCCATGTGACGGGAAGATATTCACGGGCCCACTTGGAGAAGTTATATCCAATAGCTGCGCAGCGTGTGATTGGATCACGGGGATATCACTTGTCAGAACGATTTATGTAGCATTGTTTAGTAACGAGATTGAACACGACATGGTGATGTCAATGATCAGATCTCGGGCAATGCAAGTATCAAATGACAAAGGGAATAAGACACGACTGTCCCGGTTCAAACGATGAAAGATCTTCGTGGAACGCACAGGGGTCACATGGCCATCCAGGTCCCTCTGTCGATCATTGGTGCGGGAGTGTCCCGACCATGTCTGGAGTGTTCCTGAACTGTGGGGTATCATGCTTAAGTGCTTGATGATGCTTAGAGAGTGTTTATAAGATCGGTAAAATCGCCGAAGAAAAGAAGGGAGAAAACCGGAAGGGTTTCGGTAAGTCCGGAGGATGTCCGGAGTGGAGGTGGAAGGTGTTCCATGGCCACGAAGATTGAATAATATATGAATGAATGTTAAATGTTGATTTAATCATTTATTCATAATTATTTAATAAAGAGAAAATTCAATTAAAGGTCAAAAAGGCTTAATGGGCCAATTCCGGAGGGAGAAGGCCCATTAGGGGAAAGGAGAGAGGGAGAAGGGGCAAGGGGGAGGCCGGCTGGGCCTAGCCCCCTGCGCGGGGTCCCACTAGGTGGCCGGCGGCCACCTCCTCCCCTCCTCTCCTTTAGTCCCACCCCGGGACTTTGAGGGAGGTAGTACCTCCACTCCCCCTATATATAGTGGGTATTTGGCCTAGAAAAATACACCAATAATCAATAAAGGTCTCCCCAATTTTGGGAGGACCTCTAATTGATATTTTATCTCTCCCTCTCTCTCTCTCTCTCTCTCTCTCGTGACCGTGGTCCCAAGTCTGGACTGTGCGAGCGAGAGACATCTTCACCGCGGAGCGTCGTCGCGCTGCAAGATTCGGATCCGGGAGCTCTACTTCCGCAACTACTGCTGGATTGGGGAAGCGGGAGTCATCGTCAGCCACCAGATGTGTGTAACTCCCCGCGAGGTGTCGCACTTGAGGCACTCAAGTCGTTGGATCCAGAAGGAGCGCAAGGACTTCATCACGACCTTGAGGTCGGCTTCGACTCGTCTACATCAACCACACTCTCCTGAGCTTTGACAACGCTTTTTGGTCTTTAAGGGTAAGTTCGCGAAAAGCCCCTCCCGTTACTGTATTACTAATAGATAGGTCCTGGCAGCTTCAGGGGTTCAGGGGCGTAGAGTTAAATTTATTGTTTTTATGTGCGGAACCCTTACAGTGGTATGAGAGCTAGATCTATGCATAGTAATGCTAGTACGGGTAGAACACACGAGATGTAGCGTGTGGGCGTTGATCTTTTAGTTGTTACCCTCCCACGTGTACTTGTGTATACCGCAGTAATGCTTGATGAAGCGGCCCCCAACCGACTTTACGCGTTCATTCGCGAGACTGGTCCACGCTTGACATACGACTCGTACCGTATAAAGTGGCTTAGGGGGGTCTCTCTCTCTCTCTCGCATTAGTTGGTATGCCATTTGCAACGGAGGGTCCCAAAAGGGGTGTAGTATAGACAACTACTTGATCAGCGTTGTGCTAAAAGTTCGTAGGTAAGAACGGTTCTTGTGCGAAAGCCCATTCAGCCATGTAAAACATGCAAAGATAAAGTAGAGGCGTCTAACTTTGTTTTGCAGGGGGGCGTTGCTTTGTGATATGGTTGTGGCAAAGGTAAAGTAATTACCTTTTGTTGCATAGTAGTAGATAGTCACGAAGGTGACGAACTACCACGCCGGAATGACACCGGTACCCTGGTGTCTACGGCGCCAGCACCCTGGTGCCGGAACCCGATGACGGTGGATGGAGATCACGACGTGAAGGACCATATCACATAGCATTTACATTCAATGTTATTGTTTGTATGTCTTATTGTGTGCTAGTATTAGATACTCGACGGTAGCCTAATAAGATGATCCCTGTTAAAATTACCAACGATTGTGTTCCCCCTTAGTGTGCACCACCAAGAAAGTTCTTCGGTATGAGGCGATCCAGGGTTACAGGCCTGTGTGTCATACATATCTACGTTCGCATATAGTGGGTGTAAGCCATGTTGCACAGCGAATACACGAAGGTTGAGTTGGCGAGCCTAGCATGTACATACATGGCCTTGGAACGCGGATGGTCGAAAGATCGAGCACGAGTCGCATGAATGATGTGACCGACGTTTAGCGTCCACCCTTGAACCCACATTGATGGTCGTGATGATCGGGGGAGATGTGGCTGATAGGGGTCGTGTTATCACTAGGAACCCTTTTGAGGATAGGTGTTTCTGGGTGGAGTTATTATTAACTCATTTAATTATAAACTTAGTCTAAATTCCTTTTGCAATTATAAATGTAGATGGGACCTTTCGTGTTGACAATTGAATGGTTAGAAGGAGAGAAGCTCAGATTAGATGGATCGAACTTTTCCATTTGGGTTGCCAGCCTCCATGTTCTCCTTAGAAAGAACGACGTGGTCGACTACATACTCGACGGGATGGATTTGGATCAGCCCACAGACCTTGAGACCCCATAGGAGCAGAAAGACCGCTATCTCCGTCGTGAGATGGCCTCCTATATTTCAGTTGTGATGCGTTTCGGAATGGTGGACGAGCTGTGGCCTTTCGTGGGTGATGTCAACCCTCGTTCGGTAATGCTACAGCTTAGGACACATTTCGTGGAGCAGACACGCATCTGGGAGCATGAGCTGATGGGAGACTTCCTCTCCATTAAGATGGAGAAGAACTCATCACTAGACGACCACTTGGAGCACATGCATAATGTGTACATGAGGCCTGCATACTTCCTGGACGTCTGGATTACGGGCTCTTTTGCAAACGCTGCTGTGTTGCGGTCGCTGCCACCAAGCTACCAAGCACAAGTCAGGACTTGCGTAATGAGGGGTGACACGGAAATGGAGTTCCACCGGTTCATGACACATCTCAGGAATGTGTTGGTTGAACCAGATGTCGCTAAGGTTGTCAACGACAAAGGTATATATTTGATATACAGTTTTATAAATGTTATAATCTTGCAAACACAATGCAGTGTTAAGTATATCTGATACTTGTTCTGTTTTACTGAACACAGGTCCTTCTGCATGAGAGGTGCTTGCTGGAGAGGAGGTGACGTTGCGTGTTGATGGCGAGCATGATGATGATGGCCAACGACACTCTCCCTCGACATTTATCATTTAGTTTGTGTTTTAGGATGATTAATGTAATCAAGAGATTGTGAACTTCTTTAGTGTGTCTCACACTTCGTGAGACGGTTATTCATATCAGTTTGTAACAAACAGTTGTTCTGCTTTTATGAATGATTTCTATTCGTGTTCATATCTTGTTTGATTATGTGTGAATTATCCTTGTTGTTTGAAACTAATTGATAATGCATGAACATTTGTAAAACATTAAAATGCCTTGTTTAAAATACCCAACTTAATGATATTTCATGAAACCATTGTTTAAATTCAAAGTTATGTGATAATATGTGAAAGTCATTCGATTTCTTGTCACATATGAATCATGCCTAAGTTCGGCAAAATAACTTGAACACTGTGTATTACTTGAATACAAAGTGTTTAATGAAATGTTAAAAGTAAATACATATTCGATGTATTGTATTTTAACGAAAATGGTAATTATCATGAAATGATTGTTTAAATGTGTAAAGTAGTTTACCAAAGGAAACATGAATATGAAACTATTTGATTTGATCAAAATGTTTCATCAACAAAGGGTATAAGTATAAAACAGAATATAATTACTATGATTTGATCAAAAGTAATGAAATTCGACTTTATAAGAATGGCATAAAAGTAATTGTGGAATGCAAAGTGTTTTGAAACGTCAAAATGTGAAGCATCACAATGTGATATTAGATATCAAAGGGGGTTGAATAAAAGGAACCAAATAAATCGTTGTAGTGTAGATGTAGAGATCATTAGCCTAGAAATAGTTAGCACTCAATTAGAATGTAGTGAACCATTTGAATTCGTGAAAGTTTTGGGGTTATTCGATATAACCAAAACAATAGAGAATAAGTCCTTGTAGTATATTCATTGGAAACTTTGAATACAAAATCCATAGCTGAGACTAAAAGAAAAGCAAGATTCGTATTGCTTGGATTTTGGTGCATTCTTGAGAAAGCTCACTTTTAGTGATATTTCTCAATTATGAAGCAAATGGAAAATAGTGTAAAACACGATGAGGATTCAAAACCCTGCATCAGAGTGTTGAGAAGCGCAATGGACAACGTTCCTGAACGATTCTCTTCACAGAAGGAAAGAATCAATGATTTTGATTGTTGTGTTTTTCCCTCCACTATTGTTTTTCACTACATGAAGTAGGATTCAAAATGTAAATCCATATCTTGTATGGAGACATTTGTGAATCACTTGTCATGATTTTTGGAATATGACATACCTACAAACTACAAAGGAAATAATGGTAAACTAAATTATGAGAAATCCTAGAAGCAAAATTCCCTTGAGATTAGAAAGCAATTCGTTGTTGAATCTCACAAGTAAAGGGGTTACTTGGAATTTTCCCAAATGACTGCAAAGCCATAGTAGGAAAAAGGGGTAAATGACAAAAGCACAATTTGTCAAGTATGGGATGAATTCAAATGAATCTGATTCATGTGTGCTAAATGTCTAATGGATTTAAAACTAGTGATACTAGTATCTCATAGTAAATCTCCAAGTTTGATATTTGATCAAAGGATTTTGAAATTGTTCAAAATAGTGAGTGGATATGCAATTTGCATAAAATTGAGTGGGAGCTATGAAAGTCTTCCTGAAACAATATGTGATTGACATATTTTAAGTGGGAGCAATGTAAGTCTCAATTTCAAATATGAAGGAACATATTTTGAGTGGGAGCTTATAGGAGTAATTCTTAAGTATGTTAAGAATGAAAGGCGCAAATACTTATAAATAATGATTTATAAGATGTAGAAGTTGATAATAAACTATATTATGATATTATGGAGTATTCCTTAAAGGATTCTGAAAAGTGTTTTAGAATAGAAGTTAATTATGGAACTGATCCTTAATAACTCAAATTAGGAATAGCATTAAGTTTAAACATCAATGGTTGAAAGAAAGAAAAAGGATGATCGTCATCCACTATGTTGAGACATAGGTTCTATCTTAGTAAACCATGATGAAAACTTAGCATAATATGTGATCCAAATATGGAACGTTTGAAAGTGATTAAGTTTGAAAGTGAATCACAGAACGTTAAGCTAAGTTTGTCCGCAGAGTCTAATAGAGAACTGTAGACATGTTTTCCAAATCCATAAAGGATGACATATCTTAAAGCATAAAGAGTTATGCTGTAAGGGAATATGTTGGAAACTCTTGTAGATACCAATTAAAGTCAAATAGGAAGCGAGGTGAACAAAACATCGAAAGTTGCACAGAGTGCACTAGTGTTTCGATGAATACATTTATAATAATAGATAAGGGTACCATCTAAAGTGTTGTATAATGTTATGGCGGGGCTAGTTCGCATTTAACGTAGAATGATGTGTCCCAGGGGCACAGTGCCCATGAGAAAGCCCTCGAGGTTGATCTAACGTCACTGTAGGCTCCTAGAATCAGGCCTCGTTCTGCTGCAATAGCGACGATGCATACACAAAGATGCTATCATGTGATGATAAAGTATTAATGTCAATTAAGGTGACATTAGTAAGTTGCAAAGGATTTGGGACTGTAAGTACAGACCCAAGACTCAACCTCTTCCATGAGCAAGCAGGCTCAAGGTACCAGGTATATGGTGCCAATGATTGAGAACAAAATGCAGCTAGTGTATTTGTACTCTAGTGCAAGTGGGAGACTGTTGGAAATATGCCCTAGAGGTGCTATTTCATATAGTTCATATTTCATATAGTTTATGATTAAGTTTTATATCATGCTATAACTGTATTGAGTGGAAATATCAATACACGTGTGATATACAAACAACCATGGGTTCCCAGTGAAACTCTAGTCACTGGTTCATTGGTCAACAGATGATCATGTTTCCTGATCATGCGGCATTTATGCTAGTTGGAAATGAGGTCATCTCATTCTGAGAATGAGATGATGAACCAATACCCAACCTAAACATCTGACCCGATCATGTCACGAAGTTCAAGTTACGATGATTAGAAATGGATCCTCGTAGACTATTCCTTAGACCGTGAGGCTATATCAATCACTGTCTCCTGAGAGTGCTTAGATAGCATCAAACGCCATCTGGTAAAACAGTGGTTATAAAGGTGTGTTCAGGTATTCGGAGGAAACCGTAGAGGCAATATATGTCAAGAGCGGGATTTGTCCGTCCATGTGACGGGAAGATACTCAAGGGCCCACTCGGAGAAGTTATATCCAATAGCTGCGCAGCGTGTGATTGGATCACGGGGATATCACTTGTCGGAACGAGTTAAGTAGCATTGTTTAGTAACGAGATTGAACATGACATGGTGATGTTAATGATCAGATCTCGGGCAATGCAAGTATCGAATGACAAAGGGAATAAGACATGACTGTCCCGGTTCAAACGACGAAAGATCTTCGTGGAACGCATAGGGGTCACATGGCCATCCAGGTCCCTCTGTCGATCATTGGTGTGGGGTGTCCCGACCATGTTTGGAGTGTTCCCGAACCGTGGGGTATCACGCTTAAGGGCTTGATGATGCTTAGAGAGTGTTTATAGGATCGGTAGAATCGCCGATGAAAAGAAGTGAGAAAACCGGAAGGGTTTCGGTAAGTCCGGAGGATGTCCGGAGGGAGGTGGAAAGTGTTCCATGGCCACAAAGATTGAATAATATATGAATGAATGTTAAATGTTGATTTAATCATTTATTCAGAATTATTTAATAAAGAGAAAATTCGATTAAAGGTCAAAAAGGCTTAATGGGCCAATTCCGGAGGGAGAAGGCCCATTAGGGGAAAGTAGAGAGGGAGAAGGGGCAAGGGGGAGGCCGGCTGGGCCTAGCCCCCTGCGCGGGGCCCACTAGGTGGCCGACGGCCACATCCTCCCCCTCCTCTCCTTTAGTCCCACCCTGGGACTTTGAGGGAGGTAGTACCTCCCTCCCCCTATATATAGTGAGGTATTTGGCCTAGAAAAATACACCAATAATCAATAAAGGCCTCCCCACTTTGGGAGGACCTCCAATTGATATTTTCTCTCTCCCCCTCTCTCTCTCTCTCGTGACCGTGGTCCCAAGTCTGGACTGCGCGAGCGAGAGACATCTTCGCCGGGGAGCACCGTCGCGCTGCGGGATTCGGATCCGGGAGCTCTACTTCCACAACTGCTGCTGGATCGGGGAAGCGGGAGTCATCGTCAGGCACCGGACATGTGTAACTCCCTGCAAGGTGTCGCACTTGAGGCACTCAAGTCGTTGGAGCCAGAAGGAGCGCAAGGACTTCATCACGACCTTGAGGTCGGCTTCGGCTCGTCTACATCAACCACACTCTCCTGAGCGTTGACAACGCTTTTTGGTCTTTAAGGGTAAGTTCGCGAAAAGCCCCTCCCATTACTGTATTACTAATAGATAGGTCCTGGCAGCTTCAGGGGTTCAAGGGCGTAGAGTAAAATTTATTCTTTTTATGCGCGAAACCCCTACATAAACTATATGAAATATGATAATAGTCCTTACTACTATTTGTCTCTAGGGCATATTTCCAACAGTTTGTGGATTACTTGTGGCCTCTAATTAAGTTGTGGAGATTTTCCCAAACTTGTTTGTTGGGAGCCTCCAATTGAGTTGTGGATAAGTGCCCCAATCTTGTGAGAGGTTCCGGATTGCCACCGACAAGTGCACCGATAGTGGAAGTGTGGATCGATCCTATTAGGGTGAGATTCACAGGAGAACAAGGGAGGCCTTTTGTGTCATTGGTGGTTTGAAACCATCCCCTCTCCAACGAGACGTTCTCCATTGCTGGGAGGAACTCGATAAAAAATTGTCGTCTCTGCGTGCCTCGATTATCTCTATACCCGAGCTCTTACTTATGCACCTTACTTTGTGATAGCCTTCGTGCTTGAAGTCTATTTCTTGCTAATACTTAGTTGCTTGTCTTGTTTAGCATAAGTTGTTGGTGCACATAGGTGAACCCTAATTATTCTGGGTTTTGTGCTTGATAAAGTAAACGCTAGTTTAATTCCGCCTTTTTTTAAAATGCCTATTCACCCCCCTCCTCTAGGCAGCATCTGTGTCCTTTCACTCATCATCTCCATGGAATGGTGATATGTCCTTCACATTGACTATATTGCTAGTGAGATACTTGGATGTTGGAATGTTGATGACATATGCATTGTTGTTGATCCTCTTGAGGACCTTGAAAGGGCCATCTCCTCTTGGTTTGAACTTGAAATCACGTTCCTTGGGGAAGCCGTCCTTGTTTAGGTGTATCCACACAAGGTCACCTTGTTCGAAGATCATCTCTTTCTTGGTTTTGTTTAGCCTTGAAGCTTGGTGAAGCACTTGTTGCTCGATAGTAGCTCTTGTGTCTTCGTGTAGTTTCTTTATGGCTTGGGCATGTTTGTCGACGTCCATGTTGATGCGCTCATGGAGAGGAAGTGGTAAGATGTCGAGCGCAGTAAGGGGCTCGAATCCATAGACTATCATGAATGGGCTCTTCATTGTGGTGGAGTGTTTTACTCGATTGTAGGCTCTAGGGTTTGTGGTGGGGGAGCTGCCCGTGTGGCCTAGGGAGGACGATCCGGGGGCCGCTAAGGTCACGGAGTCATGGGAATGCTCGAAAAGAGGGAATTACAGTGGCAGCACACAAACTTGTGACTTTGGAGCATTTTGGTACATTAACATGCAACTTGTGAACTAGTCTAGAAATTTGAAGAGTGCTTCCTGCCAACAAACAATCCCAACTGGTCGTTACCATGGTCGACCCAGAGGAGGAAAACTGAAAGACGACATTTGAGCACATGATAAACGCCCGACGGTACATTACAGACGTGGAGAACAACCGTGAAGGCACTATGGGAGAACGCAAGAAGAGGCGTCCATGTAACCGTTGCAACAAGTGGATTTGGTGGGAAGAGGAGGTCATGTTTCTGACAGAAATGTGCGAGGAAGGCATGTTGGAATAAATAACAATTTTGTATGTCGTAGAACGTTTTTGATCTATTTATTATGCCCGCATCGAAGGTAGTGGATCAGCTCGTCATATGTTGCAACTAGACGTACCAATTTGCACCCACGTAGCAAGTTTTTGTAAGCTCGAAAGAAATGTTTGAGATAGAAATTTTTATTATACTTTCAAAAATACCCAAAAATCATAATTTGAATTTTATAGACCCAAACACTCTCAAAAAATGTGTTCTCCCAAACCATGTGTATTTCCAAGCACTATCAGAAAATAATTTTTTTATGAGTAATTTGGTCTTTGACGAATGAGCTGGTCTCACTTCTCGGAGTGACACGGCCCTCCGCTATCATTGTAATTGCTTTTATTTTTGCTGTGACACATGGCAGAGATCCAAACATGTGGCATCTCCATTGGCTCAACCGGCCGTCAAACACCTTTTTTTATTGTCGTGTATCTCTGAAAACACACGGCAAAGAGACGAATACACTCGGCAAAGATTTGTTTGCCAGGCAATTTTTTAGGGTAGTTTGCCTTGTGTTTTGGTCACGCGACAAAAGTTTAGTTTCCCATAGTGAAAGGACTCCATGAGTTTTTCTGAAAGGACAATCAATACCATATAAAATAAAGTGTAAATGAAACTAGCAAATCATCGAGATCTTCAAACTCATTTTTCTTCCATAACATAATCTTGTACTTTTATTAAGGCAGTCACATAAAATAGACATAGGTTTCAAACCACAGAACTGTAAATACCAATGAGAATTCTCACATAATTTTAATTAGAGCCGCAATGTTGAGGCTATGTGTGCACACCCGCAATCAATGGAGTAACTAAAACATCGGCAAGAGTACTAACAACAGTACTCCGGGGAAGAAAAATCGAACAACCTTATCGATGTTGTTGGGGAGTCGTGAGTACGAATCACCATTATCGATGACGTAGCAGCCCGGATAAATATTGCAAGGACAAACATCCTCGTGATAACCATCAAAAACCATCCAAGATCGATTCGACGAAACAAGATCCGAAGGATCGTACCTAAAGATATTTAGTCTTCTAACATCACAATTGACGTCGAGAAGAAACTCATGTCGTCGAATGAAAAACCGAAGAATACTTATTGAATAGGTTGTCGTCTCTATCAAAGCCGTAGCGCGCGCCCTGTAGTTTTGAAGCAGGGCGAGACAACTTTAGCTAAGAGCCTATTTTCCTTCTGCCCAGCTCCCCGAAAACAACGTTCGACTTGCATGTGTTAAGCATATAGCTAGCGTTCCTTTTGAGTCAGGATCAAACTCAGATTTTGACTATAATTGGGCCGAACAGTGGTAAAACCTGGGCCCCGGATTTTCATATAAAGGATACGACGAGGATAAAGACCCTCTTAACCTGAATTCTAATTGATTGGATATCGCGTATAAGGAATTGAAGGAAGACGCCGCATTTTATTTCAGGGAATCCCCAACGAAAAATGCGCACTATTCCCTCTTTTCTATCGAATCGGTCATAACCACTACCTCAAATAGATCAGAAAACGTTACTAAATTTAGATTAATTGAATTCAGTATAAGTTCAAGACATATTAGAGCTCCAGTCATTAATAACTTGATTATTTTTAGATAATAGTAGATAGAAAGAACGCTCGTAAGGAGTTCTATTGAAACCAAGAAATATAGGCCTGCTTGCCATCCACACCAGAATAGATAGAGTTTTCCGAAGAAACCTGCTACAAAAATTCGATTTATTTAAACCCATATTCTATCATATGAATGAAACATAGTTCGAAAAAGACAACTAAACAGGTTTGTTTAAGACTTATTTATTATTAAAATTTTCCATTCTCAACGGATGGCTCGAGATCATTGAAAAAGGAAGGCAGCACCGAAGAAAGGAATGAGCGATTTTTTTGTTGTTGTTCCCGCGAAGCGAAGATCATTCGCTTGGCAAATGAAGTGGATCAACCTCTTTTTGGCTCGGGCCATTCTCGCTTCTGCTTCGTCGACCCCCACTTTCGCGGTTGCTTCCCTCTAAGGCGGAACGCTCCCCTACTGATGCATTTTGATATCCCATAGCTTCGGCAGATCGCTTAGCCCTGTTCATCTTCCCCAAGGTCTGTCGAAACAGCAAGATCAAGTCATTGGCATGGCCCTAAATCAGTTCTTTATGTAATCATATTCCTCCTATCTATGTTCCTAAGCTTCCTTAGTGTTCATTTCTAAGATTCCCTTCTGCATGGACACCTATGAGTTTAAGTTTCCTGGCTCGTATGGCTGACCGACGATTACTAGCAATTCCTGCTTCATGCAGACGAGTTGTAGCCTGCAATCCGAACTGAGGACGGGTTTTTGGAGTTAGCTCACCCTCGCGAGATCGCGACCCTTTGCCCCACCCATTGTGAATGCGAAGAAAGAGATGACACTAAACCGAAGGACTAATTATTGAAGAACTCCACGAATAGAAGGCATGCCGGAGAGGAGTCGATCAACGAAGGAGTTGGGCGGCTAGGGTTTCTTGATGTGGCGGCTGTTTCTACCATGGTTAACTCCAAGAATATTTTACACCCAAACGACGCCGTTAGTCGGCTCATCAGATTGACGTTGTGGACGAATTTGTCGGGAAAATGGACAAAAATAACCCCTAAAAAACAAATTCACAAAATGAACTCTGGCCGAAAGTATTTCACACAGACTAACCCTTTTTGTAGCGCCTAACATAAAGGCGCTATACTCTATAGGATAGCGCCTTTGGCATAGGCGCTATAGTCCCTGACAGCGTGGCGGCCGCCTGGCCCACCCTGGCCCCACCCGACCGAGTAGCGCCTAGGCATTGAGCCTGGGCCGTGCAGCGCCTAGGCGCTATGCCCCAATGTGTAGCGCCTTTCTCTTAGGCGCTACACATTGAGACATACAGCCACGCACGCGGCCCCTGCCCACCCCGACCCACTCCCTCCCCAGCCGCCAGGAATAGAGAAGAACACCCAGCGGCGGCCCTCTCTCCTCCCCCCTCAAATTCCTCAGATTGGAGGCTTCACTTGGTGGATTTTGACCCTCCCCGGCTGCTAGAGGTACCCTCCCTCTATTCCCTCCATTTTTACCGATTGAAATCTTTCATTTTGGTGGGATTTGAGTTGAAACCCTAGAAATTTGATTTGTGAGGAAATGTTTGGAAATTTGTTGGGTTTATTGGCCAATGTTGGGAAGAATGGTGTCTAAGAAGCATTTAGTTAGGTTTAGGGTTCTTGGATTGTTAGAGTTTGGTTTATTGGAATGTTATGGCTATGGTTAGGGTTAGGGTTTGCTCATGTAAGGGATGGTGTTCTTGTTAGATAAATTGTTTCATAATGTGACTACTATATTTTTATTCATCTTGCCATGGGTAGTTAATGATCATATTCTCTTATGTGTTTGGTATGGCAAGAATTTTTCATGTTCATCATGTGGACAAGGATGCATTTTTGAAAGGCAATATAGAACCGGACCCGAATGAGCTAGACATGGTGTTTGAACGTAGTCCAACCTACACCGAGGTCTTGAAGCAAGTTAGGATAGAATTGAAATGGATGGACCCAAGTGATATTGTTGAGTTGGAGGGAAGACATAATGTGAGTTTGGGAATGCATGTCCGTTGGAAGACCATGCGTATCTCTTCCGAGGCCCGTTGGGTTGCATACAAGGAGGTGGTTGCGGAATCACTAGACAAGGCTCTTGAACTATTTGCCACCAAGAAGGTTGATAGTTCGTTTCCTTTGGACTTGAACTGTTGTGCCTCCCCATTGGATTCTAGGAGTCCCCCACCCTTCAACCAAGAGGTATTGAGTGACCCTCCTTTAACCCAAACATTGAGCCCAATTTCGAAGTACCAAGATGAAGTATGGGAAGAGAACAATGATGATTATGGGCAAGATGAGAATGAGGTTGAGCTTCATGACAACAATGTTGGAGATTTGGACACATATATTACGCAAGAGAACATGGACCGTGACATCCCCTATGCTCGAGGGTATGCATCAGACTCGAATGATGATGGTCCCGAAGAAGAACTTGACGAGGAGGGGTTCACGGCTAGAGAGGCCGAAATCCACGAGAACATATTGGGGCGGGACCACATGGTATCTTTGTTCCGTGATGTTAGTCTCGCGGATGAAGCCACGGTTGATGGCGGGAAGGGCATAGTGCTTGGACCAAGGTCAAGTTCTTACCGAGATGGTAATAAAGAGAATAATGGGATTACTCGCGGGACGAGATTCAAGACCTTGCTAGAATTTAAGCAATGGATAAAGGCCTTCTCGGTTAAGCATCATCGTCCTTACACGGTGGTGCACTCCGATTTGAAGAAGCGCTACACGGTTAAATGTGAGAAGGATAGATGTCCTTGGATTGTGCGTGCAAGACCATTCAAGGGAGGTCCCGATTGGCACATATCTAGTTGTGTATCAACTCACATGTGCCGAGGCCCAAAGGTGGATGGCAAGGATGTGAAGCACGGGCACCGACAACTCACCTCCGAGTTCATTGCTTATAGGATTTCCAATGACGTAAAGTCATTTCCAATAATGAGCATCAAGATGGTCATGGAGCTTGTGAAAGCCGTCTTTCACTACGAGGTGAAGTACGGGAAGGCATGGAAGGCGAAGCAAGCCGCATTCAAGATGTTGTACGGTGATTGGGAGGAATCTTATAACCGGATCCCTAGGTTGTTGATAGCGATGGCCAATGCTAACCCGGGCATGATTCATATCATTGAACCTTATGGGAACAAGACAAGGATAATGAACGGAAAAACCGTTTGAGTATTTGGACGTGCATTTTGGGGTTTCGAGCAATGTGTTCAGGCTTTTGAACATTGTAGGCCTGTTATATCCGTTGATGGCACCTTCTTGACCGGACAATACAAGGGAACTATCTTGATTGCAATAGCTAGCGATGCCAACAACCGGTTGGTTCCTTTGGCGTTTGCTTTGGTTGAGGTGGAAAACAATGACAATTGGGAGTGGTTCTTCCATATTTGAGAACCAAGGTGTTACCCGCTCAAAGGGAATTATGTGTCATCTCGGATCGTCATCAAGGAATTCTCAATGCGGTGATGCTTGACATTCCCGGACATGTCCCATTGCACCATCGATGGTGCATGAGACATTTTGTTTCAAACTTCTATAGAGCATGCAAGAGTAAGGACTTGTCCGATGATCTACAAGATTGTTGTCTCGCTTTCACGGAGCGCCGTTTCTCAAACTTGTACAACAAATTGTTCTGTAACAGAGAACTCAATGCGGGGGCAAAGAGTTTCTCCTTAGAAACATTGGAGATATAGGAAAGTGGGCACGAGCTTACGATGACGGTGGCTGAAGGTACGGTCAAATGACAAGCAACATGGCAGAATGCTTCAACAAGTTGCTCAAAGGTGTCCGTGCATTGCCTGTCACGGCAATAGTCCAATATACATTTGACATGTTGAATGAGTGTTTCCTAAAATACTCAGCTGAAACAGATAGGAAGATTGTAGGATACTACAAGAACAATCATATATACAAGTTCCCACCAAAGGTTGACGATTGGATAGAATTTCAGTCAAGGAAAGCGGACTCCCAAGTTGTCACGGAATTTGATAATGATGAGCTTATATACCAAGTTACGGAGCCGAGAGGAACCACGGCTAATGGTGTCCAACACGGAGGCCGTGCATTCAAGGTCTCGCTTACTACTTGTGAGTGCACATGCGGAAGGCCATTGTTGCTTCATCTTTCGTGCTCACACTTGCTGACCGCGGCTCACAGACGACATTTGGACTATAATAATCCGTTCACGGTGAGAGAGTCCGAGTTCTCTATCGAGACTACTAAGCAGACATGGGCCCCTCGATTTCACCCATACCTGGACCAATCACAATGGCCGGAGTACCATGGAATTCAACTATGGTCCGATCCGAAATGGAAGGTGATTAAACGTGGAAGACGCACTACAAAACGCTTTAGGAGTGATATGGATGGATGGGGCCGTGGTGGTGGTCGAGAAACGGGCAACGACCAATTCCAAGAGCCTCATGAGAGAGCACGGTGTGGAACGTGCAATGTTGAAGGGCATAATGCAAGAACGTGTACCCAAAGGAAGAGAGCAAAAGGAAATGAAGCAAGCACAAGCCAAGGGCAAAGTAGCCAACAAGTGCCAAGCCAAGGGAGAAGTAGCCAACAAGTGCCAAGCCAAGGGAGAAGTAGCCAACAAGTGCCAAGCCAAGGGCAAAGTAGCCAACACGTGCCAAGCCAAGGCCAAAGTAGCCAACACGTGCCAAGCCAAGGGAGAAGTAGCCAACAAGTGCCAAGCCAAGGGAGAAGTAGCCAACATGCTCATAGGCAACAAGCTCTTAGGCAACAAAGCAGTCGATCACTTGGGCTTAGTAGAGGAAGAGGTCGATCCCTTGGGCTTAGTAGAGGAAGAGGGCGTGGACCAAATCCGGCTAGTATGATAGGTTATTTGGCAGGACCAAATCCGTATGCGCATAGGTATGGCGAAATAATGATCACACTTTTATGCTTACTTTACTACCTTACATGCTTATTTTACTAGCTTTCATACTAATATTTTTCAAACCACTATTGTTCACATTCATGCTTACTTAACTAACTTTTACCTTTTTTTCTTATTATAGGTATGGCCAACAAGAACAATGATGGGGATGGTGTGAACTACTCGAAGTTGTGGGCGGACGCTTTGGCAGTGGTGAGAGAGAGGAAGGAGAAAGAGGAAGAGGAGGAGAGGAAGAGGAAGGAAGTTGAGGAAGAGAAAGAGAGGAAGCGGCAGGAGACATTTGCTCGTGAATTCGATTCGGTGGTTCAACTTGCTCGCAACTTGAGAAAAAAGGAGGACGAAGCAGAAGAGAAGAAGAGGAAGAAGGAAGAGGAAGAGAGGAAGAGGAAAAAAGAGAAGGAAGAGGAAGAGATGAAGAAGAAAAAGGAGAAGGAAGATGAGGAGAGGAAGAGGAGGTCCAATGCTAGGCCACCTTGCACCGATCAAGCGGAAAGGCCACGGAGGGCATATCGTACATCCAAGGCCCATGGAAAGGAGGTTCCAATTTGTTGGTGCGAAGATGATTGCATTGTTAAGGAGTCCATCGACTACAATTCCGATACTTGGGGAAGAAAGTTCTTCATGTGTGCCAACTATGCTCGCTCTCCCGTGCGTACCCGCAACCCGTATGAGACTCCACCGGTATGAACAAAGCAATTTAATTTAAGAACCTTTATTCCATATCATATTAATAACATGCTATTATCTTGTAGTCTCCCCCTCCAGTATGCAGGTACTACACTTGGATAGATCTCAAGCAATCTGAAGCTACGAAGACTATCCAGGAGATCGATAGGGCAATAGTTAGACGTTGGTACCAAGAAGCTGTGCGTAACAAGGAGATGGCGGCAAGGCGCACACAACGTGAGGACGAGCGTCGCAAGCAAGAAGAGGAAGAGAAGCGCATCGCTAAGGAGGCTCGTGATGCGGAGAGGGATTTCCTAACACAATGACTTAGCGAAATTTCCTAACACATTGACTTAGCGAAATTTCCTGCGGGCACAACTCGATTTGCTCTCTGTATTGGCTGGATCAAAAAAATCCAAAGTGTAGCACCTATCAGGTAGGCGCTACACATGCATAGCGCCTGTCAGGTAGGCGCTATGCCTCTGAACTGAATTCAGTTCAGTTTAACCTCTAAATTTACAGAACAAATACACAAATACATAGAACAAAAACAGAGATATTCATAGTGGCAACACATAGTGCATAGATTAACTACTTCCGTCCACATAGTGCAATACAACTACATCATAGTGCCAACAAATAGTGCAATAGTACTACATCATCACATAGATCAACACATAGTGCATAGAACAACATCAGCATATAGCGCACACCACTAAGTGCATAGAACTACTTCCGTCCACGCGTTCTTGGGCGTCAACCCCTCCTCGGAGCCATCTTCTGTGTCACCGCCGCTTCTTCTTCTG
Source organism: Avena eriantha (assembly GCA_910589775.1). Classification (NCBI taxonomy): domain Eukaryota; kingdom Viridiplantae; phylum Streptophyta; class Magnoliopsida; order Poales; family Poaceae; genus Avena; species Avena eriantha. The sequence continues at coordinate 22,335,379 of OU342745.1, forward strand.
CTTCTTCTTCTTCCTCTTCATCATCATCATAGTCTAGACACCTCATCCTCCTACTAGCTCTTGACCTACGTGGCGGCTCGTGTTCGACAACATTAGCCTTACCTTTGTTACGGAAGTCCTCCGGTGTCCAGCGAGTGAACTCCCTCCTTGGCTTCAATAGGTAAGCGGAACGAATCCGGTAATCTTCCTCTGTCTCATTCTCCATACGAGGCATCTACATGTACGAATGTATGCCTAAGGAAATGTACGGCAAACAAACCAAAGGCACTTAATGCAGTTAACAAATGTAAGGTCGTCCCATACCTCATCCTCCGTACGAGCCGCCGAGGTGGCCTCTTCCTCTTCATCATCCTCAAGATTAGCCGTTGGGTCAGAAATCGACTTGGACCTAGAATTTGACGGTGTTGTGTACTCGGGGTCGTGACAACCTAATAGGTTAGATAACCGACGCATCTTTTTGGCCGTCCGCTGTAATAAAGTAAACGAGAAGTCAAAGCGTGTAGCACAACATGTAAGGTAAGTACTCCTTTCATTTTCAACCATACCTTGAGGAAGTTTTTAAGTATGCCTTCTGCCTTTTTTCCCTTCGGCCAATCATGGAGAATGTCCTCGGTTTCATCAGCATGTTTATTTATCTCCTTTCGCTACGGAGTAAATAACGCAAACATGTTAGGAAATAAAGCAATGGAAGGGCAAGTAAAGTAATGGAAGGGCTAGGAAAACTTTACCGCAAAGTTGAGCGAGGAAGATATCGGGATTTCGTGCCCCTCCCTGACAAGCTTGTTGTATTTATTGTAGGAAATCTCATCGAATACGCATGGTTCTTCTAATATTTCCTCCTCGTAAGACGGCAGGCAAATGGAGACACGAGTATTTTCAAGAAACCAACGAAGGTAGTTGTCCCATGCAATTTGGTAATGAGCTCTTCCACTATTCCATTCTGTTTGCTGAGACTGCTCCACAGATAGCAAGAACTCCATGACATACTTCCTATGATGGTGATCCCACTTCTTGATCTTTCTCTGCTTTTTCCTGTCCAACCTGCAGGACAACAAAGAAATTTGTTACTACAACCAAATAGAAGACGACGATGCAATTGAGGAAAAGGGTTCTGATGCTAACTTACCTATGAAGCTCCTTGTCAGTGTCCTTATATGCGGAAGGGTGAGCCTGGAACAACCCGAACTGCCTCATCACACGGTGTGGAAGATGGTGCTCAACCGCCCAATTGCAAATTAATGGACAGCACATGAGCCAAAGATTCTTTTCCTCCAAACATTTCGGGTTAAGATCAAACCCGGGAGCAATACCAAAATCGTCCCCGTAACCATAAGGCTCCCACTCCACCTGCAACATATCACAAGAACATGTTTCTTGTAGATTTCTACTAGTGGGTAAAACACTCTAGGAAGTGATGTAAAGACACAAATTTACCTGCTCGGGCCTAAGCGCATCGAACTCGTTCGTGTACTTCATGTACATGGCATCAACATCGCTAGTCATCTCCGACACGACGTCCCACTTGTAAACCCAAGTGGGTAAGCGTAGAGGGTGTCTCCCAAACTCTGGCCAAGGAAGGTAACCCACCTCTTTCAGGCGACCTACTGGTAAACGTTCCCAGCTCCATACCGAGAGGAGAACCATAGCACCACCTATTCCAGTGTTGGCGCTTGACCTACAACAAGCATCATCCAACTGCAAGTAAAGTAAAAATGTCAGCATATGTGGCGCCCCGCAAAAACCACTACTAGAAAATCGTGTTGTTTTTGTGCATTGTATCATCATGACCGCATGCTCATGTCATCATGCCACCTTGCATTTGAGCATCGTCATGTCATCTTGCATTTATTTGCATAAAACTATTTTTGAAAAGTCTGTTTTTGTTTTCTAAACGCCCCGTCTTGTTTTCAAATTAAAACCCGGGTCTGTCCGAAATATTTTATTTTGTCTACCAACGGATTTCAAAAGCCCCGTTTTAAATAAACAATATTTATATTATTTTATAGGAGGCAGCCAGCCAGGCCCGAAAGCCTAGCTGGCCACCTCCAAATTAAAACCCTAACCTGTCTAACCCCAAAACCTTTTTCTACCTAAACCTAATCTACCCAGCCCCCTCCACATCACCACAGCCACTCACGGCTCGCCACATCCCCTGGCCCAAAATCCCACCCAATCAGCCGCCGCCACCAGCCTGACCCCGCACCCGCACCCCCACGCGTAGACAGGAAAACCACCCCGCCGCCACCTGCCCGCACGCCCACTCCCCATCGAACCTGGGCGCGCACCCCAACCCCCACCTGGTCGCCACCAACCGCCCAGGCCCACCCCTGCCCCGCTAGTCCCGCCTCTCTTTCCTCCCCCACGCGACGCCCGCCCCTCCACCTACCGCCGTTCTCCGGCCGCCATCCTCCGCGCCGCCGTAGGCCCGCCTCGATCTTCGGCCTCCCCGCACCCCGCGTCGCTGGCCGCCTCCATCGTTCTCCCGAGCGCCGCCCACGCCGGCCCCCTTCGTCGTCCCCCTCAACAGCGCCTCGCCGAGCCTTCCCCCATCGCCGCATACTCTGCCGCCAGGACGCCTCTCCCTCGCCGCCACCGTCCCTCTCCTCCGTGCCGGCCGGAGCTCTTCCGCTCCTCTCCACCTTCACCGCCGTCGCCCGGGCTCGCTCTCTTCCGCCCGTGCGAGCGCCGCCAGCCTCCGGTGCCGTCTCCTTCATCCGCCTCGGGCCCCCTCCGTTCCGGCCGCGCCCCAGGTCCCCTCGCTGTCGAGCTCCCCTCCGCAGCAACCGGTGGCCTGAGCCGCCTCCTCGTCGAGCCGAGCCGCGGCCTCTCCTTCTCCGCTGCAAGCTCCGTGGGCCAGGTCATCGCCGCAGCACCCTGCCGACGTCCTCGTCGCTGCAGCGCCGCGCCCTCCCTGCAGAGCACCGCCGGAGACGGTCCTCGTACGCCGCCCCGTGCGCCCGCCTCTGTTCTGTAGTGCCCGAGGCCGCCAAGCTCCTCGTCCCCGATCGCCAACGCCTGCCGTCGCCATGGCCGAGACTGCGTCATTTTTATTTTCCCTGCACGTCATCGTCGACAGTGCTCGGTAGCGCTGCTTTGCTCTAGTCTACCGGGATCATGTGTTCTTCTCTCCCTCGGGTGCGCGTGAGCGACCTGGAGTGAGTATGTGATGTACCCAGTATTTGTGGTATAGACGACATCTAGCAATTCCGCTAGATACTTTATTTATCTTTTGTCCCTGACAATGTCTTGTTCTGACCGGTGACTTCGTAGGGGTAATTTGTCAAGGTTTGCACCGATCCCAACCATCCTGAACCGACACTGAATTAGAATAGAAGGATCCCCGAAGCCCGGACATCTTCGACACGGATGGGATGGTCGAGACCCCGAACACCTTCTTCCCAGAATCCGAAGGCGGATCCTCGAAGACCCTGGAGACCGATCCGGAACCTAACGCCACACCGAGGTCTACCTCATGGATCCGAAGCCCGATCCCGGAGTCCGACCCCGAAGACCGATCCCGCCGAACCCGAACCCCTCCGAACCCCCAAGATCTTCGACCCGAGATGTGCGACCCTCTTTTCCGAGCCCTGTTCTTTAAAATATAACATATATCTTGTTGCGTATTAAATGGCTCATGCTTGCATACATATCGTGTTTATTCGAGGGTATTCTATCGATTCATCTAATAAATAAATATGGAGTCTATATGCGGGATATCTTTTTCTTATTCCGGACTCCATTTAAATTTGAGTAGCGAACCGATGCCATGTTTCGCCCTGTTAATACAATATTTAAATTGCGGGGGTTCTAAACAACTTGAACCTTCTAATTAATTGTCGGGACCCCGGTTCCGCTTAATCCTGTCTAATTGCACCGCATTGGCATCATAGCATAATCATGCCGGATCTTCTGCCGTAGTATTAAATATTGCATCCGGTGTTTCTTTTAGTGCTTTGCTTCTTCGCGGATTAGGCCGATGAGTGGATGCGAGTATCGACAAGTTCTCCGGTTTTGATCCTTCGGCAGTGTTTTCCTAGGCGAGCATTCTCCCCCTTTCTACCTATTTTGCATTTATAGTCTTTATTTCCTCCTGTTGATCTATTGCTATCCGTGTCGCGATGCTTTAGTTTCCGTGCACCAGTTATATCCCGTGCAGCCTCTATATTGCCCTGGACACCTCCTATTACCTGTGTTTGGTAGATAGCTGGCCTTGCGAGTCGTAGTTGCTTGCTCAGGTGCGATCCCGTGTTGTCAAGTACCATAGTTGTTGGAATGTTGGCAGCTGTTTATGGTGGAGATGATCATGACTTTAAATACAACTATTAAAATGCTAGATATAACTAATGCAGAGGCATCGGTGGGCAATAGATGTTATTTGGTTCTTCCACGCTCACTTGTGTCCCGTAGGACCCCGAGTACTTGATACCTGTTTCTTGATTTTTCGCACTATCCACATCCAGGAGGCCTTATGGACCCCCCTGAGCCAGAGCTTGATTCATTTCTATTTCTTGGGGCCACAAGTAGTTTGGGGCTTTATTATTATCCCGTACTTATGCCATGTTACTGCTTTATTTATGATTGTGCGTGGAGCACCTGTACGGTTTAGGTTCGTGACACGTTTTCGCTGTATCGACAAGCCCAATCACACTTTCGGGTTCCCAGTCGTTTACAGCCGTCCACACAAACCCTGGGTCCGTTCCGGAGCCGGCCAACTTCGTTGCGGGTAGCTTAGTGGGGTGGCCCCCTGAAATATTTCCGAATCCTATGATCGCTTTGTCGTGAATGCCTCGTTGGGTTTTGAGTTGGTTTTTCCGAGGTTGATCGAGTGTGTGTTGCTATTTGTGCACCCCTGCAGGGTAAAACTTTCTGAAAGCCGTGTCCGCGGTTATGGACGACTTGGAGCACAGTATCTCGATCATAGACAAGCATAACTAAAGTAGTGCTATAAATTTGACTTAATATCTCTGACTAGTAATCAGCTTCACTATAACGGAATGGATATTAAAAATGCCAACCACTGGTGGACCTGGATTGTTTTGTGATACCTGCCTAGTAAGTATTACAACTCCAATGGAATGAGATAAAAGTGCCAACAACTGTTGGGTTTTGGGATTCCTCAGGACAATTATATCTGACTAGTAAATGTTCCAACTACAACGGAATTTTCACTAAAACTGCCCACTACTTATGCTATCAGTATGACTCGTGCTATCTATATCTGAATAGTAAGTGCTGCAACTAAAACGGAATGAGTAAAATTGCCAACCATGTGAGTTCCTCGGTCCGACTTCCCCGTTTGGTCTCGAGGGGGGGGGGGAATACCAGGATGGGTTTGATTGGTGTTATCTTCAGGTTGGATCCGAATAGGTCTTTCTTATCCCTCTATGATAACCGCCAGTTGTGTCGAGTCTCTATAGGTTGTTTAGTGCCGCTGCGCTGCCGCTTCAGCCCACCATACCTAAGTAGGCGAGAGCCGCCGAATTCTAGCCTCGCCGTGTACTGGCCTCAGTACTGACGCTCCTCTTTTTCCTTTGCCCTTTGTCGGCACCCCTTTTGTTTTAGCAGGTTTGAGGTCGCCGTCGTTAGCAGGGTTACCCTTCCGGCTTGGCCTGGGCAGGGTTATGGACGCCATTGGGTATTCTTTAGGGCTCTTAGCCCCATTTGCATCTTGTCCGTAGTCAGACGCTCTATCGTTTTCAAGGTGATTTGGATCTTTGTATATTATATCTGTATTCTTGACTCATGGAGTCGTTGTTGTATATATATGATCTGTGGGTCCCATCGAGGACTGATGTGTAATGGTATTACTTTGTTTTCCACCCGCACGAAAGTGCCTGGTGGGCGTCCTTGAATCGTTTCTATGCGGGTTTGGCGGGAAGCGCTAAAACTTGCATAGGGTCGATTCGAGGGTGTTACAGCATATGATACGTGTGGATTGGAAGTGTATAAAAGGCGGCGCCATGAACAAGCGATTACCTGCCGGTACAAGTAGGAAAGAGCCGCTGAACCCCAGCTAATGTTGCTATGAAAGTGCGTTAGAGCCTTCAGCCACATCCACTGAGCGGTCCTACCTCCGCTGTCAGCAAACGAAGTCCTGGAGAGGACATACCACACATACACACGAGCATGTGTCTCGATCACCTCAATCTCGGCTGGCTCCGGGCAGTGCGCAAAGTTCGCCACAATCCACGCGTATGTCGCGCCGGCTGGGACTCTATCTTTACTCTTGTCTTTAAGTTCTACATGAGCCCTCCCAATAAGTAGCTGCATCTCATTGCGCCACCCGTCAGAATCTGTGTTCATACACAAAGGGTTCCCAGCAATAGGAAGCCCAAAGATCATGGAAACATCCTGAAGGGTGGGGGTGATCTCGCCAGTCCGGAGGTGGAAAGTGTACGTCTCCGGCCTCCACCGGTTGACAAGTGCGGTGAGGGCAGCCGCGTTGAGGTTCGGTGTCGACTGGGTCACAAGCGTGATAAAAGGGAGGAGGCCTAGCTGCTGGATGTACGGAGTGTACCGCTCGTCGTACGGCATGTCACTCGAGGACGCGCCATGAGAGCGAATCTTCAGGGGACCTAGCTTCTGCATACATACAAGTCAAAATATTATGCTTCTTTACGGGTCCAACACAATTGAATCAATAGAAAAATTAAGACAAACAAGTCCAACATGATTTCATTACCATATGCTTCTCCGCCATCAAGTATGCACGGTGTTTTGTATCATAGTAATCATCAAGTAGCTACACCATCCTACAAATATATTCCAAATATCAATAAATATGTGAGTGGTTCATCGTATGTGGCCATTGTTTCAATTTCTACAAAAACTACAAAGGATATGGGAGCATATTATTCATACATGTATACAAATCCATATACAACCATCATGGCCATTGTTTTAGTTTCTACAAGTAACTACAAAGGATATGGGAGCATATTATTGGAACATTTATACAAATACATATACAACCATCATATACAAATCAAATCAACAGCACATTGTCATTCCCCAACAAATACAACTAACATACAACTACGAAGTAACCAAAAACCATGAACAAATTGGCCTAAACATGAATCCATCTAGAGACTAGGGTTCCAAGCAAATAAGACTAAAATGTGCAAGATTTTTTGGATGAAAAGGAGGGGATCGGAGGAGAATACCTTGAGGGGGAGATTGTGGAGCAAATCCACGGCCAAATCCTTCGGATCTGTTGATTTTTAGGGGGGGATTTGAGAGGGGGAGAGAGGAACCGTCCTCTCTGTTCCTGGCGGCTGGGGAGGGAGTGGGTCGGGGTGGGGAGGGGGGCCGCGCGCGTGGCTATATGTCTCAATGTGTAGCGCCTAAGAGAAATGCGCTACACATTGGGGCATAGCGTCTAGGCGCTGCACGGCCCAGACTCAACGCCCAGGCGCTACTCGGTCGGGTGGGCCAGGCGACCGCCACGCTGTCAGGGACCATAGTGTCTATGCCAAAGACGCTATCCTGTAGAGTATAGCGCATTTATGTTAGGCGCTACAAAAAAGGTTAGTCCGTATAAAATACTTTCGGCCAGAGTTCATTTTATGAATTGTTTTTTTAAGGGTTATTTTTGTCCATTTTTCCAAATCTGTCGAGTACTTCGTCGCTGGTGGGTTAACCTTTCTTGGCTGCTGCTGCCTCAGGAGTCCAAATCGACTCATCTGCTCCGGCGGCGGCCATCCTCTTTCTCTTCTGCTGTTGTTAAATATCTTCCTTTTTTTTGCTACCTGTGACACGCTTCGCTCTTGGAGCCCCCTCCCCCGGTCCTCCCAACCTTCAGTCTGGCAATCTCGTCTCTCCTGGGAGTTTTGCCTTCCAAACCAGTTGACCAATCTTCAGAAGCCTCGGCTCCTGCAGCAGGCAGCTCGGGTCCAATGGCGCAGGAAGATCCAGTTGTTTCTGCTCAGTGGCTGCAGCAGCACCTAGGGCAGCCTGATATCAAGGTGAAGAATCTCTCATCTACTTCCCGTTTGCCTCTTCGATTCTGGAAGGGATAGTTGCGAGCATTCTAGAAAGGAAAAAAAAGGATAATAGTCTGTCCTTACCATCCAGTTAAGGAGGTACTGTTTATTAGCAGAAGCAACCCGGGATTTGATTTTACTCCCGTTCATCCTTTGGGTATATATTTGTTGTGCCAAAAAGAATTAACAGGTTACAGAATGCTAATGTTTTTTAATGGCATTTGACTACTGGGTTTCAGGTATTGGATGCTTCATGGTACATGCCACAGGAGAGCAGGGATCCATGGCAAGAGTACCAGGTTTCTGGATCAGTTGTTATGTGCTTTGTTAACCCCCTTTGTTTCTGACGGTCTCTCCTAGCTAAATTATTGCTGATATGCTCAGGTGGCCCATATTCCTGGCGCGCTGTTCTTTGACATAGATGGCATTGTTGATCGGTCGACCGATGTGAGAAATGTTCCCAGCTATTAATTCCTTTCTCGTTCGTGTGATTGTTTGACTTAAGTAAATGAGAAGCGCTGATATCTTGGTGTTTTGGTAACTGAGCCAACTGATTCATGTATGTTAATTTTGCCACCAATTGGGAAATTTGTACTTTCCATTCAAATTTGCAAGGCGTATGTTGAACTGTATTGTACCATGTTTTTTCTAGCTTCTTTCTTTAAAGGTATGCCTGACTTACTGCATTCACTTGTTTCAGTTGCCACACATGCTGCCATCAGAAGAGGCTTTTGCAGCAGCAGTTTCGGCACTTGGTATTAAAAACACCGATAAAGTTATTGTTTATGATGGAAAGGGCTTCTTCAGTGCACCACGTGTTTGGTGGTAAGTAGAGCGCCTGGGTTCAGTTTAACAAAATTTTGCTACTGCACAATGAATGTTACGCTGGCGATGTATAAGATGTTCAAAGTCCATGCTGATATATTTTCACATTTTTATTTGTTGTGTGTAAAGGCTACCTCTTTACTCTTTTGGGGTATCTGACATCTCTAAAATTTCATAGTTAATTATATATCCACTCATTGTTCAAATAACGGCTTACTTCAATATATAGTTTGCAAACACTAAACTGTCATGGTTTTATCAGTTTTGATATGGTGCAGAAACCAAATTAAATGACTCTCCATTTCTTGTCCTGAAAAAATAAACTCAGAGACTATACTTGGAAGTATACCTGGCAAACATGCCAGACTTGTCATTTCATGTCTTGATTAAGTAAATGATCTTCCTATAAATGCATATTTTCACGAGATTTATGCATACTTAATCAATTGATAGGATGTTCAGAGTTCTTGGACACAGTGAAGTTTGGGTCTTAGATGGAGGTTTACCTCAGTGGCGAGCTTCTGGATTCAATCTTGGAAGCAACTGTCCTGATGATTTAGTTCTGAAATCCAAAGCTGCCAACAGTGCCGTTGAAACAGCTTACAATGGTGAATTGGTGAGATAATTCTAAAGATGGTCTGGTTATCTTACTGCAAATTCTCTTCTTTTTTTCTTACCGAGTGATCATGATTTCCATTCTTGTAGGTGAATGCTGCCACATTTCAGACTGAATTTCAACCTCAGCTATTCTGGACGCTGGAAAAGGCTAGTTCTCCATCTTACCTGAAATCTTTCTTGCATCCTTATAGATACGCGTAAATGATAAATATGAGCATGAATAACTACGTCAGTGTCAATTGAATTTTCGTATGATCATATTGCATGGTCTTTCTTTTTTTACTTTTTGGAAAAGATAATTAGGTTTCGTAGAATAAAAGCATATGAAGATGCCATAACTCAGTGAAACACTAATATCTTGATTATCCACGTGCGTGTTTTGAGCTGTTCTGTTCGTGTAACAGGTCAAAAACAATGTAGCTGCTCAGGCTCACCAACTAGTCGATGCCCGAGCAAAGGGCAGGTAACATCTCCTACCTGCTACTCTTTGATTACTCCGATTCGAGGAGTCGGTTATAAAAGCTCTGATTATAGTTTAATGTAGTATTGAACTTTTTTGCAATAAAGAAGTTAAATAAGATTTCTGTTAAATAGAAAAGGTTGATGACAACAGTTTATGTTTTGAACGAATATGATGATTCATCTTACCGTTCAAATTTGTATGGATTGTGTTAAACATGAATTGTGGTGAAAGCTGCAGATACAGTTTCTTACTGTTGTCATGAAACCCACTAAAATTTTATTTACAGATTTGACGGTGTAGCACCAGAACCAAGGGAAGGAGTAAGAAGTGGGCATATACCTGGAACTAAATGTGTTCCATTCCCCGAGGTGGGTACAGTGCAAATGCGCAATACATTACATAATACTTGGACAACCACAAATGGCTGAGAAAATTGACATTGTTGATCTTCTCTCAGATGTTTGATGCTGCACCAAGGCTTCTCCCTGCAGATGAACTATCCAAAAAGTTTGAGGAAGCAGGTGTGAATTCTGTTTCATCTCACTATTCTGGCCCAAAACTCATAGTTTAGCATGGCCTTTGCTATGCAAGGAAGTAAGAAAAAAAAAACAATGTATATGAATACAGAAAGCAGAACGACATCAATCAATTACTACCTCCGTCCCAAAGCTGAAGGCTTTTTTTTTTGAAAAGTTATGGAAAGTTTGACCAAACTTTTAGAAAAAACTATCAAGAATTATGATATTATATAGATACCATGTGAAAATATGTTTCATGGTGTATCGAAGGGTATGGATTTCATATTGTAAATGTTAATATTTTTTCGAAAAACTTGGTCTAACTTTACATAGTTTGACTTTTGAAAAAATATATAAGCCTTAAGCTTTGGGACGGAGGTAGTATTCAACTAAGTATATCTTCTGACCTAATCAAATGTTTATTAGGTCTATCGTATCATTTGTGTACACCAGGTATGGAAGTTCCACTAAGTGATAGCAATAATAGAACCCCTTTTTATGTTTCCAGGGATTTCCCTTGATCACCCGATTGCCCTCACATGTGGATCTGGTGTAACTGCCTGCATAGTTGCTCTGGTCTGGAAATTTTGCCTGTTCTTCTTGGATAATGTCATTGACTCCACAAAGCAGTCTCTAACCAATATCACTTCACAGGGGCTCTATAGAATTGGGAAGCATGACGTTCCAGTTTACGACGGATCTTGGACAGAATGGGAAGCTCAGCCAGATAACGATTACCCAAAAGTTACTTCCACTGCCTCTTAAATCAACCATTCTGAAGTGATAAATGCAGCTGCTGCATCCTGCAGCGTTCAGCTCAGATTGTCACCACAATGATATTTCTCCGTGGCAAACTTTGCACCCTCAAGTCAATACAGAGGTTATATGGAAAAAGAGATACATATTGTTGTACTATGGCCAGTGGCTAGCTGATAATGAAGAAATCCTATGCCACTTTTTTGAGACATCGACATTAATACTGTTGAAGAAATCTTGACTTGGAAACAACATTAAACATCTGCTCAAATGCGGAGCCTCCCATCAAGTGTGGAGCAACTGATCAAAATTTCATCGCGTGCAAATTTATTTTGTAGCCCAAATGAGATCAAACATAAAAAAATAACAGCTTGAAATTGAGCAATTGATACTAAATATTACAACCTGGTACAAGAAAGAGCACCAGTCTGCTCTCTGGTCATGTCAGAATTGATCTATTCAACACACATGGGCACGAACATCAAATCAGCATTAACCATCTGGATTTGTGTTTATCAAAAAAAAAATTCACCCTCGTATAATGCAGTCACAGCTGCTTTTGCGTTTTCACATGGTACGAATCACCAGAGTACATGCTCACCAGGACTGAACCTCTGCAGCATGTAACGATACGATCCATTCCTATCTCCATATTGTTTCTACCAGACTATTTTCCTTCTTCCAGCCGAAGCTACATACAACAGTGAAGCCTGAGGCTCTTGAACAAATAGAACAGAACCTGAGTAAAACCTGAGGCTACCACTGAACCAGATTCACGAGTGCATCTGATAGCAGAAACCCGGGATACAGATCAACCAGCAGGGGTTTCTTTTTGGTGTACTTCTGTAAACCCATCAGTGTTCTCTTGATTGCTGAACATTGCAAATCCTCCACTCTACTGGACGTTTGGAGATCATCAGCAACGCAGCCCATTCCTATCTTGCATATTCTTTCTACCAAACCTTCAGAGTGTGTTTTCCTTCTTCCATATTCCCTTCTTCCAGCCGAAGCTACATACAGCATTGAAGCCTGAGGCTCTCAAGCAAATAGAACTAAACCTGAGTGAAACCTGAGGCTACTGAATTCAGCTATCCTGAATCAGATTCACTGGTACATTTGATACCAGAAGCTCCAGATACAGATCAACCAGCACAGGTCTGTTTTCGGTGTACTTCTGTAACCCCAGCAGTGCTCTCCTGATTGCCGAACATTGCAGATTCTCTGCTGAACGTTTGAAGATCATCAGCAACCATAAAGGCACAAACACCATCCTTGTGATCTATCCAGCTGTATCCACGGCCTTTCACGACTCCACGGCTAATCATCAATGCCCTAACACCCGATGCATCTCCATGCCGGCCTAAGGAAGCATATATGTTTGACAAGAGCACGTAAGGTGATGGGTTCTTTGGATCAAGGTGGAACAGGTGCTGCGCGGCACATTCCCCCAATTCAGCATTGTGATGTACCGCACAGGCGGCAAGCACAACTTCCCACACTATAGGATTATCTTTGCATGGCATTCTGTCGATTAGGGCCTCCACTTCAAGAAGCCGACCTGCTCGCCCCAATCCATCTATGAGACAAGTGTAGTGCTCAGCCAGTGGTGTAATTCCATACGTGCTCTCCATAGAATCAAAGAATGCAATAGCTTCGTCTACAAGCCCAGAGTGACTACATCCTGTTAGGACGGCAATGAAAGTGACACTATCTGGCCTCTGTTCTGTAGTTAACATATACTCAAACAATTCAACAGCTTCCTCTCCAAAACCATTCTGAGCATATCCATGTATCATCTCATTCCATGCAACTATGTTCTTAGTCATCATGCTGTCAAAGGAAAGGCGTGCATCATCCATGTTGCCACATTTGGCATACATATCAATCAGGGCACTGCCAACATAGACATTCTGATCATAACCATCTTTCACAACCTGCGCATGTATCTGCCTACCTTGAGGTATTGAAGCCAGTTTTGCACATGAATTAATCATACTAGCATAGGAGGATTCAGTGGGCATCATTCCATTTTCTCGCATCTGCTTGAAGAAACCAAAGGCCTCTTTAATCATAGAATGGATAGCCAAACCTGAGATCATGGAATTCCAACACACCACATCTCTCTCTGTCATCCCGTTGAAAATGCTCCTGGCAATACCAATCTGCCCACACTTTGAATACATATCCACCAAACCACTAGCGACGAACATGTCATTATGCAACAGGAGTCTTACTGAAGCAGAATGGACTTGCGCTCCAAGGTCCAAAATCCCTAATCTGGAGCATGAACTGAGGATCACGGCCAAAGTTGTCCGGTCAGGCTGAACATTTTGATGTTGCATTCTCCTAAACAACTCGACTGTGTCTTGATGCAATTCCTCCCGGCAGTAACCAGATAAAAGTGTGTTCCATGTACTCACACTCGGCCTTGATATCTTGCCAAACATTGCACGAGCTGATGGAACATCCCCCGCCTTAATGCAGGACGCAAGCATGTTACTGTAAGTGACCTCATCAGGCTCGGAGCCCGACTCTACCATCATGTTCAGTACTTCCAAAGCCTTCTCATGACTGCCCTCCTGTCCAAATCCAGTTATAAGGATGTTCCAAGAAACAATACTGACTGTGGGCAACGACTCGAAAACCTTGACAGCATCATCCATTTGCATGCACTTGGTGTACATATCGATCAACGAGTTCCCCACATGCTGGTCTGATCCAAAGCCTTTCCTGACAATCAACGCATGAATGCACTGTCCAAGCTGGAATGCATGAACAATGTTGAACTCACTGGTGCAAGCTTGTGCGCACGAGCCAAGGACACTAGAGACAGCCACCTGATCAACGCGAATCCCGCTTCTGCACATCCTGCCGAACAGCCTGAGCGCATCGTCGACGGACCCAGTCTGCGCCAACCCTCCCATCATCGCTGTGAATGACACCTCGTTCGGGCTTGCCATCCCGTCGAACAGCCGCACCGCGTCCCCGACACTCCCGCACTTGGTGTACATGCCAACGAGCGCGTTCTCGACGAACTGGTTCTTCTCGAGCCCGACCTTAACCGTGAGCCCATGGCAGCGCCTCCCGTCCTCGGGCGCGCCCACCGCGCCGCACGCGCTGAGCACGCTGGCAAGCGTGAAGTGCGTCGGTACGAGGCCCTCCCGCAGCATCCCTTCGTAGAGTTCCAGCGCCTCGCCCGCGCGCGCCGACCGAGCGAGCGCAGCAATGACGGTATTCCAGGACACGACATTCGGCTCGGGCATTTCGTCGAGCAGAGTCCGAGCCGCGTCGAGGTCCCCCGCTCGGCTCGCCGCCGAGAGAGCGGCGTTGTAGGAGTAGGCATTGGGGCGGGGCAGGTTGCGGAAGGCGCGGAGAGCGTCGCGCGGGAGGCCAGAGAGGGAGTAGAGCTCGACGACGCGGTTGAGGAGGAAGGTGTCACCGGCGAGACCGGCGGCGAGCACGCGCGCGTGCGCGGCCTTGGCGTGAACACGGCTGGGCTTGGGGCTCCGCTTGATGCAGGCCTGCAGCACGCCCGCGAGCTGGGCCGCGGGGTTCGTCATCTGCCGGGGAACTAGCGGCAAGTACAAGGGCACGTCTTTTATATTGTGGGTACAGCCCATCAACTCGTTATGGAAACCAACGATAAGGATTCCCGCAACACAGAATTTAAGTAGGCGTCTTACGGGAACCGCAAAACTTATTCGGGTACCCGTAAAACTTATTCAGGTATCCGCTATCTCACATATGTCCATATATATCTGCAAATGAGTTAATGTATTTGTTCCTTGTATAATATTAATAAAAATATTTTAGTAAATATAATACAATCAATATTTTAGCACTTCAATATATCAATTGTCTTTTCTACTTTCTGAGTGACTCACCATTCTTTCTATCAGACATAATATTTGCTTGAGTGAAAAGTTTCTACTCTTCTGATTCAAATTAATGTTCTCATATTTGACTAGATACGTCTGTATCTAACAAATGTGATAACATTAATTTGCATCGAACGAAGTAGCTTTTCTGATGTTCCTTAGAAAACAATGTAATATCTAGGAAGCCAATTTCTTAATTTGCTATATATAAAGACAGTCACTAACTAGCTAGGCTGCTGAGGCAGTCAAACGGATCACAGGATAATTTTCCTGGTCCTTGTACACGGTGTAAAAGCATCTCTAACCTATCTTCTTTTCTTTCGAAGAGAAAATGGCCCCTTTCTTTTAGAGGAGCAAATTTACTCCTCTAAATTTAGCGTCGCGAAATCGATCCCCCAAAAGTTTAAAGGTGTAAAATTTTGTTTTTTGCGAATCAAAATTATTACTATTACAGACCAAAATAAGTGTAATAAATCAAATTATTTATTATTACAAACCCAAATAAATATAATAAATCCAATAGTTAAATATTACAAACCGAATTGAATGTAATAAATGGAATCTTTGCAAGCAAATCAATGAAACCAAACACAAATAATTGTCGCCGAGACGAAGATCAGCCTATAGCTGATTATGTGCCTCGTTATTCTCGATGCTTCGGTGCATTGCGAGGAACTGGTTGATCCTGGATAGATCATGCTCATGCACGACATGGTCTTCGTTTGAGATGTATCTAAAGTCATCATCCATCTCTCTCTCATCTTCGATGACCATGTTATGCAAAATGATGCAACATGTCATGATATTTCAGAGGACCTATGGTTTTCAATACTCGACAGGTCCACGAATAATGCCAAAGCACTTATGAAGCACACCGAAAGCTCTCCCCACATATTTCCTTGTTGCCTCTTGCTCTGTGGCAAAGTGTGATTTCTTCGGGTTATTGCAAAGATGCCGGGGATTGTCTTCACAAATATGGTCCATGGAGGGTAGATCCCGTTAATAAGATAATAACCCTTTGTGTACTAATGGCCTTCCATCTCATAGTTGCATGGAGAAGCTTCACCCTTCACAAGCCTTGAAAATAGTGGTGACCTTGAAAGCACATTGAGATCATTGAGAGAGTGTAACCCCCCTGAATCGGGTCTATGCAGATCTCAGCATCTCCTGCCAAAATCTGTAGAGAAGCGATTCAAAGACGCCCACCAGACACTTTCGTGTGGGTGAGATTTTATTATAATTAGTTACCGCACAATAGTTTATAATAGAGTCCACAAGATCTTATATATACAACAACGACTCAACGAGTCAAGAATACAAATGATACAATTCAAAGATACAAATGATACAATTCAAAGATACAAATTCAAAGAAGAAACCAAAGTAGTGTCCGGGTATGGACAAGATCCAAATGGCACTAAGACTCCTGAAGAATAACCAAGCGGTGTCTCAAAAACCTGCCTAGGCCAAGCCGGAAGGGTAACCTTGCTAACATCGTCAATCACATACCTGTCAAAGCCAAAGGGTGCCGGCAAAGGGCAAAGGAAAACAGAAAGAGAGCGTTCATTACTAAGGCAAGTACATGGCGAGACTAGAATTCGGCGGTCCTCGCCTATATAGGCATGGTGGGATCAGCGACGACAAAGCTTGCACTATCAAACTTATAGAGACACGCTACAACTTCGGCTTTTAGAGCGGGATAAGAGAGCGTTATACGGTAACATGAATATAACTCCAATCATAACCCATTCGAAGATTTCCCCCTCGAAGACCAGTCGAGGAAGTCCTCTTGCAAAACACACACGGTGGCAATTTTAGTTAAGCAGGTATTTAATTGATAAGGCTAATTACTAATCATATTATTAGAGGCAAAACATTAGTCGCGTTGTCTATGATCATGACATTGTACTCCTGAGACATCTATAACCGTGGACACATGGCTTCTCAAAAAGATTTACCCTCCAGGGGTGCACTATTGTACCCAAGCGCATGTTCAACCCTTCAGGCAACATATTACACGTGCCTTCCGAATCTCACAATAAGAACTGTCTCATAACTATGCGCACATTCGGAGGTATCACCTACTGTGTTTTATCTAGCCAAGAGGCACGACGATTCTCAAGGTGGAACAACGTTCATGACTACTGGTAGATCGGGCCCTACAGGGGTAACTTGTACTCCGTGGGTGCCGCCACCATGTACCACACTTTATGTATGCAAGTCATGGCAGTCCACCAAATATCAAGTCCGAAGACATATTCAACTCACCCATGTCTGAGGACATATTTGTTGGAAATATGCCCTAGAGACAAATAGTAATAAGGACTATTACCATATTTCATATAGTTTATGATTAAGTTTTATATCATGCTATAACTGTATTGAGTGGAAACATCAATACACGTGTGATATACAAACAACTAGGGGTTCCCAGTGAAACTCTAGTCACTGGTTCATTAGTCAACAGGTGATCATGTTTCCTGATCATGTGGCATTTATGCCAGTTGGAAATGGAGTCAACTCATTCTGAGAATGATATGATGAACCAATACCCAACCTAAACATCGTGACCTGATCATGTCACAAAGTTCAAGTTACGATGATTAGAAATGGATCCTCGTAGACTATTCCTTAGACCGTGAGGCTATATCAATCACTGTCTCCCGAGAGTGCTTAGATAGCATCAAGCGCCACTTGGTAATACAGTGGTTATAAAGGTGTGTTCAGGTACTCGGACGAAATCATAGAGGCAATATATGTCAAGAGCGAGATTTGTACGTCCATGTGACGGAAAGATACTCAAGGGCCCACTCGGAGAAGTTATATCCAATAGCTGTGCAGTGTGTGATTTGATCACAGGGATATCACTTGTCAGAACGAGTCAAGTAGCATTGTTTGGTAATGAGATTGAACACGACATGGTGATGTCATTGATCAGATCTCGGGCAATACAAGTATCGAGAGACAAAGGGAATAAGACACGACTGTCCCAGTTCAAACGACGAAAGATCTTCGTGGAACGCATAGTGGTCACATGTCCATCTAGGTCCCTCTATCGATCATTGGTGTGGGAGTGTCCCGACCATGTATGGGTTGTTCCCGAACGTGGGGTATCACGCTTAAGGTCTTGATGATGCTTAGAGAGTGTTTATAGGATCGGTAGAATCACCAAAGAATAGTAGAGAGAAAACTGGAAGGGTTTCGGTAAGTCCGGAGGATGTCCGGAGTGGAGGTGGAAGGTGTTCCATAGCCATGGAGATTGAATGATATATGAATGAATGTTAAATATTGATTTAATCATTTATTCATAATTATTTAATAAAGAGAAAATCAATTAAATCAATTTAAAAGGTCAAAAGGCTTAATGGGCCAATTCCCGGAGGGGAGAGGGCCCATTAGGGAAAGGAGAGAGGGAGAAGGGACAAAGGGGGTGGCCGGCTGGGCCTAGCCCCCGCACGTGGGGCCCACTAGGCCCGGCTGGCGGCTGCCCCTCCCCCTCCTCTCTTTTAGTCCCACCCCGGGACTTTGAGGGAGGTAGTACCTCCCTTTCCCTTATATATAGTGGGGGTATTTGGCCAGATAAATACACACAATATTCAATAAAGGTCTTCTCACTTTTGGGGAGACCTCCAATTGATATTCTATCTCTCTCTCTCTCTCTCGTGACCGTGGTCCCAAGTTTGGACTGCAAAAACGAGAGATATCTTCACCGCGGAGCGCCGTCGCGCTGCGGGATTCGGATCCAGGAGCTCTACTTCCACAACTGCTGCTGGATCGGGGAAGCGGGAGTCATCGTGAGGCACCGGACGTGTGTAACTCCCCACGAGGTGTCACACTTGAGGCACTCAAGTCGTTGGAGCCAAAGGAGCGCAAGGACTTCATCACGACCTTGAGGTCGGCTTCGGCTCATCTACATCAACCACGCTCTCCTGAGCATTGACAACGCTTTTTGGTCTTCAAGGGTAAGTTCGCGAAAAGCCCCTCCCGTTACTATATTACTAATAGATAGGTCCTGGCAGCATCAGGGGTTCAGGGGCGTAGGGTAAAAATTATTGTTTTCATACGCGGAACCCCTACAGTGGTATCAGAGCTAGATCTATGCGTAGTAATGCTAGTACGGGTAGAACACACTAGATGTAGCGTGTGGGCGTTGATCTTTTAGTTGTTACCCTCCCACGTGTACTTGTGTATACCGCAATAATGCTTGATGAAGCGGCCCCCAACCGACTTTACGCGTTCATTCGCGAGACTGGTCCACGCTTGACATACGGCTCGTACCGTATAAAGTGGCTTAGGGGGGTGTCTGTCTCTCTTGCATTAGTTGGTATGCCATTTGCAACGGAGGGCCCTGAAAGGGGTGTAGTAGAGACAACTACTTGATCAGCGTTGTGCTGAAAGTTTGTAGGTAAGAACGATTCTTGTGCGAAAGCCCATTCAGCCACGTAAAACATGCAAAGATAAAGTAGAGGCATCTAACTTTGTTTTGCAGGGAGGCATTGCTTTGTGATATGGTTCTGGCAAAGGTAAAGTGATTACCTTATGTTACGTAGTAGTAGATAGTCACGGAGGTGACGGACTACCACGCCAAAATGACACCGGTACCTTGGTGTCTACGGCACCGGAACCCTGGCGGTGGAATCTGGTGACGACGGATGGAGATCACGACGTGAAGGACCATATCACATCGCATTTACATTCAATGTTATTTTTGTATATCTTATTTTGTGCTAGTATTAGATACTCGACGGTAGCCTAATAAGATGATCCCTGTTAAAATTACCAATGATTGTGTTCCCCCTTAGTGTGCACCACCAAGAAAGTTCTTCGGTATGAGGCGACCTAGGGTGACTGGGTGTCAGACATATCTACGTTCGCATACAGTGGGTGTAAGCCATGTTGCACATCAAATACACTAAGGTTGAGTTGGCGATCCTAGCACGCCATATAAGTGTGACCTCGAAACACGGATGGTCGAAAGATTGAGCACGAGTCGCATGAATGATGTGACCGACGTTTAGCGTCCACCCTTGAACCCAC
Source organism: Avena eriantha (assembly GCA_910589775.1). Classification (NCBI taxonomy): domain Eukaryota; kingdom Viridiplantae; phylum Streptophyta; class Magnoliopsida; order Poales; family Poaceae; genus Avena; species Avena eriantha. The sequence goes on from OU342745.1 coordinate 22,355,459, forward strand.
ATTGATGGCCGTGATGATCGGGGGAGATGTGGCTGATAGGGGTCATGTTATCACTAGGAACCCTTATGGGGATAGGTGTTTCTAAGTGGAGTTATTATTAACTCATTTAATTATAAACTTAGTCTAAATTCCTTTTGCAATTGTAAATGTAGAAATGGTTCTCCCTGAGATTACCTTTCCCATTGACAATTGGTTAAAAGGAGAAAAGCTCAAGTTAGATGGATCCGACCTTTCTGCGTGGGTCATGCGCCTTCATGCTCCTTAGCGAGAACAAAGTAGCTGACTACATGATCTACGAGATGTACTTGGAGCCACCCTATTCTCATGAGACCCAGGAGCAGCGGGATCTCCACTGTCGTCGTCGTGTGATGGCCACATTCATATCAGTAACGATGCGCCTCGGGATGGAAGATGGGCTATGGCTGATGGTGGGAAGTCTTAATCCCTGAATGGTTATGGCACATCTGAGATCGCATTTCGTGGAACAAGTGTGCATATGGGAGTATGAGCTGATGGGGAACTTCCTCTCCATAAGGATGGAGGAAGGCTCCTCACTGGACGATCACTTGTTGAGCATATACGATGCATACATGAGTTTAGAATACTACCTGGACAACTGGTTCGCAAGCTCTTTTGCAATAGGAGTTGTGCTGCGGTCGCTGCCACCAAGCTTCCAAGCACAAGTCAGGATTTGCATTATGAGAGGCGACGCGGAAACACATGATTTCCACGAGTTCTTATCACATTTTAGAGATGTGGTAGTTGAGCCCGATGTCGCTGAGGTCATCAATGACAAAGGTATATATTGGATATACAATTTTATAAATGTTATAATCTTGCAAACACATTTGCAATGTTAAGTATATATGATACTTGTTCTGTTTTACTAAAAACAGGTCCTTCTGCATGAGAGGTGCTTGCTGGAGAGGAGGTGATGTTGCGTGTTGATGGCGAGCATGATGATGATGGCCGACGACACTCTCCCTCGACATTTATCACTTAGTTTATGTTTTGGATAGTTATTGTAATCAAAAGATTATGAACTTCTTTAGTGTGTCTCACACTTTGTGAGACAGTTATTCATATGAGTTTGTAACAAACATGTAACATCCCAAATTTTTCATTTGAAAATCATCATCATTGCATTCAAATCATCATGGCATGTACTACTTTGCATTAGATTTGTCCTCCAAAAATTTGGTGAAATTTTGAGACTTTTTGGAGCACTTTTGCTAAATTCAAACAAAACTAGAAAAGAAATTCAAAAAAAAAAAAGAAAAGGAGGGAAAGAATTTTTTTAAACAGCAGCAACAGCTTTTAGCCTTTTGGCCCAATCCGGCCCAGCAGCCCACCCGGCCTCCCTCTCCCCCTCTCTGTTTTTCCACACACCCCCTCAACCCACCCCCACTCACTTACCGCTGGGCCCCGTGCCACGTCAACGCCACCTCATCGTCTCCCGCACGAACGGCCGGCGCCCCCTTCACTCCTCTGCCGTTTCCATTGCCGAGTGATTGCGAGCGTTTCCACGAGTAATTCGCCACCGCTTCGGCTCCTTTTTAACCCTCTCCTTCTCCCCGACCGATTCCCCTAGACATAGCCCCTGGAGAGCCCCCAGGCTCCCCAATTTCCACCTCACACCGCCGCGGCCCGAAGCAGCTCCGGCGAGAATTCCGGTGAGCCCAGGCCACGCCGTGCCCTCCTCTCTGCTCAGTGTTACTTGCCGTGACCTAGCGCATGTTTTAACCCCGGCCACGTGCCTCCTTTTGCACCAGATCGACGACACGGTCCAGCTCCGGCGTTCTCCTCTGCCGCCGCCGTCCATCGTCTTTTCTAGTGAAGGTAGGGTTCCCGCCGCCTCTTTTTGGTCTTTGCTAGGTCGTGCAGAACCTTGCGCATCTCGCTGACCCCTTTACTGTTTGGTACGAGCCCCAGGTCACTGTCTCCGACACCGAGCCGTGAGCTCCGCCGTCTGCGCAACTCCGGCGAGGGATCCAGGCCAAGCCAGAGCACCCCCCGCACCGCAGTGACCTCCATCGAGACCGCCACGACCTCCTCGACCTCTGGTACGTGTCCATGGTCTCCCAGCCCTTGTAGAATCGCCGGAACATCATCGGCCGATGCTCCGCCGCCGCGCGCAGTCGGTCAGCGCCGCCCATTTCCGGTCAGGTCGCTAAGGACCGTTAGATCTTGTGTCTGCGGCTAGGATTAGATCATAGACGAAACGGTACGGGCTGATCTGATCCGTCTGTCATCACTTAGGATCCAACGGCCCATAGCGGTCGATCCAACCGAACCGGTATGGGCCAATTAGATTGCGCCACGTCGCCCAGGATTATCTGTTTAAATAGAAATTAGACAGATTTTGTATTAAACTTAGAAAATCCATAACTTTTGTTCCACAATTCAGAAAAATGCAAATTTGGTGTCTATGGATTCAGAAAAATAAGACCTTTATTATGGAGGCCTTGTTTCACACTTTTGCCTCTGAAAAATTGGAATTATAGGCAGAACGTTTTTAGGAGTATTTTGCTCATAGAATTTGTTCTGTAAATTATTTTGGGGTATTTCTTATGCATTTAGATGAGGTAATTTACCCTCTGTACTGTAGACTCTGTAAGTTATAGAGTTGTGATCATATCATTGCATTTTGCATGCATTCATGTTTTTTTTAATGTTTTATTGATTGAATTATTGTTGTATTGATCTTGTGTAGATTGTGTGGATTGTGAAGTTTGTTGCTGTGAGGATTGTACCTATTCCCCTAGCTACCAAGGCAAGTGATATTTCATCTTATGTCCTATTATTTTCACTATTGCACTAGTGTTATTTTGGTAGATCTTAGCATGGTAGGATTATTCATATATTACAATACTATGCTATGCTAACCTATAGACTATGTCTTGGTAGTATCTCCTAGTAGAAAGACTTCGTATGCTAGATTGCTTAGCCATGCTATTAGAATTCATGGGTGGAATATACACATAAGATAGTATGGAAAGATATTATTTTGTTTAACTAAGAAAACAACTAATATTAATGAAACACCTAGGTGGAATGGGACTTGCTTGGATTATGTTGAGTGGTTACTCAGGGGCCATGTCTATGGTCAGCTGGTGTATCACACTTGTGGATGGCCACCCAGGAACAAAGAGATTGGAGACATTCTTGTCATGAAGCTTCCAGTGCTGCCACATGGCATATGGGCTCTGCCTTGACCAACTAAGTTGCAAGAACTCAGCCAGACGGACAGAAGGTGGTAGATGTGATAGGATGGAACGCGTCTGTGGTGGTCTGAGGGATTGCTTCTGAAAATTCTTGTCTCGATGCATGTCGAGTCTTGTGGGGAAAGTGCACCACCTCTCGAGAGGGTAAAACTAAGTACTTAGCCGTGTCCCCGGTTATGGACAACTCCTGAGCCTCAAGACAGGGAAGCAGTTCAATAATCTCCTCATCCAAATTTCTCTAAGTTAAAACTTGTGGGTGAACATGGGTAGAGGTTCAGTGATGTCTATCATTGGTACCTTAGAGTTTGAATGAGAAAACTTATTCTTCAAAAACTATAAGTTAAACTAGCTTTTTGCAAAACCAGCCATAACCCCACTTAGCCATATATTCATGTAGTTGTTGGATTATACTAAGTATCTATGGTATCACTTGCCAATACAATTCCAAATGTATTGACCCTTGTGACTGTAACTTATTATGTTGCAGGATACTCTGATGATGAGTAGGGTTGCGGGTCTACACTCGACATGCTTGCCTGTGGCACATGAAGACTAAAAGACTCTATTATTATTATGCTATGTAATGAACTTTGAGTGTCTTAGCCTTGGGCTAAGTGAGTTGTAAGAACCATTATACTCCTGGTTATGCGATGTAATAATGACCTTTGTTTCTGTGTACTTCATCTTAAACTGTGGGTGCTAGCATTTTCGATCCAGGGACTAGCACTGCAATCACAGGGATCTTACCTTATCATGGTGAGATCTTACAGATGGTATCAGAGCACTGTGTTACCTGTAGGTTCGTGACCCTAGAATGGATTAGACTAAGGAAAACCCTTAGGAAAAATAATTCTATATTCCAACCTTACACTTGTCTATTCATCTCGTAAAGCTTTCCCTAATCATCCTTCTCATCTATTTTTGTAGATGTCCACCATCAATGAATCTGTCAAGAAGGGACCACTGATGACTATGACCCTAGAGTGTGAGACAGAATTTCCCAATGTACTCAAGAACCTCATGCTCGGCTTGGGGATGAATGGTGAAGCCGTGTACAAGGGATTTCCTGTGATATACGAAGGACAAGAGTATTGGTGGGTGCAACTCCATTTGTACAAGGACAAGGAGGATGATCCCAAGAGTACGGAATTCTGCATGTTCACCAACTCAGAAATGCACACGTCATTCTTTGACTCTGCAAGGAATGCTGCATGGAAAGCTATTTAGGAACTTGGGGAGAGACTCAAGTATAGAATGCTCAATACTCAGGAAGAACTCAAGGAGGAGAAGCGTCTTGTCCAAGACTCAAAGGCCACTATAAAACGCCTAAGTAAGGATATCATAGGCCTAGCTTTGGAGCTATGTGACCAAGACAAGCAGATTGCTGCCAAGGATGCCCAGATTGCCACCTTGGTTAAGAAGGAGTGAGATATTAGTTGGACCACCACCCTTGGTGTTTTATCACGTTAGTATCATGCCAACTTATGTGGTATGGAAAAAATAAGTTATGTCTGGAACCTTGAGTGCTTGAGTTAAATAATGTATTGCTACTTGGAGTGTTCTGTTGGTTGATTTCTATTTTGCGACTTGTGTTTACTTTCTTTATTGTGTGTTACTAATTTTCTCCATACTATGAAAAAGATGCCGAATTTTGTCTACAGCACGGCCGAGGATTTCAAGGGGACTCGCTTTGGGACTCGTATGTTGGAGCTAGTCCAAGTGCTCGCTCTTCCAATCCCTACCATTCAGGTACTTCAGCTGAGGAAGTTTCAGAGGAAGGACTTATGGGGATTCAGAGTTACCCAGCCAGGACGTGAGACAGAGCCCCAAACACGGGAGATTGCCTTCAAGATTCTCCATGATGACATGGAGAGGGGCCTCGACGTCGCTATGCAGGAACTGTTGGGACGCCTATGTGGACGTCACTCTTCTGAAATCAGGAGCCACTACTTCCATTTCTTTGGGAGGCGTGACAAAGATGGAGAGCCTATTGTGTTGGACGAGTCCGCCAAGGAGTCTATCAAGCCTGTGCGTTACTACCTCCAGGATTTAGAGAGCCTTATTAGACACCTTGATACTGATAGGACTAATGTGATGCTTAGTAACGATGAACTACGAGTCCAACTTAAGGAGAAGGACAAGGCCTTCCTGGAGCAGGAAAATCGAATCAAGGAAATGGAGAAGAATTTGAAGATCAAGAGAAGAAATTCAAGAGCCAAGAGAAGAGAGTTCAGGAGAAGAACAAGAAGATTAGAGACTTGGAGACCGAGTTAGAGCTTGAGGACATTGAGATGGAAGCAGATCACGAGGTGATAGAGAGGCTACACACACAGAAGAGAGAACTACAGACAAAGATCGATGCGTTGACCACAAGCCTAGAGGAATACAAGGCAGGATTCGCAGTAGCAGGACTTGCACTAGTGGAGGAGGAAGTCGACATGGAGGAGTAGTGATGCTGTTCCATCTATCGTTTTATTATTATTGAGTGCATAGGTCATACCGACTTGTGGGTGACTGTGCTAGTATGTTTATTTTCGCAAACTCTGTCATTGCTGTGATATGGAACTTGCATGTGCTTGTTTGTCTGATTGTTGTTTTTATTTGGGTTATCTATCATTGCTTACCCTTATTAAACCCACAGATGCCTCCTCGACGCAACAACGAGGATGACAATGGCAATGGAATGTAGCAGATGATGGCTGCGCAGACCCAATTGATGCAAATGATGACTCAATTCATGGCAACCCAGAATCAGAACAGCAATAATAACAATAACAACAACCAGAACAATCCACCACCTCTGGATATGCTGACCGGATTTCTAAGGCTGAGACCTGCTAAGTTCTCGGGTACCACTGACCCCATGGTAGCGAATGATTGGCTACGTTCTGTGAATAAGGACCTAGTCACGGTTGGATGCACGGATGCAGAAAAGGTCAGGTTTGCAGCACACTTATTAGAAGGTCATGCAGCTACTTGGTGGGACAATTTCCAAGTTACTCACCCTATTGAGGAAGTGACTTGGGCAATGTTTGAAGATGGGTTTCGCACCACTCACATCTCTTCTGGAATAATGGGGTTGAAGAAAAAGGAGTTTCATAACCTCAAGCAACGCCACCACAGTATTTCCGAATACATCGAAGAGTTCAATAATTTGTCACGTTATGCACCCGACGATGTTGACACCGGTGCAAAGAGAAAGGAGAAGTTCCTAGATGGGCTGAATGATGAAATTTCTATGCAACTATCTATTGCATATGTTCCAACTTATCAATCCTTGTGTGATAAAGCTACCATCCTGGAAAACAAGATGAAACAAGTGGAGGGTAGAAAGAGGAAGCACCATTTTGATATGTTTGGATCAGGATCTCCTCACAAGCACTCTCATGGCGAAGGAAGTGGGAGTTCAGGATTCCACAAGAATGGGAATCATAATAACCATCATAACAATAACCACAACCACGATGGAAACAATCATCATGGACATAACAAAAGTGGATTCAGGAACAACCACAATGGTCATGGCCATGGAAACCAAAATGGTCAGATTCGTCACAGTCAGCCAGCAAAGAAAGACATCAGTCAGGTGGAATGTTTCAAGTGCAAGAAGATAGGGCACTATGCTACTGAATGCCCAGAGAAGAAGACTGATGGGGCTAAGCCAAACCATTTATAAAGGGTCATGTGAATCACATCAATGTGGAGGAAATCCAAGAAGGATTTGATGTCGTGGTCGGTAAGTTCAAGATTAATTCCTTTCCTGCACTTATCCTTTTCGATACTGGTGCATCGCATTCAGTCATTCATTTCAAGAGCATTTGTAATAAAAAACGAACTCTCCACAGAAACCATTGGATGTCCCATTAAAGTAAGCTCCCCGGGTGGAGAAATGATAGTAAATTCCGGGTGCCGACAGATAATCCTAGAAATTGGAAAGAACAAGTTTCCGGTTAGTTTAATAATCCTAGAATCCCAAGGATTAGATGTAATATTAGGGATGGACTGGCTGACCCGTTATGAAGGGGTGATTGATTGTGCGAAGCGAACTGTTATGCTCACCACCCCAGAAAAGAAAAGGATCAGGTTCAAGTCTAACTTTGAACCCAAGGGGAGCAAGGTTAATTCTCTTAAGGGGGTTAGCCTAGACAGTGTGCCAATAGTGAAGGAATACCCAGATGTATTCCCCGAAGAATTACCTGGCATGCCACCAGATAGGGATGTGGAGTTTCTGATAGACCTACTGCCAGGAACAGGGCCTATAGCAAAGTGACCTTATAAAATGTCGGTGGACGAGTTAAAGGAACTCAAGAAATAGCTAGGAGAACAGTTGAAAAAGGGATTTATCCAACCAAGTTCGTCGTCTTGGGGAGCACCAGTCTTGTTTGTTGAGAAGAAGGACCAAAGTCAAAGGCTATGCATAGATTATTGTTCACTTAACGAAGTGACCATAAAGAATAAATATCCCCTGCCTAGAATAAATGATCTCTTCGATCAACTAGAGGGAGCCCGTGTGTTCTCAAAAATTGATCTTCGATCAGGATACTTCCAACTAAATATTAGAGAACATGACATACCCAAGACTGCATTCACCACTAGATATGGGTTGTATGAATATACAGTGATGCCGTTTGGATTGACTAATGCACCAGCCTATTTCATGAACATGATGAATAAGGTATTCATGGAATTCCTTGACAAGTTCGTAGTGGTATTCATCGATGATATATTGGTATATTCCAAGAGCAACAAAGAACATGAAGAACATCTACGCCTGATTCTAGAGAAACTTAGGGAACATAAACTTTATGCCAAGTTCAGCAAATGTGAATTCTGGCTGAATGAAGTGGGTTTTCTTGGGCACATAGTATCTGGAAATGGTATAGCTGTTGATCCAGCAAAAGTGGCAGCTGTGACAGAATGGGAACCTCCTAATTCGGTTAAAGAAATTCGTAGTTTCCTTGGCCTAGCAGGGTACTACCGGAGGTTCATTGAAAATTTCTCTAAGATAACAAAACCCATGACTGATCTGCTAAAGAAGGAGAAGAAGTTTAATTGGACAGAAGCTTGCGAAACCAGCTTTCAGGAATTGAAAAAGAGACTTGTGTCAGCACCAGTGTTATGTCTGCCAGACCTTGAGAAAGACTTTCAAGTATATTGTGATGCATCTCACCAAGGATTAGGAGGTGTACTGATGCAGGAAGGTAGAAAGTTGTAGCTTATGCATCAAGGCAACTCAAAAATCATGAAGTGAACTATCCTACTCATGATCTAGAGTTGGCATCTGTTGTACATGCCTTAAAAACATGGAGGCATTATCTTATGGGAAAACGCTGTGAAATGTTCACTGATCACAAGAGTCTGAAATACATTTTTACACAGAAAGAACTCAACATGAGACAAAGAAGATGGCTAGAACTTATCAAAGATTACGACTTAAGTTTGCAATACCACCCTGGAAAGGCAAACGTCGTAGCCGATGCATTAAGCCGCAAGGTTTATGTAAATGGCCTCAATAAAGGAGAGTTGCCGGAGGAGTTGTGCGCCCAATTTAGAGAGCCGAGACTTGAGATTGTGCCTGAAGGGTACCTTGCATCCTTGGAAGTGCAACCCACACTAATGGACAAAATCCAAGAAGCCCAAAGGTAGGACAAAGAAATAGAAGAAATCAAAGGTAAGGTCAGTGATGGCAAGGCAAAAGGATTTCATGTAGATGAACAAGGAATCTTATGGTACGAAAAACGTATCTGTGTTCCGCAGGATCTTGAACTTAGGAAGTTGATCTTACAAGAAGCGCACAACTCGCCATATTCAATTCATCCTGGCAGTACTAAGATGTATATGGATGTTAAGGAGAGGTTTTGGTGGAATAATTTAAAGAAGGACATAGCAGAGCACATTGCCCTGTGCGATGTGTGCAGTCGTGTAAAGGCAGAACATCAGAAACCGGCAGGATTGTTACAACCACTGCCAATACCTGATTGGAAATGGGATAAAATTGGTATGGACTTTATTACCGGACTGCCCATGACTAAATCTGGATGCGATTCTATATGGGTTATCGTTGACCGCTTGACAAAAGTGGCCCATTTCATACCAGTAAAGACCACTTACACAAGTGCAAAGTTAGCCAAGATATACATGAATAGAATTGTATGTTTGCATGGGGTACCTAAAAGTATCGTGTCTGACAGAGGGACTCAGTTCACTTTGCACTTTTGGCGACAACTTCACGAGTCATTGGGAACTCGACTGGAATTCAGCACTGCATTTCATCCGCAAACTGACAGGCAGACAGAAAGGACCAATCAAATATTGGAAGATATGCTGAGAGCATGTGCGTTAGATTATGGATCCAGTTGGGATGAAAGTCTACCATACACAGAGTTTTCCTACAATAACAGTTATCAATCAAGCATAGAAATGGCTCCATTTGAATTTCTTTATGGAAGGAAGTGTACTACACCATTGCTGTGGAAAGAAGTAGGAGAAAGAAATTTGTTCGGGCCAAACCTAATCAAGGAGGCTGAAGAGAAAGTCAAGATGGTAAAGTATAGGCTAAAAGTAGCCCAATCTCGGCAAAAGAGTTATGCCGATCCAAAACGTAGAGAGGTTACCTATGAGGTTGGTGATAGAGTTTATCTCAGGGTATCACCACTTCGTGGTGTGAAAATATTTGGAATCAAAGGAAAATTAGCACCACGCTATGTAGGACCTTTCAAGATTTTAAGCCGCAAAGGAGAAGTGGCATATGAGATAGAATTACCAAAATCTCTGTCAGCAGTTCATAATGTATTCCATGTCAGTCAGCTGAAAAGGTGTCACCCAGAGATGGAAGAAACTTCGCTGAGAGACACTATACCATTAGAGGAAGTTCAGCTAGAGAATGATCTCACTTATGAAGAGAAACCTATTAAGATTCTGGTGACAGCAGAAAGAATTACCCGTACCAAGACAATCAAATTCTTCAAAGTGCAGTGGAACCATCACACTAAATCAGAAGCAACCTGGGAGCGAGAGGATGAACTTCGGAGAGATCACCCTCACCTATTTGCTAGCCAACCCGAATCTCGAGGGCGAGATTCATCTTAAGGGGGTTAGATTTGTAACATCCCAATTTTTTCATTTTAAAATAATCATCATTGCATTCAAATCATCATGGCATGTAATACTTTGCATTAGATTTGTCCTCCAAAAATTTGGTGAAATTTTGAGACTTTTTGGAGCACTTTTGCCAAATTCAAAAAAAACTAGAAAAGAAATTCAAAAAAGAAAAAGAAAAGGAGGGAAAGAATTTTTTTAAACAGCAGCAGCTTTTAGCCTTTTGGCCCAATCCGGACCAGCAGCCCACCCGGCCTCCTCTCCCCCTCTCTTTTTTTCGGCACACCCCCTCAACCCACCCCCACTCACTTACCACTGGGCCCCGTGCCACGTCAACGCCACCTCATCATCTCCCACACGAACGGCCGTTGCCCCCTTCACTCCTCTGCCGTTTCCATTGCCGAGTGATTGCGAGCGTTTCCGCAAGTAATTCGCCACCGCTTCGGCCCCTTTTTATAGACTATGTCTTGGTAGTATCTCCTAGTAGAAAGACTTCGTATGCTAGATTTCTTAGCCATGCTATTAGAATTCATGGGTGGAATATACACATAAGATAGTATGGAAAGATATTATTTTGTTTAACTAAGAAAACAACTAATATTAATGAAACACCTGGGTGGAATGGGACTTGCTTGGATTATGTTGAGTGGTTACTCAGGGGCCATGTCTATGGTCAGCTGGTGTATCACACTTGTGGATGGCCACCCAGGAACAAAGAGATTGGAGACATTCTTGTCATGAAGCTTCCAGTGCTGCCACATGGCATATGGGCTCTGCCTTGACCAACTAAGTTGCAAGAACTCAGCCAGACGGACAGAAGGTGGTAGATGTGATAGGATGGAACGCGTCCATGGTGGTCTGAGGGATTGCTTCTGAAAATTCTTGTCTCGATGCATGTCGAGTCTTGTGGGGAAAGTGCACCACCTCTCGAGAGGGTAAAACTAAGTACTTAGCCATGTCCCCGGTTATGGACAACTCCTGAGCCTCAAGACAGGGAAGCAGTTCAATAATCTCCTCATCCAAATTTCTCTAAGTGAAAACTTGTGGGTGAACATGGGTAGAGGTTCAGTGATGTCTATCATTGGTACCTTAGAGTTTGAACGAGAAAACTTATTCTTCAAAAACTATAAGTTAAACTAGCTTTTCGCAAAACCAGCCATAACCCCACTTAGCCATATATTCATGTAGTTGTTGGATTATACTAAGTATCTATGGTATCACTTGCCAATACAATTCCAAATGTATTGACCCTTGTGACTGTAACTTATTATGTTGCAGGATACTCTGATGATGAGTAGGGTTGCGGGTCTACACTCGACATGCTTGCCTGTGGCACATGAAGACTAAAAGACTCTATTATTATTATGCTATGTAATGAACTTTGAGTGTCTTAGCCTTGGGCTAAGTGAGTTGTAAGAACCATTATACTCCTGGTTATGCGAGCACTGTGTTGCCTGTAGGTTCGTGACCCTAGAATGGATTAGACTAAGGAAAACCCTTAGGAAAAATAATTCTATATTCCAACCTTACACTTGTATATTCATCTCGTAAAGCTTTCCCTAATCATCCTTCTCATCTATTTTTGTAGATGTCCACCATCAATGAATCTGTCAAGAAGGGACCACTGATGACTATGACCCTAGAGTGTGAGACAGAATTTCCCAATGTACTCAAGAACCTCATGCTCGGCTTGGGGATGAATGGTGAAGCCGTGTACAAGTGATTTCCTGTGATAGACGAAGGACAAGAATATTGGTGGGTGCAACTCCATTTGTACAAGGACAAGGAGGATGATCCCAAGAGTACGGGATTCTGCATGTTCACCAACTCAGAAATGCACACGTTATTCTTTGACTCTGCAAGGAATGCTGCATGGAAAGCTATTGAGGAACTTGGGGAGAGACTCAAGTATAGAATGCTCAATACTCAGGAAGATCTCAAGGAGGAGAAGCGTCTTGTCCAAGACTCAAAGGCCACTATAAAACACCGAAGTAAGGATATCATAGGCCTAGCTTTGGAGCTATGTGACCAAGACAAGCAGATTGCTGCCAAGGATGCCCGGATTTCCACCTTGGTTAAGAAGGAGTGAGATATTAGTTGGACCACCACCCTTGGCGTTTTATCACGTTAGTATCATGCCAACTTATGTGGTATGGCAAAAATAAGTTATGTCTGGAACCTTGAGTGCTTGAGTTGAATAATGTATTGCTACTTGGAGTGTTCTGTTGGTTGATTTCTATTTTGTGACTTGTGTTTACTTTCTTTATTGTGTGTTACTAATTTTCTCCATAGTATGCAAAAGATGCCGAATTTTGTCTACATCACGGCCGATGATTTCAAGGGGACTCGCTTTGGGACTCGTATGTTGGAGCTAGTCCAAGTGCTCGCTCTTCCAATCCCTACCATTCAGGGACTTCAGCTGAGGAAGTTTCAGAGGAAGGACTTATGGGGATTCAGAGTTACCCATCCATTGTATAAATTCGAAAGTTATGTTGATAATATGTGAAAATTATTTGATTTCTTATCACATATGAATCATGCCTAAGTTTGGCAAAATAACTTGAACATCGTGTATTACTTGAATACAAAGTGTTTAATGAATTGTTGGAAGTAAATACATATTCGATGTATTGTGTTTTAACGAAAATGGTAATTATCATTATATGATTGTTTAAAAGTGTAAAGTAGTTTACCAAAGGGAACATGAGTATGAAACTATTTGATATGATCAAAGTGTTTCATCAACAAAGGGTATAAATATAAAAGAGAATCTAATTACTATGATTAGATCAAAAGTAATGAAATTCATCTTTATAAGATTGTCATAAAAGAAATTGTGGAATGCAGAGCGTTTTGAAATGTCAAAATGCAAAGCATCATAATTTGATATTAGATATCAAAATGGGTAAATAGATAGTGCCAAATAAATCATTGTAGTGTAGATGTAGAGACCATTAGTTAGAAATAGTTAGCACTCAATTAGAATATATAATGAACCATTTGAATTCGTGAAAGCGGCTCCATATCTAGTATGGATCATCGTAAGTGTTTTGGGGTTATTCGATATAACCAAAACAATAGCGAATAAGTCCTTGTAGAGTATTCATTGGAAACTTTGAATACAAAATCCATAGCTGAAACCAAAAGAGAAGCAAAACTTGTATTGCTTGGACTTTGGTGGATTATTGAGAAAGCTCATTTTTAGTGATATTTCTCAATTTTGGAGCAAATGGAAGATAGTGAAAGACACAATGAGGATTCAAATCCCTGCATCAGAGTGTTGAGAAGCGCAACGGACAACATTCCTGAACAATTCTGTACGCAAAGGAAAGAATCAATGATAATGATCATTGTGTCTTCCCCACTAGTGTTTTCACTACATGACGTAGGATTCAAAATGTAATCCATATCTTGTACGGAGACATTTGTGAATCATTTGTCATGATTCTTGGAATATGTCATACCTACGAACTACTGAGGAAATAATGGTAAACTAGAATTATGAGAAATCCTGGTAGCAAAATTCACTTGAGATTGGAAAGCAATTCGTTGCTGAATCTCGCAAGTAAAAGGGCTTACTTGGAATTTTCCCAAATGACTGCAAAGCCATAGTGGAAAACGAGGTGAATGACAAAAGCACAAATTTTCAAGTATTGGATGAATTCAAATGAATTTGATTCAAGTGTGCTTAATGTCTAGTAGATTTAAAGCTAGTAAAAGTACTAGTATCTCATAGTAAATCTCTCACTTTGATATTTGATCAAAAGATTTTGAAGTTGTTCAAAATTGTGAGTAGATATGCAATTTGCATGAAATTGAGTGGGAGCTATGAAATTATTCCTAAAACAATATGTGAATGACATATTTTTGAGTGGGAGAAATATAAGTCTCAAATTCAAATAGGTAGGAACATAGTTTGAGTAAGAGTAGTGACTCATACCCAAATGTGTTAGGAACATATTTTGAGTGGGAGCTTATAGGAGTGATTCTTAAGTGTGTTAAGAATAAAAGTGCAAGTACAGATAAATAATGATTTATAAGGTGTAGAAGTTGATAATAAGTGTATTATGATATTATGTAGTATTCCTTAAGGGATTCTGAAAAGGGTTTCAGAATAGAAGTTAATTAAGGAACTGGTCCTTAATAACTCATGGTAGGAAAAGTAATAAGTTTAACATCAATGGTTGAAAGAAAGAAAAGGATGATCATCATCCACTATGTTGAGACATAGGTTCTATCTTAGAAAACCATGATGATAACTTAACATAATATATGAAACAATAAGGAACGTTTAAAAGTGATTAAGTTTGAATCACGGAACATTGAGCTAAGTTTGTCCACAGTGTCTAATGGAGAACTATAGACATATTTTCCAAATCCATAAAGGATGACATATCTTAAAACATAAAGGGTTATGTTATAAGGGAATATGTTGGAAACTCCTGTAAATACCGATTAAAGTCAAGTAGGATGTGAGGTGAACAAAACATCGAAAGTTGCACAGAGTGCACTAATGTTTTGATGAATACATTTATAATAATAGATAAGGGTACCATCTAAAGTGTTGTATAATGTTATGGTGGGGATAGTTCACTTTTAACGTAGAATGATGTGTCCCAGGGCACAGTGCCCAGGAGAAAGCCCTCGAGGTTGATCTAAAGTCACTGTAGGCTCCTGGAATCATGCCTCGTTCTGCTGCCATATCGATGATGCATACACACAGATGTTATCATGTGATGATAAAGTATTAATGTCAATCAAGGTGACATTATTAAGTTGCAAAGGATTTGGGACTGTAAAGTACAGGCCCAGGACTCAACCTCTTCCATGAGCAAGCGTGTTTAGGGTACCGGATATGGTTCCAATGATTAAGAACAAATGAAGCTAGTGTATTTGTACTCTAGTGCAAGTGGGAGACAGTTGGAAATATTGAAGGGAATATGCCTGAGAGGCAATAATAAAGTGGTTATTATCTTATTCCATGTTTATGATAAATGTTTATTTTGCATGCTATAATTGTATTAATTGGAAAAGTTATTACATGTGTGTTTAATAAACAAAATACAAAGTTCCTAGTAATGCCTCTCATATAAACTAGCTCGTTGATTAACAAGATGATCAAGGTTTCCTAATCATGGACATTGGATGTTGTTAATACCGAGGTCACAACATTGGTGGAATGATGTGATGACCATTCATCCGAAGTATAGCATTACAATCAAAGTCATTATGTTTATATTGCTATAGCATCATAGAAAGTAATCTTAGTCCTTAGACCATGAGATCATGTTAATTGCTAACACCAGAATAGTATCTTGATAACACCAAACGTCACACCGTAACAGGGTGACTATAAAGGTGGGTTCAGTACTACGAAGGTGTTATGTTGAGGCTCATGGATCAAGAGTGGAATTTGTCAATCCTGATGACGGATAGATATACTCTGGGCCCTCTCGGTGATATCACATTAAGATAGCTTGCAAGCAAGTGATGTGATCACTAGAATGTTATATCACGGGAACGAGAAAAGAGTGCATTTCGGTAACAAGATCAAACTAGGTATTTGGATACCGATGATAGAATCTCGTACATGTATTATATCATGAGACAAAGGGATTTAGTTACTAGTGTTAAAGGTTCTCACGATCACAGAAGTCATCGTTGAATGTGTAGGAGTCAGTATGGATCTCCAGGTCCCGCTTATTATTATTGATCTGAGAGGGGTCTCGATCATGTCTGCATTATTCGCGAACCGTAGGCTGACACACTTAAGGGATACCGACACCATTTGGAGCAAATATGTTTTAGATAAAGATTTAAGAAAGCACTGGAATTATTTCAATAGACACCAAAACTGTTTCGGGTGAAATTGCTGAAATTGGTTCTGCATGTAATATTAAAATGTTGCAGGGGGTTTTATGTGAATGTTTGTTAATTAAAGTAATTAACAAAATTCTGAATAAAATTAATAAAAGAGTTTTATTAAATGAGAGAGCATTAAATTTGGAGAAATTTAATGCATTTAAAGTGGAGACTTTAAAAGAGAATGTGAAGGGGCAAATTTATGTGGAGGGAGTTACCACCACATGAATGAGGAGGTGAGGGGTCACCCTTTCGGGCGCCGGCCATGGGGAGGGGTACCCTCCCCTTCTCCTATAAAAGGCCCCCCTCTCACACCTTCACACTCACACCTCCTCGTGAAGGATCTCTCTCCCCCTCTAGTATTATTTCCCCATGGTCTCAGATTAGCGAGATACATGTTCCCAGTGGCTTTATCTGGAAAGGAGTTGCTGCTTCCGCTGCTTTGCTGGAGCGAGGGATGGAGGTTGTCGGTGTACCAGATGTGTGTGTGATCACGGATGCACCGCTTCTTTGCGGTGCTGGACTTGGTGGTGCTAGACTTGCTGGAGCTGGATCTGATGGACGTGCTGGAGCCGGACCTGCTGGACTTCATCACGATCTTGAGATCGGCAAGTGTACGACTACATCATCCACGAGTTCCAACTTGTTAACAAAGCTTTGTTGTCTTAGAGGGTAAGTTCTCTATGGATGTATATCCACCCGTTGCTTGTATCCAGTAGATAGAGCTTGGCGTATAGTTCCCATCGTAGGAAAATGTTTGTTTTCTATGCTGCGAACCCAACAGTGGTATCAGAGCCTAATCTATGCATAGGTGCTTTGCACGGGTAGTACACATATGTTTATATGTGGGCGATGATGATCATGTTATTGCTTCTTTCATGTATTTTGGATATTGGTGGCATAGTGGGATGAAGCGGCCCGGACCAACCTTACATGTCATCGTACATGAGACCGGTTCCACGACTGAAATGCAACTAGTTTTTCATAAGTGGCTGGCGGGTGTCTGTCTCTCTTACTATAGTAAATACCTTATTTACAACGAGTTGCTAATAACTTGGTTATCCTCGTTGTGGTTTCATGTTCGTAGGTAAGAACGGTTCTATCTCCGAAAGCCCTAAGCCACGTAAAACTTGCAATGGATAAATTAGAGGCATCTAGTTTAGATCGTTGCTGGGCTAGTGTCATGATATGGTAATGTTGTAACTAGATGTATGATAGATACTCTTACAACACACCTAACATGTAAGTTCCATAGACATTGGCCTTACACACAAAGGAATGATAGAGATCATACCATGATGCATATGATAGAGATCAAATGCATGGACCATATCATCTCATTTTACACATTAGATGTTTGCATCTTATATTGCTAGTTTGGCGTTTTAGTAGCATTGTAAGATGATCCCTCATTCAGATATCAAGATAAAATGTGTTCTTCCTGTAGTATGCACCGTTCTATGGATCGTGTTTCGAGACATCATGTGATGATCGGTTGTACTCGACTCCGCACTTTCATACAACGGGTGTAAGACACTTTTACACACGCGGAATACTAAGGTTCTTACTTGATGAGCCTAGCATGTACAGACATGGCCTCGGAACACGGACCGAAAGGTTAAGCATGAGTCATATAGTTGATGTGATGCCCATATTGATGCTCGGCTTTGAAGCTACACCGACTCACGTGATGATCGGACTTGGTGTAGTGGATTTGGTTCATGTAATCACCAAAAAAGTACGAGGGATGTCGTTTTTGAGTGGGAGTTCATTTCTAATTTGGATTAGTCGAACTCAATTTGTCATAAACTAAATCGAAGTGAATTTGCATAATTTGTTGTAGTCATTGGCATCTGTTCACTACCTTATGCTTAGTTTTAATTGAGATAATAGAACTATAGAATTATGGATATTCACTTTACGAACTGGTATCATATTGTTTTGAATGTTAATTTAAAGTTTATAAGTCCTATTGCAAACTTTCAGCAAACTCTATTAACTCCATGAAGTTTAATAAGTAGTATTAAATCAAGAGTAAGAATTCCAATGTTAGTATCTTAAGTATCATGCTTGCCTCCATGATTCTTGATATTCAAAAGTTGTTTTAATATCGAGGTCATCTAGGAGCTGAAATAATTGTTTCAGAAACCATCATGTGTGGAAGATATTCTGATATCTGAAACAATGTTTTTGGTTGCATTATGATAGAGTATAATTTAGCAAAATACATGTTCTCATATTGTATGAGAATTTGTGAAGGATGGAGATGCTAGGCATCCAAATCTCCCAAAAGGTTTCGAGAACTAAAATTATACTCGTCATTCTTCCTTATAGGCTATAGCAGCTTGATCATGAAAGTTGTCATGATAAGGATGAATAGAATATGTAAGTAAAATGTTTACTACACTAAAAAATTACTAAAGAATGGATTTTTTGAAAGAATGCCAAACATTTGATGATGGTGATCCACTTCAAAGTGCAAGTCCAAAGGTATTAGTATTTGACTATATACAAGCTTTGTACTATGTGTCATGTGAATGAGACCACTATTGATGTTGATATATTCTTTTAGAAGAAAAGGAATTGTTGAAAGAGAATCTATAAAATATTTGGCAGAAAAGAAAAGGTTGGAGATGTCCAACTGAGGTATACAGAAGATATACATGTTATGGTTGTATTCCTTGCTTGTTAAACAATGTGGTTCTGAGGTATTGGATACCGAATTGGTTGGTGTGAAGTGTCATACAGAACAACACAATTCATGAATTGCAACGGCCTAAGTAACTGGCAGACGAAGTGATGATGTTCATCGAAAACAAATAAAGTGTTATTGTGTTTTTCGTTGTCACCAATCCTAGCCTTCAAGATTTGTTTTAATAATTGTTATTTTGTTCCGGTATTACGAGAACAATGGTTGTTCAAATAATTACCGTATTCCATAAAGGATGGATGAACTTTTACAAGTCTAGTGGGAGAAATCACATCCATAAACACTATTGCTAAAATGTCGCAAGACAAATGGTTGAAAGATCACTTATGAAGTGACATCGCTGTTTAAATTATATTGGAAAGAAAACATGAAGAAACTCCATGTTGATGGATTTTTGGAGTCTTTGATTTTGATCAATTGACGCTTGTGATACTTTCCTCGAGATAATTGAAACTTCGTCCATAGGCCAAAGAGGAACGGATTACTAACTTATTGGATATTATACATATTGATGTATATAGTCCATTATATGTAGCCATATGTGATGGATCTTTTTGCTTTATATGCTTTCTCTAGAAATTTGAGTGAATATATCTATATATTTACTTAATAACGAAGAAGTATGAAACATTTGAAAATTGTTCAAAGACTTTCAAGATGAAGTGAAAAATCATTTTAACAAGAAAATAAAAGTGTTTATGATTTGATCATAAAGGAAGATATTTGAGTTACATGTTTAGCAAAACACTTAAGATTTGAGGAATTGTTCCATGATTTGTGTTTTCCGGTAAACGATAGGAGCATGGCATATTCGAGAGATGAAATCAAACCATGTTTTACATGGTAAGATCAAGGGTGTCATTTATAAAACTGCCATTATGTTTTAAGGATTGAAGCTTTAGAGACTACCGCTTTTACACTAAAAAGAGCACCATCGTGATCCGTTGAAATGACACCATATAAGTTATGGTTTGGGATAAAACCTGAATTGTCTTTTCTTAAATTTTGGTATGCTATGCATAAGTAAAATGTTTACAACCAAAGTCGGATAAGCACGTCTTTGTAGGTTATCCCAAAGAATTTGTTGGGAATTTCTCCATAACACCGAGGACAAAAGAGTTTGTTACTTAGAACATCAAGTTTCTTGAGAAGGAATTTTTTGTGAAAAGTTAAGTGGGAGGACAATAGAACTTTGATAAGGTTGTTGAACCTTAGCTATATGTGCTAAGTAGCGCAGCACCGGAAAGTGTCCCAGTGGCGGCCACAATGCTCATGGCTCCCGTGATTACAAAGGGTGTGATCTCGGAGATTAGAGTTCCTATTGAACCGTGTGGGTCGGTAAGAATCAAATAGTGTGATTTGATAAGAAAGTCGTTATTGTTTTGACAATGATGAACTGACTACATGCAAAGAAGCGATGATGGGCCTTAACTCCATAAAATGACTAGAAGTCATAGAATCCGTGATAATATCCATACACGAGAAATCAAGTTTCTGAAATTGGAAGACCCTCCGGAAAGGCGTGAAGCCTATCGGTCGTGTTTGGATCTATAAAGAAATAGACATGGATGTTTAACATCTATGAAATAGTCGACATGTCATAAAGAAGTTTACGACAATGTTCAAGGAGTTGACTATGACAAGATTTGATCTTTCATAGCGATATTTAGTCTTGACGGATTAATGTAGCAACTACTACATATAATTTGATGTATGGTAGTTGAGCAAACAAAACAATGTTCTTCTAATAAATGGTTACCTAGGACGTGTACAAGACACGATCCGAAGGGTTTTGTTAATTCAAAGGGTGCTAAAAGGGCATGCAAACTTCAATAGTTGAAGTAAGCATAGCGGAGTTGGAATCTTCACCATGATGAAACTGTTAAAAGAGTTTAAATTCATCAGAGATGACGAAGATGCTTGCATTTGCAAGAAATTAAGTGGGAGCACTGAGACATATTTCTAATACATTATGTAGAGAACATATTGTTGATTGGAAATGATGTATCTTGTATTGACACAAGTTAACAATTTCATTAAAGTAAGATTTCGATGAAAGACTTGGGCAAACCCGGAATATTTGGCATCAATATCTATATGGATAGATTGAGGCGCTAATATGGTTGTGCCAGACATACATATATGAGATATTGAAAGGGTTAAATATGGAAACAACAAGAAATGTTCTTGTTACATGGAAAGGATTGTATCAAGATTCAAGTGTTTCAACACTTGGTGAGTAAAATCACATGAAGATTTTGATCGATTATACCATGATATGTATATATCCAGAATGTCCTAAGCTCTAAATGTTATGAGCACATACCAGAATGATTCATAAGATGATCATTGTACAATAGTAAAGATATTCTTATGAGCTTTGGAAGAACTAAGAATATATCATGTATAAGTGAAAAATAGTTAAAGGTAGTTCATTGTAAAGTGTTACATTGATACTAGTTTTGTCACAAGATACAAATTAAATTTATCTCAATTTAGACTATGGGTGGCACAATGTAATGGAAAGGATGTTCCATGATGGATTTGGATGAGTTCCAAAGTTAAGACATTGTGACGGATACTACAAAAATAGGCTAAGTATATGTCTGGTATAGTAGCAGCAAAGGAGGGCATTTGTGTTAAGTAGTTTGTTATCAAACTAGGTGTGGTTCAAAGTGGGCTAATACTATGAAGATATATTGTATGACAGTAATATCAACATATTTTAACTCAAACGAACTAAAGGTCTCACCAAAGGACCAAATTTATACAATGCCATCTCATTTGAGAATGAGTGATGCGTAGAGACGCAAAGACATGCAAATACACACGGACCTGAAACTGTCAGAGCCAAAGATTATGTTAACCACTAGAAATCGCGTATATACAACACCAGAAAGCCATAGGTGTTCAATACACAAAGTTTTTCAAACTAGATTATTGACTCTAGTGCAAGTGGGAGACTGAAGGGAATATGCCCGAGAGGCAATAATAAAGTGGTTATTATCTTATTCCATGTTTATGATAAATGTTTATTTTGCATGCTATAATTGTATTAATTGGAAACGTTAATACATGTATGTTTAATAAACAAAATACAAAGTTCCTAGTAATGCCTCTCATATAAACTAGCTCGTTGATTAACAAGATGATCAAGGTTTCCTGATCATGGACATTGGATGTTGTTAATAACGAGGTCACAACATTGGTGGAATGATGTGATGAACATTCATACGAAGTATAGCATTACGATCAAAGTCATTATGTTTATATTGCTATGACATCATACAAAGTAATGTTAGTCCTTAGACCATGAGATCATGTTAATTGATAACACCAGAATAGTATCTTGATAACACCAAACGTCACACCGTAACAGGGTGACTATAAAGGTGGGTTCAGTACTACGAAGGTGTTATGTTGAGGCTCATGGGTCAAGAGTGGAATTTGTCAATCTCGATGACAAATAGATATACTTTGGGCCCTCTCGGTGATATCACATTAAGATAGCTTGCAAGCAAGTGATGTGATCACTAGAATGTTATATCACAGGAACGAGAAAAGAGTGCATGTCGGTAACGGGATCAAACTAGGTATTTGGATACCGATGATCGAATCTCGGACATGTATTATATCATGAGACAAAGGGATTTAGTTACCAGCGTTAAAGGTTCTCACGATCACAGAAGTCATCGTTGAATGTGTAGGAGTCAGTATGGATCTCCAAGTCCCGCTTCTGATTATTGATCTGAGAGGGGTCTCGATCATGTCTGCATTATTCGCGAACCATAGGGTGACACACTTAAGGCATACCGACACAATTTGGAGCAAATATGTTTTAGATAAAGATTTAAGAAAGCACTGGAATTATTTCAATAGACACTGAAACTGTTTCGGGTGAAATTGCTGAAATTGGTTTTGCATGTAATATTAAAATGTTGCAGGGGGTTTTATGTGAATGTTTGTTAATTAAAGTAATTAACAAAATTCTGAATAAAATTAATAAAAGAGTTTTATTAAATGAGAGAGCATTAAATTTGGAGAAATTTAATGCATTTAAAGTGGAGACTTTAAAAGAGAATGTGAAGGGGCAAATTTATGTGGAGGGAGTTACCACCACATGAATGAGGAGGTGAGGGGTCACCCCTTGGGGCGCCGGCCATGGGGAGGGGTACCCTCCCCTCCTCCTATAAAAGGCCCCCCCTCACACCTTCACACTCACACCTCCTCGTGAAGGATCTCTCCCCCCGTATAGTTCCCACCGTAGGAACTTTTTTGTTTTCTATGCTGTGAACCCAACAAATATTCCCTAGAGACAAATAGTAATAATGACTATTATCATATTTCATATAGTTTATGATTATGTTTTATATCATGCTAGAACTGTATTGAGTGGAAACATCAATACACGTGTGATATACAAACAACCAGGGGTTCCCGATCATGTCACGAAGTTCAAGTTATGATGATTAGAAATGGATCCTCATAGACTATTCCTTAGACCGTGAGGCTATATCAATCACTGTATCCCGAGTGTGCTTGGATAGCATCAAGTGCCACTTGGTAATAAAGTGGTTATAAAGGTGTGTTCAGGTACTCGGAGGAAATCGTAGAGACAATATATGTCAAGAGCGGGATTTGTCCGTCCATGTGACGGAAAGATACTCAAGTGCCCACTCGGAGAAGTTATATCCAATAGCTGCGTAGCGTGTGATTTGATCACAGGGATATCACTAGTCGGAACAAGTCAAGTAGCATTGTTCGGTAACGAGATTGAACACTACATGGTGATGTCATTGATCAGATCTCGGGCAATACAAGTATCGAGAGACAAAGGGAATAAGACACCACTGTCCCGGTTCAAATGACGAAAGATCTTTGTGGAACGCACAGGGGTCACATGTCCATCCATGTCCCTGATGACCCACAAGTATAGGGGGTGTATCGCCATATTTTCGATAAGTAAGAGTGTCGAACCCAACGAGGAGCAGAAGGTGCTAGCTAGTGGTAAGGATCAGGAATTCTCTGCAAATACTTAGCAAACGGATTTTTAGGGGTTTTTGATAAAGCAAGTAAACAAAGTACGAGTAAATAAAGGACAATAGGAATACATGCAGCAAGTGCCCCAATCCTTTATGCAGCAAAGGACAAGCCGGTTGTATTTCTTAAGATGTCCAAACATTCTCGAGGACACATGGGAAGACTGTCAAGTGCTTTCGCTTCATATAGTTGATTAATCTTCTTTAGCTTGCTAAGTGTTGTGTGGGTGAACCTGTGCTAATGTACCAACCTTCCTAGGACTAATACATACTTGTTATTATACCCCTTGCAAACATCCGTAAGTACAAGAAAGTAATTAAGGTAGAAACCTAACCACAACTTTAAACTCTAAGACCCTTATGTCCCTTGTGAAATGGTTTCCTAACGGGGGTTCAGGTTTCTGTCACTCCGGCAACCCCTACGATTAGTAGCCAAATACACAATGCATTCCCCTAGGCCCATATAGGTAAAGTGTCATGTAGTCGATGTTCACATGACACCACTAGAAGACGTACACCACAACTTAAATATCAAACTATTGAATCTTTCTCAACACAACTCCACTACTAACAACATGACTTCTCCATGTCCTCAAGAACAAAACGAACTACTCACAAGACATCATATGGATCATGATCAGAGATGAAATAATGATGTATAACAATCTGAACATAAACAATAATTCAACGGTTCACTCAATAGCATCAATTACAAAGAGTAATCAACACCGGGAAAGTTTCCCCTAAGAACTATGCAAGATTCAACTCAATTGTTACAGCAATATGGAGGTGGTGATGAGGGTGCTGATGGTGATGATGGTGGTGATGATGATGATGATCCCGATGAAGTCCAGCTTGATGGTGGTGTTGATGGCGACGATCTCCCCTCTCCGGGAAGGAATTCCCCCGGCAGAAATCTGTCTACCGGAGAGATCTTTCTCTCTCGGTGTTTTCCGCCCCACAGAGGCGGCGGAATCTTTCTATGGTTGCTCCCCGAGTCTTAGGGTTTCGGGAGGATAATATACGCCAGAGGGGAGAGCCAGGGGTGGACCAGCGCGACCACACCACCTGGTGGCGTGACCCAGGGTGGCCCGCGCCAGGGGGTGGTGTGGGCCCCCTGTGGCCCATCTCCAGCCCCCCTTCTGGCTTCCTTCGTCTTCTGGAAAAATAGGATTTTCCATGTATTTTCCCAGATTTTCTGATCTTTGTGAATTTCGCCTCCAAATAGCCTCCAGCGGTCCATGCTCCAAAGTCATCAACCATGCAAAAATAGATGAAATAACATAAGTATCACCTCTCAATATGAAATATATCAATGAATAATAGTGAATTATGACATAGAATAGTGATGCAAAATGGACGTATCAACTCCCCCCAAGCTTAGACTTCGCTTGTCCCCAAGCGAAACTGAGCTCAATAAACATGACATCAGGTTTATGGAGTGAAGAGTCGATAAAAGAATACGGACAAGAAGCATCACATTCATCAATACATAGATCATAATAGAAGACAACTCACTATTATATAACTTACTTGCAATAAGTAAAGGAAACACAATAAATATACATAAAGTGAATCATAATTGGTAATGGCAAACTTAGCTCTTGGTCGAAGAATAGTTGATGATTTTCTGGAGTTCACAAATAACTGGTTTTCAATGATTGCTTTCAAAGTAGTAAACATCAAGATAAGAGCAAAGTGCAAAACAAGGAACATAAGAAACATGATTGAATAAATCATCATATGAATGAATGAAACACAACAACTCAAAATACTTGCTGAGATAGATGGGAATAGGTTTACTGACGAGGGTTTAACTCATCAATGCCCATTGTTATGGACTTGGGTTTTGGAGAAGGAGGGAGCGCTGGAGACATCTATCGGCTAGCAAACAAGCACACAGGGGACTCGAAGATTTACCTAGGTTCAGGCCTCGCAGAGGTCCCTACTCCTGCTTGTCTGCTCGTGGAATTATCAAAGGAATCGAGGATTACAATGGTGCGCAGATGCAATCTGGCGAGGGTTGTGGAAACTAGGGTTGCGTGTGTCCTCCTTGCCGCCCTCCTAGCCTTTATATATATAGGCTAGGTCTCGGGTAGCAGGTCGAGTCGGTTACAGGTTAGGGTTTTCCCCTTTGAACTTTCTATCTTTAGCTTCTTCATGTTCTTCAAGCAATCGAGAGTCCGTAGGTTACTCGAGCTCTTCATTTGGGCCTTGGCAAAACTCTACTGTATTCAGACCGTATATACCAAGCTCAAGTACCTGTAGGGTATACCCATGTCAGTAGCCCCCGAGTGTCCAGTGGAATCACATATTCGACTAGAGACTTTATGAAGCCTTTCGAGTGCATGAATGAGTATGTTTTTTGACTGCTTTGGTTGTGTCATAGGGATTATTGATGTGCGTGCCTGATTTAACCGATGTATCGGTATCAGTTAACTAACTTAGCGTAAAACAACACAATCTACTCGAACTCGAGTCCCCGAACTCGAATCCGGAAAAGTGCTGGTGTAATTCGACTCAAGCCGCGGAGGTCTTACAGGAGTCGAATTCCAGTATACGGGTGTGAGCACTCGACGCGTCCGTCAAGGCATGTTCATCGCACTTGTAGGCACGGATATATTTCTGGTAGTGCGTAGAAATGCATTGCCATGCCTTATTCAGGTCTTATCTTCACGCTGTAAGCGCGACATCCGAATTTTTGTCATCCCGGAGACGATTCGGGTGATCCAGGAGACGCAGTCTCTTTGTAGGAAAAATATGAGGCGGTGTCGCCATAAGCTTCGAGTGTGGATGTTATCAACACACAGTACATTGTACAAATAACCATAGGGTTCACGACTAGCGCTCCCTATGGGAGTAGCCCCCGAGTGCCTGGTTGAGTCGAAGACTCAAGAAGGGACTAAAGAACTTTTGCGACTGCTGTCATCTTTTGTTGCTTGTTTCAGTCGAATTCGTTTCCGGCGCTCCCTATGGGAGTAACCCATGTCCATAATCGAATCGCGGATTCGAGTGGTTGGGTTTGCTTTGATTTAGCCTGTTCCTGTAAAAAGAAAAAGAAAATCGTAGGGTGTGCGACCGGCGCTCCCTATGGGAGTATCCCCCGAGTGCTTGGTGGAGTCGAAGACTCGAGCAAGGACTAAAGTAGTCGAAGTCTTCTGCTGCGTAGTTTTGGATGACATCAGTGCTGACGATATGATGACTCCAGTTGCCCGCGTGAGCAAGTTTGACGGGACGTGACGAGTGGTGGGTCCCATTCCCTGACACTGATTTGATCGGGCGTGCGTAATCTCTGTTTTAACCGTGCCTCCTCGATTTCCGTGCATAGTGGGGGATGGTTCACGTTTCAGGTTCTCCACATGTCGAGCACGATGAACGCCACGTGTCTGGTAGGGTTTTTCCTGGCCGTTAGATTGCATCTTCTAGGGGGTTAAGTAGCGATGCGGAGACGGTAATTTTCACATGTGCTTCTTTTCTGCCTTTGCCTCTGATGCCATTGCTGCTGCTCCTCTGCTTCTTTGCTCTCCTCTCCTTCGTGGCGCTGGAGAGCTCCGCGTATTTCCCAGCTACTTCCTCCGGTCACACCGCCGTCACGGAATGGGGAAGAAGAAAGGAGGTGTCGCGTTCGATTCCACCGCTGCCGCGATTGCTACGAAGAAGAAGGGTGGCTCTGCCGCTGCGGGCACCAGCACTGCCGCCGCCGGTAAAAAGAAGGGAACGGGCACTCGCATCACCAATGGTGCATGGCGCACATCCGTGATAAAGTCTTCAGAGCTTCGTCTTCTACGCTAGGACGGAGTTTTGTCTTCCACAAGCGCGGACGCGCGCGTCCCTGGCAGCGAGGTAATCCCCTCTCCTCCTGCCAGCTTTCAGGTGATGTTCCTAGCGTTCATCATCCACGGTCTCTCGTTGCCCCTGCATCCTTTCTTCAGGGGCCTTCTCTATTTTTACGGGCTCCAGCTCCATCAGCTGTCCCCAAACTCCATCCTCCATGTAGCTTGCTATATTACTCTTTGCGAGTGCTGGCTCAGAATCGAGCTGCACTTCGGTCTCTTCAAGTGCCTCTTCAAACTGAAGCGCCAATCGGCGTCTGGCTCCGTAGTCTACGATGTAGGCGGCTGCGGTATCCATGTCGACTCCTCTGCCACATACTTTGATATCAAACTCACCGCGTCCGTCCAAGGGTGGAGGGACAAGTGGTTTTACATCCGCGACCTGAAGGCCGACGGAGACCACTTCGGGCTCACGCCCTTTGATCCCACGACACCGTGTAAGAGGATGCACTCCTGGAAGAACGTAGTGATGCCCGACGAGTCCGCGGAGACAGATGTGCTATACGAGCGCATCTGCGACCTCGAGAGTCACATGGGCAAAGAGGAGGAAGGCTGCGCCCTCATTCGCACATGGTTGCGTCACCGCGTCCAGCCCCTACAGGCCAGAGTCCACCCTATGTTCCAGTGGGCTGGCGCGGACGATGTCACTCGCGTATCTGCCGATGGCATTTCCGCGAGTGAGGTAGATAAAAGGGTTCAACTGGTCACCAAGTACACCGCCAACGATGTGCTTCCTAATGATCCAGACGTTCCTCCGTTCGATGCTGCTAACCCTCCTCCTGAGGTACAGTTGTGCTACGTAGTAGCTTCATTTGTCGACTGCTGTTTTGCTATTTCTTGACTTTGTGCTAAATTTTTTACAGTATGCAGGATTGGGCGGTATCGCCTTGTATGCCCCCTCTCCCTGAGGGGGTTATCCCTCGTGAAGCTTTGGAGGAGGACGAGTCGGAGTCGACCATCACATCTGATGTGGAGGAGGAAGCCCCCGAGTCGAGTGGTCCAGACACTCGCAAGCATTCGCATAGCGAGGGTTTGGATGCATCTTCTCCTTCGACTTTGGGAGGTGCGGCTATGGGTGCTGAGTCGCCGATACCTGCCGTTCCTGTGAGTGTTGTGGCGCCATCTTCCCGCAAGAATATGCGGCTATCGGAGGAGTCATCGTCGGAGTTGGGGGATCAAACCTTCGATTTTGACAAGTTTGATTGGTAAGTATACGAATCTTTTTTTTGGTTCTTCTTTGGAGTTGCATTCCCTTGATGTTAGTTTTCGCCCTGTAGTCAGCCGGCGTCGTCGTCTTCTGGCGATGTCAAATTTGTAAAGGAATCTGGAGTCGCAACCTCCAAGGCCAAGAAAATGGCGGAGCACACTCCTTCTCCTCCACTGGCGGCCCACTCCGGCCATAATTCATCGAGTTCTCCGCACAATGTGGAGCACGAGATGGTTATCCGGACGACTGCGCATCCATCGACTTCGGAGTCATTAGGGGATCATGTATGTGTAGCAGTTGTTTCCTCAATTTTTTGCAGTCGAATGTATCATATTCTATCGTCTGCTTATCTTTTGTTGTTTTTCTCCTATCGCAGCTTATTGTGAAGGAGGCCACTCGCTTAGCAGAGCAAGTTCTTGCGATGGGTCGCCAGCATGCAATGCTGGATAATCACCATCGCATAGTTGAAAGTAAGTGTCTTGCTTCTTCTTCGTCCTACTTGTGATATCTCCGGCTGATAGCCTATCTTGGTTTGTTTCATAGCTGAGCATAACGCACTCCTTCGCGACGCCGCTTCCCTTGAGAAGGCACTTGCCGCAGCAGTAAAGAGTCGCGATGAGGCAATCACAACATGTGACGAGTCGCGGCAACGCGAAGAGGATTTGCGCGCCTCCGTTGTGGCTAGAGAGAAGTTGTTCGAGGAATAGCTTTTCTCGATTGCCAAGTCTCTCTCAGGTATTCCCTTGTCTAGATTTTCATTGTTTTTCTTCTTTCAAATTTGTAGTTTGTGTTGACTTTCATGCCCATGCTTGGGTTTTATGTAGATGCCAGCGGTTTGAGCTTTGACCCTTAGGCACTCCGCCGTGATGATGCCTTGGCGGGTGCTATTTCGGTAGTCGAGGATTGCAGCGCTGCCGTTCAGGGGACGCTCTCCATGGCCAAGGGCGTGCTCAGTCACCTCTGGGAAGAGCTGGCGCCCAAGGCTGAGCTGATCGAGAATATATACGAGCTAGTGGAGTCCCTTGCCGGGGGCGTCCCTGCAAGCTTCAAGAACTCGCTCCGTGCAGCTGGCGCTTCGATGTCACTCGCAATGGTTCAAGCCCATGGAGTCGAAGTTGATCCTGCAGCAGTCTCCAAGGCGATGCCTATCAGCGCTGATGGCCAGCAGGTAGTCTTTGCTCCCTTTGCGACTACTTGTGGCAAGTACGGCCCGTAGTTGATCAACACAGTTGCAAAGTACTCTGAGGAGCTTCAGCGAGCCAAGAAAGTGGCGAAGGCTGCGACGTCAGGGGCCGGTGGGAAGTCTGTGGCATCTGACACTGCCACAGACTCGATGAGGCCCCCAAGACCAAAGTCAAAGTCGAAGAAGCCAATCGCTCCTCAGTAGTCGCATCGTGTAATAGTTAAATAGTTTGTGTCTTTTGTCAAGAACATGCCTGTTGGCGAGTGTATCTGCTGATACTTTTGTTAATCTTGAATGCGCTCGAGTCTTTTGTCTATGCCTCGCCTTAGTCTTCTTATTGTCCCTTGCTTGACTTGTGATAGGGCACATCGAGTGATCCGTTGAGGGAACCTCAGGATTCGCCACCTCTTGATGACACCTTGGTGCCGTCACGCTCAAGGGTGGATGAGCTATCTCTGCTTTCACGACTCCGTGACCGCGTTAAGCAGTTGGAGCGTGAATTTCCCGTACTCCGCAGTAATGCGGATGTATGGAAGTCAAAGGCGGAGAAAGCCGCCGCCCGAGAACAATATATGTTAGGGGAAGTGACGCAACTAGGTGACCAATCAACTGTTAGTTTTCTTCCTCCTTATCTTTTCCTTGTAGTCACTCGCAGTAGTTCCTGGTCTTCATGCTTTTGCCTTTGCTTGGTACAGTCGTCAGTGCGCGCCATCCGCAAGGATGAGAAAGATAGGATTTCCATTCGCATGAATGATCTAACCCAGGAGAAGCTTCAGGCGAGTGGATACTTCTGGGTGGATCATGATCACGCAATTGCACTGGCGACCTGCAGGATCATGCGTCGCGGGTGCTTCACTTCCTGAAGAAGTCGCAGTCGTGCCTGAAGAATATTTATCGGACGATGTTCCCGCTGGACGTCGTCCCGTCAAACCTACTGGGCCTCCTTGCCAAATTCCAGGACTTGAGTGCAGTCCGCGAGTGTGTACGGCAATAATTAGTGGCGGGTGCCAAGGCTGCTTTGTCGCTGGTGCGACTGCACAGGCCAGATGTGGACGTCGCAGCAATTGCAGTCGGACCGCCAGCGCCGCCAGCGGGTTCGACTTGGAACATGGTTCCGCACTATCAGGCGGTGGATCGCCCAGCAAAGGAAATCGTCGACTTCTTGAAGGAGCAGACGAACGTCCCTTTGCTGCAACAGTAGTTTGGTTCGTACCCTGCACATAGTTGTACCAATGTTGTAAAGTTCATATATATGTTGTGTATAATTGATTAACATTGTCGTGTAAAAGTTCTTGTTAGCATGTATGCTTTGTGAGTGCGTTGCACTATGTGATTCCTTTTCGTTAGCCTAACTTGCGATTATCTCAGCCCCTTGCCAGCCTATCAGGTGCGTTGCAATTGGGTTGGTATTTGTCAAGGGTTTCGATTGATGCGCCAGCTACTTAGGATATCGCGATCAGTTCATAGAACGGATGTATATAGGGTGGCGCAGCCCCCCAGTGGATACTTTGAAAAAAGTAAAAGAAAACACAGAATTTCGGGGCACTTACCTTTATTTATTCGCGGGATAGTACGAGGTACAATATGTGGCTAAGTAGCCTTGGCTGAGTAGCCTTATTTGCAATGTAAAAACAGAAATGACTAAGGGTAGAAGCGTCGCAGCTGTGCGACGTTCCAAGGGTTGGAGTATGCGACTCCTGTCTCTAAATCTTTGAGGCGATAGGCGCCACCTAGGATTACTTCTGTAATTACGTATGGTCCCTCCCAGGGGGACTCGAGCTTGAGATGCCCTTGCTGTTTCAGTCGCAGGACCAGGTCGCCTTCGACCAAGGACCTAGGGCGTAGTCTCCTGCTGTGGTAGTTGCGCAGGTTCTGCTGGTAGATCGCTGATCTTTCTGCAGCGATTTCCCTTGCCTCGTCAAGGAGGTCGACAGAATCTTCGAGTGCAAGAGTTGACGCTTGCTCGCTGTAAGCAACCACACGTGGTGCTTTGTATCGTACTTCGGCGGGTAGCACCGCTTCAGCCCCGTGCACCATGAAGAACGGGTTGTATCCCGTAGCGCTGTTGGGAGTTGTGCATAGGCTCCAGAGTACCGATTGCAGCTCATCTTGCCAGCAGCCCGCGGCCTGTTCGAGTGGCTTAAGGAGTCGCTTCTTGATGCCGCCGTAGACGAGCCCGTTATCTTTTTCGACCTGACCGTTGGTCTGTGGATGTGCTACGGAGGCATAGCTGATGTTGATTCCCATATTCTCGCAGAATTCTTGGAACTCCTTAGATGTGAAGTTCGTCCCGTTGTCTGTGATGATGCTGTGCGGCACTACGAAGCGGTAGACGATGGGGTCGAAGAACTTGACAGCGCTGGCTCCTGATTGGTTTGTCACTGGCATGGCCTCAATCCACTTTGTGAATTTGTTGACTACGACCAAGAGGTAGACGTAGCCTCCTCGTGAGGACCTTGGGAGTTTGCCAACCATGTCGAGTCCCCATTGCGCGAAGGGCCAGGCCAATGGAATTGGCCGGAGCTCTGCGCCAGGTGCATGCGGCTTGTCCGCGAATCACTGGCAAGCGTTGCATTTTTGGACGATGTCCTTGGCGTCCCGCATGGCTGTAGGCCAGTAGAATCTAGCTCGTAGAGCTTTGGCGACGAGGGAACGACTGTCGGCATGGTGCCCGTAGGTCCCCTCATGGATGTCGAGGAGAACAACTCTTCCATCGGCCGTGGAGATGCATCGTTGGAGTACTCCTGTGATGCTGCGCTTGTATACTTCACCGTTGATAACATCGAATGCCTTGGAGCGCCGTGCGATGTGCCGGGCGTCAATCGGATCGTCCGGTAGCTTCTTGCTGAGGAGGTAAGTAATGTATGGTTGGGTCCAGGATTTCTCGATCATCATGACGCTCATTGGTCCTTTGAGTCCTGTGTCCAGCTCCAGGTCGTCGAGTGCCATTGGCTCATTGGGCGGCGCAGCCCCCGAGTCCGTTGTTGCGCTTGTTTTCTTCTCTGCAGCCTTTGGCTTGATGGAGCGTTCGCAGATGTGCTCGAGAAATCCCCAGGTGGTGTGGGGTCACAGGTAGAGCCTATGTTGGCGAGTGTGTCCGCCTCTTCATTGCTTTTGTGGCCTATGTGCTGCAGCTCACAACCATCGAAGTCCCTTTCGAGTGTGTCGTAGAGGTCATGGTAGGCGATCATGTTGTCGTTCAGTGCGTCGCACTCGTGGATTGTCTGGTTAACGACCAACTTGGAGTCGCCATAGATTATTAGCCTCTTGGCACCGCAGGCTTTTCCCATTCGCATCCCGTGCAACAGGGCCTCGTATTCAGCTTCGTTGTTGGAGGCGGTGAACTGCATTCGCAGGATATATTTCAGCTTGTCTCCCTAGGGTGATGTCAGTATGACACCTGCGCTAGCTCCGTCCTTTTGCTTGGATCCGTTGAAGTGCATTGTCTAGAGGTAGGACATATCTGGTTTTCCAGGGAGCTGATTCTCCATCCAGTGCACAAGGAAGTCAGGGAGAACTTGTGACTTGATCGCATCGCGCTTTTCATATGTAATGTCTCGTGGAGACAACTCGATTCCCCAAAGCACGACTCGCCCAGTGGTGTCGGGGTTATTGAGGATATGTCCCAGTGGGGCGTCGTTGACTACCACGATTGGGTGCTACTGGAAGTAGTGGCACAGTCGTCGGGCGGTCATGAAGACGCCGTATGCTAGCTTCTAGTAGTACGGGTACCGCTGTTTTGTTGGCGTAAGTACCTCGCTGAGGTAGTAGACTGGGCGTTGTACTCCGTGGTTTTTTTCCTCGGCTCATTCTACTACGAGCACTGTGCTTACCACCTGATTGGTGGCGGAGATGTACAACAGCAGTGGTTCCCTTTCACGTGGGGTCACCAGTACTGGCGAGGTGGACAGTAGGCGCTTGAGGTCTTCGAATGCTTCCTGTGCCTCGTTGGTCCACTCGAACTTGTCAGCTTTGCGGAGGAGTTGGTAGAACGGCAGCGCCTTTTCGCCCATTCGACTTATGAATCGACTAAGCGCTGCGATTCGCCCAGCCAGCTGCTGGACACCCCTTATGTTCTTCAGCTTCTCCATGGCCAGTATGGCTTTTATTTTCTTCGGGTTTGCCTCGATCCCTCTCGCGGAGATAAGGTACCCGAGTAATTGCCCAGATGGTACGCCAAAGGCGCATTTGTCTAGATTGAGCTTGATCCGGTAGCGGTCGAGGTTGGCGAAGGTTTCGCGCAAATCGTCGATTAGTGAGGCTTCCTCTTTGGTCTTGATTACTATGTCGTCAACATAGACTTGGATGTTGCGACCAAGTTGGTTCTTGAGGCAAGCCTGCATGCACCGCTAGTAGGTGGCTCCTGCGTTCTTCAGCCCGGAGGGCATTGTGTTGTAGCAGAACATGCCAAAAGGCGTTGTAAACGCCATTTTTTCTTGATCTTCCTCTTTCATTCGAATCTGGTTGTAGCCTGAGTAGGCGTCGAGGAAGCAGAGGTGCTCACATCCCGCGGTGGAGTCGATGATCTGGTCGATTCACGGTAGCGGGAAGTGATCCTTTGGGCAGTGCTTATTCAGAGAGGTGAAGTCCATGCACATCCGCAGGATATCTGTGTCTTTCTTTGGTACTAGCACCGTGTTGGCGAGCCAAGTGCTTTCCTTGATCTCGCGTATAAATTTGGCATCGAGGAGTCTGTTGATCTCCATTCCAACTGCCTTTGCTCTTGGTTCATACAGTCGCCGAATTGTTTGTTTTACTGGCCTTGCGTCTGGGTTGACATTGAGTGCGTGCTCAGCAAATTCTCTGGAAACTCCTGGCATGTCCGCAGGACACCAGGCGAAGATTTCCCAGTGCTCACGTAGGAATTCGATGAGTGCGAGTTCCTATGCGGACTCAAGTTGTTGGCGATGAGGGCCGTCTTGGCGGGATCCGATGGGTGGACCTGAACTTTCTTTGTGTGCACCGATGAGTCGAAAGATAGGTCCGGTGAGCTTGGCTGGCTTAGGGGAGGCAGACTGTTGTCTGTCGACTCCTTTAATCTCGCAAGTTCTTCCTGCCGAAGGACTGGGAAATTCTGTTGAATTCCCTATCGCAACGGTCGGACCTCTCCAAGCTCCCATTGACTGTGATGACGCCATTGGGGCCTGGCATTTTCATCTGCAGATAGGCGTAGTGTGGCACTACCATGAACCTAACGAACGCGACACGTCCGAGGATGCAGTGGTACTGTGAGGGCCAGTCGACGACCTCGAAGTCAATGCGCTCGCGCCGAAAGTTTTTCGACGTGCCGAAGATAACGTCGAGGTTAATTTTGCCAAGGGGATACACACCCTTGCCTAGGACGATGCCGTGGAATGTTGTGTCTGAGGCCTCTAAGCAAGTCAGAGGGATCCTCATTGCTCCCAAGGTACTCGCGAATATAAGATGATGCCGCTTCCGCCGTCCATGAAGATGCGGCTCATATCAAAGCCTCCAATTTGTGCCTCGAGTACGAGGGGACAGTGGCCTAGGTGAGGTACTTGGGGCAGATGGTCACGTTTGTTGAAGGTGATGCAGGAATCGCTTCCACTGAGGTACTCAGTGGTAGATGGTGGCGAGTTTGTTGCCAGATTGACTTGGCGAGTGATGGCCTTTTGCACCCGGTTGGAGGGGCGACCCTTTTGGATCATCATGGTGCCCATGGCCCGTGGGTACGGCACGCCTCCGTGATGTTGGTCGGGTGCGGCCGCGCTTGGTGGTGGTCCAGGTGGTGGTGGAGGAGCTCCGTGGGCCACAACACCTGGGGCAGCTCCGTAGCCCTTGTTGATTGCGTCACGATTCATCCGAGTAAGGCCTTCATGGAGTTTGAGGAACTCGCGGCAGTCTTTGAGGAGGTGGCTGGATTTCTTTTTGCCGTCATGCTTGTTGATGTAGAAGTGCATGGTGCATGGTCAGGACAGCTTGTCTTCAACGAACGTGGCGGGTGCTTCATCGCGAGTGCAGCGCTGTCATACTTGCGTGGTTTTCTCGGAGTCACGGTATCCACCGTTGCGGTAGCCGATGTTGCGGTTGTCGTCACGCCTATCGGCGTAGCCGGCTGCGACCATGTTGACATCGTCGCGATCATCATAGATGTGCATTCGCCGTTTGCTTCGGCGGTCGCGTCTGCGCTCGAGTTCTGCTTCCTCGTTGGAGTGAACGCGATTCTTCACCGAATATTCTCCGTCAGCCCACCGATTCGCGATTTCCATTAGGTGGTCGATGGTCTTGGGCTTCGAGCGGCCCAGCTCCTCCCTAAGCTCTATGTGGCGAACGCCGCCGTTGAATGCGTCGATTGCGCGGTCCTCCGAGATATTTTCTGTGGAGTTCTTGATTATGGACCACCTCTAGATGTACGAGCGTAGTGATTCACCCGATCTTTGTTGGCAGCACCTCAGCTCTTCGATTGATGCGGGCCTTTTGTAGGTGCCCTTGAAGTTGCGCACAAAGCTGTAAACCAGCTCTTCCCAACTTCGAATGGATCCGCATGGGAGGTTGTTGAGCCATGCTCGGGCGCCGCCCTGTAGCTGTAGCTACAGGCACTGCATGGCCATACTTCGACTTCCTCCGTGAAGCCTGACGGAGGAGATGTGATCCTCCAATCAGATTTTCGGGTCCTACAGACCGTCAAATTTCAGGTTCTATGATGGGAGCTTAAAACCCTTGGGCATTCGCTTTTGCCTGATGGCCCTGCTGAAGCATCTAGCGCCACAGAGCTCCACATCCTCGTCTTCTGAGTCAGTCGATCAGGCACATCGCGCCCTTGACTTGTCGATCTTGTACTGCGTGATATCGTCATGTGTGTCGTAGTTGTGGTCATGTCGTTGTGAGCGGCGGCGTCGAGACAGATCGTGACTGTCATCGCTGGACGAGGGTGAGGAGTAGCGTTTTGCCAGATCCTTTCCTTTCTTTGGCTCTGGTGTTGGCTCCTTGTCGAGGGCAGCCTCGATTAACCCTAACCTCGTGATTGTAGATCGATGCATGGCGGCCCGAGGGTCTCCAGCTGGCGGTTGGTTGTTGAGGAGGTACATGGTGGCCGCCGTTACCGCAGCTTGCGGCATTTTTGGTAGCACGTTGCCACGCGAGTTCATCGTCATGGAGCCGAAGTGGAGGACCTTTTCGGCTTCTACACGCTCCTGTTCAGTGAGGTGGGCCAGTCGAGATTGCCTCTTGTTAGCGAGGTACTCGTTACACTTGGAGGAGGATCCTCCGTGGGAGGAGAGCCCGACCCGTCGAAGGCTCGACTCGTCTGCCGCCTTCTTGCGTGCCTCGAGTTGCGCGATTGTTTGTAATTGGCGCTTGTACTCCTCTTTCAGGAGCCAATGGTAACCCATCAGCAGTTCTTGCGGGGAGCCGAAGGGTAAAGGGTTGCCCCTAGGGCGTCACGGCAGCGAGCCCACTTGTGGTCATTGAGCCTGATCATGATGCGTTCGCCGGTCTGCTCGTTTATTATAGTTGGAGGTTCGACTGCCCCTCCATTGTTGATGGGGGCGCCGTTGGTAGGGCCCCCGTTTGGCGTTGGTCCGCCATTGGGTATGCCGCCGTTTGGCAGGTCAGCTCCGTGGCCACCGTTGCCCATGTTGTCGCGATTGGCGGAGGAGTTGCCTGCGTTGATGACGGTGCACTTGAAGTGGTTGGGGAAGCTGCTGCTCCCACAACTTTCAGATCCGGAACCATAGGTTCCATCTTCAGTTGCCAGATGTCCCAGATTGGATTCGCGACTACTATCGCTGTCCGTACTCCCAGTTGTTGCCGGGGCGTTGAGTTCGCTGAGGGTGCCGATGGACAGAGGGAACCATGATGCTGGGGCAATCGATGGTATTTTCGGCTGGTCAGGCATGCGAAGCGTGCCCATCTGACCAACTTGGAAGCAGAAGCTCCCGATCGCCAAGCTAATTCCGTCGCCTATGGATTCGAAAGCCGGGCGAGTGGCCGGCGTGTGGACGGTGAAGTCGAACGCGCCGAAGAGCTGGAGAATCTCCGCTGTTGCGGAGTTGTAGATAGCAGTCGATGGGGCTGAAGAAGTCACAACATCAGCACTCCCAGTTCCCACAGACGACATTAATTGACGAGAGTTTAACTCATCAATGCCCATTGTTATGGACTTGGATTTTGGAGAAGTAGGGAGCGCTGGAGACATCTATCGGCTAGCAAACAAGCACACAGAGGAATCGAAGATTTACCCAGGTTCAGGCCTCGCAGAGGTCCCTACTCCTACTTGTCTACTCGTGGAATTATCAAAGGAATCGAGGATTACAATGGTGCACAGATGCAATCTGGCGAGGGTTGTGGAAACTAGGGTTGCGTGTGTCCTCCTCGCCGCCCCCTCCTACCCTTTATATAGATAGGCTAGGTCTCGGGTAGCAGGTCGAGTCGGTTACAGGTTAGGTTTTTCCCCTTTGAACTTTCTATCTTTAGCTTCTTCTTGTTCTTCAAGCAATCGAGAGTCCATAGGTTACTCGAGCTCTCCATTTGGGCCTTGGCGACACCGTGGGCCTCTACTGTATTCAGACCGTATATACCAAGCTCGAGTACCTGTAGGGTATACCCATGTCATTTACTGACTCAACTACAAAGTAAAAGAAAGGCCCTTTGCAGAGGGAAGCAGGGTTTGCAAGTTTCATAAAGAGCTCCCAAAAATTATGATACTTATTATCTTTCAGCTCTCATTGCCCCTACATAGGCATCTTTAGGTGATTAAGGTTAAAGTGACACAACTAAGAGGATATGCTTGACAAGTTATAAATTGAAGTCCCATGCCCCTTACTTACAAAGACCGAACCTCATGCTACTCAACTTTAGTCACGAGTAAGCTCTTGTCATTGTAAATACATGTGTATCATCGAGAACCGCCAACGGGCTACCCCTTGCACATGATACATGAGCTATCCCATAATCAAAATGACAAGGCAAGCAGACAATGAGCATCTCAGCGATCTTTTTATTTGCTATTTGCATAGGTTTTTATTGAGGATGCTTCATAGAATGCTCACTATAGTTATGCTATAAGTTTCCACCATGATTAGGCCTGGCTTAGGCTAGCGGCCCAGGCGTTTCTCTAACACACATAAAAACTCCATGATCTTACAAGTTCCACTTTTATTTCACACAGTCGGGATCCATAAGCAAAAGAACATGATATC
Source organism: Avena eriantha (assembly GCA_910589775.1). Lineage (NCBI taxonomy): Eukaryota > Viridiplantae > Streptophyta > Magnoliopsida > Poales > Poaceae > Avena > Avena eriantha. The sequence goes on from OU342745.1 coordinate 22,394,776, forward strand.
AACTAGGTACAAAGTACCAATGTAGTGTTGAAAGCGGTCCCCATGTGTAACACCCTCGAATCGGCCCTATGCAAGTTTCAGCGCTTCCCGCCAAACCCGCATAGAAACGATTCAAGGACACCCACCAGGCACTTTCGTGCGGGTGGAAAACGAAGTAATACCATTACACATTAGTCCACGATGGAACCCACATACCATATATATATATATATATATATATATATATATATAACAACGACTGCATGAGTCAAGAATACAGATATACTATACAAAGATTCAAATCACCTTGAAAACGATGGAGCGTCCGACTATAGACAAGATGCAAATGGGGCTAAGAGCCTTGAAGAATAACCAATGGCGTCCATAACCCTGCCCAGGCCAAGCCGGAAGGGTAATCCTGCTAACAACGTCGATCTCAAACCTGCTAAAACAAAAGGGGTGCCGAAAAAGGGCAAAGGAAAAAGAGGAGCGTCAGTACTGAGGCCAGTACACGGCGAGGCTAGAATTCGGCGGCTCTCACCTACATAGGTATGGTGGACTGAAGCGGCAGCGAAGCATGCACTAAACAACTTATAGAGACTCAATACAACTGTCAGCTATTAGAGAGGGATAAGAAAGACCTATCCGGATCCAACCTGATAGTAACAACAATCGTACCCATCCTGGTATTCCCCCTCGAGACCAAACGAGGAAGTCAAACCGAGGAACTCACACAGTTATAGATAGCATGAGTCATCCTGATAGCATAAGTAGTGGACAGTTTTAGTTAACCATTCAGTTGTAGTTACAGTACTTACTAATCAGATACAATTAGCATGTGACATCCCAAACCCAGCAGTAGTTGGCACTTTTATTTCATTCCATTATAGTTGCGATACTTACTAGGCAGGTATAACATGACACGATACACCCCAACTCCACCAGTTGTTGGCACTTTTATTATCCATTCCACTGTAGTGAAGCTGATTACTAGTCACATATTTAGTCAAATTTATAGCACTACTTTAGTTATGCTTGTCTATGATCGAGATACTGTGCTTCAAGTCGTCCATAACCGCGAACACGGCTTTCAGAAAGATTTACCCTGCAGGGGTGCACAAATAGCAACACACACACGATCAACCTCGGAAAAACCAACTCAAAACCCAACGAGGCTTTCACGACAAAGCAATCACAGGATTCATAAAATATTTCAGGGGGCCACCCCATTAAGCTACCCGCAACGAAGTTAGCCGACTCCAAGACGGACTCAAGGTTTGTGTGGACGGCTGTAAACTACTGGGAACCGAAAGTGTGACTATGCTTGTCGATACAGCGAAAACGTGTCACGATCCTAAACAGTATAGGTGCTCCACGCACAATCGTAATTAAGAAGTAAAGCATGTCATAGGTACAGGATAGTAATAAAGCCCCAAACTAGTTTGTGGCCCCAAGAAATAAGAAATGAATCAAGCTCAGGCTAAGGGGATTCATGGTCCCATATGCGGATAGTGCGATAGTCAAGGAACATGTATCAAGTATTCAGGGTCCTACGGAACACAAGTGAGCATGGAAAAACCAAATAACATCTATTGCCCACCGATGCCTCTGCATTAGTTATATCTATTCTCAGCATTTTAACAGTGGCATTTAAAGTCATGATCATCTCCACCAATAAGCATCTCCACCATTTATCATGTGCCAACTTGCCGCCAATGGTGGCACGACAACAACACGAAGCAACACATAAACAATCAACTACGACTCGCAAGGCCGACTATCTATCAAACAACAGGCAATAGGATGTGTCCATGGCAATATAGAGGCTGCAAGGAGTATTAATGGTGCATAGAAACTAAAGCATCGCAACCCGGATAGCAATAGATCAACAGGAGGAAATAAAGACTATAAAAGCAAAATAGGTAGAAAGGGGGAGATGCTCGCCTGGGAAACATAGCCGAAGATACATTATCCGAAGGACTTGTCGATACTCGCATGCACTCAACGGCCTAATCCGCAAAGAACCAAAGCACTAAAAGAAACATCGGATGCACTATTTAATACTACGGCAAAAGAATCGGCATGTATATGATATGATGCATGACATGGCAAGGGTGCGATGCAACTAGGAAATATTAAGCGGAACCGGGGTCCCGACAATTAATTAATAGGTTCCAGTTATTTAGATACCCCGCAATTTAAATGTTGTATTAACAAGGCAAAACATGGCACTGGTTCGCTATGCAATTTTTAAATGGAGCCAATAGAAGACTAGAGAAGCCTGCATATGCACTCCATATTTAATTATTAGGTGAGTCGACAAAATACCCTCAACCCAATGAGTATGTATGCAAGCATGAACAATTAAATATGCAACAAGATAGATGTCATATATTAATAAAAATAGGGGTCTCGGATAAAGGGGTCACACATTAGGGTTTGGCGAACTTGGTTTTGAGGGTTCGGTTCGGTCTCGCCGGATCGGTCTTCGAATCTGGGAACGGGGTCTCGACCATCGATCCGTAACAGAGATCTCGGAGTTTGGTGATGGTGGTCTTGTACGGTCCTTCGAGGTTTCGTCCTGTGTTGGTCTCGGATTCGTGATGGAGCACTTGGCGATTTTAGGAAGGAGACCTTGTGGTTCGGGCTTCGAGAGTCCATGAAGGAGAGCTAGGAAGTATCGTGGTTCCGTTGTCGATGGCGATCTTGTCACGGGGCGCCTCTGTGGTACTTTGGTTGCACATTGTGTGTTCTTCAAAGGCATCATCACCGAGTCAACAGAGGCTTCGGAGTAGAGGATGTCGTCTTATCATCACACCCCATCACCTTCATCTCCTTGACAGATAGCTAAAGAGGCCACCGGGCTTGCATAGCCACGGGAACCACAAGTTCTGGTCGAGAAGGCCAGACCAAAACAAACGGCACGGAGTGGCTACCTTGCTCGAACAGAGGCGGCAGCCGGGTCGGCAGACGCGGTGATGACCTTGGCCGAAGGAGGGCGCCAGCAAGGAACGACGACCTGCAGAGGTCGGCAGGGCTTGAAGGCGACGGCGGCCGTCGAGCTTGGCGGCACGGGTTGAGGCCGAACGAGGAGGGCAGGGACGAGAGGCACGCCGACAAGGTGTAGAGGCGGTGAGGCTCATGGTGGGGAAGATGGCGGACGAGGCGAGGTCGGGGCCGCGCAGGGTGAAGGCGAGGAGGCGAGGGAGGTGGTCGGCGATGGGGCCCGGGTCGATGGTGACGACCAGGAGAGGGCACAGCCGAGCGGCGGCCGGGGATGCACGGCGATGGCGGCCAGCAGAGAGAGGTGGGGCACGGGCCGTCACATGGGCCAGACTGGAGCAGCAGGGAGACGAGCAGGGTCGACGGTGCCGGAGACGAGCGAGAGGGCGGCGGCGACCGTGGCTTGCAGCAGACGCACCAGCGGCGGTGCTGCCGGAGGGACCAAGACCGACGGAGCAGAGAGAGTCCGGGCGGAGACGCGAGGCTATGAAGAGCCATGGTGGCGGGGCTTCTGCGAGGTCGCTGCGGCTACGGCGAGGCGGCGACGGCGCTCGAAGCCGAGCTCGTGCAGAGGGAGGCGAGGGCGAGAGAGACGAGATCGACGGAACGGGGTGGGGCTCGCTCGGGGTTGGTGGATGGAACGAGGGAGCGGGGCGAGGGGATCGCGTGCGGGATCGAGATCCCGTGCACGGGGCTGGGGCGCATGCGATGCAGGAGGTGGGGCCAGGGAGGGGACCACGGCGACGTGGTGGTTGCGGTGCATCGCGCGTACGGGTGCGTGCGTGCTTGCGTGTAGCGCGTGTGCGTTTGAGGGTGGTATGCCGCTGGGGTGGCGGCTGGCAGGGTGGGGGGAGAGCAAGCGGGTCTGATGCGGGGTGGGGCCGGGAATCCGGGGTTGACGGGTTGGGGTTTGCGGGAGAGGCGCGTCGGTCACGCGGGTGGGACGAGAACGAGCGCACCGTGTTGCTGTTTGCGGCGGCGGGGTAGGGGATGGGGTAGGATAGCTTAGGGTTAGGGTTAGAATTTGATTGGAGGTGGCCGACTGGGCTTTCGGGCCTGGCAGGCTGCCTCCTAAAAATAATATCAAAATTTTATTTATTTCAAACAAGGTATTTAGAAGCCGTTTGTAGACGAAACGAAATATTCCGGACAAGCCCGGGTTTTAATTTGAAATTGAAGACGGGGTATTTAGAAAACCGAAATAGGTTTTTCGAAAATAGTTTCAAAACAAATCATGCATGATGATGACCATGCTCAAACGCAATGTGGCATGATGACATGAGCATGCGGTCATGATGATGCAATGCACAAAAACTCAGTGATTTTCTAGTAGTGGTTTTATCGGGGTGCTACACCATGATACATGGTTCTGCTAACTTCAACTCATAAAGCACAAGCATATACGCAACAAAGAAGGACCCAATGGTTCAAGTTTATTAGATGCAAGAAAAGTACGGTGTGCTGTCAAGTTCGTGAGAGCTTTAATCACTAATTTTCACATAACAAGTTTAATTTTTAAGGTAGACAAAACAAGAATTTACTTGGAATAGCAATAATGCTAATAGGTAGGTATGGTGGACACAAATTTCATGGTTTTTGGTTTAAGGATTGGATGCACGAGAAGAATTCCCTCTCAGTACAGGTTTTTGGCTAGCAAGGCTGGGTAGCAAGTATAAGAGTTGAAGGAACCAAACAAACATACAAGTGATAAAAACAAACATGCAATCTTCCTCGGAAGCACAAAAGATCTTAACTAGAGAATACTAGACTGATGAGCAAATCAAGAAAGAAAGATGATGCAATTATATTTCTTAGAGTACTTTAATCTTTTCATTCAGCTCTCAAAAATAGTGTTGCTACTGACCGAGTCAGGTTTGCCAAAACCAACTAAATTAACTCAATGATCCTAGAGTGCTACCAATAATAACAACAAGATCAATCATATAACCATGAACTGAAAAGTAATATAAGCTATGCAAAAGATTAAATGATAGAACTTCTCATTAATATTCCATAACGGCAACTCACACCAAGGGATACATATCTAACGAGAGAGGGGACACTTCCATAATGCAAACCATCCTACATGATAACTTCTCTATTCATGATATGACTCTACTAAAAAGGTAAAAAGATAGAAGATAGTGATGTGATACCGCGGCACTCCCCCAAACTTGGAACAAACCAAGGGGATTCCGAACCTGATGACGAATTACTCCTTTGGTGGTGGTAATATTTTCTTAGTTGACGTGAGGAAATCTTCCAGCATCTTACGAAGCCTGTTACTCTCCCATTGAAGCATGTCCACCTTCCTCCTCAAGTCTCGGTACTTCTCGCAGAACTCATTAGTGACTCGTAGAGCTTCCGTTGATGCAGGGCAAGAGGATAAAGGTACCAGCCCCTGCTTGGGGTCTTGAAGGTCTTCCTCCATCGGCCCCTTCCCCTTATCCTTGGCAGACACCATTGTGCTTCTAAGTTTTCAAAGATAGTTCCTGGCAAAAACAGATCGAAACAAAAACACGACGAAAACATGATATATGAACCTCGGGAGATCCGGGGGATTATATATTACGAAGTTTCACATCGAAAGGAAGGTACTGGGAGAAAACGGGTCGGAGACGGAGTCCGGAGTGGCCAAACCACCTGGCTCCGTTTCCATCCCTCTTTCACTTCATAACTTTCCTTATTGACTAAAAACTACAAAAATATAGTTGGATAGTATTTTCGCGGAGCTTTTCTTACCAGAACTATTACCTATTTGAAAACGGACTCTGCAGGTCTCTGAATTTGGTATCTAGTAGATTATTCTGGAGTCACCACTTGAATAACATCAATATCTTCATCTTCATACACTTACTACTTGAGTCATGAAACCTTTCATATTACACCATTATCTCCACTACCTAGAAATTTCTTTCACACAAAACTTCACACAGTTCTCATTAGCAACATTAGTATAAGTAAAGTGATTAAACCTTTTGAGTTCAACTTCAACTTAAAACCATCAAAACATAAGCTACTGTAGCAAATCCTTCCGAAAACCTAAAAAGAATTCAAAAAGGAAATCGAATAAAGAAGCAAATGCAAGATTGGCAAAATCTGTCAAAACAGACCAGTAGGTAAAGATCAATTTTTTCGAAAATCTTCTGTTGCTCAAATCAAAAAGTGCAAAACTAAAGAAAATTAAATAACAACCTGGGGCAGAAGCACACAAAATTACAGCTCAATCTGACATACAGAGATCTCTCCCGAATTTTTCCGGTGAAGCACAAAAATCTGTTTTGGGACACCAACTTCCCCAAATCTTACTTCTCTCTCATTAGAGGCTGATCTTGATACAAAAACCAAACAAGAAAGGATAATGAGAGGTTATTACCAAGGTAATAACTTCCAAGACTCAAAGAAACAAAAACAAACTGAAAGCAAAAATAAATTGGGTTGTCTCCCAAAAAGCTCTTTCTTTATAGCCATTAAGATGGGCATGATGATTTCAAAGATGCTCACATAAGAATATGAATTGGAGTGAAAGAGAGCATTAAGAAGCAAAAATACACATGTTTAAGTCTAACCCACTTCCTACGCAGGGGAATTTTGTAAACAAACAAGTTGTTGGAACCAGAGGCTACAAGCATAGGAAGGCAAAAGAAGTGCAACATAAAAACTTTCAGCATAAAACGAGGAAACTTGATATTATTGAGATACATAAGAACGTTTTTCCCTCTCTCATAGTAACTTTCAGTATCATGCATAAACTTAAAAATATAACTATCACAAGGACCATCGTAACAGAAAACAAAGGAATACTAGCTCTCATAACACTACTTTGTGAAATAATATTAGAGGTATCCTTACAAAGGATAGTGTGTCCCTCTTCTTCATATTTAGTAATGAAGTCTTTCACATTTGCTATTGTGGGTTCATCAACCATTTGTTTATCAGGTTCAACAGCTTTACTTGTACTTTCATTAACCATACTAGCTATCATAGAATGTTCCTTTATCTTAACTAGGAAAGGCATTTTCTCAATGTAAGGTTCAGGTAAAACATGATTAGCAGTATAAACTTCAGTATTTCTTGAAGGAACACTCTTAGCAATAACTTTATAAGGTTCATGATACTTATTCCACTTCTTTTTAGGCACTTCAATATAGGAAGCAAAAGACTTAAAATAAGAAGCAATAGCTTGAGAGTCTAGACCATAAGGATTTTTAATATTTTGAAAGTCATCAGTTCCCATAAAAGATTCAATGCATTCATAATCATAATTTATACCTGACTTTCTACCTTTGTCATTCTCCCAAGCTTCAGCATTATCTTGAATACGGTCCAGAAGATCCCATTTAGCTTCTTCTTCCATACCAGTGAATGATCCAGCACAAGAAGCTTCCAATAAATCCTTATCATGTAGAGAAAGCCTTGCATAAAAGTTATTGATAATAATATTGTTGGGGAGCTCATGAATGGGACATTTGAGCATTAGTAACTTCAATCTCCTCCAAGCTTGAGCTTTACTCTCTCCATCAAGAGGCCAAAAGTTATATATTTGATTCCGATCCTTATGAATCTCACTAGGAGGATAAAATTTTGAATAAAAGAGAGGTACTATTTCCTACCATTCAAGAGCTTGACCATTCTTCAACATCTTATACCATTCCTCAGCTCTTCCTTTCAGTGACAATGCGAATAACTTCTTCTTAACTTGATCTATAGTAATACCTGCACACTTGAACAACCCGTATAATTCGTGTATAAAGAGCAAATGATCACCAGGATGGACAGTTCCATCTCCAACATAGTAGTTATCCATAACACGATCAATAATTCTAGTAGGTATTTTAAAAACACTTAGAAAACAAAATGGAATGTACCTTGGCATAATTGTTGTGGTATCTGATGAAACACTTAGAAAACTTAGAAGAAAACAAAATGGAATGTACCTTGGCATTGGATTTACAGGTACATCATGCCGAAGCACAAATTATTTCAGTTCACAACAATGACTTGATTACAAATGCAAATAATCTCCCCAAGCTGCAGAACGATGGAACATAAAATCTGAATATAAGCTTGAAGAATAAAAAACAATTAGTTCGCATGGTTCACATCTATGATTTCACTAGTCTTGATGCCACCATAGTTTAGCTATATCAGTCACTTACCTATATCAGTCACTCACAGCAAAATCGAAGTGGGAGACTTGAAAAACAGCCACATAAAATAAAATTAACACAATGCATCTATGTATTAATTCTGTTCGGAGAGGTAGCTACCTAGAAAAAGATGTTGGGTTCTTAGATAACAGCAGGCTAACTCATAAGAGTATTGGCTCCAGATGTGAGGCACAAATTAATCACTCTGCTATCTCTGCTCTGTCGTGCATTCCATCTCTGGCTTGAGACCTGTACATTGATTGCCGCCGCTGCCTGGCGGAGCACACCTACCATGTAATCCACCTAGCCAGGCGTCAACAACGATCGCAGGTTCATAAACCATACAGATCTGAACTCTGGCATCATCAAACTAAGATAATAACCCCATATAAAAAATACTACTCCTGCAAGGTCATTACTGAGCGGAAGTTATATTGTATAAAAATGAGAAATGACATCCATATACATCTTGGAAAGAAATACTGTATAACAAAACTTACAAATCATGTTAATTGGGCTAGTAGATTCATTAGGCATCCCTGGTAAGATGTTATGAATCTGTGGAGGACCTTGTAAACCATGTTCATCGAGTTATACAATTTCCGCATCTCATCCTTGGTCTTTCATAGTCGCTTAGGTAACCTCAACATGATACATTTTCCAAAAGGAACGCAAAATCAGTCGGTCCTTTTGTTGACACATAATATAGGAAGCGCACCAGATCAAACTTGATTACAATCTGAATCCTCAGAATTTAGATCTAACAAACGGTGAGAAAGAAAATAATACATCAAACATACAAAGCGACAATTATTGCTTGAGATAATGCATTAATAGAGCTGGATAGCACAAGCACCTGTCAAAATATTCTCGGTGATTACACTCGCAACCAAATATATATGAAGACAATGAAATAATTTCCAGAGCGTAATCATTTTCTGACACGAGAAAAGAAAACACATCAGGTTTGTGGCCATTAGCGCATGTGTCAAAATACAATTCAAAAGGTTTTACCAAGGTGCCAAAGACTACGAGAAGAGGGACGACTGTGATGATCCACAGCCTCAACCTCCTGGTGCACGGCTCACACTGCACCTCACGGAGGAGGCCTGCCTCTACCAGGCGCCCGGTTCACTCCGCAGTCCCGCACCGGCAACGCCGCCATGGGGTTCACCTCACGCCTGTCAGCCGGATCGGATCTAAGTGCCTCACGAATAGCCTAGATTTAGTACTAGTAGAAACTGCAACCTCTAATTGAGACTGATTTGATGGGGAAAGGACCTGGGCAGAAGTAGAAGGACGGCGGACTCGATTTCTATGAGAGGTTGAAGATCTGCTGTGGCGGCTGAAGAGATGGAGGAGAGGAGGAAAAGATGGGCATATTTAGTACTCCTAATTATTTTATCTAAATGAAAAGGCGCCTTGATTTGTTAAGCGGTAAAATAAAAAATGTTAGCGCCAAACCCAAATATTTCAGGGGAAAACCTGGAGTCTACCAATTCCAGAACGTCTCAAAATCCGTCCCTACATATCCACCAAATAGCAAATTATTTATTTCCCTAGCTTATAAATACAAATTTTGTGACGCTCAATGCAACGTCGCAAGAACCGTCCTACCTGAGGGTGCTCTTATATTGTAGAGACGAAAACAATTACGTAGCATAATTAACGTCTTTACGTGATAGTTTTCTTGTAGTGAGGAATAAATGCAACAAGTGGCCCAATCCTTTATGCAGCAAAGGACAAGCCGGTTGTATTTCTTAAGATGACCAAACGTTCTCGAGGACACATGGGAAGACTGTCAAGTGCTTTCGCTTCATATAGTTGATTAATCTTCTTTAGCTTGCTAAGTGTTGTGTGGGTGAACCTGTGCTAATGTACCGACCTTTCTAGGACTAATACATACTTGTGATTATACCCATTGCAAACATCCGTAAGTACAAGAAAGTAATTAAGGTAGAAACCTAACCACAGCTTTAAACTCTAAGACCCTTACGTCCCTTGTGCAATGGTTTCCTAACAGGGGTTCAGGTTTCTGTCACTCCGACAACCCCTACAATTAGTAGCCAAATACACAATGCATTCCCCTAGGCCCATATAGGTGAAGTGTCATGCAGTCGATGTTCACATGACACCACTAGAAGAAGTACACCACAACTTAAATATCAAACTATTGAATCTTTCTCAACACAACTCCACTACTAACAACATGACTTCTCCCATGTCCTCAAGAACAAAACGTACTACTCACAAGACATCATATGGATCATGATCAGAGATGAAATAATGATGTATAACAATCTGAACATAAACCATAATTCAACGGTTCACTCAATAGCATCAACTACAAAGAGTAATCAACACCAGGAAAGTTTCCCCTAAGAACTATGCAAGATTCAACTCAATTGTCACAGCAATATGGAGGTGGTGATGAGGGTGATGATGGTGATGATGGTGGTGATGATGATGATGATCCCGATGAAGTCTAGCTTGATGGTGGTGTTGATGGCGACGATTTCCCCTCTCCGGGAAGGAATTCCCCCGGCAGAAATCTGTCTGCCGGAGAGATCTTTCTCTCTCGGTGTTTTCCGCCCTGTAGAGGCGGCAGAATATTTCTGTGGTTGCTCCCCGAGTCTTAGGGTTTCGGGAGGATAATATATGGCAGAGGGGAGAGCCAGGGGTGGACCAGGGCGGCCATACCACCTAGTGGCGCGACCTAGGGTGGACCGCGCTAGGGGTTGGTGTGGGCCCCCTGTGGCCCATCTCCAGCCCCCCTTCTGGCTTCCTTCGTCTTCTGGAAAAATAGGATTTTCCATGTATTTTCCCAGATTTTCTGATCTTCGCGAATTTCGCCTCCAAACTGCCCCTTTTCCATCAGTCATCATACATGCAAAAACAGATGAAATAACATAAGTATCACCTCTCAATATGAAATATATCAATGAATAAAAGTGAATTATGACGAGGAAGCGGGAGTCATCGTCAGGCACCGGACGTGTGTAACTCCCCGCGAGGTGTCACACTTGAGGCACTCAAGTCGTTGGAGCCAAAGGAGCACAAGGACTTCATCACGACCTTGAGGTCGGCTTCGGCTCGTCTACATCAACCACGCTCTCCTGAGCGTTGACAACGCTTTTCGGTCTTCAAGGGTAAGTTCGCGAAAATCCCCTCCCGTTACTGTATTACTAATAGATAGGTCCTGGCAGCATCAGGGGTTCAGGGGCGTACGGTAAAAATTATTGTTTTCATATGCGGAACCCGTACAGTGGTATCAGAGCTAGATCTATGCGTAGTAATGCTAGTACGGGTAGAACACACTAGATGTAGCGTGTGGGCGTTGATCTTTTAGTTGTTACCCTCCAACGTGTACTTGTGTATACCGCAGTAATGCTTGATGAAGCAGCCCCCAACCGACTTTACGCGTTCATTCGCAAGACTTGTCCACGCTTAACATACGGCTTGTACCGTATAAAGTGGCTTAGGGGGTGTCTGTCTCTCTTGCATTAGTTGGTATGCCATTTGCAACGGAGGGCCCTGAAAGGGGTGTAGTAGAGACAACTACTTGATCAGCGTTGTGCTGAAAGTTCGTAGGTAAGAACGGTTCTTGTGCGAAAGCCCATTCAACCACGTAAAACATGCAAAGATAAAGTAGAGGCGTCTAACTTTGTTTTGCAGGGGGGCATTGCTTTGTGATATGGTTGTGGCAAAGGTAAATTGATTACCTTATGTTACATAGTAGTAGATAGTCACGGAGGTGACGAACTACCACGCTGGAATGACACCGGTACCCTGGTGTCTACGGCGCCGGAAACCTAGCGCCGGAATCCGGTGACGACGGATGGAGATCACGACGTGAAGGACCATATCACATCGCATTTACATTCAATGTTATTGTTTGTATATCTTATTGTGTGCTAGTATTAGATACTCGACGCTAGCCTAATAAGATGTTCCCTGTTAAAATTACCAATGATTGTGTTCCCCCTTAGTGTGCACCACCAAGAAAGTTCTTTGGTATGAGGCGACCCATGGTGACTAGGTGTCAGACATATCTACGTTCGCATACAGTGGGTGTAAGCCATGTTGCACAACGAATACAGTAAGGTTGAGTTGGCGAGCCTAGCACGCCATAGAAGCGTGGCCTCGAAACACGGATGGTCAAAAGATCGAGCACAAGTCGCATGAATGATGTGACCGACGTTTAGCGTCCACCCTTGAACCCACATTGATGGGGGAGATGTGGCTGATAAGGGTCGTGTTATCAGTAGGAACCCTTATGGAGATAGGTGTTTCTGAGTGGATTTATTATTAACTCATTTAATTATAAACTTAGTCTAAATTCGTTTTGCAATTGTAAATGTAGAAATGGTTCTCCCCGAGATTACCTTCCCCATTGACAATTGGTTAAAAGGAGAAAAGCTCAAGTTAGATGGATCCAACTTTTCTGCGTGGGTCATGCGCCTTCATGATCTCCTTAGCGAGAACAAAGTAGCTGACTACATGATCTACGAGATGTACTTGGAGCCACCCTATTCTCATGAGACCCAGGAGCAGCGGGATCTTCACTGTCATTGTCGTGTGATGGCCACATTCATATCAGTAACGATGCACCTCAGGATGGATGGGCTATGGCCGATGGTGGGAAGTCTTAATCCCCGAACGGTTATGGCACATCTGAGATCGCATTTCGTGGAACAAGTGCGCATATGGGAGTATGAGCTGATGGGGGACTTCCGCTCCATAAAGATGGAGGAAGGCTCCTCACTGGATGATCACTTGTTGAGCATATACGATGCATACATGAGTCTGACATACTACCTGGACAACAGGGTCACAAGCTCTTTTGCAATAGGAGTTGTGCTGCGGTCGCTGCCACTAAGCTTCCAAGCACAAGTCAGGATTTGCATTATGAGAGGCGACGCGGAAACACAGGATTTCTGCGAGTTCATATCACATTTTAGAGATGTGGTAGTTGAGCCCAATGTCGCTGAGGTCATCAATGACAAAGGTATATATTTGATATACAATTTTATAAATGTTATAATCTTGCAAACACATTTGTAGTGTTAACTATATTTGATACTTGTTCTGTTTTACTGAAAACAGGTTCTTCTACATGATAGGTGCTTGCTAGAGAGGAGGTGACGTTGTGTGTTGATGGCGAGCATGATGATGATGGCCGACGACACTCTCCCTCGACATTTATCACTTAGTTTATGTTTTGGATAGTTATTGTAATCAAAAGATTATGAACTTCTTTAGTGTGTCTCACACTTTGTGAGACGGTTATTCATATGAGTTTGTAACAAACAGTTGTTCTGCTTTTATGAATGATTTCTATTTGTTTTCATATCTTGTTTGATTATATGTAAAGTATCCTTGTTGTTTGAAACTAATTGATAATGCATGAACATTTGTAAAATATTGAAAAGCCTTAAAATACTCAACTTAATGATATTTCATTAATGAATGAAACCATTGTATAAATTCGAAAGTTATGTTGATAATATGTGAAAATCATTTAATTTCTTATCACATCTGAATCATGCCTAAGTTTGACAAAATAACTTAAACATCATGTATTACTTGAATACAAAGTGTTTAATGAATTGTTGGAAGTAAATACATATTTGATGTATTGTGTTTTAACGAAAATAGTAATTATCATTATATGATTGTTTAAAAGTGTAAAGTAGTTTACCAAAGGAAACATGAGTATGAAACTATTTGATATGATCAAAGTGTTTCATCAGCAAAGGTGTAACATCCCAAAACTTTAATCAAGGTTATCAAGATCCAAATCACCCAAAAGGGTTAACAAAAACTTTTTATCTTTAAAACAATTAAGAATGCATATGTGTGTTGCATTAATATAGAATTGTTTTGAATTGCCATGTTTGTTTGTTATAATGGTTGTAAAATGATTCAAAGATGAATTCCACATCATCCAGATCATTCCCAAGCAAAATCCAAAGAAAAACAAATCAAATAAGATTAATAAATGCAAATGGTCATTTGTTCCATTTTAATCCACTAGGCCACTTTAGGTGTTCCTAGAAGTCAATTCTTAACAGAAACATTCTCAACTCTTTTCACCCCTTGCTAGTACAAGTAAAGATCTACCAAGGCCCACTTTTAAATCTTACAAAAACATTTGAACACTAATTTTAAATGGCATTTGAAAATGGAATCCATTTCATATGCATAGATCCCACTTTTTCAAAAACCACTCAAATGAGTTCACCTTGACAATCCCAAGCAACCACAGATGCTTAAGCATAGGACTAACAAACCCACCAAAAATCTTTTCAAAATTCAAACAAAACTTTCATGCGGCCATTTTGTCGATCAGTTGGCAGACAGAGAAAATTTGGCTAACTAATATTGTTGCTAATCAACTCTTTGTCCCCCATTTGACCCCCTCTGCTCTTCCCTGTCTCCCCTAGTTCCAACCAAGCCATCAAAGAGCTACTAGTTAGCTTCTAGAAACAGTGTCGCGCCATCCCGAAGCCATGCCCGCTGGTCGAGCACGGGTAACTCACAGGAGACATCCCAGCCCCTCTCTGCCATGCCAGGGAGGTAGGCGTGATATCACCGCCGCCCACGGTCCCTTCCTAGAGCAACGACAGCCCCTGGACCACCGTACACAACCCGTGCACCGAACCTCTACGCCATGCACGGAGCACGCCAGAGCGCCGTCCCCGATAGGCCAGCACAAGCCGCTCCTTACCCTCATCTTGCACGCGCCGCTCCGCCATAACCCCAACATGCTCCAGGACATGCCCTTTTCCCGTCGAGCGACCAGCAGCCACCGCACGCAGCGTCGAGCACCACCTCTGCCGCTCAGAGCGCCAGCCTTTCCTGACCGCATACCACCGCCCCTAGCTGCGCCATTGCGCCGTAGATGACCGCCAGGAGGCATCCCACCGTCTGCCTACCCCGCCCATGCCTTTAGCACCCTGTACCACTGTCACCGACGAGCTCACCGTCGCACCCCCCGGTCTCCTCGCCGACCTATAAAAGGAGCCCTCCCCAGCACCATTTCTCCACACTACCTCACTCCCCTCTCTCTTAGAACCACCTCACACCATCCCCGGAGCCACTCGAGCCACCGTTCGCCAGATATTCCACTAGAGCCGCCACAACAGAGGAGGAAGGGGGCAGTCGATTGCGACCACCCCAGGAGCCGCCGTGACCTCGCCTGAGTCCGCCGTCGACCACTCGTTCGATCGCCCCCATCGCCACGCTAGCTAGAGCCCTGGTAAGCCCCCAATCGACCCCCACCGAGCCGCTAGGGTTTAGTCTCATCGGCGACCAGTTCGTCGTCGACGATGAGCCATAGCCGTTGATCTAGGTTCTAATCACACGGTCCACATCGCCCCGTACCGCTTCGCGTTTAGTTGTGCCGCCGACATGTGGGACCCCCTTGTTAGTTGCTGTTGAGTACCACTAGGCCAGCCCATTTAGTTTCCCACGCTGGCCCTAGAATTCAAATAAAGATTTTTCTATTTAGACTTAAACTCAATTCTGTCCACTATTTTAAAAATCAATTCAGAGAGTTCTACTGCACCAAAATGAATGATTCAAATTTTTGTTAGAAAGACAATTCAAATATCTATCCAAGCCCGTTGGATTTAAATCAATTGGAGTTATATATCACATATAGAAAAAATAACAAAACAGAGACTTTTCTACATTCAAACATTTTTCAAAAATCAACCATAATAGCTTTTGAGTTGATTCCAACTCTCAAAAATCACATTTGACAATACCTATCTAAATATGTAATAATATTTAGGTTTGCATGCTGTGACTTTGGACTAGTACCAAAATAATGATATATAGGCATTTCTAGTCACTTTAAATCATTTAAATAATAAACTTAAACCTAGTGAAATATGATCAAACATTTAAATCACATTCCCATGCATTAGAATATGTGGTGATGACATGTGTCCACATGATCCCATATTTTAATTGGACAATATTAAATCTTAATTAATTTCAGTGAGTAGAAATTACTTCTCTCAAATAAAATAAATGAAACTAGTTCATTAAATCTTGTGATGAAGGTGATGATACTAGATCATCAAGTGTGTGCCTTAGTGTGCTAAATATACTAGTTAAGTATTGTTTGGTGATTGTGTACCCCGTATGTATTTATAGATGATAGTACCGACCAAGTCTACGAGGAGGAGGAGTTCTTCCCCGAAGAAGACGAGGAGAATTTCAACCACTGCACCAACCAAGGCAAGCTAATACTTGCAAGCCATCACTAGATGCAAGTTAACCTAAGAAAGATGCATTAGGCATGCTTTGGTTATACCTCTTTGATTTATACCAATCCCAAGTTTTACTTACAAGCTTTACTTTTTTTTACTTTACCAAAGTTCTTTACTATGTTTATAGATAGCATAAAGAGTATAAAACTTGGCCTATCTAGTTAGACCTAGATGTAATTCTATGGCATGAGATTGAGATTAGCATCCCACATTAGTGAACACTCTTAACTTAGTAGTTTAGAGCTAAACCAAAAACTTGATCAATTTAGATGGGAATACTTGGTGAAAATGACTTATGAAAACCTTGGAATGATGAGTCATTCTATTGAGATGTTTTGACATGTGTTGAGAAACACAAATGGTTTATGATGATGAAAATGTTGAGGCATGAGCCTTAGCCCTTTATAAAAACTGATGGTTGGGTTCGGATGCGACACCATTCCAATTTTACCATACAACCACAATACCTGAATTGGCTAAGGCTTAGCCGGAAGTTTATATGCATTAGTATGAGTTCCTTCGCGGGAGAGGTTTGAGCTGAGGGTACCTCTCAATGTTGTCCACCTATGCAGTGCTCAGGATGGCAGATGGCCATGGCTGGGAGGCCAAGCTCATAGGAGAGGTGCTTATACTAGAGTGTGTAAAGGAAAGGTTATGATTGATTATTCGCATACTAAGTATGATGATTTAGGGTTATCCCTGACGGATGTATCGAATGTTGTGGTGAAAGTGTACCACCTCTGCAGAATGTCAAACTATTCGAATAGCCGCGTCCGCGGTTATGGACAGTTGGAGTGGCCATACTGTTTTGTTGTCAGATGTTTTCAAAATGACTTATGAAATGAATTTTTGACATGACTTGACCACAACAGAGTTGTGACTATGACAACTAAGTTCCCACTTAGGTGATTTAGAACTTTATTTTCTCTTTCTTTGTTTCTGAACTCAGCTTAGGTTTCAAACTTAACTTTATAAATAAACTTAGAACTTAGCATTCCTACTAGAACTACCTTACTTGTTAGTGATAGTTTGCGAGTACTTAAAGAGTACTCATGGCTTTGTCCCTGGCTATTCCCGTGGCCAGACTATGAGGAGGACTATCCGGAAGAAGGACAGCAGGACGAATACGACAACTAGGACTATCTCCCATCGTCAGCATTGCATGTGACACCGAAGATGGAGCCCACCGCTATGCTATTTATTCCTCTACTTGTTTGTATTAAGACTGGATCATGGGATCCTTTATTTGTGTAAGACCTTATAATGCTTTGTAATGGATGATGCACTGTGATATCCAATATGTTATGTCTCGCAAAAATGATAATTCTGGGATTGCGATGTATGGCATAACAGGCATTTGGGATTAAAAATTCGGGTGTTGACAAAAGGGTATAAATATAAAAGAGAATTTAATTACTATGATTTGATCAAAAGTAATGAAATTCAACTTTTTATAAGATTGTCATAAAAGAAATTGTGGAATGTAGAGCATTTTGAAATGTCAAAATGCAAAGCATCACAATATGATTTTAGATATCAAAATGGGTAAATAGATGGCGCCAAATAAATCGTTGTAGTGTAGATGTAGAGACCATTAGTTAGAAATAGTTAGCACTCAATTAGAATATATAGTGAACCATTTGAATTCGTGAAAGCGGCTCCATATCTTGTATGGATCGTCGTAAGTGTTTTGGGGTTATTCGATATAACCAAAACAATAGCGAATAAGTACTTGTAGAGTATTCATTGGAAACTTTGAATACAAAATCCATAGCTGAAACCAAAAGAGAAGCAAAACTTGTATTGCTTGGAGTTTGGTGGATTATTGAGAAAGCTCATTATTAGTGATATTTCTCGATTTTGGAGCAAATGGAAGATAGTGAAAAACATGATGAGGATTCAAATCCCTGCATCAGAGTGTTGAGAAGCGCATCGGACAACGTTCCTGAATGATTCTCTACGCAAAGGAAATAATCAATGATAATGATTATTGTGTCTTCCCCCCTGGTGCTTTCACTACATGAAGTAGGATTCAAAATGTAATCCATATCTAGTATGTCGACATTTGTGAATCATTTGTCATGATTCTTGGAATATGACATACCTACGAACTACTGAGGAAATAATGGTAAACTAGAATTATGAGAAATCCTGGTAGCGAAATTCACTTGAGATTGGAAAGCAACTCGTTGCTGAATCTCGCAAGTAAAAGGGCTTACTTGGAATTTTCCCAAATGACTGCAAAGCCATAGTGGAAAAGGGGGTGAATGACAAAAGCACAATTTGTCAAGATTGGACGAATTCAAATGAATTTGATTCAAGTGTGCTTAATGTGTAGTGGATTTAAAACTAGTAGAAGTACTTGTCTCATAGTAAATCTCTCACTTTGATATTTGATCAAAAGATTTTGAAGTTGTTCAAAATGGCGAGTAGATATGAAATTTGCATGAAATTGAGTGGGAGCTATGAAATTCTTCCTAAAACAATATGTGAATGACATATTTTTTAGTGGGAGCAATATAAGTCTCAAATTCAAATGTGTAGGAACATAGTTTGAGTAAGAGTAGTGACTCATACCCAAATGTGTTAGGAACATATTTTGAGTGGGAGCTTATAGGAGTGATTCTTAAGTGTGTTAAGAATAAAAGTGCAAGTACAGATAAATAATGATTTATAAGGTGTACAAGTTGATAATAAGTGTATTATGATATTATGTAGTATTCCTTAAGGGATTCTGAAAATGGTTTCAGAATATAAGTCAATTAAGGAACTGGTCCTTAATAACTCAAGGTAGGAATAGTAAAATAAGTTAAACATCAATGTTTGAAATAAATAAAAGGATGATCATCATCCACTATGTTGAGACATAGGTTCTATCTTAGAAAACCATGATGATATCTTAACATAATATATGATCTAATAAGGAACGTTTAAAAGTGATTAAGTTTGAATCACGGAACGTTGAGCTAAGTTTGTCCATAGTGTCTAATAGAGAACTGTAGACATATTTTCCAAATCCATAAAGGATGACATATCTTAAAACATAAAGGTTTATGTTATAAGGGAATATGTTGGAAACTCCTGTAAATACCGATTAAAGTCAAGTAGGAAGCGAGGTGAACAAAACATCGAAAGTTGCATAGAGTGCACTAGTGTTTCGATGAATACATTTATAGTAATAGATAAGGGTACCATCTAAAGTGTTGTACAATGTTATGGCGGGGCTAGTTCGCATTTAACGTAGAATGATGTGTCCCAGGGCACAGTGCCCATGAGAAAGCCCTCGATGTTGGTCTAAAGTCATTGTAGGCTCCTGGAATCAGGCCTCCTTCTGCTGCCATAGCAACGATGCAAACACACAGATGTTATCATGTGATGATAAAGTATTAATGTTAATCAAGGTGACAATAGTAAGTTGCAAAGGATTTGAGACTGTAAAGTACAGGCCCAAGACTCAACCTCTTCCATGAGCAAGCGTGTTCAGGGTGCCGGATATGGTGCCAATGATTAAGAACAAATGCAGCTAGTGTATTTGTACTCTAGTGCAAGTGGGAGACTGTTGGAAATATGCCCTAGAGACAAATAGTAATAAGGACTATTATCATATTTCATATAGTTTATGATTAATTTTTATATCATGCTATAACTGTATTGAGTGGAAACATGAATACACGTGTGATATACAAACAACCAAGGGTTCCCAGTGAAACTCTAGTCACTGGTTCATTGGTCAACAGATGATCATGTTCCTGATCATGTGGTATTTATGCCAGTTGGAAATGGAGTCAACTCATCCTGAGAATGAGATGATGAACCAATACCCAACCTAAACATCATGACCCAATCATGTCACGAAGTTATGATGATTATAAATGGATCCTTGTAGACTATTCCTTAGACCATGAGGATATATCAATCACTGTCTCCCGAGAGTGCTTAGATAGCATCAAGCGCCACTTGGTAATACAGTGGTTATAAAGGTGTGTTCAGGTACTCGGAGGAAATCGTAGAGACAATATATGTCAAGAGCGGGATTTGTTCGTCCATGTGACGGAAACATACTCAAGGGCCCACTCAGAGAAGTTATATCCAATAGCTGCGCAACATGTGATTTGATCATGGGGATATCACTTGTCGGAACGAGTCAAGTAGCATTGTTCGATAACGAGATAGAACACGACATGGTGGTGTCATTGGTCATATCTCGGGCAATACAAGTATCGAGATACAAAGGGAATAAGACACGACTGTCCCGGTTCAAACGACGAAAGATCTTCGTGGAACGCACAGGGGTCACATGGCCATCCAGGTCCCTCTGTCGATCATTGGTGCGGGAGTGTACCGACCATGTCTGGAGTGTTCCCGGAACCGTGGGGTATCACGCTTAAGGGCTTGTCGATGCTTAGAGAGAATTTATAGGATCGGTAGAATCACCAAAGAATAGTAGAGAGAAAACCAGAAGGGTTTCAGTAAGTCCGGAGGATGTCTGGAGTGGAGGTGGAAGGTGTTCCATAGCCACGGAGATTCAATAATATGTGAATGAATGTTAAATATTTATTTAATCATTTATTCATAATTATTTAATAAATAAAAAATCAATTAAATCAATTTAAAAGGTCAAAAGGCTTAATGGGCAAATTCCCGGAGGGGAGAGGGCGCATTAGGGAAAGGAGAGAGGGAGAAGGGACAAAGGGGGTGGCCGGTTAGGCCTAGCCCCCGCACGTGGGGCCCACTAGGGCCGGCCGGCGGCTGCCCCTCCCCCTCCTCTCTTTTAGTCCCACCCCGGGACTTTGAGGGAGGTAGTATCTCCCCTTCCCCTATATATAGTAGGGGTATTTGGCCAGATAAATACACACAATATTCAATAAAGGTCTTCTCACTTTTGGGGAGACCTCCAATTGATATTCTCTCTCTCTCTCTCTCATGACCATGGTCCCAAGTTCGGACTGCACGAACGAGAGATATCTTCACAGCGGAGCGCCGTCGCGTTGCGGGATTTGGATCCAAGAGCTCTACTTCCGCAACTGCTGCTGGATCGGGGAGGCGGGAGTCATTGTCAGGAACCAGACGTGTGTAACTCCCCGCGAGGTGTCACGCTTGAGGCACTCAAGTCGTTGGAGCCAAAGGAGCGCAAGGACTTCATCACGACCTTGAGGTCGGCTTCGGCTCGTCTACATCAACCACGCTCTCCTAAGCGTTGACAATGCTTTTCGGTCTTCAAGGGTAAGTTCGCGAAAAGCCCCTCCCGTTACTGTATTACTAACAGATAGGTCCTGGAAGCATCAGGGGTTCAGGGGCATAGGGTAAAAATTATTGTTTTCATACGCGGAACCCCTACAATATTATGCATATGCACCAAATGGAAAACCAATTTTGTGACCCTCTGGATATACGAATAGAGCCAGTAGTTGAGGAAGGATCCTAGAGGCCCCACGTTTGGTTACTGTGATCAACTCAGAACTATTATCGTAGAATGAATGGTTACTAGGTCAACTCAAGCAGTTCCTAGAGGTGATCCCCGTCAGGGCCTTATCATTAGGTGAAACCATAACCACAACCATAACCAACATCACCAATTTAATTAACATGGTATCAACCATAACCAAATATCACGGTTCACATGTATGAGAGTAGGCAGCAAATCTAAGCATGCGCTATGACTCGCAAGGACAAAGCTAGCTAATCAAACAAGGCACTAGACAACCAAGGCAGTATGGTAGAGCAGGTAAACAAAGGGATGGTACTAAAGCATCGATAATAAGGATAGCAATAGACAAAGGAAGGAAAAAAAGAGTATGAATGCAAAATAGATATAAGAGGGAAGAATACTCGCCTGAGAGACAAAGTCGGTGACAGAAGGCTTGTCGTTTCTCACATCGACTCATCATCCTATCCGGTAAAAAAGCAAAACACTACAAAGAGCAACCATTGCAATATTTAATACTACAGTAGGAGATCTGGCATGTTCATGATATGATGCATGGCGTGGCACATATGCGGTGCAACTTATCAATATTAAGCGAGATAGAGATCCCGACAATTAAATAGAAGTTTCAAGTTGTTTAGGTACCTCATAATTTAAATGTTAAATTAACGAGGCAATACATGGCATCGGTTCGCTACACAAATTTAAATGGAGTCTAGATAAGACAAAATATATCCCGCATATACACTCCATAATCAATTATTAGGTGATTCGACAAAGTGCCCAAACAAATAAATATATATGCGAGCATGAATGACTTAATATGCAACAAGTTTAATATGGCAATTTAGAAAATAGGGGCTCAGAAAAGGATCACACGTTGGTTTCGATAGATCTTGGATCCTAAGCATTCGGGTTCGGTCTTCGGATTCGGGAAGAAGAGGCATTGGGTTCGGTGGTGAAGATCATCGAGTACATCGAATCCGAGTAGGGGTACTTGAGGGTCCGGGACGAACTTGCGGCATACTTGAGGGTCGTCCATGATGAACTTGTAGCATGGGATCCCTGCTTATTTGTTTTCTCATGGGAACAATGGCATCGAGGCTTCTACGGGCACACGTACTAGTACATCACTAGTCAACCGGAGCACTTGTTCACCAACATGTGGTTGTCGACGGAGTAGACAAGGACAAGCTTGGGAAGCCGAGGTTGAGGATGCACTAGGCCGACTGGATGGGCCATCGAGAATGAGGTGGAGGAGGCTCGGTAGGGCAGGGTCTTGCAGGAGATGGGCCGCACTAGGACGAGGAATGAGTCGCATGTGGGGAGGTGAGAAAGGGCGCTCCGCTGCTAGCAGAGGGGAGCTCAGGTGGACGGTGGTGTCGTAGATTTAGCAGAGGAACATGGGAAGAGGCTATAGTGGCTTGCAGGGAACCGGAGATAGGGCGGCGGCCGGCTCCAGCAGAGAGGCGGAGAACAGCGCCTACGGCAGAGGCGCGGTGGTGCGTGATGTATACGCACTTCTATTCTTGTAGATAGTTGTTGGGCCTCCAAGTGCAGAGGTTTGTAGAACAACAGCAAGTTTCCCATAAGTGGATCACCCAAGGTTTATCGAACTCGGGGAGGAAGTGGTCAAAGGTATCCCTCTCAAGTAACCCTGCAATCAAGATACAAGAAGTCTCTTGTGTCCCCAACACACCCAATACACTTGTCAGGTGTATAGGTGCACTAGTTCATCGAATAGATAACGAAATACAAGTGGTATGGATAATTATAAATGGTAACGGTGCCAGAAAATAGCTTTGATGGTGCGTGGAAAAGACTAAAGGCAAAAATATGGAAGCAAACAAACATGTAACAGATCTAGTTGCAAACGGTGTTTCAATGCTTATAAACAAGACCTAGGGATCATACTTTCACTAGTGAACACTCTCATATAAATATCTTCTCTTTATGATACTATTCTTAACTACTCTCCAGTTGGACACTCTAACCCATGGTAGGGCTATAACATCACACCTTAAAGTCCACTTTCCCCATCTAGATAACCCCACACTGTCACCTTGAGCTCTAGATGGTTCCAACAAACACCATAATTTCATAGAAACATCCAACTCTAAATATAACTCATAACAAGTATTTGTAATCTCTAGCCTAAGTGCCACCATGGTGAGCACGCTGTCACTTTCACACACATGGGGAGAGCACAGATCTATTAAAGCACTTGAGTAGCAAGGTAGATCTACTTGATTACAAAGCTCATGATCACAATATGATCATGCATAGAGAGAGATGAACACATAGCTATTGGTAGAACCCTTAGCCTCGAGGAAGAACTACTCCCTCATCATCATGGGAATCAGCAACGGCGATGGAGATGGTGGTGGAGATCAATGGAGATGGCTCCGGGGGCACTTCCCCATCCCGGCAGGATGCCGGAATAGAGACCCCCCGAATCTCCCCTTCGGTGGTGGTGGCGGTGGTGCTGCGGAACTTTTCGTGGCTGGAGGCTCGATTCTTTAGGGTTTTCTTATCGGAGGCATCTTATAGGCGAAAGAGGAGGCCGAGAGGGTGCTGGAGGGGTCCACACCACCCCCTGGCGCGGCCTAGCCTGGCCCGCGCCACCAGGTGGTGTGGCTAGCCCCTGGCCCCTCTCCGCCTTGTCTTCTGGCTCCGTGAGTCTTCCGGTAAAATATCGACTTTGGCTTTTGTTCGGTCCAATTCCAAGAATATTCATTTTCTGGCTTTTCTGGAACCAAAAACAGAAAAAACAGGCAACTAGCACTGTGGCATCTTGTTAATAGGTTAGTCCCATAAAGTGTATAAAAATACTCCAAAGTATGAACAAAACATAAGAAAGTACATATAAAACAAGCATGGAACATCAAAAATTATAGATACGTTTGCAACGTATCAACATCCCCAAACTTAACTCATGCTCATCCTCGAGTAGGTAAGTGATAAAAAGGAAAGAATAATTTTTTAGGTGACATGCACCATCATAATCTTGATCAAAGTATTTGTAGAACATTGATAGCTAGGATCATAGTACTCTAACATAGCATGAAAGATATAGTTCTAACAATAAGACATAGCAACTATGATGTAACATGAAAAGGCACAAACAAAAGATTCATGAGTAACAATGCTTTGCAAGACGTTTGTTTGTTTCTCATAAAGAAATCATAATAAGAATGGTATTCAGCTTGTCCCTCATAGTGTAGCAAAACATAAATGCATAGGACACCTTCAAAGTTCATAAGGGTGACTAGATACAAATAGTTTAAGAACAAGCAATATCAAAGTTATGCATCAATCAACAAGTCTTGAGACAATGCATATTAAAGTAAGAATGGCCACTATGCTCTCTCAATAGGTGCATAAAGATAGAAGATGGAGACTTAACATAAAAGTAAAAGAAAGACCTTCATAGAAGGAAGTAGGGATTCAAGTTTCATAAAGAGCTTCCGGAAATTATGGTACTTACTAGCTTTCAGCTCTCATTGCCCCTATCATAAGCATCTTAAAGTGATTAAGGTTAAAGTGAAAAAACTATGGAGTATATGCTTGACAAAGTATAAGTTGGAAATCTCATGTCCCTTGAATACGAGGGCCGCTCCTCATGCTACTCAAGTTTAGTTACCGGCATACTTGGCCATTGGGCCGTGCCTTCATGGGCCGGCACGTGGGCTCGCGTGCTTTGGCACGTCACGGGCCGACCCAGCATGCCACTTAACGGGTCGTGCCAGGCCCGCGGCCCGACTGGCGTCATGCCTGGGCCGCTGCCCCAAGCCCACATGCCGGCACCAGACGGCCCGTTAAGAGTTTTTTAATTTTTTTCCAATTTTATACCATTATTTCTATTTTTATATTAATTTTAGTAAAAAATAGTATAAAAATGCCTTAACGGGCCAACACGTTAGACCCGTTTAGCTAACGTGCGGTGCCTGGGCCTCGAGGTGAAGCCCACGGGCCGGCACGACACGACCCGTTAGCTTAACGTGCCTAGGTGGGCCGTGCCGTGCCAGTCACGCTAATTCCTTAGCGGGCCATGTTGTGCCGTGGGCCGGCCTGTTGGCCAGGTATGGTTACCGGTAAGTTCTTGTCATAGTGATACATTGCAAATGTATCTATAATTTTTGATGTTCCATGCTTGGTTTTATCTACTTTCTTATGTTTTGTCCACACTTTGGAGTACTTTTTATACACTTTCTGGGACTAACCTATTAACAAGATATCACAGTGCCAGTTGCCTATTTTCTGCTGTTTTTGGTTCCAAAAAGTCAGAAAATGAATATTCTCGGAATTGGACCGGACAAAAGACAAAGTCGATATTTTACCGGAAGACTCACGGAGCCAGAAGACGAGTCGGAGAGGGGCCACATGGTGGCCAAACAACCCCTAGGCGCGGGTCCCCCCAGGTCGCGCCAGGGCATGGTGTGGGCCCCTTGGTTGGCCAGCGACCTTGCCCCTTTGCCTATATATTCCTCCTGATACAGAAACCCTAAGTCATCAATCAGAAATCCACGAAAAGTTCCGCAGCACCGCCGCCACCAAAGGGGATTCAGGGGACAGAAAGTCTCTGTTTCGGCACCCTGCCGGGACGGGGAAGTGCCCCCGGAGCCATCTCCATCGATCTCCCCCACCATCTTCATCGTCGTTGCTGATTCCCATGATGATGAGGGAGTAGTTCTCTCTCGAGGCTAAGGGTTCTACCGGTAGCTACGTGTTCATCTCTCTCTCTATGCATGATCGTATTGAGATCATGAGCTTGTAATCTATAGATCTACCTTGCTACTCAAGTGCTTTAATAGATCTCTGCTCTCCCCATGTGTGTGAAAGTGATAGCGTGCACACCATGGTGGCATTTAGGCTAGAGATTACAAATACTTGTTATGAGTTATATTTGGAGTTGGATGTTTCTATGAAATTGTGGTGTTTGTTGGAACCATCTAGAGCTCAAGGTGATAGTGTGGGGTTATCTAGATGGGGAAAGCGCACTTTGAGGTGTGCTGTTATAGCCCTACCATCGATTAGAGTGTCCAACCTGAGAGTAGTTAAGAGTAGTATCATGAAGATACTATATTTATATGAGAGTGTTCATTAGTGAAAGTATGATCCCTATGCCTTGTTTCTAAGCATTGATACACCATTTGCAATTAGATCCATTACACGTTTTCTTGCTTCCATCTTTATTTCATTTTGCCTTTAGTCTTTTCCCACGTCAACCACATGCCAGCAAGCTATTTTCTGGCACCATTACTACTTATAATTATCCATACCACTTGTATTTCACTATCTCTTCGCCGAACTAGTGCACCTATACACCTGCCAAGTGTATTGGGTGTGTTGGGGACACAAGAGACTTCTTGTATCTTGATTGTAGGGTTGCTTGAGAGGGGATACCTTTGACCACTTCCTCCCTGAGTTCGATAAACCTT
The DNA here is from genome assembly GCA_910589775.1 of Avena eriantha. NCBI lineage: Eukaryota > Viridiplantae > Streptophyta > Magnoliopsida > Poales > Poaceae > Avena > Avena eriantha. The sequence continues at coordinate 22,422,056 of OU342745.1, forward strand.
GGTTGATCCACTTAAGGGAAAACTTGTTGCTGTTCTACAAACCTCTACACTTGGAGGCCCAACAACTATCTACAAGAATAGAATTGCGTAGACATCACATAGTAAGTACATGTGTATCATCGAGAACCGCCAACGGGGTACCCCTTGCCCGATGATACGGAAGAATCCCCATATCAAAATGACAAGGCAAGCAGACAATGAGCATCTCAGCAATCTTCTTATTTACCATGGGAAAATGGTGCTTTTTTCTCTCTTTCCTCTTTTCTCATCTTTTTTTTTCTTTTTCTCAATCTCTATCTCTTTTTTATAAGAATAATGCTTCATAGATTGCTGATTATGGTTACGCTGCAGGTTTCCACCATGATTAGGCATGGATTAGACCGGTGGCCCAGGCATTTCTCTAACACACATACATAACTCCATGGACTTACAAGCTCCCCTTTCATTTCACACCGACGACATCCATAGACAAAAGAGCATGATATCAACTAGGTACAATGTACAAGTGCAATGTTGAAAGCATTCCCCATGACAGCATGGTTCTGCTAATCCCCAAAATATAAGTGCAAGCATATACAACATAGACGACACAATGGTTCAAGTTTATTAGGGGCAAGAAAAGTAAAGTGTGCCATCAAGTTTGTGAGAGCTTTAATCACTAGTTTTCTCATAACAAGTTTAATTCGGAAGGTAGATAAAAACATGAATATACTTGGAATAGCAAATGCTAATAGGTAGGTATGGTGGACTCTTTGGAATAACTTGGTTTTATTTGGAGTTGGATGCATGAGTGGAACTCATACTTGGTTATGGAGGTTAGCAAAAGACTAGGAGCGACCAACTAAGAGAGCAATAATGGCCATAATCATGCAGAGCGACAAAACATTATCAATAAAAGCATAAAGTGATATTACAAGTTGAAAACTAATTGATCATAGAGGCTATGGTGACTTTTTATAGTCTTAACATGGTATGAGCATGCCCAAGTCAACCCAAATAAAGCATTAAAGGAGAATACCACAATATTATGCTTTTATATGCTAAAACAACACATGATTCTTTCAAGGCACATTAAGCAATCTCAATTGTTTATAACATGCCATGCTACAGCAAAAATCACTAAGCATAAAGCCAAAAAATATCAAGCATGACATGACAAAGCATAGGCCACAGTCAGAAACAAGCTCCTTTTACCACTTAAGCATGAACTTTTCCTACTCTTTTCCAATCCAAACCAATCTATTTGAAAACTAATGTATGAATGAGGGGGTACAACCAATTTATTCAAGCAAACTAAGAAAACCAAGCAAACAAAAACTAAAATGAAAATGAAGACTCTCCAAGAACAAAACAACTGTGCATGAAACAATAAAAATGAAGTGTTTGGAAGAAACCTGAGATTTTTATTGATGAAGAAGGGGATGCCTTGGGCATCCCCAAGCTTTGTCGCTTGTACTTCTTGGATATTTCTACGAGTGACACGGGTGGCATCCCCAAGCTTGAGATTTAGTCCATTCTTCATCTCATTACATCATTCTTTCCTTAACACCTGGAATTTTTCCTTCATACAAACCTTCACGCAATCTTTATTAGCAACATTAGTGTACTCAAGATAATAAGTCTTTGGGTTAAGTTTCAAAACCAATAAAAAATCCATTAAAACACAAGCCACTGTAGCACTTACCTTAAAAAGCTCAATTCCCCTAAAAGAATCCAAAAAGGAATCAACAAGAAGCAAATGCAAATAATGGCAGAAATCTGACAAAACAAACCAGTAGGTAAAAACCAATTTTTTCGAAGACCTTCTGTTGCTCAAATCGAAACGTGCTGAACTAACGAAAGTTGGATAACAACCTGGGGCAGAAGCACAAACGATCACCGCTCAAACCGACATACAGAGATTTTACACGAATTTTTACAGCCAAGCAAAAAAATGTGTTTCGGGACAACAACTTTCCCAAATATTACTTCTCTCTTATTAGAGGTTACTCTTGGCACAAAATCCAAAAAAAATGATAAGGAGAGGTTAATAACTTCCAAGACTCAACTAAATTTTTTGGGTTATCTCCCAATAAGTTAGGCGTGATAGTTTGAGAAGATGCTCACATAAGAAATATGAATTGAAGTAAAAGAGAGCATTAAGAATCAAATTCAAAGCACATTTAAGTCTAACCCACTTCCTATGCAGAGGAATCTTGTAAATAAACAAGTCATGAAAGCACAAAGCAACAAGCATAGGAAAAAAAAACAAGTGCAACTTCAAAATTTTCAACATAAAGAGGGGAAACTTAATATTGTTGAGATACATAAAACCATGTTTCCCTCTCTCATAATAACTTTCAGTAGCATCATGAATAAAATTAACAATATAACTATCACATGAAACATTCTTATCATGAGCCACATGCATATAATCATTATTACTACATAAGTATTGTTATTCTTATTAATCGTAGTGGGAGTAAATTCAACAAAATAGCTATCATTATTATTGTCATCACTATAATCATCAAATATATGAGGCATATTGTAGTTATAATTAATTTACTCCTCAATAGTAGGTGGACTAAAAATATCATATTCATCATTATAATCATCATATCATCAAAGTAAATTTTCTCCTCCATGCTTGGGGGACTAAAAATATCATGCTCATCAAAACCAGCTTCCCCAAGCTTAGACTTTTCCATAGCATTAGCAATAATGGTGTTCAAAGAATTCATACAAATAAAGCATGCAAATAAAGTTCCATAGGTTTTTAAATTTTCTCTTCAAACACTTCATGTCCTAACTCAAGATAAATACTATAAAGCTCTCTAATTTTTTGTTGTTGTTTGCCATTAATCCTAACTAGTGAAAACAAGAAACAAAAGAGAAAATTGCAGAATCTAAAGGAAATAACTTCGAGCACTCACACCGGAGGATGTGAGTACCTTTTACCTTACCTCCCCGGCAACGGAGCCAGAAAATAGCTTGATGTATACACACTTCTATTCTTGTAGACAGTTGTTGGGCCTCCAAGTGCAGAGGTTTGTAGAACAACAGAAAGTTTCCCTTAAGTGGATCACCCAAGGTTTATCGAACTCAGGGAGGAAGTGGTTAAAGGTATCCCTCTCAAGCAACCCTGCAATCAAGATACAAGCAGTCTCTTGTGTCCCCAACACACCCAATACACTTGTCAAGTGTATAGGTGCACTAGTTCGGCGAAGATATAGTGAAATACAAGTGGTATGGATAATTATAAATTGTAACGGTGCCAGAAAATAGCTTTAATTGCGCCTGGAAAAGACTAAAGGCACAAAGATGGAAGCAAGGAAACATGTAACAGATCTAGTTGCAAACAATGTTTCAATGCTTAGAAACAAGACCTAGGGATCATACTTTCACTAGTGAACACTCTCATATAAATATCTTCTCTTTATGATACTATTCTTAGCTACTCTCCGGTTGGACACTCTAATCCATGGTAGGGCTATAACAACACACCTCAAAGTCCACTTTCCCCATCTAGATAACCCACACTGTCACCTTGAGCTCTAGATGGTTCTAACAAACACCACAATTTCATAGAAACATCCAACTCCAAATATAAATCATAACAAGTATTTGTAATCTCTAGCCTAAGTGCCACCATGGTGTGCATGCTGTCACTTTCACACACATGGGGAGAGCAGAGATCTATTAAAGCACTTGAGTAGCAAGGTAGATCTACTTGATTACAAAGCTCATGGTCATAATATGATCATGCATAGAGAGAGATGAACACATAGCTATCGGTAGAACCCTTAGCCTCGAGGAAGAATTACTCCCTCATCATCATGGGAATCAGCAACAACGATGGAGATGGTGGTGGAGGTCGATGGAGATGGCTCCGGGGGCACTTGCCCGTCCTAGCAGGGTGCCGGAACAGAGACTTTTTGTCCCTCGAATCTCCTCTTCGGTGGCAGCGGCACTGTGGAACTTTTCGTGGCTAGAGGTTCGATTCTTTAGGGTTTTCTTATCGGAGGCATCTTATAGGCTAAAGGGAAGGACGAGGGGGTGCTGAAGGGGCCCACACCACCCCCTGGCGTGGCCTAGCCTGGCCCACGCCACCAGGTGGTGTGGCCAGCCCCTGGCCCCTCTCTGTCTCATCTTCTGGCTCCGTGAGTCTTCCGATAAATATCGACTTTGGCTTTTTGTCCGGTCCAATTCTGAGAATATTCATTTTCTAGCTTTTCTGGAACCAAAAACAGAAGAAAACAGGCAACTGGCACTGTGGCATCTTGTTAATAGGTTAGTCCTAGAAAGTATATAAAAATACTCCAAAGTATGAACAAAACATAAGAAAGTAGATATAAAATAAGCATGGAACATCAAAAATTATAGATACGTTTGCAATGTATCAGCGCACAGCTCTCGGTGCGGTTCATGGTGACTGCCGGCCGGAGGCACCGGCAACGAGATCCTGGACTCGGGGACGCTGGGACAGGAGGTCGAAGGAGCTCGCGAGCGGGGAGTCGTTGGCAAGGTCGATGCAACAAGGAGAGGTGAGCGATGGGCGTCGGGAGCGCATGCGACAGCGGAACCGGTGGACGGTGGCCGGAGGCGAGCAGGGGCCTGCGAGGAGGATGCAGAGGGCGGTGGTGGGTTCGATGGGAGAGACGAGGAAGGAGGGTGGCATGCGGGAGGCATGAGGTGTGGGAGCGTGTTGCGTGCATTGTGCTGGCCATGTCGTGTGTACATGTTGATGTAGGATGACCTACGGTTGTTACCACATCAAGGTCTCCAACTCATGCCAAGTCATCATGGACTCCAAAGGTGAATCCTATCCTCTTTGAGATCCCACTACCTACCCTATTGAATGGTATACTACTTCATACATGATAGGTTCACACCGACAAGTACGGAGGCAAGGGAGGAAGCCCGAGGACTCACACCCGACAAGACGGAGGCTTGCAAGAGGAGACAGAAGAAGAAGGTTATTTCGGCGGGCAAACCGGCAACACCGATTCCACCACCAAAATTACCGGCGACAGAACCGGCAGACCGGACTCCACGCCGAATAAACTGACGGCCACTGAACCAGACCGGCACCCACCGAAAACGCATACAGAATACCAAACCGGCACCGACCGGAAATATCGGTAACAACCGGAACTTTTGGCGCTAGATCCGGCGCCGCTGGACTTATTGTCGGAAATGCCCGTCTATGCACGGCTCTGGGTTTGATGCCCTCGAATATTGCCTTTACTTACCCTATTGCCTAAACTACCCCCATTCTAGTGGCTGGCAAATAAATAGATCCCCTACCCCTCATATATCCCTTAGCCATAGATGATAGACTAAAGACAACCCCCTCTTTGGAATCTCTAGTTTTGCCTCACCCCCTTTACCAAAAGGGGACCGACTATCGTCACCACCTCATTGGAGTTTGCATCGCGCCTCCCTTGTTGTACAAGGCCTATGTTTGCAAGTGCGTGAGCGTAGTTGTCAAGACCCTCTCCAAGGTGTTCTTCCCTCTCCGCTTGGGATCGAAGGGAGCATGTTGAGCGATCTTCCCTTGCGAGGATTCTATTGGACCGATGGCCACCGGTGGGAGCAATCGGCCTTGTATTGTGTGAGTTTTGCGTGTGTTCATCATGTTCTTCGCGAGGTGTGTGTCTGCTTTCGCTACCTTCCCCCTTTCCCCTTGCTTTCCCATCGATTTGACCACGAGATCCGTGAAGATCGGGCCACCCACGAGGTTAGCCCTCAATATCTGTTATCAGAGCTTTTGGTTGCCATGGATTCCTCATTGATTTGGTCGTTTCCCCATAAATTTGAAAATTCCACCAAAAATAGCCCTAATTTTGTGTTTTGGATTGATCTGTGATCTGAGTGTGTTTTAGTAGGTTTTGATCCATGGATTACTTGCTAAACTTGTTGATCTACCTTCCCCTGCGTTCCCATGGCCTAATTCCATCATTTTCCCCTCAGATCTGAAGTTTTTCATCAAGTTTTTCCATAGAAAATTGCATTTTTTGCATCCTGAACACGTTCCGGCGCCAGGTCTAGCGGACCGATTCAGCCGCCGGAATTTCCGGTAAAACTGGCCCAATCGCCAGATATTCTGGTGCGAATTCTGGTTCGCCGATTTGGCCACCAATAGATTCAACTCCGTACCGTTTTGAGCATAACTTTTGCATACGGACTCGAATTTTGGTGTTCTTTAGCTCGTTTCGAGGAGCGCTACAACATCATCCAAGTGGTTCATGATATCTAATCCATCCAAATTCCATGAGTAAGGCGGAATCCAACAATAACGGGTGAAGATCAGCGATGAAAGGTATAAAAAATTCCATGACTTCTCTCCACTTATGTTCCTTTGTGAGATACACTATCTTTGCGAATCAAACACCTATTGAGACTAGTTCCTCCTATGATTGCTTGGGATATGCACATTTGATACTTGTAGGATTCCGAGCAAAAGTTGTGAGCGCGCTATCTCATATAGTTATCTTGTATATTTTTGGCACAAGGAAGAGGCAAGTGAAAACAAAAAAAGAGTGATACAAAAAAAGAAAAATATATAGAAAAGGGAAAATAAAAATAAATGAAAGATTAAAACAAGTGCCTTATAGAATAGGAAGCGCAATCTCGATGAACATCATATAGGTGGTACTTATTGTGCATATCTTGTAGTCCACCAATTTTATTGCAATCGAACTAGCATCTCTCCTTGCACTTGTGCAACACGAGCTTTTAGTCTTCGCTAGGTAATCATTTGGTTCTTAGCTCACTTTCTCCGTCGCACAAGTCTCATTTATCCCACTATGTGTGTTTCCTTGTACATAATTCCTATCTTATGGATTGACTTGTTTTTCTTTGTGATCATCATGGTTCTTTACTTGCCATTACAACATCTTGAGTTCAGATTATTCTTGGACATGCCACATTCCATACCCATCCACCATAAGCTTTTTGTTTTTTTAGTGGATAGTTGGTTTTGGTGTTCCGCTCGAACTTCATTTACTTGGTTTTTATTGCTCTCAAGTGTGGCCACTTGCACGATACTATCTTCCAAGGTAAAGTAAGGTTGGACGTTGCATTCCTAACCCCCTACCACTTCCATATACACCACTTAGTCTTGTGAATCATGTCTAGGGACTCCAGAGACGAGGATGATTTCTATGAAGAATCCATGATGTGCCACCATGCATATGCCTCCACAAGCATGGATGACATGATGGAGAACTACACCAACAATGGATCCACATGCTTGGGTGATATGGAGTTCTAGAACAACAATAACTCCCCAAGCATGGACGACTTCAAGAACGACAACGACAAGCTCCTCAGGTCGCGTCAACCAAGACGGAGCCTCCACCTCGAGAGCGCCAAGGTCCACCATCGAATGGACAATTTCCAAAGCGCCCTCAACAACTTCAAGAAGGACATGGATGACAACTTCTCCAAGAACATGAGCATCCTCGCCAAAATTAATGAGTCTAACTCAAGATTGCACCACAAGCACAAGAAGAGTGCCAAGGACAAGGATCATCGTCGCGAGCGTCATGTGGATGACCAAGTGCGCCACCTACATCAAACTTTGGCAAGGCACGCCAATGACCTCCGTCAACACCATCAAAAGGCACCTTCCACTACTCGTGCCACCACCAAAATAGCACTAAGATCAAGCCTTCCTCCATGCCATCAAGCTTCAATGCAAAGACTTAACGTCCTAGATGATGCATGCAAATTCATGGATGAGGAGGACAAAGACCTCTACTTCTCCAAGTTGGATGAGTACGTCAAGCGGACTACACAAGCCAAGGTGCAAGAGGGCGACGACAAGGTCAATAATGGTGAGCATGGGATTTTCCCTTCACCAACGGAGGCGCATGGAGTTGATCGCACCGAGCCTATCCCTATATGCTTGAGTGATGACGTGCTACCAATCCCATGTGAGTATGAGAGCCACTTAGCCCACTTGAGTGAAAACAAGAGTGAGATGAGCGACCCCACCATACATGAGATTGAGTGCTTCCACTTGGAGGGCATGAGTGATACATCGATTGAGTTGAGAGTGGTAGTTGATAGGTCATGTGAGGACATTTTGATTTCAAACAACTTACCCTCTACCTCTAGTGTGTTTGCTCATGATGTGCTAGGTTCCATGGAGCAAGAAGCGTCAAACTTGGAGATGATGATGCCTCCAACCAAGAAGATGTACATGGTGGATAAAGATGATGTATTCCCCATAGATGATGAAGAAGTCGCCCACATGGAGGCCAATACTACCACAACACCCACTTCATATGAGAGTTATAAACAAGATAAGAATGTGGGTGTTGATGATGCCATGATCCCACTAGTGGAAATGATGATTTGTGATGATTTGCATGCTATGGATGATACTTGTGACATGACATATGTTTCACTCTTCTTCCCATGTGTTGATTTTGCTCTGCATCATGACGACCATGTGGAATCCTTTCATTGTCATGATATTTCCATAGACATGATATGCTCTAAACGTTACATTGATGATATCATTGCTTGCACTTTGTTGAACAATTGCTCTTTCCAATGTTTTGCTTACAATGATGTTAAAAACAGTACCTCTCAGACCATGCTTTGTCATGAGTGTTTTACAATTTCTCCCATTTCTTGCATTAATATGGATGATTGCTCTTTCACTTGTTTTGCTTGAAACAATAATTACCATATGGTTTATATTGAGATGGCCCCCATAGCCTTCTCAAGTTTTGGAGATTTTGATGATTGCCATGATAAGCATGTTCCACACTTGCATACTCACCATGCACCTATGTTACACTTGATTGACACTAATGGTGATGTGCATAAGAAGAGATACGTCATGATGGATGATATGTTTCTCTACCATGCACACACGTTCTTCCTTTTGTGTTTGATGTGTGTAGGTACCCTCACTACAATGTCAACCTTGGTTGAGCACGAGTTGACAAAAAGAGCTATTGAGAGCATCCCACAAGTGAGTTCAAGATCGAACCCAACTCTCATATCTTTTGCATGCTTTGCATCTCTCATGTTGAAAAAATTGCTATTTCCTATGGTTTGATTGCAAGCATGTTAATGGTATTCTATAACCTTGTGAAAATCATGTTTAGTTTCTATTGGATATTGATGCTTTGTGTGTTGCAACAAAAATGTTGAAAATTTTCTCTTTCCAATGTTTTGTGTGCAACCATAATGCCATTATGAGCATGTATTGTCATGAGAGCTTCCAAGTCTCTCGTATAGTTGTTGCAATAAACATAACGAATAATTGCTCTTTCATATGGTTTGTTTGCAAACATGCTGCTTTTGCTTCTGCTTGCGATACTCATATGCCCATGATCTTTGCTTTTGATGATTTGTGTGTGGCATCCAACATATCGAAAATTTTCTCTTTCCAATGGTTGGTTTGCACACATAATGATATTGTTTTGGATATCCCTCCTCATGTGTTTTTGCTGAATTCTCCTAGCTTTGCATCAAAGATGTTGATCAATATTTTAGTCAATTGCTTTGAGCGCCACACTAAGATGTTATATGGAGTTTTTGAGTTCCCACATTTGGATGATGTTCAAACGATTTCCATGCACTTTGACCTTGCATATGCATCCTGTTTGCTATACTTGAGTTGTGTTAATAGTGTTGTGAATAAGAATGGACATGCCACAAATGACATTATCCTCTATCAAACACAAAGATATGTTACTTGGTCTTTGTTGTGTGAAGGTACAATTTCTTACGCGTCAACCTCTATGGACCATAAATTGACAAGATGAATCGAAGAGAGTTACCTAGGGCTGCCCTTTAACGAGCTATCTCTACATCATAAGGTGACTTCCTTCTACTTGAGGACTCATGCTATAATCTTCATGAATTGGATACTATTTGAGTGTTGCTTCACTTTTTTTGTGATCTTAGGCTTCATGGAAGGTGAAGGTACATTGAAGTGTTGTCAAGTCAATCTTCCCGAGGATGACTATATGGCGAACCCCAAGATCAAGAACGTCTTTCAACCTCCTGTACTTTATTATGAGCAAGTAGAGTCCAGGATGACTCATTTTGAAGGGGGAGCTGATGTAGCCCGACCTACAGTCGTTACCTCATCAAGGTCTCCAACTCATGCCAAGTCGTCATGGACTCCAAAGGTGAATCCTATCCTCTTTGAGATCCCACTTCCTACCCCATTGAATGGTATACTACTTCATACTCCGTCCTAAGACCATGATAGGTTCACACCAACAAGTACGGAGGCAAGGGAGGAAGCCCGAGGACTCACGCCCAACAAGATGGAGGCTTGCAAGAGGAGACAAAAGAATAAGGTTATTTTGGCGGGCAAGCCGGCAACGCCGATTCCACCACCGGAATTACCGACGACAGAACCGGTGGACCAGACTCCATGCCGAATAAACTGACAACCGCCGAACCAGACCGGCACCCACCGGAAATGCATATAGAATACCAAACCGGCGCCAACTGGAAATATCGGCGACGATCGGAACTTCCGGCGCCAGATCCGGCGCCACCGGACTTATTGTCGGAAACGCCCGTCTGCACACAACTCTGGGTTTAATGCCCTATAATATTCCCTTTACTTAGCCCGTTGCCTAAACTACCCCCATTCTAGTGGCTGGCCTATAAATAGAGCCCCCACCCCTCGTATATCCCTTAGGCATAGATGATAGACTAAAAACAACCCCTTTTTGGAATCTCTAGTTTTGCCTCATCCCCTTTACTAAAAGGGGATCGACTATCATCACCACCTCATTGGAGTTTGCATCGCGCCTCCCTCGTTGTACAAGGCCCACGTTTGCAAGTGTGTGAGCTTAGTTGTCAAGACCCTCTCCAAGGTGTTCTTCCCTCTCCGCTTGGGATCGAAGGGAGCACGTTGACCGATCTTTCCTTGCGAGGATTCTATCGGACCAGTGGCCTCCGATGGAAGAAATCGGCTTTGTATCATGTGAGTTTTGCGTGTGTTCATCATGTTCTTTGTGAGGTGTGCGTCTGCTTCCGCTACCTTCTCCCTTTCCCTTCGCTTTCCCATCAATTTGACCACGATATCCATGAAGATCATGCTACACGAGGTTAGCCCTCAATACGTGTAGGTGTTGTACGGTGTGGGGCTAGGTGTGTGCGTCGTGTTGCTAGTCATGGCAGGTGAGTGCGTGTGGTGTGTGGTACTTTGTGGGCTTGCGGAAGCGGTGTGCAGCGGCTGGTGACGTGTGTGGCATGTAGGGAGCTAGGGTTTAGTGTAGGTTGGGACGATCGGGGCTAGTACCTAGCCTGCTGGGTCACTGGCCTGCCTGGCTAGCTCCTCCCTAAAAATGGTTTTGTTTTATTCTTTTATAAAAGGTTTTTGTAAATAGTTTTTAGACAAATAAAAAATCCAGAAAAGACCAGGGTTTTTGATTTGAAATTAAGGAAAGTACTAATTAGAAAACAAAATAGGATTTTGGTGAAAATATTTTAGAGCAAAAATATGCATGATGTCATGATGATGCACAAATTGAAAACAAATAGGGAAATCTAATTGGGGATATTTTCTCGGGCATTACAGAGAGCTAGGAAATCCAAAGAATGAATACCATATCCATAGATCATGCGAGGCAACTGCCTCGAGGATGATTGTTGCATCTTTGAAGTGGCCTTTGTATTGGCCTTTCCAACCAGCTGGACAATTCTTCCAAGTCCAATGCATGCAATCAATTGAACCTAGCATCCCAAGGCATCCTCTTTCTTCGTTTTCAGCAAGAAGCCTATTGGTTTCTTCTTCATTGCGTGTCCTCATATACTCTTGCCCGAAGATCTCAAACATAGCTTTGGCAAACCTTCTCTCGGACTCCAAAACTACATCCTCTCCAATGCGAACATAATCATCAATGGCGTCGGCCGAACAACCATAAGCAAGTACTCTCATGTCCGTCACACACTTCATCACCGGTCTAGCACTGCCCACTCCCGTAGCACTCCTCTGAAGCTTGAACTAATCATCATGGGATTCGATGGCTCTTGTGATGGTGAGGAACAAGTCTTTTTGCATCCGAAATCGGCTGCAAAATTGCTTGTTTGTGTAGGTGGCATCAGGGTTGAAATAATCTCGCATGATCTTCTCATGCCCCTCGGCTCTGTTTCGGTTGACCCATGCATGGCCAAAATGGGATCCCCTCCTCATTGCTTGATGGCTCCAAAATTAGCCATCTTCCACTATGTTTAAACATTGTTTTTAGTCAAGAAATTGACAAGAAACTCTCAATCCTTGCCACTAATGACTAATAATTGAAAATATATGCAAAACTACTCTTTGAATTATGTTGTGCAGGAAATCATGGTTTTTAATGTGAAATCAAGAGTCGTGATGAAGGTTTTTGAGGAAGTCCAAACGACCAAGTAATTGGGAAGCCATTCCAGGGCATCAGCATGCTTAATGACCACTGTACGGGCAGGGCCCGCCCATACCGTCTGCCCGTACCAGGTGGCGTTGGCCATGTATCGTCAAACCCTACGACTTTTGTGAAGACGCCTATATATTTTGAGGCTCCAGCCGCTGGCCAGAGAGCCGTCATTCTCATATTACATCACAACACCACCAAAAGAGATCCACAGCATTGTTCATCACTTCCACCATCCATCCCATCCACTAGCCATAGCCATGATTTGGCGACCATTGTAAGAATATTTGATTTCAATCTAAGTATTTGTATGTTGTTTTCTATCTCCAATCAATTTTTTATGAGTGAGTAGTCCTCACGGTCTACGGGTTGGGGAGAAACCTCGCAACAATTATGTCCACCTAATTCATGGGAGTATTGTATTTTGTTTGCAATTGAGATTTGTATCTTTCGTTTCTTTGTCTCTTGTCTCGATCTGTAGACTTGTAGGTACCCAAGATCCCATATATTGATAAAGGCTTGAGGTGAGATACTTGGATAGCGGTGATCTCATAGGAACCCTAGTGACAGAAAGGGTAGTACGGTCTTCGCTTAGCAACCCATTCGGGATCACAACAACATCACCACTTAAAGCTTTGATTCGTGTTTTACACTTAATAATCGTTTGTAGACCGTTGCTTTGGTGTGCACTCAGTTGGATTAAAAGACTATTGCTATGCCCGCTGCATCACGGGGGCTCTAGTATATTAGGATGTGTTGCCCACAAGAGATTATCTCCGTATAAACATAACACATGACTATGCTTATTATTACCTTTTATCCCATATGATGTGTAGCTATAGGTGGATCTTCAACCCTGGCCTATCTCCATCAATTAATTCAACTCATTATAAAGTAAACTAGATTGGTCCAGTAAACTAAGGTAAAACAAACAAACAAAGTTTTTATTTCCTTTTAGCATTGTTTTCCGAGGTTCGATTAAACCTAGGTCTTCTAGAGAAAAAGCTATTATACTACATCTGTGAATCCGGATCGAAGGTATCAGCGCTCAAAAATCTTTGTTCAAAATCATAATCATTGCCATTTCCAAAACCTCATCTTCATCTTCTTCCTCCTCGGACGAAGAATCATCGAAAATCATCTCTCGCAACCTCTTCATCATAGGGTAATTCGGTCGAGTACCTTGTGCATGGAGGAGGGGCAGATCACGGCCGGAGCAGTTGCACCGGCCAAAAGGGGACTCGATGACCAGGCGGGCTAGAGGACGGACATATGGCAAGGTCGTTGCCGACAAATGCCCTCCTGGCGGTTGCATGACGATGGGACTGCCATGAACCACCGTCTCCACTACCGGGAGAAGTTCATCGGAATCTGGCCACGGACATCTGCCACGACCATGAACTCGATGCTCGTGGTTGCTCTACACCGCCTCCTTTCCCTCCCAAGGCTTTTCCTGACCTAAACTGACCTCGTCGTGGATGGAAATGAGCTTTCTTTCGGTTCTGACTAGAGGCGGGATCCACATCGATGCAACCTCTCTAGGAGGTGATTCCGGCGATGGCGAGCAACCGCGACAGAGGCAGATGGGGGAAATAGGGTAGTGGTGCTTCGGGAAGGTGGTGGAGGGAAAACGGTGGTCGGTGAGGGCAACTCCAGCGAGAATGGTGCGGCGGGGCGGCAGGGAAGTGGCGACAGGGTGGAGGAGAAAATGTGGGAATCATGGCCTCCGTGCATATATTTGTGAGTCACTGAGGCCGATTCCTAAAACATATTCTCCTCTAAAGCCATTTGGGATGGGTTAGAGTTGGATCCGACCATTAGAGGAGAAAATATACTCCTCTAACGGCCGAAAGGGGATATGTTAGAGATGCTCTAACAGTCGCTGGTAGGATTAGCCTTGTACTACGTGCGAGATCTGTTGGAAATCAAGATGAGGGTGGTCCTAGGACCGAAGACAGCATCCGCGATGTCTTGCTCCAGAGGCACGGCATCCTAAAATGGATCATATGTCCCGTGAAAGGGTTGAGCACATGCGCAGAATGGAGGTACTTCCTCTCCGCCAGGCCGAAGAAGCTGCCGACAATGGTGGAGACAATGTAGTACTTCCGAAGCATAGGCAAGTCCTTGCGAACAACGCGGCTAGTTGTGGTGTTCAACAGGACACGTGTGTTGTTCTCGAATACCTCATCAAGCAAGATCCACTACCGGGGGCGGAAGCAGAGGTCTAAGGTGTTCTTGGGGTCGGCGGTGGTGGAACGCCAGTTTCTGCAGATGACGTGGAATTTCATGTAGCAGTCAATGTCGTTGGTGGCCAGGAGGCGGTCGCCGATGCCGTAGATGAGGTCAGATGGCAGTGACGACTAGCCTGATGCAGCTGCTGCCATGGTCGAGATGATGAGAGGTTTGGAGAGATCGGCAGGCAAAATAACACGTTAAGTCAGTCCTCATGGCGATCCCTCTCCATCAGATCATTGTGCTGGGGCTCAACAAGCGGACGCTCAAGCAGATCTAGAAGATCGCAAGGAGCTTCCTCTGGGCTAGGAGGGCCGAGGCCAACGGAGGATACTACCATGTCAAATGGGAGAGGGTGTGCAAGCTGAAGCACCTTGGAGGCCTAGGGGTCCCTAACCTTGCACGCACCGTGATCAACCTGCGCACACGCTGGATCTAGAGGATGCGGACGGACCCGATGAGGCCTTGGCGTGGCCTAGATGTGCACTTCTTGGAGAAGGAGCTGCAGGTGTTTGACGCCTCCACCACGATGAGGGTCGGTGATGGGACCACGACGCTATTCTGGCTAGACCGCTGGCTCGATGGGTGGACTATCGAGGAGGTGACGCCAGCACTCTTTGCGCTTATTTCCAAGTGAACTAAGAGGCACAGGACAGTGAGAGAGGCGCTAGTAGAGCGTAGATGGATTACTGACATTCAGGGCGCGCTGATTTCGCATGCCCTATGGCAGTACATGCAGCTTTGGATTCGAGTGCAGGACTTCGAGTTGGCGGCCGAGCCCGACACCCTACTCTGGCGCTAGACACCGGATACCCAGTACTTCACCAAATCCTGCTACGAATTCCTCTTCCAAGGATCTACCACATTGAGGTCTTGGCAACTGAACTGGCGCTCTTGGGCTCCACCCAAGGTCAAGTTCTTCATGTGGCTGGCCTGCCAGGACTGCTGTTGGACGGTTGAGCGGCTTGCGAGACGGGGACTAGCTCACCCCCTGCGCTTCCCCCTGTGTGACCAGACGGATAAGACCATGACTCACCTCTTGGTAGGTTGCCCCTTCTCCAAGGCAATCTGGCATGAGGTTCTGTCTTGGGTTCGATCCACGGCCCCACCACCGGATGGAGAAGGGGACTTCGTGGATTGGTGGCAACAGGTTTCGTCATCCACTCCGCGCGCTCTGCGAAAAGAGACATCTTCGCTGATCATGTTGACGGCCTGGTGGATCTGGAAGGAGCGCAATGCGGTCGTTTTCGACAACGTGTCACCAAACATGGGTACCCTTCTCGGTACAATTTGCTCTGAGGCTCGCGATTGGGCTGTGGCTAGTGTGACTAGCCTTCGCACCCGACTGCCCGCAGCCTAGTAGGCCTAGTGGGTTCAGTTGTACGGTTGGCGGCTCTCTTGAGCCTGTATATACGTTGTACAAAATTCTCTTTTCCTATCAATGAATCGAAACGCAAAGCTTTTTGCGTTTTCACGAAAAAATAACACGTACGGGTGGGGATTGAAGGGGTTATTTAGGCATCTCCACCAGGCCAACCCAAACGCGTGACCGAAACGGTCCGTTTCTGTCCGTATGGGTCGGCTCGCGGTCATTTTGGGGTCGCGGTCCGGCCTGTCCGGTCAGCCGTGCCCAGCAGCATGACCCAAATATTCGATGTCCTCTTTGTCGGTAGATAGGCACACAATTCAGTGTATTGAACAAGAACAACATCAGTAGATAAATCTGAGACGGCATTCAACCGCAAGGTTTTCAATCGAAGAAATTAAACCTAGCGGAACACTAAATGAAACCCTAATCGACGACCTCGCTTCCGCTGTCCTCTTCGTCGCCATCTTTCGTGGCTGCATCGTCCACCTCCGCCCCGTCTTCCTCGATCGCGCCGTCGCCAATGTCCTCGCTGCCGCTGTCAGAAATCTCGATGATTCCGGTGCGGTTAGGCTCCATCAAGAAGTTTGCGCGGAGCGCATCGTTAATGGCGGAGGAGACGGTCCGTGCCGGAACCGCCCAGAATTGCATCCTCCCTTCGCGGTTGCGGTCGTCGGGGTGGACCTCGCGGAGGTGTTTGTGGCAGATGGAAAGCGCCGCCCGACGCTCTAGTTTGAATAATCTCGTCCAATAGGAGCTTGAAGCCACGTACCAGGACATGGCCCTCTTCCTCTCCAGGAGTTCGAGGCGGCACTCCTCGAATCGGCGTCCCAACTCGGCACCGCGCGGAACCGGCGCCCCCGTAGTGGCTGAGCTCGAAGCCTTCCGGGATCATCACGCGTGGCGGAGCGAGGATGCCATGGTGGGCGAAGATCGACGCCTCGTAGTAGTTCAGAGTTGGTCTCGCCATGGCTGCGCCGAGGAGGGAGGTCGCGATAGGAGGGGAGTGCGGCACCGACGAGGGCTAGAGCCTGTTTAAGTAGAGCACGCATGCAGGCAGGTTCTCGCGCCTTCGTCCATCAATGTCGGCGCGGGAACTCAGGCGGCGTCCCATCAGTCATAGGCTGACACGCCCGTCGACATTGATGGCGAAGGCTGCCGCGTTTGCGTCTAAATCGGTGCGGCCGGTCAGGCTGGCCTTTGTGTCTGAATCGGTGCTACGGTTGTGTCTGAATCGGCGTCGCTGTTGCGTCTCTCGCTGGCGGGTGGGCCACTAGCGCGCGGGAGGACACGCCCTAGGCCAGCCTTTGTCCGGACCGAGCTAGTGGTCACGCAAATTAGGTGCACAGATGGGTCGAGCCGGGCGCGTCGGGACGGATGGGTCGTGCTGCTGCGTCCGCGGACAAATTCGGACACACCCGGACCCAACCAGTCGATCCGGTGGAGATATCCATAAGCGCCGGATTGGTATGTGTGAATGCAAAGCATGCTTGGTCCTCACTTCCAGCGTGAGAATTGAACAGGCGACGGGACTTGAACGGACGTGGTCGCCATTACTAGGGATGAAGCTCACGGAAAATGATAACGCCGGCCGCTTCGTTTTAGATTTCAGAGGCGGAACTCGAATGGTTGCTCTAAATTAATTGATGCTTCAAATGCATGGACAACTTTTTAAACCTTTGAACATTTTTCAACTTACGTTGGACAATTTTTATAACATAACAATTATAACACATAAAAATAAACCGGAAAAAGAAAATATTTTTTTGAGGGATAGAAAGGAAAAGAAATGAAAAACCGTAAAACAAAAAATCGTATCCATGCTAAACGGGGCTGGCCCAACGCTACGGGGGTGCGCGGCGCATAGGCGGCCTGCTGTTCCCCTCTACTCCCCGCCCGACCAGGCCCAAGTAGGAAATACAAGCCTAGATGAATACCAACCCACCAACTTGTCCATGTGAAAAGGAACTAAAACCAAACTAACGATAAAATTTCACGCTACCCTAAAAAAAACGAGTAGCAAATTTCTTCTTTTCTTTGCGATCAAAATAGTACTAGCAAATTTCGGCGAGTCAGATTGCCAAGCAGTGCTTTTTTTTTGCGAATCCCAAGCACAGTGTGTTGCTCTGGAAAATTTTGGCGTGTTGGGAAGGTGTGCATTGTGCATATGATCATCGCTCCGGCCAGATAGTAATCACAGTTCCATATTCGGCTTTGGGGCCTTGTCCATGTCCAAACAATTCGGAAGTGTCCAAGCTCCCTTCCCTCTGAGCCTCACGGCGCACCGCAAGACAGATCACCACAGGCTGGACGGATCGCCGGTACTACCACGACGTGGAACAAACGAACAAACAGTAGCACTGTCCTTGGCACTTGGCAGCGGAGACGTTGGTGTCAGATCCAGAACGCCACGCCACACGGCATGTATATATGTAATCCGTCGAAAGCATACTACGCCCGGTGGCTATCAATAATGCGACCGATCGGAGGAGGAGGAGGAGGCAAATTCATCCGGCAGACAGCTCATGGATCCATCTCCGACGACCGACGGTATCATACAGCAGCACGCCCACGCCAGTGCGCGCCGCGCTTTTGGCGAGACCCGCACGTGATGGCACTCCTGGGACAGCGCGGGCGCACATGCCCTGTGAGGAGCTAGCTGAACCAGCCAGCCCACCGACCTTAAGTTCTTTCGCCAAAAAATAATTAAGACAGCCAACGGGTCTATCCGATAAAGAAGTTATACCCAAAGGTGGCATCTGACTATATGTGTACAGTGTCTACGTACTACTGCTGCTACTATGACAGGGTGTCGAACAAATTATGGGGGTGGTTAGAGTGGAGGTTACGTTAGTGAAGGAGCCAGTTGAACCGATGGCTTATTGTTGTGGTCCCCAACTCCAACCTGCTACTGATTGTTGATAGGTAAGTAAGTACTAATTAATACTTGATGGTTGTTCGTTCGTTTTGTATCTCCGGTTGCAGTCTTTGGTTTGGCAAGCCGCTGAGTGAAGAAGAAAAATGATGCCAAAAACCAAATCCAATCTTCTCATTTCATCTCAGCTAAGCATTTTGCTCGTAGGATCCCGCCCAAATCACACTTCAACTCGTTTGGCAAGCCGATGAGTGAAGAAGAAGAAAAATTGCCAAAAAGAAAAAAAAACTCTAAAGAAACGCCATATGGGCATATGACAAAATCCCGCAACAGTCGAGACAATCCAATCTTCCCGTTCCACGCCAACCAAGAATCTACCAGGTATCAAGCGAGCTCCCGTCAGAATTACACTACATCTGACGTGGCAGAGTGAAAAGAAAAGGCAGTGGTACTAGTAGTACCCCCAAATTATTAACGGCCCAAATGACCAAATTTTATCATGATTCGTACGTTCTGCATGGTGATCAATTGCCCCGTTCATATCAAGAAGCTTCTGGTTCAGCCGGCCAAGAGACATCGCTACTACTAGTAGTAGGAGTAGTTCAGGCCGACGGCAGCAACCGAGATGCGGTTGTTGGGGTGAAGCCCTCGAAAGCGAAGTGCCATCTGCTGATATATACCTGTCTCTTCGTTGGCCAAACGTCAGCTGTAGATGTGATAGACTGATGAGGTGGGCGCCGTTGCCAGCTGGACTGATAATGTAGTTTAATAAAAGATTTCTAAAACTGTGACCGCTGCAAGTAGGATCCTCGCGCCTGAAATAAACACATCAATAATGATTTATTTGAGTGGAAAATGTAGGAAGGGCCGATTATTTTTTCCGGATGGAGTGGTCCCAGTCCACAAGGTCGCGGTTGGGACGTAGGGATCAGATAACACGGGGATTCAGATATTTTTGAGGATTACCACTACAGAAAAACAAACTCCATGAGAGATTCAGATACCTATGTGGAAGCTTGGGCCCACATTTGTTAACATAATTATTGAAACGATAACATATCAAATGGTCAAACCTTGGTTGTTTGGTTAGGCATATTTGTGCCTTTTGGCTTTTGTCTTAAAATGTCCTATAAGACAAAAATTGGGTTTCGTGATTTTGTGACTTTCAGCCAGGCACAAAAACGTGTACTCAAGAATTATGGAACCAGATAAATGGATCCTATCATGATTTTGTAATCTTCACAAAATCATAATCTCCACAAAAATTACGGAACCAGATAAAAATTACGTCAGAGAAAGATTACTTTGTGGAGATTATGTAACATCCCATGGTTTTAGGTCAGAGAAAGAAATATCACAGATGTGTGCATTGCATTCATGCATAGAAAATTCGAAAAAATTTCACGCAAAGTTAAAAGTAGTGTAGAGGGATCGAGATCTCTTTTGTTCTGATGGAGACGTCAGAGCAGGTGCGAAAGATTCTGACATGATCTTTGTTTAATTATCAATTTTTTAGGGGATAAATTTGAATTCAAACCCAAGAGTTTTATATCAAAATTCAAACTAGGTTTGAATTGAAATTTGAATCCTAAACAATTATCTACAATATATATAAGTATAAGATAGATGAAAATTGAGACAATTAAAGAGTTTGGATTATTTATTATAATAATGTTTGTTCTTTATTTTATAACACTTTGAAACAAGGAAGAAGGTAAAGAAATCAAATACCATAGTGAATATAGAATAAAGCTATTTATATACATGAAAGAAATTCCAGGTTTTCCCTAGCAGTAAGAAATAAAACATTTACTTTATTACATTTATAATAATACAATGTATTTACAAACAAGTAATAAGAAAAGATGATACAGTAAGAAAAGTAATATCTTTATTACTTAATACAATATTACATTATCTTTACAATTCTGAAAAAATACAACAAATAGAAAATTAAATTTCTACACTAAATCCTATCTATTTTTCTTTTCTTCTTCTTGACCATTTCTTGTCTTGTTTTGTTCCTACAAAAGATAAGACACACAAATAAGTAAAGAAAAGAAGGGGTTAGTAAATTAGAATGCTATCAGACTATGGCATAGAGGTGCTATGCCTAATTGCATCATTGAGCTAGTGTTAGGTGACCAAGATAAATAGTAAAATAGTAAATTTTTGCCCCAACCTTTTTGCATCATTGGCTAGGACAGAAATACACTTGGCACCACAAATATAATTATCAAATCAAGATAAGACCATCCCAGCCAAGCTCATACACACTAGAAATATCCTAGCCAAGATGGTGATGAAGATCGATGTGTAGCCCTTCAAGGTGTAAGTATCCGATCTCCCTTGAGTGGTATGGTGGTGTAGATCTTGTGGGCGACAGCTATGGAGGCGGCGGAGTGGCAGGGACCCTCTCCTATTGCGTGTGTGGACTCCCCTTCTTTTAGGGTTTTTCCCTCTTTAAATAGGCATCTCTGGAGGTCGTTTTCGCGAACCGACAGAGCTAGGGACCGAATATGCCCATTGGGCCTTCACAAATGTTGTTCCGATTGACGAATAGAAATCATCAGAGGGTGGTATGACCATATGGTACGTACGGGCTACCCGTACCAGTGGTCGTTACATCCTCTGGACTTTGTAGTGTTTTGATCATCATTTTTTCATACAGACTCCGATTGAGGTGTTCTTTGGCTCGGTGGATTTGTATGGACGAGGGCTACAACACCATGACCTTGGATCTTCATTTGGAGTTGATGGAAAAATTCACTTCTTCCTCTCCTCAAATGGCTAAGTCTGGTGTCTACAACTTCTCCATATTGAATTCTCTCGACTCCTTTTATTCATGATTGTTCATAGCACCTACACACAAGTCAAAGACAAGAAAAAGGTAATAAAATCCTACTAAACTACTAATTGTGCAAATTCCATGTGAAAATGAATGAGAACTAGTAATCATACATAATAGGCATAGTTGTAGCTAGATGTAGCATGTAATGAGTGACAATATGAATAATTTATATACTTAAATATGCTTTAATTTTGGACTCATCAAGAGCCTACTTTCTTCCTCTCTCGTATTCTCTCTACCAAGTCATCATAAATATATTATTTTAAACCATATAGCTAGATGACTCACCCTTAGGCTAATCACGGTGAGAGTAACTTAGCTAGTAACTTAACATGCAATGCCAATTAACATGCATATCCATGCAATGCCAACTAAGAATATTGGTGACACGGCATGATAATTAATTAAGAAAGGGAGGGAGGTAGTAACTTAGCTAGTTACCATAAAACATCACACATATCGAGACAATATGAGCCTATAACTTAATTAATTAGGATTTGTATGATACCACACACATGTTATTACCCACTACTCCCTCTGATCCGCAAATAAATGTACTACTAGTATTTGTCCTAAGTCAAACTTAACAAAATTTGACCAACTTTATATGAAAACATCGCAATATTTATGATACTTAATTACTATCATTAGATTTATTTAAAAAATGCAGATTCATAATATGCCGATTTGATTATATATTCTTATATTTGTCTAAAAACGGTCAAATGTTAATAAATTTGACTCAAAGCAAAACCTAGAAGTACACTTATTTGTGGATGGAGGGAGTACGTAGGTAGTAACATGAACTGTAACATGGAAAAATTACTAGTCCAAGTTACTTAGCACTATGACTAGCCTCACTATGCTTGCTCGTAGGGCACGCCTGCATCGAGGACACCAACTAGAGTCTAGCCAGATTAGGACCCCTCCATGTAGTAAATTTATTTACGGTCCCGTTTGATTCAAAGGATTTGCAAAGGAAATTTGAAATTTTCCTCTGATTTGTAGGATTGATTCCCGTAGGAAAATTTCCTAAGGATTTTTTTTTGCACTAGGTTTCATAGGAAATCAAATTAATGTCCACTCCCACCTCTTTTTCAGAATCCATTTTTCCCTATGGAAGACTCAAACAAACTTTGGATCACTTGAAAGTTGACATACCATCACTATATAAAATTATAATAGGTAAAGCTCAAAAGGTTATAAATTTTATAGAAATATATAAAGTATGGGTGTATATTTGGTTCGTGTACTTTGTATCATGCTGATGCATGTAAAATGCATACATGAACTTTGTAGTTTGATAACATGTTTTCCCACATATTTGCATCATATATAATGTTATATTCATGTTTTATATTGATTTTTGGGATTTACTAATGATCCCCTTTATTTTGGTTATAACCCTGTTTTCAATGTTTTTGATGTTTCAGAACCTATATAAAGTCAAATGGATGTGCACTTTTGGGAATGCCAATATTTATCCACGAGAAGCATCTAGAGCAGCACTAGAATCTTACCAGGACAGCCAGGAGGGCCAAACGAGCCCAGGTGGCGTGCCTAGGCCTGGTGGGCATGCCA
Source organism: Avena eriantha (assembly GCA_910589775.1). Taxonomy (NCBI): domain Eukaryota; kingdom Viridiplantae; phylum Streptophyta; class Magnoliopsida; order Poales; family Poaceae; genus Avena; species Avena eriantha. Next base: position 22,445,344 of record OU342745.1, read on the forward strand.
CCCATGCTCGTTTGCTCCTCGACCGTTCAATCGCCTTGATTCTTTCGCCCACGGAGTTCTATTGACCTAAAAATCCCTATACAAGGACCCTCCCGAGGCATCCTCGGAGGAGGACACACCAGAAGACACCAGAGATGAAAAACCACCAAATAGAGTCAGATCCGGCGAAGATTGGAGGGGAAACTCCGCTGGAGCCATCTCCGGGGAGATCCCCACCCTCTCCAACATCTTCAGCTTCATCACCATGATGAAAAGGGAGTAGTCCACCTCCAGGCTATGGGTTTGTGGCAGTAGCTTGATCTATTTTCTCTCTTGTTCTTCATAGATCTAGTACCATATGAGCCGCTTCAACATGATTATGGTCATATTTGTAATTCCTATGTGGTGGATCTTTGTTCTATGATTTGATATTTGAGACTGGAATCTATTTTGTGTAAGATGTTTTAATAGATGCATATCATGCACCCCATTCTTCATTGCTTGTTTTGATCCAACTTGTATGAAAGAACTTGTACGGGGAGAAGTGTGTGTTAGATGGAGTAGCACGTGGGTGGAGATTGAATTGTGACACATAATATTCAAGATCTACTTTGGTTTTTACCTTTCTTTTGCTGCCTCACTAGGGATAAAGTGAAACCATGTGCTATAGTTATCACGTGAGAGTGTGATAACCTTGTTAGATCAAGGTAGCATATTACTATTTCAAACATCATATAATATTTCTTAAAGCTATACTCCGATTTGTTCTTAAATCAAGATTGCATGGAGATTTTCCTTTCTTGAGGAGTATAAGAGAGAGATGTATTCCATCTCAATATTAGAATATGATGCCCATATTAATTCCTTTTATCAATCACTTATAGAATTTCCATGAAGCTTTATCATTGATGAATTGTTTTATGATCACTACAACCTAAAAACAGAGTAGACAAGTGAACCCATGAACCCCAGTCTGACTTTTATCATAAGAAACACCTTTCCTTTGAATCTACTATCATTTATAATTTCTACAATTTATTATTTCAAAAATACAAAAATACTTTATCTACTTGCAATGACCCATAAAAATCCAAAAACAACTTTACTATCTTCCATCTCATCTAGTTTATATTCCTTTATTTTATTTACTTTGTTTATATTTTATTTCATAATACTAATACAAAACCTTGTGCTTGGCTACCACTTGGTGGAGTTGGGGACACAAGATAAATTATTTTGCTTTACAGGTTGCTTGAAGAGGAGAAGACAAATATCCATGCAATTTCCCGAGAGTTCGATATAAACCCTCGAGTCACCCTTGTGGGGAAAAGAAGCTTGCTATAACACTTTGTACTTGGAGTCCCAACGAAAAGTGGCTGCATTTGTTGCCATCACATGCAGAAGTCAACGTTTATGAGCTACCTAACACTTGAAATTTTTGGTAACATTGTCTAGAGAAATGACGGAGAAGATTCTAAAATGATGGAGAAGTGTGTTTTGAGGTTTGTGCATAGCATTCATTGTGCGACATACTATCAATAGAATCTTCTAGATGCTAAAATGGAAAAGAATATCCAATAGATGGAAATGTTGGGATTCACGAGTCTTGATCCAATGACAGATATTAAAGGTTATCCGTACACTATATAGTGGTAAGACAAGATTAGATAGTATAAGCTAAGATAAGATAAGATAAGAATTTCTATAGGATTGGAGTGGCCATGACATTGTAGTCCTAAAAGTTTGGAGGAAACTATATGCATGTCCTAAATGTTTGGACTCATGTATCGAAGGTCCTAATTATTAGAGTCATGTGCACTCTAGCCGGGACTGTTCCTGAGAATTAGGACCTAGAGTGCACAACTAACTGAGAATTAGGACCTGCAGTGCACAACTAACTAAAAATTAGGATCTTTAGTACACGAGTTGAAACTTTTAGGATTTGCATATGGTTTCCTCCAAACTTTTAGGACCTCCAATGCATTTTAATCTTTTTTATTTCTATGTATTTCCTACCCTACGAATCAAACAGGCCATACAACTTAGAGACATGCTTTACTTACCATTCCCAAATTTCAAGAGAAGTTACCACTTACTTATAGTATAATACTAATTCAAATTAACTTGGCCTAATTTGGATAAATCAACATAAAGTCATTTAAACTAGGAAGCTTAAAAAATCTTAAAATTTGAGAATGGTAAGTAAAATAGGCATGGTCCGCACGATGTCACAAAACTTGGACTTTGTGGCATTCTGGGTCATGTTCTTCAGACTTTCTTTACAGGAAACCATCACCATTATATCGTCACTATGAAAATATAAAACATTTTCCCTACTTGTTGGAAACTCCCATGGGCAATATTGCTTACTATACCAAGAGGCACTCATCTACCATATTAAATACTCCCTTTATTCCATAATATAATATGTTTTAGATTTTGTAAAACAAATGTATGTAGACGCCTTTTAGTGCGTAAGTTCACTCTGAACCTACACACTAAAAGATCTCTAGATACATTTGTTTCACAAAAGCTAAAACTTCTTACATTTTGGAATGAAGGGAGTAGTAAGTTGCACGTGAGATTCAGATAAATAAATGTATGACATATCATCACTATATAAAACTATAATAGGTAAACTTTAAAAATTATAATTTTTATCAACATCTATAAAGTATGGGTGTATATTTGATTCTTTTACTTTGTATCATGTAGAAGTCAACATTTATTAGCTACATAACACTTGAAAATTATGGTAACATGGTATAGAGAAACAACAGAGAAGATTCTATAATGATGAAGAAGTGTGTTTTGAGTTTTGTACATAGCGTTCATTATGCTAAAGACTAACAATAGAATCTTCTAGATGCTAGAATGGAAAATAAGATCCAACGGCTAAAAATATTGGGATTCACGAGTCTTGATCCAACGGTCAATATTCAAAATTATTGGTACACTATATAGTGGTAAGATAAGATAAGATGTAGGAACGGTATCATAAACTATGATGTTGATATGGCGATGACCTTGGTCATTCGGGTTGAAGCCAAAGAATAATGTTCATACACGGTGCAACAATGTTGTGAAGTTGTTTTTTCAAAAGTTGTCAAAATCCCATGGTTATCACGTTCATGGCACGTAGTACATGTGACGTGATAGGACGCCATGCGTAAATCTTTTGTTTTTCTGTTTTTTTCTTTATTTGATTTGATTGTTTTCAAAGCGGATTAAAAATTGTTAGGATGCAAATTATTATGAAGAAGTCCAACCTATCAAAACTCCCAGCAGTTTATGATATATTGACTGCCTGATGGGTCCCTCCAAAAGCTTTTTGTTGAACTTAATTAAAAAGTAATCTACAATTAACCTACTTCTATTAGTCCAATAACTTTGACCTATAGCTAGTTTCGATAAATTGGCATAAAGTCATTCAAGTGGGCAGAGTTTGCTAGCTACTCCATTTGTCCGCAAATAAGTGTACTTCTAGGTTTTGCCTAAGTCAAACTTTATCAAATTTGACCAATCTTTTAGATAAATATATCAACATATATTACATAAATTTGTCATATTATGAAACTAAATTTGAAAACAAATATAGTGGTACCAATTTAGTGTCATAAATATTGCTACTTTTTCTAGAAAGTTAGTCAAAGTTTACTAAATTTGACTTAGGACAATCCTAGAAGTACACTTATTTGTGGACAGAGGGAGTAGCTAGGAAGTTTGAAAACTCATAAAACTTGGGAATTGTAAGTTAAGCATGGTCCGCTAAGTCTTTAAACTGGTCTTGTGGCATTCATAGCCATATTCTTCGGACTTCCTTTATAGAAAATAACTTACCTATCATCACTTAGAAATTTGAAAACTGTTTTTCATGATAGTTGGAAACTCCCACTGGCGTTACTGTTTACCAAAAAAGGATGCATCCATCTACCAGATGTGGGGACTATATCATAAAATATGATGTCTATAGGGTCATGATGTTGTTGGCCGTTTGGGTGGAAACCCAAAAATTAATGTTCCTACATTGTAGGCTAATAATATGAAGCAGCCAAACCAGTTTTTTCTACTCAAAGCACATGTTTCTCATTTTTCAAGGAAAGTAATACACATAAGAGGACGCCACAGGATTTTTTGTTTTATTCGAATGTTTTCAAAACGGGATCGAATTCGTCGATGTGCAGATTCTTAGCACGAAGTTAGTTGCATTTTTCAGAACCCTAGGTGGTGCTTGATGTATTGACATCGTGTGTACCTTTATACGACATTTGCAAAATTCAATAGGAATCTACCACTCTTGCTTGTAGTTAAAATTTGACCTAAATTCTTTAAATAAACATAAAGTCATTTAAGTTGGTGCAGTTAGCTAGGGAAGCTTGAAATGTGCTAAGACTTTTTGGGGTATGTCCCGAGGAAGCGAGATGGTTCAATTAACACGGTCAATGGATGTACATGTTACATCAAGGACCTAAAAAATACATCCAAGTCCATACATTTAGCACAAAGGACCCAGAAAACAAGGAAAGAAAAGTAGTTAGGTCTAGCTCCTTCTCCTCCACGGAGCTGAGCCATGCTCTTCGTAGTAGTACCGATAAGTTGCACATGCCTTGCACGTGAGACTCGCATAATATAAGTATGTAATATCATTACTATATAAAATCATAATAGGTAATGCTCAAAAAAATTATAAATTTGAGCCACATATATAAATATTGGGTGTATATTTGGTTCTTGCACTCTATATAATGTAGAAATATACGTTTATTAGCTACCTAATACTTGAAAATTATGGTACAATGGTCTAGAGAAACCACCAAGAAGATTCTAGAATGATGGATAAGTGTGTTTTAAGGTTTGTGCATAGTGTTCATTGTGCTAAAGACTATCAATAGAATCTTGTACTACTATAATGGAAAATAAGATCCAATGGTTGGCAATGTTGCGTGATGACCTGCAAGAGCACGAGTTCGTCAGAGCATGTTTTCGTGGAAGTATTAATTCCAGTTTTTACATCGATCCCGATAAGGAGCCTAGGAAAGTGTCTTTATGCAGCGTTTCTGTCGCACCCAAGGTGTCATGTTATCTTGAGTGAATTGACTACAAGCGTTGAGAGTGGATGGGTATGAGTGAATAATAGAGGAAACTTGAGTAAAGGAAGATGCAAGAAGTAAATAACATGTAAGTAAAAAGCGAGAAAAGTGTTCGAAATTCCTGCAGATGAGAAGTTAGGCATGGAGAGAAACGGTTCATGGTAATAGTGAATGTGCCAATTGAATGAAATGGAATAAGTGATTGTGATACTTCTCATTCATATATGAGTAGGCAAGCAAACCGTATACCTACTAGGATTCCTCTTAGCAAATTCTTCCCAGTCCCAATGATCCATCCATCTGTTACCACAGTAATAGTCCGCACATTAATTAAGGTCTTTCAACCAGATTAAGGCTTTAATCTTGATGGTTCCTTGTTATCCTCGAGTAGTACTAGCTCCTCATTGATATCGGTCGTGTCACTTAGGGGTCGCCGATTCGCTAGTAAACAAGTTCATACCCATGAGATCTCGAGATCATGTTATCCAGGTGAAATGGATCATATGGGCACCTAGAGGGGTGAATAGGTGCTACACAAAAAAATTCTCTATTTTTAAATTAGGAATAACACAAAGGTAAATTCTCTAGATATGCATCTACAAGAAGTTTCTCTATATGTGGACCTAACTACTAAACTAGTAAAGGCGGAGAGAGTGGAACAAGGTAACCATAGTGAAACACGCATATACAGAAGATTTGTTTTAGCGCGGTTCCTTCCTTGTTAAGGGAAGTATGTCTACGTTGGAGGGGTGGGTGGTACTAAGACCACCAGGCCATAATAGGCCTCACCCTGTTCTCCGATGGATCTTGCCACCAAAGGCCTGATCCACCTTCCACTATTTAGCACCCTTCTAGGCGGGAACCGATGCCTTTAAAACTCTACCAGGGCATGCATCCACAACTGAATTAGAGGCTCCTGTGTTGAAACAAGCTGCCAGAAGAACAATTTAATCAACAACCGAAATTGAGATCTAGAGATTTGCAAGAAACACTAGATCAATAATCCCCCAACTGAATGGAAGGGAAGTGAAGATCTTGATGGATGCCAATGTAGATCAAATTCTCCTCCTTTGATTCCCCAAAGCTCGGAGCCTTTGAGTGGTTGAAGATGGATATTGCGCTTGAATCAATATGAGTTGGGCAGAGCTTTTTCGCAGGATCTAAGAGATCTAAAATAGGGATATGAGGGGCTATTTATAGCCCCACTCAAAAAGTTGTCGTTGGACGATTTGGGGGCCGGATTATCCGGCCTAAGTGGCGGCCCTATTATCCGTCCAGGGTAAACATCCAACCCTAGATCATACAATCTAGACTAAAAGTCCAGCCCCTTCCCTGCATGACGCGCCTTGTTTGCCTTTGTCAAAAACCTGGGGGCGGATTATTCGACCAACAGGAGGGGCAGATTATCCGGCCTAGGCTAATGCTCCAGCCCTGGTAGGTTAATCCGAGGAAATCTCCGCCCCCATACTGCATGACGCACCTTGGTGGCCTTGTCCAAATCCTGGGGCGGATTATCCGGTCTGGGCAAATGCTTAGGCTCTAGCCAATTAATCCAAGGAAATCTCCGCCCCCATACTGCATGCCGCGCCTTGTTGGTGTTGGTGATCTTGGTAGGGCGGATAATCTGGCCCTTGGTATGGGCGGATAATCCGGCCCAGAAAACTCTGGTTTAGCAGTATTAGGATGGACATAATGTTTTGCACACTAAACACACAATTAAATAATCCTTGGCATTGTTATCTAACACATAAAATACTAGGGATCAGAAAATGTTCTTTCAATCTCCCCATTTTTGGTGTTAGATGACAATACTAGGATTTGCAATATAGCCCTACTAACACATCATTCCAAAGATGAAAAAGGACTCCCCCTACATGTGTGCATATATTAAGTTTGCATTTGAATACAAATACACACATATAGGCTCAATACTTTTTCATGAATTGGAAGCTAAGGAACAACTGATGAGTTGGAAAGAGAGATGTATTGATACCTTCGATCCGGATTCACAGATGTAGTATAATAGCTTTTTCCCTAGAAGACCTAGGTTTAATCGAACCTCGGAAAGCACCGCTAAAAAGGTAATAAAAAGGACACGTCTACAAGACTTTGTTTGTTCATTTTACCTTAGTTGACCGAACTAATCTAGTTTACTTTATAACAGGTTTGAATCAATGGATGGAGATAGGCAAGGGTTGAAGATCCACCTTGTGGCGCCCCGCAAAAACCACTACTAGAAAATCGCGTTGTTTTTGTGCATTGCATCGTCATGACCGCATGCTCATGTCATCATGCCACCTTGCATTTGAGCATCGTCATGTCATCTTGCATGTGTTTGTACAAAACTATTTTCGAAAAGCCTGGTTTTGTTTTCTAAACGCCCTGTCTTTATTTCAAATTAAAACCCAGGTCTCCGGATTATTTCGTTTTGTCTACCAACGGATTTCAACAGCCCCGTTTTAAATAATAAAATTATTTGTTTATTTTTGGGAGGCAGCCCGCCAGGCCCAAAAGCCTGACCGGCCACCTCCAAACCCTAGTCTAAACTATCTAAACCTTTTCCTACCCAATCCTAGTCTACCCTGCCTTCCCCTCCCTCAACCTCACCCCTGCCACATCACTCCGGCCAATCCATGCTTGACACCTCACACACCCCACACTCGCACCCCCACGCGCGGACAGGAAAAACCACCCCGCCGCCTGCCTTTTCCGCCTGGGTCGCCTCCACCGACGCGCCACCTTCCTCCCTTTCCCGCTCGCCCGCCCAATTCCAGCGTGCCAGGCCCCACCACCTGCCGCCTGGTACCAATCCCCACGGCCGACAACGCGCCCCGCGCCCGTCGCCTGGCCCCACCCCGTTCTCCTCGCGCCGCGTGCCCCACCTTCCTCTCTCGCACATCTCCTCCCTTCCCCACTCGCTCGTGCTCCCCTTCCTCCCCCGCGACCACCTCGCCTACCCCGCCGCCGGCGTCCCCTCCGCCACCGCCCTCTGCTCCCCGTCGGCCCCGCTCACCCACCGCAGGCCGCCGCCGCCCCGACGACCTCGGCCTCCACCCCGCTCGTCGTCCCCACCGCCATCTGCTTCCGCCGCCAGATCCTCTCGGGCCGTCTCTTCCCCACCTACGCGCCGCCATACCCCGGCCCCGCCCTCCGGCGCCGCCGCGAGACCGCCGTCCTCTCCTCCGCCTTCCCCCCTCCTCTGCGCCTGTGCCCCCTCGTCGCCCTGCAAACTGCCATCCCCGCGCCGCCAAGTCGACGACCCCTCCGCCGCTCGCCGGGGCCCGCGCTTCCCCACCTCTGCACGGACTCCGCGCCAGCCCGGCCGTTGACTTCACCACGTCGCCGGCCTCTCTCCACCCCGCCGTTCCACCGTCTGACCCGCCTCTGGCCGCGGGTCGCCGTCCCCTATTTCGCCGCTGCCTCGGCCTCCTACTCGCGGGCATTCCCGCCCCCCGCTCGTCGGTGGGGCCTCAAGCTCGCCGGCACCCTGGGCTCCTCCGCCGGTACTCTGCCCCGCCTCGCATCGCCTCCATCTTCCGAGTCGCCGCCGGTCGACTACCGCAGTGGCACGGTGCCACTGCCCCGAGGTCGCGGTCCTCTGCAAATTCCTCGTGGCCCTTGTGTAGGTTGCCTTAGTTGATGTGCCTGTGGTGTGCTGGAAGGAAAAAGCTCCGATACATCGTGCTTCCAGTGTGTTTGTTGCGAGCGGCAAGGTCTTCTCCGTGTACCCGTGTCGCCATCGAGGTCGATAGACCGACACCAAGCGCCGCACCGACCTGAGACTTCCCTGGCGACAAAAACGGCTAGTCAAGCACGAATTTGATGATGATGCTACAAGAGGTGATCCACCCCGACAAGATCTTCGACATGCGTTGCCATACTCGAAGCCACTTCGTGGACCCGAAGAACACATGCGACAAGTACTCCTTCCCGGATGCGATGCCTGAGAACCCGGACGCCAAGGTCTTCTTCTCGGACCTGATGACCGCAAAGATCGCCACACAGAACGACAAGCGCTTCATCTCGGATACGCCAAGTACTTCACCCCGGACACCAAGACCGACCCCGTACGCGGACCCGACAAGATCTTCGCGACGAAAAGATCGACACCGACCAGGGCAAATCCGATGCGCCCCCGACGCCGAACCAAGTCCATCTTCCCGGAACGCCAAGATCTGCTCCATTGTGCGAGAACGTTCCCGCCGAGACCGATCCCCGTCGAACATGTCGAACCGCGAACCCCTCGGAGCCCAAGTTCGCCGAACCCTAATGTGATTCCCTATCCGAGACCCCCATTATTTTTATAATATGACATTATCGACTGTCGCATATTAAATTGTTCATCTCGCATGCATATCATAATCATTCCGGATCTTCTGCCGTAGTATTAAATATTGCATCCGTTGTTTCTTCTAGTGTTTGCTTCTTCGCGGATTAGGCCGATGAGTGGATGCGAGTATCGACAAGTTCTCCGGATATGATCCTTCGGCAATGTTTCCTAGGCGAGCATTCTCCCCCTTCTACCTATTTTGCATTTCTTGTCTTTATTTCCTCTCGTTGATCTATTGCTATCCGTGTCACGATGCTTTAATTTCCGTGCACCAGTTATATCCCGTGCAGCCTCTATATTGCCTTGGACATCTCCTATTACCTGTGTTTGGTAGATAGCTGGCCCTGCGAGTCGTAATTGCTTGATCAGGTGCGATCTCGTGTCGTCAAGTACCACAGTTGTTGGAAGGTTGGCAGATGCTTAACGGTGGAGATGTTTATGGTGGAGATGGTCATGTCTTTAATTACAACTATTAAAAATGCTAGCTATAACTAATGCAGAGGCATCGGTGGGCAATAGATGTTATTTGGTTCTTCCACGCTCACTTGTGTCCCATAGGACCCCGAGTACTTGATACCTGTTCCTTGATTTTTCGCACTATCCACATCCGGGAGGCCTTATGGACCCTCCTGAGCCAGAGCTTGATTCATTTCTATTTCTTGGGGCCACAAGTAGTTTGGGGCTTTATTACAATTCTGTACCTATGCCATGCCTTACTGCTTTATTTAAGATTGTGCGTGGAGGACCTGTACTATTTTGGAACGTGGAATGTTTTCGCGGTATCGACAAGCCCAGTCACAGTTTCGGGTTCCCAGTCGTTTACAGCCATTGACACAAACCCTGGGTCCATTCCGGAGCCGGCCAACTTCATTGCGGGTAGCTTAGTGGGGTGGCCAACTGAAATATTTTATGAATCCTGTGATCGCTTTGTCGTGAATGCCTCGTTGGGTTTTGAGTTGGTTTTTCCGAGGTTGATCGAGTGTGTGTTGCTATTTGTGCACCCCTGCAGGGTAAAACTTTCTGAAAGCCGTGTCCGCGGTTATGGACGACTTGGAGCACAGTATCTCGATCATAGACAAGCATAACTAAAGTAGTGCTATAAATTTGACTTAATATGTGACTAGTAATCAGCTTCAACTATAACAGAATGGATATTAAAAATTCCAACAACTGGTGGATCTGTGGTGATCTGTGTCAAACTATACCTGCCTAGTAAGTATTGCAACTCCAATGGAATGTGATAAAAGTGCCAACAACTGCTGGGTTTTGGGATTCCTCAGGACAATTATATCTGACTAGTAAATGTCCCAACTACAACAGAATGGTAATTAAACTGCCCACTACTTATGCTATCAGGATGACTCATGCTATCTATATCTGATAGTAAGTGCTGCAACTCAAATGGAATGAGTAAAATTGCCAACTGTGTGAGTTCCTTGGTCTGACTTCCTCGTTTGGTCTCGAGGGGGAAATACCAGGATGGGTTTGTTTGGTGTTAGCTTCAGGTTGGATCCGCATAGGTCTTTCTTACCCCTCTCTAATAGCCGCCAGTTGTATCAAGTCTCTATAGGTTGTTTAGTGCCGCTGCGCTGCTGCTTCTGCCCACCATACCTATGTAGGCGAGAGCCGCCGAATTCTAGCCTCGCCGTGTACTGGCCTCAGTACTGACGCTCCTCTTTTTCCTTTGCCCTTTGTCGGCACCCCTTTTGTTTTTAGCAGGTTTGAGATCGCCGTCGTTAGCAGGGTTACCCTTCCGGCTTGGCCTGGGTAGGGTTATGGACGCCATTGGTTATTCTTCAGGGCTCTTAGCCCCATTTGCATCTTGTCCGTAGTCGGACGCTCTATCGTTTTCAAGGTGATTGGATCTTTGTATATTATATCTGTATTCTTGACTCATGGAGTCGTTGTTGTATATATATAATCTGTGGGTCCCATCGAGGACTGATGTGTAATGGTATTACTTCGTTTTCCACCCGCACGAAAGTGCCTGGTGGGCGTCCTTGAATCGTTTCTATGCGGGTTTGGCGGGAAGCGCTAAAACTTGCATAGGGCCGATTTGAGGGTGTTACAGAGTGGTATCAGAGCTCAGCAGTTGCGATACCCCACAAGTCCAGCCTGTAGATAACCTAGCTAACGGCCAAAGTAGAGTGTCAAAACTATTTTTGCAAAATCGGTTGGATAGATCTAATTAGGTCTGATTTTACTCCTTACCCCTCTGCTGTTCTCATCTTACCTCTGCGTGTTTTGAATCTGCTCTCTTACCTTCTTCTAGTCCAGGATTTCTCGTGGCTAGGTTCCCGTCATACCTTCAGGGTTTCGCTTCCTCCTTTGGTAACGGTGTTGCTACATTCGGTCTTCGTGCTATCTGAGGAATCCTTCATCTGTTGGACTTCTCTCTGTTCCTTCTTGTGACTTCCGGTGTTTTCTGACGCGACGACATCATCTATGCCAGATCCGATGCAGAGTCTGCATCACTACTTTGTTTCTGACCCTCGTTTGTCGAGATCTTCAGTCTGATTCCGAGAGTTGGTTGCATAATTCTCCTATTCGTGTGCAGAGTAATGGTTTGGGTGCGCGATGGACTGATCACCATCCGACTACTCTTACCATTTGCTTTTGTATATTGAATCGGTAGATCTGCAATTACTCCTTTCCCTGAAGTTAGAGGTGGCTTAATTTGTTGATACCTCTACCTTCGCCGTTTGTTTCCGAAGTGTTCTCTCGACGATAACGGACAATGACCTCTTGTTAGTGGTGTCGCGAGGATCTACATGAAGCGAGAAGTTTCAGATCGCCGACCTTCTTTCCGGTACCATGAGGCGGATCTCGAGGGCGAGATCCATTGTTAGTGGTGTCGAATTGTGGCGCCCCGCAAAAACCACTACTAGAAAATCGCGTTGTTTTTGTGCATTGCATCGTCATGACCGCATGCTCATGTCATCTGCCACCTTGCATTTGAGCATCGTCATGTCATCTTGCATGTGTTTGTACAGAACTATTATCGAAAAGCCTGGTTTTGTTTTCTAAATGCCCCGTCTTTATTTCAAATTAAAACCCGGGTCTCCGGATTATTTTGTTTTGTCTACCAACGGATTTCAACAGCCCCGTTTTAAATAATAAAATTATTTGTTTATTTTTGGGAGGCAGCCCGCCAGGCCCAAAAGCCTGACCGGCCACCTCCAAACCCTAGTCTAAACTATCTAAACCTTTTCCTACCCAATCCTAGTCTACCCTGCCTTCCCCTCCCTCAACCTCACCCCTGCCACATCACTCCGGCCAATCCATGCTTGACACCTCACACACCCCACACTCGCACCCCCACGCGCGGACAGGAAAAACCACCCCGCCGCCTGCCTTTTCCGCCTGGGTCGCCTCCACCGACGCGCCACCTTCCTCCCTTTCCCGCTCGCCCGCCCAATTCCAGCGTGCCAGGCCCCACCACCTGCCGCCTGGTACCAATCCCCACGGCCGACAACGCGCCCCGCGCCCGTCGCCTGGCCCCACCCCGTTCTCCTCGCGCCGCGTGCCCCGCCTTCCTCTCTCGCACGTCTCCTCCCTTCCCCGCTCGCTCGTGCTCCCCTTCCTCCCCCGCGACCGCCTCGCCTACCCCGCACCGGTGTCCCCTCCGCCACCGCCCTCTGCTCCCCGTCGGCCCCGCTCACCCACCGTAGGCCACCGCCGCCGTGACGACCTCGGCCTCCACCCCGCTCGCCGTTCCCGCCGCCATCTGCTTCCACCCCCAGATCCTCTCGGGCCGTCTCTTCCCCACCGACGCGCCACCATACCCCGGCCCCGCCCTCCGGCGCCGCCGCGAGACCGCCGTCCTCTCCTCCGCCTTCCCCCCTCTGCGCCTGCGCCCCCTCGTCGCCCTGCAAACCGCTGTCCCCGCGCCGCCTCATCGACGACCCCTCCGTCGCTCGCCGGGGCCCGCGCTTCCCCACCTCTGCACGGACTCTGTGTCGGCCCGGCTGTTGACTTCACCACGTCGCTGGCCTCTCTCCACCCTGCTGTTTCGCCGTCTGACCTGGCTCTAGCCGCGGGTCGCCGTCCCCTATTTCGCCGCCGCCTCGGCCTCCTACTCGCGGGCATCCCCCCCCGCTCGTCGGTGGGGCCTCAAGCTCGCCGGCACCCTGGGCTCCTCCGCCGGTACTCTGCCCCGCCTCGCATCGCCTCCATCTTCCGAGCCGCCGCCGGTCGACTACCGCAGTGGCACGGTGCCACTGCCCCGAGGTCGCGGTCCTCTGCAAATTCCTCGTGGCCCCTATGTAGGTTTCCTTAGTTGATGTGCCTGTGGTGTGCTGGAAGGAAAAAGCTCCGATACATCGTGCTTCCAGTGTGTTTGTTGCGAGCGGCAAGGTCTTCTCCATGTACCCGTGTCGCCATCGAGGTCGATAGACCGACACCAAGCGCCGCACCGACCTGAGACTTCCGTGGCGACAAAAAAGGCTAGTCAAGCACGCATTTGATGATGACGCTACAAGAGGTGATCCTCCCCGACAAGATCTTCGACATGCGTCGCCATACTCGAAGCCACTTCGCGGACCCGAAGACCACATGCGACAAGTACTCCTTCCCAGATGCGATGCCCGAGAACCCGGACGCCAAGGTCTTCTTCTTGGACCCGGTGACCGCCAAGATTGCCACACGGAACGACAAGCGCTTCATCTCGGATACGCCAAGTACTTCACCCCGGATGCCAAGACCGACCCCGTACGCGGACCCGACAAGATCTTCGCGATGACAAGATCGACATCGACCAGGGCAAATCCGATGCACCCCCGACGCCGAACCAAGTCCATCTTCCCGGAACGCCAAGATCTGCTCCGTTGTCCGAGAACGTTCCCGCCGAGACCAATCCCCGTCGAACCTGTCGAACCCCGAACCCCTCGGAGCCCAAGTTCGCCGAACCCTAATGTGATTCCCTATCTGAGACCCCCATTATTTTTATAATATGACATTATCGACTGTCGCATATTAAATTGTTCATCTCGCATGCATATCATAATCATGCCGGATCTTCTGCCGTAGTATTAAATATTGCATCCGGTGTTTCTACTAGTGTTGCTTCTTTGCGGATTAGGCCGATGAGTGGATGCGAGTATCGACAAGTCCTCAGGATATGATCCTTCGGCAGTGTTTCCCAGGCGAGCATTCTACCCCTTCTACCTATTTTGCATTTATTGTCTTTATTTCCTCTCGTTGATCTATTGCTATCCGTGTCACGATGCTTTAATTTCCGTGCACCAGTTATATCCCGTGCAGCCTCTATATTGCCTTGGACACCTCCTATTACCTGTGTTTGGTAGATAGCTGGCCCTGCGAGTCGTAGTTACTCGCTCAGGTGCGATCTCGTGTTTTCAAGTACCACAGTTGTTGGAAGGTTGGCAGATGCTTAACGGTGGAGATGTTTATGGTGGAGATGGTCATGTCTTTAATTACAACTATTAAAAATGCTAGCTATAACTAATGCAGAGGCATCGGTGGGCAATATATGTTATTTGGTTCTTCCACGCTCACTTGTGTCCCGTAGGACCCCGAGTACTTGATACCTGTTCCTTGATTTTTTGCACTATCCACATCCGGGAGGCCTTATGGACCCTCCTGAGCCAGAGCTTGATTCATTTCTATTTCTTGGGGCCACAAGTAGTTTGGGGCATTATTACTATTCTGTACCTATGCCATGCCTTACTGCTTTATTTAATATTGTGCGTGGAGCACCTGTACTGTTTTGGAACGTGGAATGTTTTCACGGTATCGACAAGCCCAGTCACAGTTTCGGGTTCCCAGTCGTTTACAACCATTGACACAAACCCTGGGTCCGTTCCGGAGCCGGCCAACTTTGTTGCGGGTAGCTTAGTGGCGTGGCCCCCTGAAATATTTTATGAATCATGTGATCGCTTTGTCGTGAATGCCTCGTTGGGTTTTGAGTTGGTTTTCCGAGGTTGATCGAGTGTGTGTTGCTATTTGTGCACCCCTGCAGGGTAAAACTTTCTGAAAGCTGTGTCCGCGGTTATGGACGACTTGGAGCACAGTATCTCGATCATAGACAAGCATAACTAAAGTAGTGCTATAAATTTGACTTAATATGTGACTAGTAATCAGCTTCAACTATAACAGAATGGATATTAAAAATTCCAACAACTGGTGGATCTGTGTCAAACTATACCTGCCTAGTAAGTATTGCAACTCCAATGGAATGTGATAAAAGTGCCAACAACTGCTGGGTTTTGGGATTCCTCAGGACAATTATATCTGACTAGTAAATGTCCCAACTACAACAGAATGGTAATTAAACTGCCCACTACTTATGCTATCAGGATGACTCATGCTATCTATATCTGATAGTAAGTGCTGCAACTCAAATGGAATGAGTAAAATTTCCAACTGTGTGAGTTCCTTGGTCTGACTTCCTCGTTTGGTCTCGAGGGGGAAATACCAGGATGGGTTTGTTTGGTGTTAGCTTCAGGTTGGATCCGCATAGGTCTTTCTTACCCCTCTCTAATAGCCGCCAGTTGTATCAAGTCTCTATAGGTTGTTTAGTGCCGCTGCGCTGCTACTTCATCCCACCATACCTATGTAGGCAAGAGCCGCCGAATTCTAGCCTCGCCGTGTACTGGCCTCAGTACTGACGCTCCTATTTTTCCTTTGCCCTTTGTCGGCACCCCTTTTGTTTTTAGCAGGTTTGAGATCGCCGTCGTTAGCAGGGTTACCCTTCCGGCTTGGCCTGGGCAGGGTTATGGACGCCATTGGTTATTCTTCAGGGCTCTTAGCCCCATTTGCATCTTGTCCGTAGTCGGACGCTCTATCGTTTTCAAGGTGATTGGATCTTTGTATATTATATCTGTATTCTTGACTCATGGAGTCGTTGTTGTATATATATGATCTGTGGGTCCCATCGAGGACTGATGTGTAATGGTATTACTTCGTTTTCCACCCGCACGAAAGTGCCTGGTGGGCGTCCTTGAATCGTTTCTATGCGGGTTTGGCGGGAAGCGCTAAAACTTGCATAGGGCCGATTTGAGGGTGTTACACACCTGTAGCTGCAAATCAAATGGGATAAAAGATAATAATAAGCATAGTCATGTATAATGTTGGTATTGAGATAATTTTTTGTGGGTAGCACATCCTAATATTCTAGAGCCCCCATGATGCAGCGGGCATAGCAATAGAATTTTAATCCAATCGAGAGTACACCGAAGCCATGGGCTACAAACGATTATTAAGTGTAAACACAGATCAAAGCTTAAGTGGTGATGTTGTTGTTGATCCCGAATGGGGTGCTAAGCGAAGACCGTACTACCATTTCTATCACTGAGTTTCCTATGAGATCACCGCTAGCCAAGTATTTCACCTCAAGACTTTATCAATCTATGGGATCTTGGGTACCTACAAGTCCACAAATCGAGACAAGAGACGAAGAAACAAAAGATACAAATCACAATTCCAAAAAAAATACAATTCTCCCATGATCTAGATGCACATAATTGCTGTGAGGTTTCTCTCCAACCCGCAGCCCGTGAGGACTACTCACTCATAAAAAATAGATCGGAGATAGAAAACATCATACAAATACTTAGATTGAAATCAAATATTCTTACAATGGTCGCCAAATCACAAGGAGATCTAAAGTACAAAGCAATGGCTATGGCTATGTGGATGGATGGATGGGGGAAGTGATGGAAAATGGATGAGCAATGGTGTGGATCTCCTTTGGTGGTGTTGTGATGCAATCTGAGAATGGTGTGTCTCTAGCCGGCGGCTGGAGCCTCAAAATATATAAGCGTCTTCACGAAAGTTGTAGGGTTTGATGAGACGAAGCCGTCACCACCTGGTACGGGCAGGCGGTACGGGTGGACCGCGCCCGTAACAATGGTCGTTATGCCTTCAGGTGCCCTAGAACGCCTCTCCAATTACTTGGCAGTGTGTACTTCCTCAAAATCCTTCATTATGACTCCTTATTTCGCTTTAAAAGCCGTGATTTCCTGCACAACATAAATCAAAGAAGGGATTTTCATATCTTTGCAATAATTAGTCATTACTGGCAAGAGTTGAGCGTTTCTTTGGCAATTGCTTGACCAAAAACAACGTTTAAACGTAGTGGAAGATGGCAAAAATTGGAGCCATCAACTTCCCCAAAGCTCAAACCTTGATCGTCCTCGAGCAAGAAGACCCAAAAGAACTATAAGGAATTTAGTGTTTAAACTTGAAACAACGAGAATAAGTGTTCACTTACAGTCGGTATTTGTATGAGCTCAACACTTCATTCATTTGTGAAGCTTATCAAAGTTACTATACAAGCTTCGGTAAGTCAAGATAATCAAAGTAAAGTTTAATATAAGTATAAGTAACTAGAAGTGTAGCAATCAATCCAATTCCTCTAATTAACTATCAGCTTGCCAAGGAACAATAGAATGTTTAAATAGCATAATTGAGTAAGAGAGTTTCATGTCCCAAGTAGTATAACAATGAAGTGTCTTATTTACACCCACATCAATAAATCAAGTCTATCTAAAACACTTCTAATCCAATCATTGTATTTCAAGAAAAAATTGTAAAGTACTAATGAGACCATGCCAAGGACTTGTTATGTGGATTTTTCAAGGATCGCTGTTTGTTTCTTTTTGCAAGTGTTTGCACAACCTTTGAGAGTACCAACACTTTTGCCCATACATTGACACGGATGCCACTCATGTCAAACTCATAGCCGAAATCTGGGGTTATACCATAGATCTTTCAAAAGCTAGCGGAGTTGTTGGCATCCCAAAGGTGTGCATTAGAGACATAGAACAAAGTTGTCTTGCTTCTTTCTCTTTCTCTTTTTTGAGATAATACTGCGGTTTAATCCACAAGGTTAGCTTTGGCATGCATCACAATTACCACTAGACTTTATTTCAATCAAACAACTCCTTTCATGAGTGTCATCGAGACTATAAAAATATCTATGGGGTTAAGTATCATGAAGGGTATACTCTCAAGACAATCATTCATCAAACAAGTTGTAAATTTCAGACTTTTTCTTATTGTACTTGTTTGGCAATATTATTTCCAAGGCAAGACTCGGTTAACTAAACGAACTAGAGCAATATATTCAACAACTAATCATCATACCAAAAAAAGCCTTACTCTAACAATATTAAATTACTTCCCACTAGCATGTCATCTTAGCAAATCAACCAACGAAGATAAAGGAATCAAACTTCATAAGTGGGAGACATAGGGCATACCTCTCATAAGTAACTTCATGATCCTCTTCCTTATAGGGATGTGTTCCTTCCAAAACTCAAACATGATTACTCTCGAAATGATATTAAAGCAAAGAGGCAAAGTATGAATCCGAGTTCACGGAAAAAGGAAAAAAAGGAAAAATCTTTTTGTATTTTTGAGGATAGGGATTAAAGAATAGAAAAGAACTTGCGATCAAGCAAGGGTTTAAGAAAAGAAAAACAAAGGAAAGAAAATAAACTAAAATGAAAGCAAATTTAAAAGCAAAGGAAAAAATCAAAGTGTTGGAACAAGCCAACACAAGTGTTTCAAAGCTCCCAAGGAGCTGGAGTTCAACCTCGTTATTGCACAAATAAATTTGCTAGGGGAACACATCCCCAAGCTCAGGCTTTTGCAAGCCCTCTTGTTGCTCATTGTGGTGGCGGTGGATAATCTCCCACGTTCCATTGACTGCTCCAATCGTGGAACTAGGTGGCAAGGCTTGCAGTGGCATCTCGAAGGTTGATGGAGAGGTTGTTCATGTTTTGAATATTTCCTTTGAGTGCATAGATGTCTTCATAGGTGGTGTAGTAGTTAGGTGGTTGCACATATTGTTTGGGTCCTCCTTGTTCTACTTCTTCATCTTCTCCTCCTTACATGGGTATTTCTTGTTGGGGTAGAGTAGCTTCAACCTGCGCGTCATAATGCAAATGTCCATCCTCGATAGAGAATAAACCGTTAGGGAAAGGAATTGGGATCAAGTGATCCACTCCAGGTATATCGAACAAATATCTACCATGATTTTTAGAAATCATACCACATCCTCTTAGAGTAGAAAGACTAAGATGGTTACTTCCAGTCAACGGTTGGATGTTACCTAGGTTGATGTGAAGTGCACGTGCAAGAACTGTCACAACTCATCCTCCACATATGGGTCCTCAAGATTGAAGAGCTTGATGCTTAAGGTAAAACACAAGTAGAGCACCCAAATTTGGCGTTAAGTTACAATTGATAAGTGCAGCTTTTGCGAGGATCAACAGGTCCTCCATATTAACTCTAGTAAACTCACCATGTGCCTGCCGTGTGTTAGCAATCACATAGAATAAATATCGAATAGAAGGATGATTAATTCGGTTCCCCTCGGGTGTGTTTCCACGAATTCTTATCAAACTAAATATTGTAAAGGGGAAGATCTAAAACAAAGGTAATTGTGCGTACATCGGTGTTGTTGTTGGTAAACCCAAAGCATTGAGCCCATTGGCTGAGTGTCAAGGTATACTCACAGTTCATAAGGTGGAATTTAATTCGATCAACTCCGGGCCTTTATTCCTCGGAACAACCATAAGGATCCACCGTGTGTGTCAAGGTGCTGAAGAACTTACGCGTCAAGTGGCGATGTGCCGCAACATCCTGAAAGACAAAATTGTACAAACCAACATTGTTGTAAAGTAAGTCAAAATCAACACGAATGTCAAGTTAGTTCAGGATATAAGGACATGCCCACTTGGTGGACTTGATCTCTCGAATCTTGAGACAATCGAAATGGGTCAGATGGAACTCCTCGGTGAACTAGATAACAAGTGCCTCGGGGGGTTAACGTATCAACGGGTGGTGCGCAGGATTCTGTAGCCATCTCACATGTACGACTCCTCATGTTCATATAATAAATAAAAACAAGACAAAGTAAATAAAGATTGCTAATAATTTTTTGGTCCAATAGAAATATTGCATAAGTGATTCTGTACACTAAATATAAAAGAAAATCCTCTAGAAACAATGCTAAGCATACTTAATATCAAGATTGAATCAAGAACAAGACCTAAGTCTAGATTGACAATGAGGAATGATTAAGTGAAGCTTTTGCACAAATAAGTTGGGGATCGGAGGAGAATCATACCTTAGATCGAATGAGTGTGAAGAATCAAAGAAAAATTAAGTAAATTTGAAGATCCAATGGAGGTGGTTTGGAGTTTGGAGGAAGAAGGAAGAGAAAAATTGATTTGGGGATTTTTAGGTTACCTCCTCGGGGTGCATATGGCGTCCGTGTACGTGGTATGGGCAGGCGGTACGGCCGGATCTCGCCCGTACCGGGTGAATTACCTTGGGGGAGACGATTGCTCCTAGGCGGTGCACTCGGTACGGACACACGGTATGGTCGCGCGTGCCCGTACTTCTGGTCGTTAACTATTCCGTGACTTTGCTTAAAATCTGATGTTTGCTCAAGGGTACGGTACGGGGGCACCGTGTGGATGCGTCCGGCTGTACCAGTCTTGTTATCGGCACTGGTCCCTTCGGAAAACATCAACATTTTTCATCATCGGTTACCACCCTCATCATCTTGAGGTCTTCTACCTAATTTTGCTCGGGTTTTCTAGGAAACTTTGCTAGTATGAGAGCTTGGCTCTCGGCTACCTTACTCAGCTCAGCCTCCATGGTCTTAGTTCTTTCCGGTAGAGCTTACACATCATTTCTAATTGCAACTAACTGGTTAGATAATCTTCCTATACTACTTTCATGGTTCTCTGTAATCTTAATAAGCATATTATTTTGCTTGGTTGGAGATTGTATAAATGTTCTAACGGTTTTCTCAAACGGGATATTGCCATGATTTGCTCCATTAGTATTATCATAATTATTATAAGGAGCTCAGGCAGGAGTAGCATGATATTTTTGAACATTGGAAGCATAATTATTTTTCCATGCAGGATTAAAAGGAGTGCGAGCTATAAACTAAGAAACTCATATACCTTAGATCAGTAGTGATATCATTAACTTGGGTATCTTCCTTACCCTTTACTAAACTAAGAAACTCATCTACCTTAGATGTAAGCTCTTCTTTATTTACCTCGGTAATTGAACTTACTCTCTTAGAGGTTCTTGCCACATGCCATTGGGCATGGTTATTTTGCATATCATCAAGTAATTTTATTTGCAACACTCACATGATTTCCCATGACCGTTCCTCCTGCTGTAGTATCTAGCATAGACTTAGACATTGGGTTAAGACCATTATAAAACAAATGTAATATAAGCCACTCTTACATCCCATGACTAGGACAGTTCATTACGGCTTCTTTCATCCTTTCCCACGCAAGCGCTAGTGGCTCACGATCTTCTTGTCTAAATCTTGTAATGTTGGATCTTAGCTGCATAGACTTAGCTAGGGGAAAAATTAGTCATAAACAAATTAGTACATTCCTCCCAAGATTTAATAGTGCCCTTTGGTAGAGCTAGCAACCAATCCTTAGCCTTTCCTCTAAGAGAGAAAGGAAATAATCTTAGCTGAACAACATTTGGATCTACATCCTTAATACGCATCATGTCACAAATTTCAGTAAAAGTATTTAAGTGCAATCCTGAATCTTCAGAAGATGAACCCACAAATTGGTTTTGTTGAACCAAACTTAAAAGGTTAGGTTTTATCACATATGTTGCCGCATCAACTACGAGCTGAGTGATGGGTGCACAAATAAAATCAGCAGTGGGAGTATCATACTCCCCTAATAACTTTTGAGCCATGGCTCTTATCTTTTTGGTAATTTTTAAGTAATGGAAACGAATAACAAGTAACTATTTTTTTGGGTTTTCAAATACATAACAAGAAAGTAAACTAATAACAAGAATTAAACTACAACTAATAATAAAACTAAAAACAAGGTCTCTAATAACCTCACTAGGATAGCGAAATTGCTTCCCCAGCAATGACGCTAGAAAAAGGGTTGATACCTTCGATCCGGATTCATGTATGTAGTATAATAGCTTTTTCCCTAGAAGACCTAGGTTTAATTGAACCTCGGAAATCACTGCTAAAAGGTAATAAAAAAGGACACGTCTATAAGACTTTGTTTATTCGTTTTACCTTAGTTGATCGGGCCAATCTAGTTTACTTTATAATGGGTTTGAATCAATGGATGGAGATAGGCCAGGGTTTAAGATCCACCTGCAGCTGCACATCAACTGGGATAAAAGATAATAATAAGCATAGTCATGTATAACGTTGGTATTGAGATAATCTCTTGTGGGCAACACATCCTAATATTCTACAACCCCCATGATGAAGCGAGCATAGCAATAGAATTTTAATCCAACCGAGAGTACACCGAAGCCACAGCTTACAAACAATTATTAAGTGTAAACACAGATAAAAGCTTTAAGTGGTGATGTTGTTGTTGATCTCGAATAGGGCGCTAAGCAAAGACCGTACTACCCTTTCTGTCACTGAATTTCCTGTGAGATCGCCGCTAGCCAAGTATTTCACCTCAAGCCTTTATCAATCTATGGGATCTTGGGTACCTACAAGTCCAAAGATCGAGATAAGAGACGAAGAAACAAAAGATACAAATCACAATTCCAAACAAAATACAATTCTCCCATGATCGAGATGCACAAAATTGCTGTGAGGTTTCTCTCCAACCCACAGCCCGTGAGACTACTCACTCATAACAAATAGATCGGAGATAGAAAACATCATACAAATACTTAGATTGAAATCAAATATTCTTACAATGGTCGCCAAATCACAAGGAGATCTAAAGTACAAAGCAATGGCTATGGCTATGTGGATGGATGGATGGGGGAAGTGATGGACAATGGATGAACAATGGTGTGGATCTCCTTTGGTGGTGTTGTGATGCAATCTGAGAATGGCGGCTCTCTAGCCGGTGGCTGGAGCCTCAAAATATATAGGCGTCTTCATGAAAGTTGTAGGGTTTGACGAGACGAAGGCATTTCCACATGGTATGGGCGGGCGGTATGGGCGGACCACGCCCGTACTAGTGGTCATTAAGCCTTCAGGCGCCCTGGAACGCCTATCAAATTACTTGCCCGTGTGTACTTCCTCAAATTCCTTCATTATGACTCCTTATTTCGCTTTAAAATCCATGATTTCCTGCACATCATAAATCAAAGATGGGATTTGCATATCTTTGCAATTATTAGTCATTAGTGGCAATAGTTGAGAGTTTCTTTGGCAATTGCTTGTCCAAAAAAATGTTTAAACGCAGTGGAAGATGGCAAAAATTGGAGCCATCATGTACCATACCACCAAAAAGAAGTCCTCAATAGGATAATGATAGATACTTTTGAAGAAACCCCATACTGAGACTTCCAGGAATAAAGATATAACAATACGACCACAAAGATAATTCGAGAAATCCATAATTCCAGAAATCCACAAGGAACATATAACCAGTTGAGCATATAGTGGAGAGAGACTAGCAACCTCACCAACATCACCATTGGGACCACAACATGGTGAAATAAGTGTGTATTTGTTGGTCTTGATAGCAGAGATGATGTGATACCCACAAGATTGATCGCGGCCAGCAACGGAGTAACCAAGAACCTCAGCAAACATGTTGAAATCAGACTCTAGATAGGTCTCGCATGTCATCCACTTCATGGTGCGGCGTTCATCTCCACACACCACGAGAGTGGAGAAAAACTGCTTTACCACAGAAGTATCATAAGAACACTATAACTCTATGAGGTGATGTAGCCCCATCTTCTCAGTCACAGCCAACGCATGAGCAATTTGAGGCAAATGGCTAGCCTCGGTCAGATCGATAGGATGCATAGGATGAATCTTTAGGCGATCATAAACATCATCAAAGATAAACTTGTGGTGATCACACCAAAAGTAGGGGTCCCCAACCTCCTCATCAATATTAGCCTCCACATAGAGATCACGCTATCGAATACCTGCGTACAAGATGATGTCCATTTCCATGTAATTGACCCTAGGATACTTGCCCTTCTTCTTGGAACCAACCCGAGGCCTTTCTGCCATCCTGGCAACCTCTCGTTTCTGCCTCCTCAACTCAACCTCGTCAACAAGAACCCCTTCTTCGTTGGGCCTAAAATAGTGAGCACGAGGACAACATTTGTATGTCTGAGAGATCTCACGAGAGCTACATGTGAAGAGAATGAGGTCGATAGCAAGTAGATAAGAACACACACAAGTCCGGGAGGAGTGTTAAACATAGTAGGGTAATAACCACAAGTCAATCATATGTCAAACCAGAATCTAAGATCAACTACATCAGGTGCAAACCATCCAGGCCGGATAATTCGGCTGTGCTAGGGGCGGATAATCTGACCGGGCGGATAATCCAGCCAGGGTGTGGGGCGGATAATCTGACCCTGGTGAAAATTTGCAGATCATCTTAGATTCACAGTTTACACACAGATTGGGCAGCGTGGTTGCTAGCCTACGATGTCTACCAATCAATGGAGCACAATATCACTTCCTAGACCTAGTTCCAACAAACAACAACAACATCCATACAAAGATGAGAGTGGGGGATTTTACCCTCACTCATTGGAGGAAGAACTCGCAGAAGGTACCCAGAGGAGTTGCGAAGAAGATCTAGGGCAGGCTCGTGATGGCTATGATATACCACACTTTTTAGCAATATAAATTGTGTCATTTTCTTATCATATCATGCTCCATCTAACTATTTCTATGCCTAATATGCATGATTACTTGTTTTTATTAAATTCAATATGAGCTTTTCAAATTAGTAGTTTAGGTAGAATTTTGTCTCTCTTCCTTGTCTTTGACATGTGTGTAGGTGTTGATGATGATTATGGACAAAACATAAGGCAAAAGGAACCAAGAGAGCATAGTATGTAGGAGCTGCAGGGACCAGACTTAGCCATTTGAGGTGTTGGAAAAGTGGATTTTTCCAACTTCTCAAAATAAATATCCAAGACCACAGGGTTGTAGCCCTCGACGGTACGAACTCAACGAGCCCAAGAACACCCAAAACGAAGTTCGTATGAAGAAATGGCGGCCAAAATACTAAAGGGGACATACGGTTTAACGAGTAACTATAAGGCCGGAGCTATATTTTTGGTCGTATAGCTTCGCCCGTATAGTTGCAAAAAAGGTTGGAAACGACGGGATTTCACCCTAGAAAAGCTCCAGAACCTTTCCTAAGTCATATGACGGTATTGGGGGAACCCTAGGGCACCCCAAGGCCTATATAAAGGAGGGAGGACCCAAGGAAGCCACAACATATACACAATACACCATATACAAGATCTAGACCCCATCTACCGCCTCCACGGTGGCACCCTGCCACCGTGCCACCTCCATAGCCTCTATAGCTCCACCAAAATCTAAATATCCATCAACACCATCAAGCCATCCAAGCAAGAAGAGGAGGAGAAGGAGGATGCCACCATCACCACGCCGACACCACCATCATCGTGCCATCATCACCATCTCCATTTCTGCTACTCCTTCATCCTTCCCCATCATGATCTCTGTGATGGGTTGTAACATGGCTTGAACCCCCTTTTATTAATGTTATGATGATTTGAGTAATTGAAGTGTGGTGTGTTCTTGTTAATTAATATGTTTGTGCTTTCTCTTTACATTGTTCTATTCATGATATTATTCTAGTGGTTGGAGACGTCCAATCCATTGTTGAGGAGTTTACTAGGGATTCACGGAGTGTCACAAAATTTATCATTAGTCTCTACTCGTTCCACGGTCCTGACAAGTCCGTGGGTAGAACTAATAGGATATTTGATATAAGTGATTTGTGGAGGCAATAGCAGCTAAGGACGCACCACCCATTAAGATTTAATTTCCTCAAGATCACTCATGATATAGATAGGTATAGTGTTGCGAATTGCTTGACCCCAAAGTGACATATGGGATATTTTGTGACTAGCACACTTGCTTAGGAGTATGGTTGTCCATAGAACTTAATGCCTTTGCTCTGGTTTACCTTGATTAGTCTTGTTACCTTAATACACTATTCTCTTACGGATGACCCATGCTTGGAGAGGGTGTGGACAATTGAGCTGTCTAGTTGCCACTTACCCTGTGGGAGACAACAATATATGAGGGACCACCACGATTATAGTTAACAACTATTCCATAAGCACTTATCATGCACACCAGTATACACAACATTACTTGAAGAATCATAGCATTAATATTTTATTTCATTGCATTCACCTATTTTCAGTTTTACTTTTGTTCTAGTTTTCTTCCAGTTCTAGTAGTAGTTATTACAAAACATCTTAAATTCATTTATCCTAGTAACTTATAGAATAGGCTATTTCCAAACCACGGTTTGGGTGCGTACGTGGTCGCATTGACAACGCGGCTGCGAGGGTCGTGTTCGCTGAGCTCCCATCGAGACAAACTCTTAAATATTTGCTGCTGCAAGTACTGCAATAACCCTGTTTTGGTGCAGGAACTACCCATCAACCCGTAGAATCTGGTGGTCAGAATGGCACTGGGGAAGATCAAGGCGGCTGACGGCGGCTGAGGAATAGGATGGGGGTCGGGGTGGACTGGCTTCTCTGTTTGAGCTCCTCCCCCCCGATGCCCAACCCTAAGTAGATGAAACCACTTGGGCCGGATAATTCGGCCACCTAGTGGGAGGCTAATCTGGCCACCTAGTGGGAGGATAATCTGGCCTTCACCAATTATTCTGTTTACACATAAATTGGGCCAGCACAACCCCTCAAAACCTTCACAAGAAAAACATCAGACTTATGTGCAAGACAGATGGCTCGGGAAGGGAGAAAGGCTTGGGTTTAGAGAGCCAAATTGAGAAGGTACTACACATCAAGAATTTCAAAAACCAAGAGAATGAAATGCCAATTATTGGTGTGTTTTCCATAAAAACATAAGATAGGCAGCTAAAAACCAATAAACCTCTCAAATAACCAACTCTTCATAAAGAAGAGGGCGGTGGCTGAAGCCACCATGTAGGATGGCATGACACCGCGAAGATGTATTTTGGGTTCATAGCCAATACTCATCAGTGAACGCACATATCACAAAATGATATTAAGAGAAATGATTTATCTTGCTTTCGGCATTATGGTGGGAGGGTTATCCCAATAATTAGGACCACACTCCCCCTATATCCATGCCCGCACCTAAACTAAATAAAGGAAAATATATATGGGGGTATGAAAGAGAGATCAAGTCAGGCTCCTTGAATTAACAATATTTAGCTTATTCCTCAAATAACAAAACCTTGCTTCATCAAATGGCTTCGTGAAAATGTCCACAAGCTGATTCTCCATGCTCACAAAAGATAGGTCAATGTCTCCACGAGCAACATGACCTCGAATAAAATGATTGCGGATCTCAATATGTTTAGTCCTTGTGTGCTGCACCGGATTGTAAGCAATTTTAATGGCACTTTCATTGTCACATAAAAGATGCACTTTGTCACAATTGACACCATATTCCTTTAAAGTTTGCCTCATCTAAAGTAATTGAGTGCAAGCACTTGCAGCAACCACATATTTCGCTTCGGCGGTGGAGAGAGATATGCAATTTTTCTTTTTGGAAGACCAACAAACCAAAGATCTTCCCAAGAATTGACAAGCTCCAGGAGTTTACTTCCTATCATCCTTGTCACCAGCCTAATCGAAATCTGTATAACCACATAATGAGAAATTAGAGCCCTTGGGATACCATAGACCAAAATTAGGGGAATGAACCAAATATCGGAAGATTCTCTTGACCACCACCAAGTGGCTTTATTTAGGAGCCGCTTGATACCTTTCACACATACCTACACTCAACACAATATTGGGTCTAGATGTGGAGAGGTATAGAAGAGAATCGATCATGGACTGGTATACGTTTTGGTCCACATCTTTACCATTTGGATTTAATTCAAGGTGACACTTAGTTTGCATTGGGGTAGCAACACCATTAAGATTGGTTATCTTGAATCTCTTGAGCATGTCTTGAATGTATTTTGCTTTATTAATAAAAGTCCCTTCTCGTAGTTGTTTGATTTTGAAACCAAGAAAGAACCTCAACTCGCCCATCATAGACATCTCAAACCTGTTAGTCATAAGATTTGAAAATTCATCATTAAAAGCTTGGTTAGTTGAGCCAAAAATAATGTCATCAATATAGAGTTGGCATATGAAAAGCTCCCCATTAACCTTCTTAGTAAAAAGAGTGGGGTCAATTTGCCCAACTTCAAAACCCTAATCTAACAATAACTCTTTAAGATGCTCATATCACGCACGTGGGGCCATAGAGCGCCTTATCAAGTTTGTAGACATGGTTCGGAAAGTTTGGGTCCTCGAAGCCTGGGGGTTGCTTATCATAGACCAACTCATGTAATGGACCATTAATAAAGGCACTTTTAACATCCATTTGCTGTAATTTAAAGTTATGACGAGCTGCATAAGCAAGGAGGATACTGATGGACTCAAGGCGAGCCACCAGAGCATAAGTCTCGCCAAAGTCGATGCCTTCCACTTGGTAAAAACCTTGTGCCCCAAATATTGCCTTGTTTCTCACAAAAATTCCATTCTCATCTTGCTTATTCTTGAAGATCCACTCCGTGCTGATAACATTGCGGCACTCTTTAGGCTTCTCAACGAGCTTCCATCCTTTGTTGCGCTCAAAATTGTTGAGCTCTTCATGCATAAGCACAACCCAGTCCGGATCTTCAGGAGCTTCAAACACCATTTTGGGTTCAACCATAGATATATGTGCTTGATGATCGCTGAATTTCGAAGTTCATTCCTTGTGGACACATGTCTTCTTAGATCACCCACAACTTTGCCAAGTGCGTGATATCTGAGTTCAAGATTCCTTTTAGCTCGAGCCTTGCAACGAATCTCAATCTCTTCATTGTTTCTTGCAGGGATAAAATCATCATCTTGCTCTTTAGCTTGACTATTATCTTGTTCAGTAGATTGTTCATTGCTGGCAGCTAGAGATGAAGAATGCCCTTGATCTTGATCAGCACCCGTAACCAGAGGGTGCTGTTCTGCGCTTCCACGGCCGGAAAATCCTGCCGAGGGAGTGGCCGGATAATCTGGCCTGGGAGTTTCAGCTTCATCTTCATCATTCCTAGACTGAGAGGGTGATGCAAGGTCAAATAATCCCGCCTCCCTAGCCGGATAATCTAGCCTGGGACTTTCGGCTTGATGATCTTTAGAAGATTGTTGAGTCAGTGTAGTAGTTGGTTTAGTAGGAGGGGTTTGTCGATCTTGTGTAGATGAGGGATCTACTTGAGTAGAGCATTGTCCTTCCCAATCCGCCACAAGGGGTTCCTCAATGGGGCGGTAGAATCCTACACCCATTCTTCTTATGGCTTATTGGGGTATTTCAATATCTGTATCACAAACATCAACTTGCCCCACACTGGAGCCGTCATTCTGTTCGAACACCACACTACAAGATTCCACAATAATCCTGGTGGTCTTGTTGTAGTGTGGGATTCGACACCATAACCAACAAAAATACCTTCTAAAGCCTTAGACTCGAATTTAGATAAACAGACTCCTTTAATGAGAAAGAAACACAAACAACCAAATACCCAGAAGTATGAAATGTTTGGCTTGTTACCGGTAAGTATCTCATATGGGTTCTTGTCCAAGAGCTTGCGTAGGTAGAGCCGGTTTGACGAATGACACGCGGTGGATATGGCTTCAGCCCAAAGTTGTATGGTGACTTGAATTCAGCCAACATAGATCTTGACATATCCATCAAGGTTCGGTTCTTCCTCTCAGCTACACCATTGTTGAGGGGTATACGGAGTGAAATATTGGTTTCTTATCCCCTCTTCACTCAAGAATTCATTTAGGGTGTAGTTCTACAACTCGAAGCCATTGTCGCTTCTTATTGCCAAGATAGGGACATTGTGTTGACATTGGACCTCATTTGCAAAGTCGATGACGGTTTGTTGAGTTTCACTACTCTGCTTGAAGAAATAAACCCATGTATACCTTGAGTAGTCATCAACAATTACTAGGAAATACTTCTTCCCACCGAGACTTGCATGAGACGGAGGGCCAAATAGATCCACATGAAGAAGTTCTAAAATCCTCTTTGGCGATATGATAGTCTTTCTTCGATGGGGAGAATCGTGCATCTTTCCTTCAACACAAGCCCTGCAAACACGATCTTTGGCAAAGGAAACATTATGTTTTAGTCCAAGGATCTGGCCACCCTTGTGAAGACTTTGCAAAGTTCTCATGTTGACGTGGGCTAGGCGGCGATGCCACAACCAGCCCGCATTGGCCTTTCCAAATAACCACATCGGGCCTGCAGTGGTTTTCCCCAAAAAGTCCACCACATACAAGTCATTTTCAACGTACCCAACGAAAGCGACCTTGAGACACTTGCTCCACAAGAGTACCACAATATCATCATCAATGAAAACTGCAAAGCCCATCATACCAAGGGCATGAACAGAAAGTAAATTATAACTAAGGGTCTCAACAAGCATGACGTCCACAAGAGGAATATCATGGGCAACCACAACCTTGCCAACACCCAATACTTAGATTTGGACGTATCACCATAGGAGACGATTATTTGATCATGATTAGGCCTCTTCTCCGTGATGATCTCTTTGCTTCCGGTCATATGACTTGTACATCCACTATCAAGCACCCATTTTTTTCCACTAGAAGCATAGCCCTGCAAGAAAATTACTTCTTGGTTTTAGGTACCCTTTTTCAATGGGTCTTCTCATGTTAGTAACAAGGGTATTTGGAACCCAAATAGACCAAGAAATGTAATTATCATAAGGACCTACATAACTAGCATAATGTCACCATAATAATCACGAAATAAATCATAATGAGGATTATTAGACCCTGCAATCATCTCTTCTGGGATTGTCCATTTGCAAAAAAATGCTGGGACCATATTCCAGAAACAGAACTGCAAATCTAACATGATTGGAAGCTATTTCAAACATCAAAGAAAAGTTACATCTACCATTTGCAATGGAGATCATTATCATGACTTCCTGGGGTATCTGGATATGCAGAAATGAGAAGATTTTTAATGACAAAAGACCCACATTTGATAGATGGAAAGCAATTTTCTACCAAGAAATGAGATGGATACAATTCAGAATCAAAGGAAAATACAAGGAGAAATTCAAAGGCTGGCTCAATCAGCATTTAGATCAGGGATAGAATAGAATTTTCTCAGAATTTTCTCAGCATAGAACGGGTTAGATGTAACTGTAATGATCTACCTTAGATTATTTCTCATTGTAACATACTCATATTATAATAAAAATTGCAGTGGGGATTATTCCCTACTGTTTCACCTCAAAAATTAGACCCTGCAAAATCAACATAATTAGTTTTGTACTTTGTGATGTTCTTTTCAATGGTGCTTGTCTTTGCTTGAGTATTCTTGGTCTTCGTTTTCTTGTTCTTCTTCTTCTTAGTCTTGGGAACATACCCTAGTCCCTCCTTTCCATTGTTTTTACTTTGCTTGCTCAATACCTCATCAAGAACTTCCTTACCTTTGGGATAAGATGTCTTGGCAAGCTCAACTTTCAACCTTGCATTTTCTTGAAGAATGTCTTCATGATTGCACATTGATGTAGAGGTGCTAGGGACATCATACTTGGTTAGTCGAGTTTGGAGCTGGTCATGATACTCATTGAGAATAGAGTATTCACTCTCCAAAGCCTTGTGAGCAATGTCAAGTGCCTCATACTTCTTGAAAAGTCTAGCATGAGCAGCCCCAAATTCAATATTCTCTCTTTTTAACTTCTTTACCTTGGCAATAGCATGATCCTGTTCCTTCATAAGGTTGTCCAAGAGTTCACCATTGGACTCCTCAATTGAATCAAGTCTCTCCTCAAGAGAGGCCTGAATTTCTTCTTCTTCTAGAGCATTTTTCAAAGAAGCAATTTCCATTGCATCCTCCCTTTCAATTCTGCCCTTTTCTTCATGCAGTTCTTATGAGTGAGCAAGTTGACTCATGAGAGCCTCAAAGTGCATTTTGCATTCACCTTTCAAGTTAGTTATAAAACAATCCAATGCAATAACTCTTCCTTAACCATAAGACTAGTGGCATCATCCATATCGGTATTCATGGTAGTCTTAAGAACAGAAGTGATGGTAGGTGATACCTCGGAACCTCTTGCCATGAGGAAGTGACGTTCTTGTTGTAGAGAGTCGAAGAGTGAAGCGGTTGGTGTAGACGTAGTGGCTATTGCAGCCACCTCTCTTGAACTATCACCACCTTCTTTATCTTCGCTAGAGGATGAGTACTCCTCTTGGACTACCAACACAATCTTTGGCTATTTCTTGTAAGAACCATTCTTCTTGACAAATGGCTTCTTGCGAGGAGACTTTGACTTTTCTTTGAGAATTAGTCTTCCCCCATGGTCTTCTCTACTTTGATAGGGGCATTTGGCTACGAAGTGCATACGATCACCACAATTGTAGCAAGGCCTCAGGTTTGGACCATTTTGTTTTCTTCCACTTGACCCATTCTTGCGCTAAAGTTCAGATTTTTCTTTGGCCAGGTCCTTCCAAACAATTCTTGTGTAAAACACCATGTACTCACCATGAGCATGCTTGACCTCCTCAGGACAGCTCATGTAGATTATGTAAAAGTTCCTCTCGTCTTCATCTTCCTGAATGACATTGGCCTTCAATGCAACATTCACACCTTTTTGCATTCCAATTGCTTGGGCACAAGCATATTCGGTGTTCTTTCCTACAACTTTGAATGCAGCCATTTCTTGCATGACTTCATTGGAAGTCATTTGGTGATAGTTATGTCTACCTTGTAAGCTCTTCAAATCGGTGGGCTCAAATGGCATGAGAGCACTCACATATTTCATGTTGATCCACGCATCATCAACGTGTGTCGCACCATGCTTTCTGAAGTTTGTGGCAATGCCCTTGGTCCTTCTATACATGTCTTCATGATCCTCACCATCCAACATATAGAACCTTTCGGCTTCATTGCTTAGAGCATCATTCCTATTTCTTCTCATGCTCTCATTTCCAATGATTATGTCGGTGAGGGAATCCCAAGCTTACTTCGTGGTGTTGAAGTGTTCAATGTGTGGCATGTCCTTAGGACCCACACCGAGCTGAATCATGTGTAGAGCGGTTGCGTTGAGTTGACTATCAACAACTTCTCTTTTTGTCAAGTTGTTGGGATCCCCAACATGGAGACCATTTTCAATGATCCTCCATAGCTCAATGGACAAACTACACACATGAGATTTCATCAAGAATTGCCATTGATTAAATGAAGATGCAGTAGGCTTAGGTGGATCACCCCTATTACTTATATGAGGGTGAGGGATTGGTGGATCGGGTGAATATAAGTGAGAGACCTCACTCTAGTCATCCTTACCACTTCCTTTTTTGGTGGAGGAGCCATTATTTTTATCTTCACCTTCCAACTCCTTTTCTCTGGAGTTAGCTTTGGCTTTGTCCTTAGAAATAGGAGTTGAAGCCTCAGTAGTAGATGGAGGAGTAACTGTGGGTGGCGAGAGACGCGCTATCATTTCATGCATCTCTTGCATTTGGGTCTCCATGGTTTTCACCAAGGTTGTTTCCAACGACTTGAGATCATCCATGGTGACCTTGAGAACAGCCTCACTACCATCTCCCTTAGTACCCATACTCTCTTAGGAGGTAAAGCCCGAATAAAGATCCGAGGCTATGATACCAATTGAAATGGATTGTATGGGCACCTAGAGGGGGATTAATAGGTGCTCCACCAATTTTTTAGTTTTTTTCAATTTTAGGCTTAACACAAAGGTAAATTCTCTAGATATGCAACTACGAGAAGTTTCCCTATATGTAGACCTAATTACTAGACTAGTAAAGGCGGAGGGAGTGGAACGAGGTAACCGTAGTGAAGCACATAGAGACACATGATTTGTTTTACCGCAGTTCCTTCCTTGTTAAGGGAAGTATGTATGTGTTGGAGGGGTGGGCATTACTAACACCACCACGCCACAATAGGCCTCACCCTGTTCTTCGATGGATCTCACCACCAAAGGACTGATCCACCTTCTACTATTTGGCACCCTTCTAGGTGGGAACCGATGCCTTTACAACTCTACCTAGACATGCATACACAACTGAATTGGAGGCTCCCGTGTTGACAAGAAGCTGCCACAAGAACACATTAATCAATAACCAAAATTGAGATCTAGAGATTTGCAAGAAACACTAGATCAAGAACCCTCCAAGTGAATGGAGGGGGAGTGAAGATCTTGATGGATGCCGATGTAGATCAAAGTCTCCTCCTTCGATTTCCCAAAGCCTAGAGCCTTTGAGTGGTTGAAGATGGAGATTGCACTTGAATTGTTATGAGCCGGGTAGAGCTTTTTTGCAGGATCCAAGAGATCATAAATGGGGATGTGAGTGGCTATTTATAGCCCCACTCGAAAAGCTGCCGTTGGACGATTTGGGGGCCGGATTATCCAGCCTAAGTAGGGGATGGATTGTTCGGCCAGGGCAAACATCCGGCCCTATAACTTAGACAATCCAGACTAAAAGTCTGCCCCCTCCCATCATGTCATGCCTTGTTGGCCTTTATCAAAAACCTGGGGGCGGATTAGCCGACCAATAGGAGGGGCGGATCATCTAGGCTAGGAAAATGCTCCGGCCCTGGCCGGTTAATCCGAGGAAATCTCTGCCCCCATACTGCATGACGCGCCTTGGTGTCCTTTGTATCCGGCCCCCAGACGAGGCAGATTATCTGGCCTAGGAATATGCTCTGGCCGTTGCTAGTTAATCCGAGAAAATCTCCGCCCCTATACTGCATGACGTGCCTTGTTGGCGTTGACGATCTTGGTGGGGCGAATAATCCGGCCCTTGGTAGGGGCGGATAATCCCCTCCCAAAAACTCTGGTTTACCAGTATTTGGATGGACATAATGTTCTATAGACTAAACACACAATTAAATAATCCTTGGCATTGTTACCTAACACGCAAAGTACTAGGGATCATAAAAATGTTCTTTCACCGGGCCCTTAAATTGGACAACAAGCATTAGGCACACATAGATATTCATTCTCACAATATAATAATCACAACAACAAACACAAATGGATGGAGGAAAAGGAGGCACAACACATCTTACCAATCCCCTACATCTCCCACGCTGATGGGGATTTACTCATACATGAGAGAAAGATAGATCAAAGGCATAATAATATTGCAAATAGAATTCATCTCAACTTTATCGTAGCAAGCGACAATACCGTTTGAGGATCAAATCAAATGCAAACCAAAGTAGATCAAAGTATCAAACCCTAATCTTACAAGTGCTAATATCTCTCTCTTAGTATAAGTGAGAATGATGATGGAGTGGATAATTGAGAGGCTAGGGTTCATCAACGAATGAGATGATGTTCTTATCCTCCTTCATATCTGATCTCTTCTCTTATGAACTGTTTGCGGCAGCTATGTTCATTTTTTCGTCCCCCGCCCTAGTTTCTTATACTGATATAACAAAGGCGAGGGAGTATGGTACGGGCGGTCCCCGATCGTACTAGTGGTTGTTATGGCCCCTGAACATATCTAATGGGAGGGGCTTCAATTGGGGATTTGTTTCTTCAAATGTAATTAGCCCATAAATGCTCTCAGTTCTTCCAAAAGTGTTCATTAGCTGAAACCCAACACAAGAAACCAAGGTTTCGCTAATTTGCGATGTTTACATTAGTTGAAAGGCGAAATCCAGCAAAACCTAGCAAAAAACCAAAAGAAAATCATCGCTAAAAAAGTGTTGAAATTTAGATCTATCAACCTCCCCAAGCTTAACTTTTACTCACCCTCGAGTGACAAAGCTATAATGAATAATAGCGAGAAACTGAATCAAGAGGTAAAACTCACAAGTTCAAGGTTGTATCATATTCCATTGTCACAAATCTTGCAACCTTAAACATGAGTATAATATATCTGAAAAATTGCACTTAAGTTCGCTTCCTAATCGCTAGTAACTTGCTAGCTAATAATTCTTAAACTCAAAAGAGACTGCCAAAAATTGGTTGGGCTTGCAAATCAATTATTTTCAGCGCGCCTCTTTTATGAGAGTAAAAATATTTTTAAGCAAGGATGCTTCAGTCAATTTAATGGTGCGCAAGTAGATGTCAAAAGAAGGATAAACTTAGAGATTTTCATTAACACCCACTTTGAAAATCGTGGCTATCCAACACCCCATCTCTTCCTTGTTTTTCAAGAACTCTAGTTTTTTTAGTGGTGAGGTGATGCCAATACTCTCATAAGGATCAGATATTTTCAGCTTGTATCTTGATGGTAGTTCTCTTTTTGCTCAAGTACTTGGGCCCATGGAACTAAAATTTTGCCCACCACAGCAATGCTAAAAATGTCTAACCAACTCATAACCAAAATCGGAGATGAACTCAAGATCGTTTGTAGGCCAAAGGAGTTATTAGTTCCATGAAGTTTGGGTACTCTCATAAATCTTTTCAAGTAAAGTATCTCTTTTCAGTTGATCAAAGAAAGTTTGGCATCTCCTCAACCACCATAAAATGTTCGTTCGATCAAAAAATTCTTTTCAAAAGGTGTTAAGTCAAACCATTAGGATGCAGGGTTGAGCACTACTAAGATTAAACCCTTAAAACAAAGACATGGCACCAGAGTTGCCAAGAAGACACTTTCTCTTGTTCTTAAAAGATTGGAATTTAATCCAACAAGGTTGTTTTTCTAACCGAGCTTAATTTTCATAAGTCGAAACCAAAGTAGTGACATTAGCCTTGAGATTAAGTCCTAAAAGATAATGAGCTAAGCATGGATTCGAACTCAAGTGCAACCGAACAAACACAGTATGGTCATGAATAAACTTACAGAAGGAGGAAAAATAGGAATGTGGTACCTCCTTTTGCTTGCTCATCTCTCACTTGGGTCAACTCCTCACGTTCGTCTCCATGTCTAATAAGTCACTTGAAGTGAATAACCTGCAGGAAATTAAAAAGAGAGCCAATAGAACTTCGCACAAAACAATAGTAAAGCTAATCTAATTTTTTGGCGTTTTCTTTTATCAATGCAAACTGAAGGTAAAAATTCACTAGAACAGAACAAATTAATCAAAATAAGAAAAAAAATATGAATGCAAAAGGTGGGGATGAGTTCGACCTCCCTAAGCTTAGGCTCTTGGCCTATCCTAGATCAATTATCGCCTCCATCATTTGGTCGCGACTGCCGGTATGGAAAGTACGAGTAGCGGTTTGGGAGGTCGGTCATGAAGGAGGTGCAGTATTGGGTGTGGTTGACGATGTTAGCGTTCACATCGTGCAACGTATTTTTTATGTTGTAGATGCGATGCACCACCTAGTGAAAACCACTTCTCAGGACATAGTTGAATCCTAGCTGAGGTAAAGGCATACCTTGCTGCTGGTACTGCGGAAAAGGTTGTTGATGATGATGCTGACCGTAGTCATCCTAGCATGTGGTGTTCCAGTCTTGTCCACCATGCTCTTGCTGCTGCTATGTGTTGATCGCGTTCTCCTAGTTGGGGTTTCCTCCCGGGGGCACAATCCTCCCCGAGGAGACCATTGCTTCCTGGAACTCCTCCTCATTGACTACGCAACTATGTTTACCTAGCAAACCAAAATCTTGGACAAATGGAAGCAAAACTTAGCGGAGATCACCATTAGGCTCAAAATAAAATTGATAAGCACAAAAGGAGTGTTGGGGCTTATAGACCCCATGAATTTGGTTATAGTCATGTGAATGTCATCCAGAATCTTACTGCCAGCCACAACTCTCTCATGGCGCATGATAAACTTGCTTGCGTAGGCGATCTGAGTGATCAAGCCACCACAATGGATGTCACCCGAGTGAGCCGACCTTTGGCAGTAGAAGTGTTGGATGAGAAAAGCACCCAAGTTTACCTTATGCTCCATCTTAGGATGGAGATCCATATAAATTACACTTATAAGAAGGTGGTGAAGTAGCGGATGGTTGGATTCTGGATAGTTGCACTCTTCCTCCACAAATATCCAGTGTTCCCGTGGACAGAAATCTGCTACCAAGCATACATTGCCTCTAGGAGGACATCATTAGTTGTATCGAGCTCTCCCTCGTAAGATAACCCGAAACAATCGCAAAATTAGTAGGAAGTGAGGCTGTGGGGTTCCCGTTGAGCACAAAACTTATAGTGCAATGATGCTCCTGGGTCTCAAGGTCATCATGGAATGATGACAGGAACTCTTACATAGCAATCTCGAAGGTCTCGGTGGAGAGGTAGGATAAAGGGACCAAGCCGGCGTTCTCGGCCATCGTCTCGAAGTTATCCTTTAGGCCCTGGTGGGAGAGGAAGTCATGGCTCATCCACTTAGTGGGTATAATCTTGCATTCGCTCACCCTCTCGTAGTGCTTGTTCAGGGCTGCCCTCAAGTTGTCCCCCTCCGAGCGCCTCTTCTTTGAACTCGACAGGTTGGCGGTGCCCGAGGTTCCTGACTTTCTTGAGCCCTCATCGGAGCGGAAAATCTTCCCTTATTCATTGCGCTGAAAATTTTCAAAGAAAAACTATGGGAATCGAGTTTCTATCATACAAACAAATGATTACAGGCAGAAATTACAAATCCTAAAGTGAGGAATCAAAGATAATCTCAAAACATGATGAACTCATTCCGATAGTCAATTGAGGAATTCAACCATGGATTTCAGAAAATAAAGCATGGATCAGGTGAGAAACTTACTGATGTGAAGATTCCCCCACTCAAACACAAGAAATCAGTGAAGAATCAAAGGTTCTAGAGGGTTAGGGTTTGAGTTTGAGAGAGAAAGATTGAGAGAGGAAGAACAAAGAGGCTGGCTGTGAGCCAACGCCGTGGTTTTAACCTGGCGATGCAATCGGTACGGACGCGTCCTGCCCGTACCGATGGTCATCACCGTTGGGTCAAAATTAGGGTTTCACGATCAAACCTGGAAGATCTGGTACAGGTGGATGGTATGGGTACCCCCGACCATACCAATGGTCGTTAACTCATCATTAATGTTGGAGAAAATCTTTGAAGTTTGGTACGGGCGGATGGTATGGGTACCTCTGACCATACCAGTGCTCATTACGGCAACTTCTTCGGATAGAAACTTGTCAACTTATTTGCTTCAGCAGTAGGGGCGGGTGGTACGGGCTCCTCTGGTCGTACTGGTGCTCGTTACGAGCTCTGAACCCTATTTCCTTTCTTCCTTTCAAAAACTTCCTTTCCAACTCATCTTTAAACTTCACAATAGTAATATTTCTCCGTAAATTTATGACTTCAACAATTTTATTGGAACAGCTAAAAACATTAAACCTTGCTACTAAGAATGGTTTGACTCCCAGTAAGCATTTTATTAAGGAGAGTTGGCTTAGGCTAACCAACCTCCGAGTTTTTAGCGCTTACCTCAGGATGCCTTTCATCGAGGGCACTTACCGATTGAACATGCTTAGGCGATGGTATATATTTCCCACATTGCACTTGTTTCTTTGGAAAATAACGAACAATCTGATCATCATAAATATTGAAGACAATCTTCCCGCTAGAGCAGTCCATGTTAGCTCCTGCAGTGCAAAAAAAAGGTCTTCCAAGGATGATTGAAAGTTTGTCATCTTTAGGAACATCAAGTATAATAAAGTAAGTGGGTATAACTTGTTGATCAATTCTAAGGAAAACATCTTCGATCATACCAATTGGTTGTTTAGTTGTCTTATGAGACATTTGTAAGGTAATTAAAGTAGGAGAATACTCTCCAAAGTTTAATTATTTCTGAAATAAGGAATAAGGCATGACACTAACACCTGCACCTAAGTCACAAAGAGCATTAAATATATTAGTTTTTCAATTGCGCAAGAGATAGTTGCTACACCTGGGTACCCAAGCTTAGCATGTAGCTTGTCACCAAAGCTTGTCATCACTTCTAGAGTATTAGTTACCTTTTTCTTTCTATTAAGAATATCCCGTGTAAAAAATTTATAAGTAGGAACTTGAATTACATCAGCTAGAGGAAGTTCTAGATGAAGATATCCTAGAGCCTTGGCAAAATAATCATAAATAGCTTTATCTGGTTCATACTAAACACGGTTAGGATAAGGAACTTTCTTCCTTGTTGGTGTTACCTTTTGTTTTACCTTTGCTACTGGTTCAACATCTTTTTTAGTCTTCTTCTTTGTTGTAGGCCTTTCCATGTCAGCTTGTTTCTCACTTGGGGTGATACACCTGCTCTTCTTGCTCCTTTCTAAGCTCGGTTTCTTCTCTTGGATGAACCATCTTAGCATCTGAATCATATTGTTCATCTTTATCTCCTGCTTCTTCCTCTTCTTTGTCTTTACTAGAAGCCTCATTCTCTCTTCTTTGAGCTTCGTAATCAATATCATCTTGTGGATCGACAAAGTCCTCTTTTTATTGACTCATTCCTTGAGTCTCTCGTGCTTTCTGAGCATGTTCTTCTTGATACCAGGGTGGCCCCTGAGGTTCCCGTGTCTCTATACCATGTCTAGTGACAATGTTAGTAGAAACAATGTTGCGATTATAATTATTTTGATTTAAAATCAAAGCTTGAGTTTCAGCTATGTGATCGCATTGAGTTTTAACCATACCCAAATATGTATCCAAATGCCTAGTGGCATGACCTAGATCATCAAAAATTTCGGTTAACTCTCTTATATTTTTCTATCGAGTCATTAAACGTTTATAATATTTCTCACTTAACTGATTATGTTGATGTCTAAGTTTTTGCATTACAAGATTCATTTCATCTTCTACAAGAAAATTTTGAAGAGCATCCACTTTATTTTATTTAACAAGTTTCGCTACCACCGTTTTTTCTTCCATGGATTTTTTAACTTCAGGCATAAGTTCCTGGGGTATATGAAATGTACCTTTTCATGGTTTAACATCCTCAACAGGGTTGTATTGTTTATCGTTGAAGGATCTTACCTCGAAAAGTTTAATGCATTCTGGCAGCGTCAAGTTGCTAATAGATCCTCCTATAGTTAAGTCAAATATTTCTTTTGAATCATATTAAGTCCATTATAAAAGTATTGGATAATTAAATGCTCCTTAAAGCCATGATTTGGGATTTTCATTATTCCATAAAATGTATTCCATGCTTGATAAAAGGTTTCCATGACTCTTTGAAGAAAGTTTGTAATGTTGCATTTGATCTACATGATTTTAGTAAAAGAGCAATATTTATGCATAAACTCTCGGATGCAATCTTCCCGTCTTTTTGTAGTGTGATTTGGTGAGGATTGTAACCAAGTAAAAGCATTATCTTCTAAATACCAGCAAAAAAGTGTAAGGAGTACAAACTCCATTGGTAGATTGGCTAGTTTAAGAGTAACACAAAGGTCATAGACCTTCGTCAAATGATCACTTGGATCTTCATCTTCTTCTCCTATGAAAGCAATTTGTTTCATCATATAGATTAGCTCAGGATATATTTAAAATTCTAGGCTTTCAAGATCAGGATAAAGAATAGGCATTTTTCTTAGGTACCTAGATGGATTCCCATATAGTCCCAATGATTGCTCATGCTCTTCGCCCCCTAGGTGATGGTCAAGTCTGCCATCATAGGAATCAAACTTTTCATGTCTACAATATGTGAGCTAGAAAATCTTTCAATAAATTCTAGACATATTTCAGTTGAATATGGTCAATATATGGAGGTAAATAAGTTTTTCCTGAATGAGTAGTACATCTATCTTAAACGGAGATCATGGATGGTGTCAACATTTACGAATATCAAGAAACAAACACTTTGTGCTTAGCTCCCTGGCAACGGCGCCAGAAAATAGCCTAATGACCTACAATAGCATAGGTTCATCAGAGCATGTTTTCGTGGAAGTATTAATTCTAGTTTTTATATCGATCCCAATAAGGAGCCTAGGAAAGTGTCTTTATGTGGCATTTTTGTCACACCCATGCTGTCATGTTGTCTTGAGTGAATTGACTACAAGCGTTGAGAGTGGATGGGTGTGACTGAATAATAGAGGAAACTTGAGTAAAGGAAGATGCAAGAAGTAAATAACATCTAAGTAAAAAGCGAGAAGTGTTCGAGATTCCTGCAAATGAGAAGTTAGGAGTGGTGAGAAATAGTTCATGGTAATAGTGAATGTGCCAAGTGAATGAAATGGGGTAAGTGATTGTGGTACTTCTTATTCATATATGAGTAGGCAAGCAACCCGTATACTGTAGCATCCCAATTGTCTAACAATTGTAATGCTACTTGGTCTAGTAAGATAATGGCTACTTCCTATATATAATTGTTGCATCATAATTATATCATGCTCATGTCATCATGCCACCTTGCATTTGAGCATCATATAAAACCCTCTTTCTTTTGGTTTTTCTCTCATATGCATTATTAATTGTATTTGCCTCTTGATATTGTATTTGGTTATTGATATATTGTTCAAATGCCCAAGTTGAGTTGGGGGCATATCTTTTATTTCAATTCCATCACCTTTCTTTTCCACCACTTTATAATTCCACCGTCCTACTAGTCCATGAGCTTGTTTGTCTTTATTTTGGTTTTATCTAGCTCATGGGAAATAAGGTGGATCTAGTTCTTTAAATTCTCTTGCTTGGCCTTGTTTCCACTTCTTGGGAATGCATAAGTATAATGCCATATCATTAGTTTGTTCTCACAAAATAAATCATGGCATTTATAATTTTGCATGGGCCATGCAACCTTCTTCACCACCTTTGCTCTCATTGGTTTTTACTTTGCTTTAGTGGATATTTTTCTATGTGATCCATCTCCATCCATTCCACCATCCCCATATTCCTATCCACATCATTTTCTTTTATTTCTATTTCTTCATGCATGATCAAATGAGGCTTATTCTTTCTCTCTCATTTTCTTCCTCTTTTTCTTGTTTTCTTCTCCACCTTAGTTTATGCTAGATCAAGGTCCCCTTCCTCTTGGTTTGGTCTCTTAAACAAATCCAAAAATCTAAAACCCTAACCAAGCTTAACCTAGCTATTTTTTCTCTCTAACTTCTTTTAAACCTAATTTACACTAAACCCTAACTCTACCTTACCTCTCTTTCTCTCTCCCTCTTTCCCTAGCTGCTGGTCCCACCTGGCCACCCTCTCCCTGGCCCACACCTCAGCTACCCATACCCTAACCCTAGCTAAGCCCTAACCCGAGCCCCATCTACCCTAGCCCGAGCTACCCTCTCTCTCTCCCTCTCTTCTCTCTTCCTGACACGAGGGCCCCCTCCAGCCGAGCCCTTCCCTGCCTGTCCCTCTCTCCCGGCCAAGCCCCACCTGCAGCCCCCAGGTCGAGCCCCAGCTCGACCATGTGAGGGAGAAGCAAAAGGTGGCACCCGAGGCCACCTTTATCTACCCCCTGCCACGGCTGCCCCTCCTCTCTCCCTCTCAATTTGCCTCGCCCACACGACTCTCCTGGCTCGCCCAGATCTGCCCAGAGCCTGCCCTCCTCTCCTCCTTCTTCCTCTCCGCCACCAGCACCTGCCGCCGGTCGCCGCCAGCACCACATCGTCCCCGTCGTTCCAGCCGGTCAGCGCGACGTGGAGGTGACCTTGAAGACCAAGGGCAGTCCCCTACCTCGACTCGTACACGCCGACACGAAGGAGAAGCCCCCCAGCACCGCCAGATCCTTCGCCGCCCCCGAAACCCTAGATCGCTGGAGCGCCTGCATCCCCGACGATCCGCCACGCTTCTCCCCGATCCGACCACACCAGCCCACCCGCGGTGAGTCCCTCGACCGCCCTGACATCCTCCGCTTCACCGACACCGTTTAGCGCCGCCGTTCGTTTCGTCGAACGCCCACCGTGCGCTAGAGCTCGCCGGTGTCTGCAGGCTTTCCGCGCCGCAGCGAGCCTTACCTAGGCCCCAACCCTCCTACTGTCAGCTCCCCTAGCCTACCGCACTGGTTCCGTCCCTAAGCGCGCACGCCTGTGACCCGGGTTCGATCCCCCGCCCCGCGCCGCGCGCCGTTTTCCCGTCAGACTGAGGAGAAGAAGAACAGTACCAGGGCGTGTGGTAGTTTTACGAAAGCCCCCTCTCTTTAATTTCGCTCTCAACCCGCGGTACCTCGTGGCCCACTAGTCAGCCGCTCTGGCAATCTTGCCGAAAACCCCCCAGATTTCTCCGGCCGTAACCCGCGCTCCA
The DNA here is from genome assembly GCA_910589775.1 of Avena eriantha. NCBI lineage: Eukaryota > Viridiplantae > Streptophyta > Magnoliopsida > Poales > Poaceae > Avena > Avena eriantha. The sequence goes on from OU342745.1 coordinate 22,489,830, forward strand.
GCTCTAGCCCCACCTGTCAGTCGCTGCAGTCCCCCACCCTGGCACGTGGGCCGTAGCCGCTGGGCCCGCTTGTCAACCGCGTGGGCTAGCCAGAGCCGCGGTAGAAAAAGGTTTTTTGCGCGCGTGGCCCCAATCCGCTTGGTCCCACCCGTCAGTGACTATGGCTGGGACGGGCTGAGTAAGAAAAATATGTCCTGTGCCTGTTTTAATTAAACCTTTTCAAATTTGTTTTTAAATTCAAATTCAATTCAGATTCAAATAACTTTACAAATATAAATCCAAATAATACAAGTAATATATGTTTTTGAATCAGAAAAATGTGAGGAATTCAAATATGCCATTCAAAGTAATGTTTGAGCACTTTAAAATTTCGAGATGATTAAAATTACAATAAAATGCCCTTTTCCTTAATTAATTAATAACTTTAATTCTATAACTCCAACTTGGGCAAATAATATGTCTAAATCGATCAGCACGACGAGCCCGTTCTATCTATGCAGTCCTTGTTCTGAATTGACGCATGCATCATGTTGTTATTAAAAATCTGAACTGTTTATGACAATAAAACTTGTTTAAATAAATAATAAAATGCTTTAGTTCTTGTATCCACACCTCACCTTTGCCATGCTACTTTAATGCCATGCAAATTGTGCATCATTCATCATGGCATGCTTGTTTGCTTGTCGCATTTTAATTCATATGCTTGTGCACTTTATTTATGTTGGCCCTTGTTTGTTTGGTTCTTCTTCGAATAGACGCCTAGCAGGAGAATTACCAGGAATCACAGGAGTATTACCCAAATCCATCTCTCGCTTCAACTGAGCTGCCAGGCAAGCACTACCACATGCTTGCATACATACAGTACCTATTGCCTCTATCTTATTCTTGCATCATGGAGTCGCGATTGCATTAAATTGAATCCCAAGTACTGCATAGCCTTTACTTTTAAACCCCACCGAAGCTTGTTCCTCCATCCCATGAGCCATTACTACAGGAGTTGTTTGAGCCATGCGAGTCGTAGAAAAGCATGTGTAGGGTATGTGAGTGTCTGATGGAGAATGAGGTACCTAAACAACATAACCTGAGTAGTAATGGGATAACTAATGAAAGAGGCACCGGTGAGCAATATCTGTTATTTGGTTTTTCATGCTCACTTGGGTCCCGTAGGACCCCGAGTAATTGATTCATGTTCCTTGTTTATTCGCACTATGCACATCCGGGAGGCCTTATGGACCCCCCTGAGCCAGAGCTTGATTCATTCTTATTTCTTGGGGCCACAATTAGTTTGGGGCTTTATTACTATCATTTACTTATGCCATGTTACTGCTTTATTTAAGATTGTGCGAGGAGCACCTGTACTGTTTTGGATCGTGACACGTTTTCGCTGTATCGACAAGCCTAGTCACATTTTCGGGTTCCCGGTCGTTCACCGCCGTCCACACAAACCTTGGGTCCGTCTCGGAACTGGCCAACTTCGTTGTGGGTAGCTTAATGGGGTGGCCCCCTGAAATATTTCTGAATCCTGTGATTGCTTTGCCGTGAATGCCTCGTTGGTTTTGATTTGGTTTTTCCGAGGTTGATCGAGTGTGTGTTGCTATTCGTGCACCCCTGCAGGGTAAATCTTTCTGAAAGCCGTGTCCGCGGTTATGGACGACTTGGAGCACAGTTTCTCGATCATAGACAAGTATAACTAAAGTACTGCTTTTAAATTGACTAAGTACCTGACTAGTAAATAGTGCAATACTCATGGAATGATTAATAAAACTGCCAACGGATGATGGGGGTTGTTCGTCCGCTTCCTCGTTGGAAAGCGAGGAGGAGGATGGATCTGTTAGTTATACTGTTATAACTATTGATCTTAATTCACGGACATCCGTCTATCATTGGTTAGGCGGATGGTTAGCGAGTATCTGTAGAATTGTTAGGTATTATCTTTTGCTGCAATTGCGTCACCCCAGGTTGTGTCCCCTTTAGCGGCATAAAGACTTGCTGAGTACCCCTAAGGTCTCACACGATAAATTGTTTGATTCAGATGAACAGGTGTACCCGCAAGATGGATACTGGGTGGAAGAGACAGATGATGTTGGCAACAATCGTTCGGTGTAGAGATTCCGGGAACGGGGATCCGTGAGATCTGTGGGCGGGATGTGTTTATTTATGGGGCATCTTATGCCAATTTGCTTCTTATCCGTACTCAGATCTTGTTTTCCGCTTCCGCCTGATACTCTGATGTGTGATGTATGAGGAGCTATCCTAAATTATTATATCTATCTAGGACATTTGGATCTTGCCATATGGCATTGCAATATTTCTATTTCTTTTAGATGGAATGGCTCTGAGGACTATTGTATGTGGCTTGCATACATACTCATTTGTGTATGTAGTTGATCCCTTCGCCTGCCGATTACGCCGCTCATTCTTGTCCCGTTGTCTGAAAGTGGTTAGGATGGCCAAAAGGTCTACCGTGAGTGGCCCTGGGCCCCACCGTACTATTTTAACCACTTTCGTTCATCCATGCATGTAACTAAGAGCGTAATTCACCGAGGTAGTTACATATACCGACTAGGAATCCTCTTGGTAAATTCTTCCTAGTCCCAATGATCCATCTATCTGTTACTACAATAATGGTCAGCACATTAATTAAAGTCTTTCTACCAGATCAAGGCTTTAATCTTGATGGTTCCTTGTTATCCTCGAGTAGTACTAGCTCATTGATATTGGTAGTGTCACTCGGGGGGTCCCTCTTTCGCTAGTAAACAAGTTCGTATCCATAAGATCTCGGGATCATGTTATCCAGACCCTTAAATTGGACAAGCATTAGGCAAACATATATATTCATTCTCGCAATATAATTATCATGACAACAATCACAAATGCATAGAGGCAAAGGAGGCACAAAAAATCTTGCCAATCCCCTACATATCCCACGGCTATGGGGATTTACTCAGACATGAGAGGAAGATAGATCAAAGGCATAATAATATTGCAAATAAAAATCATCTAAATTTTATCATAGCAAGCCACAATACCATTTGAGGATCAAATCAAATGCAAACCAAAGTAGATCAAAGTTTCAAACCCTAACCTTACAACTTCCAATATCTCTCTCTTTCAGTATAAGTGGGAATGATGATGGATTGGATGATTGAGAGGCTAGGGATCATAGAAGAATGAGACGGTGTTCTTCTCCTTCTTCTGATCTGATCTCTTCTCTTCTGGAACTGTTTGCGGCGGCTGTGTTTGGTTTTTCATCCCCCTCCATGAAAGTTTCTTGTATTGATATAACAAAGACAAAGGAGTATGGTACGGGCGGTCCCCGACTGTACCAGTGGTCATTAAGGCCCCTAAACATCTCTAATATGAGGGGATTCAATTGGGGATTTGTTTCTTCAAATGTAATTAGCCCATAAATGCTCTCAAATCTTCCAAAAGTGTTCATTACCTGAAAACCAACACAAGAAACCAAGATTTCGCTAATTTGCGATGTTACCATTAGTTGAATTGTGAAATCCTGGGAAACCCGGCAAAAACCGAAGAAAAATCATTGATAAAAAGTGTTGAAATTTAGAACTATCATTGGGATTTGAGAGTCTTGATCTAACGGTCAATATTGAAAGTTATTCATACACTATTCAAACCGAAAAAGGTTGAATTCTACTGATTTTTGCCACCAAGAAAAGTGGTTCCTTCCTACTATAGCTAGTACACCGACGCAGATGACGAACACACCAGAGATAACACAACCGCCGTACCAAGGCACACGTGCGCAGCGTAGCGCCAAGCTCTAGACGAGGGAGAGATCAGTCGGCCAGTGCACGCGGCGTTGCGGAGGAGAGATGGATGATGAGAGAGAGATTTTTTTGTTTTGGGTGCATATAGGTCTTGAAATTTATTACTAGTAGTAGAGTGTGTACGTTGTAAAGGCCGTAGTAGCACAGTACCTCTTGTCAGGAATCCATCATAACTATTCTCTAACATGGCACCACCTTCAACTCCTCCTCGTTGCTGCCCTCTTGCGTTGTATTCCTTTTATTCTCTGAGCTCATAGTCTCCTCTTGCTCTTCGGTTGTTCCCCTCTGACATAGGTATGATTACCTAGATACCTATGATTCTCTACCCAGGTCTACAGAAAGGTTTACGGCCCATGAAGAGTCAAGATGATGATCCAAAAGAGCAACCGACATAGGCTATAGTTCTATTAGGAAAGAGGAAAAAAGGACCGACATCGTGTTGGTATTGTAATCATGTATATGTAACATATCTTCTTACAGCTTTGAGACCCATCCTATTATATATAGGACGGGAGAAGCCTAGGTGATACAGCCAAACAATCCCCAAGCAATCTATAATAGTGCGATTCACCTAATATTCGAGCGACTTTGATTCCATTGTTCTCCTGATATCCGACGAAATCCCCAGCGTTCTCTTTTCCGCAAAACCCTAAGTCCTTCTCCATGGACATTGCCAAGGTTGCCCCTCATCAATTGGCGCCGTCTATGGGAAACTTGAATGCTAGAACCATGGATTCGGTGTAACGCTCTTTTTCAAGCAGCAACCCAACAAAAGCGGTTCCACACCCGCCCACCCTTGTGATAGTACCCACCAAATTCAACGGATCCGATCTAATCATCGGAAGCTTCCACTTCCAAGTAGAAGACCCCTAAGAATCGCACCCCTCGACCTTGATTGCATCAGAACCATTAGTGGAAAAGACTATGATTACAGTGATACCAGCGTTATCTGTCGGATCCTCCGTGGAGATGATGACGGAAATTGAGGCAGCCGAAGAAAACAAGCATGATGAGACTGATCTGGGGGACCTTGACGGTCTTTACAACAATCTCTCCTTCAGATCAGATCCTCCACTAACTCCACCACGTGGAACAAGCCCAACAAACTCTGAACCCAAAGAAAGAAGCAAAAGCATCAACTTCGGGATAAGGATGGCAGAAATCTACCCAAAACAAAAAACAATGGATTTCACTGATCCACCCGACAGTGTCTCCCTCGATTCAGATGACGACGACACAGGCCCATACATGACACGCCACCAAGTGTGCATGGTCAACGGAAATACCTCGACATCGCGCGATTTTAATGGTAACCCTATCCTCGACCCCAATGATATTTTATCAGATGACAATGCAGGAAACCACAACAACGAAGGAGACCAGGGAAACAGAGGAGAAATAGCGGACAATCGCATTGTCCCAGGAGGAAGAGCAGAACCAAACAAAGAAGAGAGGCGAAACTCTTTGTCTACCAACGACGGCATGGCAAAAGGCCAGGGAAGCAATTTTGGGTGCAGTTCCAATGATATTTGATGCCTCACACGAATATTTAATAGCATATCAATACTTCCTTCACCACAAGAAGAGAGAAATACTAAGGATGCAGAGGCAACTCGACAAAAGAAAGAGGTTAGCCGACGAATCCAGCCTACGACAGGCACAACTAAGCTCTACCTGAAGGCCTAGGAGCGTAACAGGAGGAGCCCCACCAGGAAGGGGAACATCTCGATTACAGAACATCCCAGAAACAGAAAGAAACAAACTGATCCGAGACCTTGATCTATGGTTTATGTCAGTTGCCTCAAGCAGCAATTGTGGCTGCACAAACATATCTGATCATAACTCAACCAGCACCCGACGATTGTCGTGGTGGTGGCACGGCAGATGCCATGTATAGGCTAAATATGGGGCCAATGAGCACTAGAGGAATCCAAGGAGGGATAGTGTGGTGATTCCACACACCAGTGTTTGTATTTTCTCTCTATCAATGGTGGATTACAAGGGCTCCTCGAGCTATTCGTGAGAAGGAGACTAGTTCTCTTACTCCTCACTACAAAGCTCTAGGGTTCTTCCTTAGACAGGATTATCGACCCCCTTCTATGGAGGCCCTGGTCCTCCTTATATAGGGGAGACCCGGTTACAAAATTAGGGCACATGTGGAAGCATATTCACCGAATATGCCCTTTGGTTAAAGTAAGATGCTTCTTTTTACACTTTAAATGGCTGGTCCGGACTTTGGACGTAACCCTCTGTGAACTCCTTTCCTTTTGGGCATCACCCGACACTGGTGGTGTCAAACGTCATTGCCTATGTCATCCTCGTCGGCCCCGCCCCGCTGGTCCTTCCCTCTGCCTATTTCGCTCACGCTATAGTGGACAGAGGCAACCTTTTGACCAGCGAGAGATTCCTTCCTTCTTCTGGAAGCCAAGTGGTAACCCGGCTGGCGTCTATCTAACCTGCTACGAGGGTACCTACAAAGAAGATAGATCAACATAACCGACATATGTTTTATGCCGGCCGGGTTAATGTTAGGTGAACACCCACCGGGCTGGGTTAACGCGTAAGTCGGCTTGCCTTGAGGTGGCCCGGTCAGCATTCACTTTAAGCGTGCCGTACCTCGGCTAACTCAGCCTTTATACCCTGGTGTGACCCTACCCGAGGATATCCCCCCAGCATTAGTCCCCGAAGCTGGTGTGGTCTTAGTAACTTCAGCTGATAAGGCCACATCAGGTTCCACACATCAAGATCTGCATTTTCTTCGCTGAGTCATCTTGTAACCCGATTCCTTTTGCTTGACATTCCCTTGGCACATTCCGAGTTACTTCTCATTGGCCGGGTTATCGTCCATATATCCGAATCAACTTTCCTTCTCTCATACACTTCCCCACATCCTACATGGAGGGTAATCATCACTTTGCCTCATTTTAAGGGTCGCGCTAGTTACTGCGCTGGTTACTATATTGATTGTTAGGAATAGCTGTTGCACGTCACGTCGTGGCAACCCTCTCGTTAACTGTATCATCACGTCCCATCATGGGATCTGCTGCTCCATGTGGTCCTTGGTGTGGCGTGCGCCTGACTGGCTGGCTGGACAAATACACGGCCACAGCGTGTGGCACCTTCGCATCCTTGGATCCCACTACGCCTCCTAGGGGCACAATTAAATAGGGGACAAGGGCGACCCTTGGGGGATTTCTCCCACTTTGCACGTGCCCCTGCCCTCTACTCCCTTCTTCTCTACAGCAACACCGCTACCGCTGCTTCTACTTAGCTTAGCACCGTCGCCGCTGTGTCTTGCTGTTCTGCCGCATCCGCGCCGCCGTTCTCCGCTACAGGGCCTTGCCGTTCCAAAACGTCGCTCCCCATCGCAGATAACCTCTATGAGGATTGTGATTTGGAAATGACGGAGGAGGATATCATCATCACAGAGGAGGAGGAGGAAGGCGAGGCGCACGAGTGCGGCAACTAGGCTGGTTCATGGGTCTATCAAGACAATCTTGACTGGCTCTACCAGAGCCGCTGCATCCCTGCTGGCGTCACCTGCCACCTTACCGCCGCAGAGATTGCTCCCTCCCCTAATCCAGGCAAGTTTGTCATTTTCTTGTCCCATTTTCAGCACGGTTTTGGCCTCCCAGTGAGTAATTTCTTTCATGATTTCATCAACACCTACAAACTTCAGCCTCACCATCTTCAGGCCAACGCCATTACCTCCCTCTCTTCTTTCGCATCCGGCATAGAGGGATATGTCAGCCTCTGGCCCACCAAAGAACTTTGGATCAAGTTCTTTGGTCTCTGCAAAAACGTCATTCCTGACCCTCTTCTTGCCCCGGTTGACAAACTTTTGACCCAGTATGATGGAGCTTCTATCTCTCCCTGCAAGAATTCAGCTTTCCCCCGGGTCACAGGCCTTGAATCCTGCATGGGCTAGGCCCGGACCTTCTTTTATGTTCAGAACAACTCAGAAGAGGACCTGATCCAGCTTCTTCCTTTCAAGTTGGGTCCTCCGGATGCGACCTTGTGGGACCAGATCCCGCTTTGGCGAATCAGGTAGACCGGCGGGTCAAGGAGCTTGTCAAGCTGGCGCTGTGTAGCGAGGATGTTATGATCACCTTTGTTTGCAGTCGGATCTCCCCTCTCTAGAAATGCTCGCACAAGCTTTGCCACATGAGTGGTCCTCTCGACCCCAACCGCACCTCCTCCTTCGAACTTGACAACACTGACATATTCCGCCGAGTCAAGGTTATGTTTAAGATAGAAAAGGAGTTCACCGAGGCGTGCAAATGGGGGTTTGAGCACTTCAGCCGGGGTAACTTGCCTCTTGTGGTATGTTCTTCTTCTGATACTCTTTTTCGAGTCTCGTAGTATGTCGGATTGTAACCTTATTTGATTCTTTAGTATTTTTGCTCCCAGTTGTTTCTCCAGCAGACAGTGGAAGATGGCAAGTAGCCAGCCCTCAAATGGGCGGAGGACCGCTCAAGCCCGGACACGGTCGAGACAGACCCAGAGACGTTCTTGCCTACTCCGGACACCTCCAAGCGAACCTCTAGTAAGGCCTCTTCTTTGAGGGATTGGCCAGATGATAACGACTCCAATGTTGAGATTGTGGAGGTACTTGATCCGGTGCCCATCTCTTACGTGTTTCCGGTTACCTCGGCTTCAGCTAACCCGACCAGTCAGGTCCACAAGGATCCTCCTCTCAGCATGGACAAGCCGGCTCCTACCCCTTCCCAGAAACGCTCGGCAACCTCGTGCGCAGGTTTTGAGGCGCCTCGACCCAAGAATAGGCAGAAGAAATCCGGCGTCAAGGGTTCCAACAAGCCGGTCCCCAAGACCACCGTCCGGAGAGTGCCCAAGCCCGAGAACCTCCAACCTCAGCCAGGTAAGTCCTTTTTCCTTCCTTGCTTATTTCCTGGTCTTGCTTCACTATCTTTGCATTATAATTGTCTCACTTTCTCCTCCTAACTTGTTATTCATTACTTGATTCGGCATCGCTCCAAGGGCGATCCCCTAGAGTGGACCGAGCATCACCTCTCCTATCCGGAGTGCTCCATCTCCCCCCGCCGCGACGATGATGCTCACCCGTTGAGCCCTATCCAGGAGGGCTCAACGACCGCTCCGGATCATAGCCCACCTCGTCATGAGGAGGGTAATGTCGATGCAGGGGATAGTGGGGCTACCGAGGATACAGCTATGCCAGACCTCCTTAGTACTTCGGCTCAGCCGCAACCCTCTACTACAGAGGTGCCATCTTCATCGGCACCGCTCGAGACTCCTTCTCCTTCAGTTCCGACATCGTCAGCAACATCAGTGTCAGCACCAGTGCATGTACCCTCTCCAGCACCAGTACCAACAGCAGCACCAGCACCAGCATCTTCGCCAGCACCAACAGTAGCAGCACCAGCACTAGCAGCAGCACCAACACCAACACCACCAGCAGCATCACCAACACCAACACCAACACCAACATCAGCCTCAGCGCCCAAAAAGAAACCTCAGGCAGCTGCATCCGGATCAACCATCTCCATTAAGGATATATTCCAGCCAGCTTTGGAGGCTTAATCCGGAGCAGCAACCTCGGCTCCTCTGCAGCGACCTAAGTCAGACAGTAAGAGCAAGAAGGTGGCCGAGGTAGCCAAGGGTCCAATCTCCAAGGGCACCAATATCGAATCTGGATAGCGCACGCTTGCATCCGTGACCAGGAAGGATGGCGCCACCTCTGAATCATCTGTCGCCAGATCCGAGGGCAGCAAACAAATCACTTTGCATACCAGCCCTGCTGCTGCCCAGATCGCGAGGCGAGAGGCCCATGTTAAGGGTCTGGTGACGAGCCAGACACTTAGCGGGGAGAATTATAGCCCAGTGCTCATCGAATATGTTAATAACTGGAATGATGTCGAGTTTCTAGATCCTCAGGACGATCTCCCGGAGAAGTTCGGCCCGACGAAATTCAGCGTGCAAATGAATACTACCACCAAGGCCATCTCCCTTGCTAGCCGGATGATGGAGGTAAACCCTTCTCCGTTATGGCTTTTATATACGCAAACACTTAGTGATATATCCACTAGTCCTCGAGCCTCCGGAGGAGTAATCTATTACTCGGTCGGATGCTCTTAGAAAACTAACGCAAGTCCTTAGTAGATTCAAATATCCACACACCTATGGCCGGGTTAAGTTCCACTTGGCCCGGATCTTGTAGACTTCGAATATCCACACACCTAGAGCCGGGTTAAGTTCTACTTGGCCCGGATCTTGTAGACTTTGAATATCCATACACCTAGATCGGGGTTAAGTTCCACTTGGCCCGGATCTTGTAGACTTCGAATATCCACACACCTAGAGCCGGGTTAAGTTCCACTTGGCCCGGATCTTGTAGACTTCGAATATCCACATACCTAGAGCCGGGTTAGGTTCCACTTGGCCCGGATCTTGTAGACTTCGAATATCCACACACCTAGAGCCGGGTTAAGTGCCACTTGGCCCGGATCTTGCAGACTTAATATCCACACACCTAGAGATGGGTTAAGTTCCACTTGGCCCGGATCTTGTAGACTTCGAATATCCACACACCTAGAGCCGGGTTAAGTTCCACTTGGCCCGGATCTTGTAGACTTCGAATATCCACACACCTAGAGTCAGGTTAAGTTCCACTTGGCTTGGGTCTTGTAGACTTCGAATATCCCTTCTTATTTCTGAACTAACATTTGCTTATTTTCTAGATCACAACCAACCACCAAACTGCGGAGTTTCAGCGTCTGCTGGACACATATAAGGACCTTCGTGCCAAGCACGGCAAACTGCTTGCTGAGCTGAAGAAAAAGTGTAACTCATTTTTCTTAGGAACTTTCGTTCTCACTTCTTTGTGTTAATTGCTATCTGTATTAACTTGCCATCCGGATTGTTCAGCCGAGGTTGAGGCTGAGAACATCCACATGCAAAAGAACTTGGTCGAGGTCACAGGTAACTCGTCTTGGTCACTTAGTCTTTGCTTACTTTTATCCTGACTCGGCAAATATTTATACCCCGGATATGTCGGGTCAACCAACTATTGCAGTGACACTTCAAGATAGTGTGCCTATGCCTGACATGAAGCTTCATTTTCTAGAACAACCAGGAAAGCATCAGGACGAGCTTAAAAATAAAGATGATGAGATCGCCAAGCTCCGCCTTAAGGATGACGAGATAACTCGGCTGAATGCCTAAATCCAGAAACTCAAGAATCTCCACAAGGCGAAGCTAGACAAGGCCGACCAGGAATTTTCCGAGGAGAAAGAGCGCCTAAAGACCCAGCTTGCCAAGGACAAAGACTTGCTGAAGGAAGCCGACATCAAAATTGAGTCGGTGACCACTGAATATGAGAAGCTTAGGATGAGGAATGCTGATGGGAAAAAGGAGCTGACCAAGATCCTCAGCCACATTGCTCGTGAGTTTTATTCCTCCTTCCGACATTTGTTTCTCTAGGTCATATACCCTTACTTATGGATATTGCCTGCTTTGTTCACAGGTTAATTCCTAGAGAGTGAGCCCTTAGCCTCTGCCGCTGTCACCAAGTTCCGCCTGTAGCAGGGTGTCCTAGCTGGTCCTGCCTCCGATTCTATCCCTTATGACACGGAGGACATGCTGGTGAGCCTCGCAGCCCATGTTGAAGTCATGAAAAATTATGGCACGAACATTATGCCGACAGCTGTCCGGATGTTCAACACTCTCTAGCCCACTGATCCTACTCCCAAAGGCAGTACAGATTTCATATCCAAACTGATGGAGTGTGAGACTCAGCTGAACCTATGGCTGGAATCTGCTACACACGGTGGGGATAATACGACACTGAGCTTTGTCCTCTCTTGGTATGAGGCGCTGGACCTAAAGTTGCTTGATCGCATGCACACCGGATCAAAATGGACCACTACTCCGGAGTGCATTGCTCAATGCAAGGCCTATGCCAACAACCTCATTAAGTACGCCTTCTGCCAGAGCTAGAACGAGGGTCCGAGCTTCCTTGACGCAGTTGATGATGAATACATTTCTGATGGTGGAGGTGATGTGGAAGAAGAAGAAGCCTCCAAACTTGGTGAGGATGCGGAAGACCCAAAAGATGAGGGTGTTAGCCTGGAAGACGAGGCGGGGACCAGTGCTCCGCCTACGGGCACCGAATTACCCCCTCCCTCGTCCGATGATTCGGCTCCTGTTGCTGCTCCCTAAGCTAAACAACACTTTGGTATTCATGACATCCCCGGTATGCAGGGTGCAAATGTATCTAAGCACAATGGTTCATTTTGATACAATTTCTTGTGTTTTTCTACTAAGTGATTAATGCCGGATTAACTTGGGTGGAGTCCTCGAGTTTCCTTTTCTTGTTGCTCCAACTTTATGATTCAGCTCGTGTCTACCTTGATTCGGTTTTTTGACTTACGAGTCCGAGTTTCAAAAAATTGACTTAACAATACTTGAAACTTTGGGATTAGCTTAAAATAATTCGACACAGCATAAATAAAGTAAATACAGGGTTAGTCCGAATAACAGATGTCGGGTCGATTACGTTCCTTTCCTTAGTCATTTTCATGTGCTTTGCAATTCCAAACTTGTTCTCTTGATTGCCATGAAGCCAATTCTTGTTGGATAGCTGTAACGTCGAAGAGTTAGGTTTTTGGTGCTTACACACTACTAATTCGGCTAAGGTGTAAGTAATTTAAGCCAGACGACATATAAAAAGTAAGTACAGGAAAGACAATTATTAAGGCAGTCCCCGAGTTTCTGCTAGGGGTGCCGAAGTTTCATTGATATGCACATTGCTGACATACATACCAACATATCAGTGACTTGGATACATTCAACTCTTGGCTAGGTGTAAAATGGACGAAGTAGAGCTACATTCCATGGACGCTTAGATTCCTCGATGGACCTATCCGTATTGTTCTTCTCCTGTGACTGTGCATCGATAATATAGTAGGAATCATTGTGCAAAGCTTTGCTCACCAGCCAAAGTACGAGATCACCTTCTCGAAATACCCTGGGGTTTACTTTCCGACTATGGTTGCGCTGGAGATTTTGCTGATAAATGGTGGATCTGTACAAGGCTAGTTCTCTCGCTTCTTCTAGCAGATCAACATCATTTTGCCGGGCTTTTCGCACTTCGGCTTCTGTGTACTGGGTGACCCTTGGCAAATCATGCTCTATGTCAGATGGTAGTATAGCTTCTGCCCCATATACCAGAAAAAATGGCGTATAGCATGTTGATCGATTCAGAGTTGTTCTTAAACTCCAAAGTACCGATGGTAGTTCATCTATCCAGCACCCCGCTGATCTTTGCAGCGGCTCAATGAGCTGGGGTTTTATCCCAGACAATACTAGTCTGTTGGATCTTTCCACTTGTCCGTTCGATGCGGGGTGGGCTATAGAGGCGACATTTAGCCGGATCTTCTTTTCTCGGCAGAATCTTGCAAATGCTCCTTCAGCAAAAATCATGCCATTATCAGTTATGATACTGTGGGGATATCAGTATCTCAAGATTATATCTTTGAGGAATGTCACTATTGTTGCCCCATCACATTTCCTGATTGGCTTTACCTCAATCCGTTTGGTAAATTTGTCCACCATAACCAAGATATGAGTCATGTTTCCCTTTGTCGGCTTAAATGGGACAACCATATCCAAGAACCATACCGCAAATGGCCAAGTGATAGGTATGGTTTTCAGTTCCGACATTGGCATATGCGTCTTTGTGGTGTACCTCTGGAAGCCATTACATTTTTTCACAGGATCCTCTGCTTGCTCCAAGGCACTTGGCCAATAAAATGCATGCCGTAAAGCTTTTGCCACTAATGCTCTCGAGGATGCATGATGACCACATTCTCCTTGATGGATATCTCGGAGAATGTCAAGCCCTTCTTCTGGGTCTACACATCGTCGCAGAACACTTGTGACACTCCTTTTGTATAATTCGGCGTTGATAATTGTGTATGCCTTTGCTCTTCTCTGAATTTGCCTTGAGAGTATCTCATCACTTGGAAATGTTCCCTCTTTTAGGAATTAAAATATTGGCTTCGCCCATGCAGGTATAGGACGAACAAGGAAGATCTCTTCACCAATTTCAATTGCGTCTACCGACATAACTCCAGCCGGATCAAGCTGAACAGTCCTTGGGTTCTGTGCGGCAGTCCCTGAGTTTGCTGAAGTGCTTCCCCAGTTTATATCCATAGGGGTAGCTTCTGATCCGGACAAAGCAGGGACATAGATTGAGTCGGATTCTGGTGATGGTGTGATGGACGGCTTTCTCAAGTGTTCCAATGCAACATTTGGCGTGATTGGCTACCGAGATGACACCAACTTAGATAATACGTCGGCTTCCTCATTTTTGCTCCGAGGTACGTGATGGAATTCACATCCCTCAAAGAACCCACTTATCTTTTGAACATGGAATCTGTAAAGGGCCATGTTTGCATCTAGAGCATCCCAATTGCCAGACACTTGCTATACTACTAAATCCGAGTCCCCAAAGCATTGTATCCGACGTATTCCCACTTCCTTTGCTACCTTTAGCCCATGCACAAACGCTTCATATTCAGAAACATTGTTTGACGCACTAAAATGGATTTGGAGGACATATTTCAACTGATCTTTCTTGGGCGAGGTAAGCGATACCCCGGCCCCCGGTCCTTCTTTCACCTTTGATCCATCAAAGTGCATCTATCAATAATTCGAATCCGAAAAAGGTGGTTCGTATTGCATCTCAGCCCAGTCCACAAAGAAATCTTGCACTGCCTGTGACTTGATCACATCTCTTCTATCAAACTGTGGTGCATATGGGGCTAACTCAATTGCCCATTTCACAATTCAGCCATTGACGTCTTTGTTGCTCATAATCTCTGATATGGGTGCTTCGCATATCACTTTGATGGGGTGTTCCTCAAAGTAATGTTTGAGTTTCTTGGCCGCTATGTACACACCATATGCCATCTTCTAGTAGTGAGGGTAATTTGGTTTGGACGTCGATAACACCTCGCTTAGGTAATACACTGGCCTTTCCACCGACTTTCCTTCCTCATCATGCTCCACCACTATCAATACACTTACGACTCAGTTGGTCGCGGCTATATAGAGCAACATTGTCTCTTTAGATAATGGGAGGCTAATATTGGTGTAGAAGACAACATCTTTTTTAACTCTTGGAACGCGCTGTCAGCTTGTGGTGTCCATGTAAATTTGTCTGCCTTTTTCATTAACTGGTAAAGGGATAATTCCTTCTCTCCCAGCCGACTTACAGACCAACTTAACAATGTCGGGCAACCAGTGAACTTCTGCACATCGTTAAGACACTTTGGCAGTTCCATTCTTTCTATGGCTCAGATTTTCATGGGGTTAGCTTCGATACCTCGGCTGGACATGAGAAAACCGAGTAACTTCCTATCCGACACGCCAAAGGTACATTTCTCCAGGTTAAGCTTCAATCGGAACCTTCTTAAGTTCGCGAATGTCTGCTGGATATCATAAAGTTGCATTTTGCTTTCCTTAGTATTTATGCTCGATAGTGGGTTCATGCCTCTGGTAATCTGGGGAAGTGACAGAAATCTCCAAGGTACTAGATGTGATGTTGCTACTAGGGAGAAAACAACAATCCTTTGTTCATAGAACAATCGTATTGTTTACTTTACACGCAGTTCGTAAAGCAATAATATGTTGCTTGCAACTTAATACTGGAGGGGGTTCGGATGATAACCTGAAGGTGGATTATTAGTCATAGATGCAGTTGGATGGCGGTCTATGTATAATGTTGCAATGCCCAATCGAATCTCAAAGGAGTCAAGATGATTAGTATATGCATGTATTGCTTTCTCGATGTTTGTCAATTGCCCCACTGTAATTTGTTCACCCAGCATGTTATCTATCTTAAGGAGAGCCACCTCTAGTGAACTATGGATCCCAGTCCTTTTCTTTACATACAATCTACAAATTGTTTACTACTTTGTGTTTACTTTCTGCAAACTTTTACTTCTTTCCATTCGATACGTTTAATCCTTTGTTTTCCGCAAAACACGGTAAGATTGACAACCTCATCGCAAGTTGGGGACAAAGTTCTGTGGTTGTGTTGTGCAGGTCTCCACGTTGCTACTAGCACCGGTAGTGTGCCCTGCCAAAGCTCAGCTAGTAACACCTTTGGGGTGTTTCCTTGCTCCTACTGGTTCGATTAAACCTTGGTTTCATAACTGAGGGAAACTTGCTGATGTGCTCATCATACCTTCCTCTTGGGGTTCCCAACAAGCTCTACATCATCATCGCTCCAGCATTTTCCTAGCGCCATTACCGAGCCATCAAGCATTTTTCTGGCGCCGTTGTCGGGGAGTCAAGGACATCTTCACAAGGGGAGTCCCTCATAACCAATCTCTTTACTTTGTTATTTTTGTTTTGCTTAGTTTCTTTTTGCTTTGTTTGCTTGTTTTGTTATCAAAAACACAAAAAATTAATTTTACTAGTTTGCTTTCTTATTTCAAAAACACAAAAAAGTAGTTCCTATCCTAATTTGCCGTTATGTCTAGCCTTGCTCCAATCACTATGTCACCCGAGGAAATGATTTTCACATTTAAACAAGGAATTTAGGTAAGTTTTAAAGAAGCTTGGTCTAGAATCGCTGATCTACATAAAAAAACTGAGCCAAAAAATGACTCAAAGCTTGTTCCTTAGCAGTTTTTACCTTTGAATTGCTCTTTGCTAGAGATATGCTTTAGATGCTGTTGTGGGGGGATATTTACTCCAATGTAATGAGGATGATGCTATTAATGCTATAAAGAAATTGATCCTCACTTACAACTTACCTAGCCAAACTGATATTTCTTTCGCAAAAATATTTGCTAGATTGAACACTCTTGAGACTAGCACTACTAGCTTAAAAGATTGCTATAATACGCTTAGGAAGCATCACAATTATGTTCCAATAAATTCTGAACCATCAAAGTGGCTCCCTACGGTAAAGATTGAGATAAACACTGAAACTTTTCAAGCCCATTGTGATATCATGTCTGAATTTTGTCTTCTGCCCAAGGATATTTATGAATCTATGAATACTTGGGGGCTTACTAAAGGAGGAAAAGAAATATCTCTTTCTAATAATACTACCATATTACCTCTTGGAATAGCTGAAGGGGTGTTTACAAAGATCCTTGGGAAAATGATTTCTACTGATTATGTTGTTATTGAATGTGCAGGAAAAGGACAAATTACACTTGGAAGGTCCCTATTAGAACTCCTTGGAGCGATAATAGATGTGGGAAAGGGGACCATGCACCTTTCTTGTCCACCAAACAATCATATTTTCCCCAAGGTTAAGAATAAAAGTAAGAGAGGTAAGGGCAAGAAATTTGGCTTTCATGCTTCTTCGAACACTTGATTCTTTCTTGCTTCTTATGCCTAACTTAAAGGCATTAAAGAAAATTACTTATTGGGAGATAACCCAAAAGTTTTAGATGAGTCTTGGAAGTTATTACCTCTGTAATAACCTCTCCTTATCCTTTTTATTTGCTTTTTGTGCCAAGATTAACCTCTAATGAGAGAGAAGTAATGATTGGGAAAGTTGCTGTCCCGAAACAGATTTTTGTGCTTCACCGTAAAAATTCGTGTAAAATCTCTGAACGTCTTTTTGAGGCGTGAATTTTGTTCTTCTGACCCTGGTTGTTATCTAACTTTCATTAGTTCAACACTTTTTGATTTGAGCAACAAAAGGTCTTCGAAAAAATTCGTCTTTACCTGCTGGTCTGTTTTGACAGATTTCTGCCATTTTCTGCATTTGCTTCTTGTTGGTTCCTTCTTAAGTTCTTTTGGGAAATTGAGCTTTTTGAGGGAAGTGCTAAAGTAGCTAGTGTTCTAATGGAAGTTTATTTGGTGTTAGAACTGAACCTTAAGACCTTTTTATCTTGAGTGCACTAATGTTGCTAATAAAGATTGTGTGAAGTTTTGTATGAAGGAAAATTTTCAGGTGTATGGAAGGAATGAGTAATGAGATGAAGGATGGACTAAAGCTACAGCTTGGGAATGCCACACGTTTCACCCCAAGAAATATCTAAGTAGTACAAGCGTCAAAGCTTGGGTATGCCCAAGGCAACCCCTCCTTCATCAATAAAAATCCCAGGTTTCCTCCAAACACTTCATTTTTATTGTTTCATGCATAGTTGTGTTGTTCTTGGAGCGTCTTATTTTTTGTTTTCATTTTGGTTTTTAGTTTGCTTGGTTTGCTTAGTTTTCTGAATAAATTGGTTGGACCCCCTCTTTCATACATTGGTTTGCAAATAGTTTGGTTTGGTTTGGAAAAGAGTAGGAAAGTTCATGCTTATGTGGTAAAAAGAGCTCGTTTTTGACTATGGCCTATGCTTTTTCATGCCATGCTTGATATTGTTTTGGCTTTATGCTTAGTATTCTTTGCTGTAGCATGACTTGTTATAAAAAAATGAGATGTCTTAATATTCCTTGGATGAATCATGCGTTGTTTTAGCATATTAAAGCATAGTATAGTGGTATTCTCCTTTGATGCTTTATTTGGGTTGACTTGGCACATGCTCACACCATGTTATGACTATCTCAAGTCACCATAGCCTTTATGATCCTTTAGTTTTCAACTTGTAGTATAACTTTATGCTTTGATCAATGATGTTTTGTCGCTCTACATGATTATGGCCATTATTGCTCTCTTAGTTTGTCGCTCCCAGTCTTTTGCTAGCCTCCACAACAAAGTATGAGTTCCACTCATGCATCCAACTCCCTAAACCAAGTTATTCCAAAGATTCCACCATACCTACCTACTAGCTTATGCTATTCCAAGTATATTCATGCTTTTGTTTACCTTCCAAATTAAACTTGTTATGAGAAAACTAGTGATTAAAGCTCTCACGAACTTGATGGCACACTTTACTTTTTGCATCTAATAAACTTGAACCATTGGGTCCTTCTTTGTTGCATATATGCTTGCGCTTTATAAGTTGATATTAGTAGAACCATGTTTCATGGGGAACGCTTTCAACATTGCACTTGTACTTTGTACCCCGTTGATATCATGTTATTTTGCTTACGGATCCCGGGGGTGTGAAATAAAAGTGGAACTTGTAAGATCATGGAGTTTGTATGTGTGTTAGAGAAACGCCTGGGCCGCTAGCCTAAGCCATGCCTAATCATGGTGGAAACTTGCAGCATAACCATAATGATAACTCTATGAAGCATCCTCAATAAAAACCTATGCAAATAGCAAATAAAAAGATCATTGAGATGCTCATGTATCATGTGCAAGGGGTACCCTGTTGGCGGTTCTTAATGATACACATGTACTTACAATGACAAGAGCTTACTCGTGACTGAAGTTGAGTAGCATGAGGATCGGTCTTCGTAAGTAAGGGGCATGAGATTTCGGTTTATAACTTGTCAAGCATATCCACTTAGTTGTGTCACTTTAACCTTAATCACCTTAAAGATGCTTATGATAGGGGAAATGAGAGCTGAAAGCTATAAGTACCATAATTTTTGGAAGCTCTTTATGAGACTTCAATCCCTACTTCCTTTTACAAAGGCCTTTCTTCCACCATTACATTGAGTCTCCACCTTCTATCTTTATGAACCTGCTTTGAGAGCATAGTGGCCATTCTTAGTTCTAGGTGCATTGTCCCAAGACTAGTTGATTGATGCATAACTTGTTATTGCTTGTTTTAAACTATTGTATCTAGTCACTCTTATGAACTTTGAAGGTGTCCTATGCATTTATATTTGCTACTCTATGAGGGACAAGCTGAATACTATTATGCTATGTTTTCTTTATGTGAAACAAACAAACGTCTTGCAAAGCATAGTTCGAGGACGAGTAGGAGTTAAGCTTGGGGATGTTGATACATTGCAAATGTATCTATAATTTTTGATGTTCCATGCTTTGTTTTATCCACTTTCTTGTGTTTTGTTCCAACTTTGGAGTACTTTTCATATGATTTCTTCGACTAACCTATTAACAAGAGCCACAGTGCCAGCTGCATGTTTTCTGCTGTTTTGGGTTCCAGGAAAGTCAGAAAATGAATATTCTCGGAATTGGACGGGACAAAAGCCAAAGTGCCTATTTTTCCGGAAATCATCAAGTGCCAGAATACAAGACGAAGAAGGGCCAGGGGGCCACCACACCACCTGGCCGCGCGGCCCAGCCTGGCCCGCTCAGGGGGTGGTGTGGCCGCTCCCGGCACCCCTTCGGCCTCCCCTTCCGCCTATAAGATGCCCTCGGGACGAAAACCCTAAGTACCTGATCAAAAATCCACGAAAGAGTCTGTAGCCGCCGTCATCTCCATCCCTAGATCGGGAGGGATCTGAAGCTCTTCCCGGCACCCTGTTGGAGAGGGGAATTCACCCTGGAGGCCTTCTTCATCACCATGCAAGCCTCCGGTGTGATGCGTGAGTAGTTCATCCTTGGACTACGGATCCATGTAGTAGCTAGATGGCTGGTTCTCCTCCTTTGTGCTTTCATGTTTAGATCTTGTGATCTCTGTTCATGATCAAGATCATCTATTTGTAATTCTGCATGTTGTGTTTGCAGGGATCCGATGGATATTGAGATCCTATTTCTGATTGATTATTGATTCTATCATGTCTTTGTTATTTGTGATCTTGGATGCTTTCCGTTGTTAGTACCTATCTTGGCCAAGTAGATGCTAGCAACTCTAAGAGTTAGTATTTATGCTCGATAGTGGGTTCATGCCTCTGGTAATCTGGGGAAGTGACAGAAATCTCCAAGGTACTTGATGTGCTATTGCTACTAGGGAGAAAACAACAATCCTTTGTTCATAGAACAATCGTATTGTTTACTTTACACGCAGTTCGTAAAGCAATAATCTGTTTCTTGCAACTTAATACTAGAGGGGGTTCGAATGATAACCTGAAGGTGGATTATTAGTCATAGATGCAGTTGGATGGCGGTCTATGTATAATGTTGTAATGCCCAATCGAATCTCAAAGGAGTCAAGATGATTAGTATATGCATGTATTGCTTTCTTGATGATTGTCAATTGCCCCGCTGTAATTTGTTCACCCAGCATGTTATCTATCTTAAGGAGAGCCACCTCTAGTGAACTATGGATCCCGGTCCTTTTCTTTACATACAATCTACAAACTGTTTACTGCTTTGTGTTTACTTTCTGCAAACTTTTACTTCTTTCCATTTGATACGTTTAATCCTTTGTTTTCCGCAAAACATGGTGAGATTGACAACCTCATCGCAAGTTGGGGACAAAGTTCTGTCGTTGTGTTGTGCAGGTCTCCACGTTGCTACTAGCACCGGTAGTGCGCCCTGCCAAAGCTTAGCTAGTAACACCTTTGGGGTGTTTCCTTGCTCCTACTAGTTCGATTAAACCTTGGTTTCATAACTGAGGGAAACTTGTTGCTGTGCTCATCATACCTTCCTCTTGGGGTTCCCAACGAGCTCTACATCATCATCGCTCTAGCATTTTCCTGGCGCCATTACAGAGCCATCAATGTTCCCTGTATTCATTCATCCCTTCATTACCATGATACCCTTGGTCTTGTTGTTGCTAGTTATTCACTTGATGCACTACATCCCTTCTTTCTTGATTTTCATACCTCGGTGGAGGTGGAGGCAATATTAGATACTGTCCATTCCCCCTAGTGAGCAGTTCCTGCTGAGGTGCTTCATTCCAAGGTGCTTCGTGCCGAGGTCCATCATGCCGAGGTGCATCGTGCCGAGGTGCTTGAGCATTTCCAAAGCTACTTTGCTCTAGCTTCCTCATCCATTCACATTGTCGGGTCGTATGATTCACCGGACTATTTGGACTTGGCATATGGAACTTGCACGACTGATCCAACATAGACTCGAACGTGTATCTCAGATGGTCCTTTCTTTCCTGCCACTATTTCTTCTGCTCTGGCGTCCAAGGCTTCTTGCCTTAACCCTTTTGCTGCCAATGTTGCCCTCCAGTTTTCTGATGCTGGCTGGCGCCGACATTGGGATGATCTTGATCCACTGCTGCCACTTGTTGCAAGTTGTATCTGTAATCTTGACGCTTATCCCTTCTTTTACCCCGGAAGTCATTCCTCCGGGATAATCCGGAACCATCCCTATTGTAGTACTCCTCATTTGACTCGTGTCATCGGATTGATGACAAGTACGCCATGAGGGGGTCCTTGACGCCTGTGGAAGAGAGGGGTGTGAATCGTACGGGATTCTAGGACGGTGAGAACACAAGTTTACCCAGGTTCGAATCCACCGGCTTTGGATGGTTCCTACTCCTGCTAGCAATCCAGTAATACGGCAGAGCCGGAATATGGGTTACAAGGGGTTCACCTGTATGAGTTGAGATTGTAGACTATTGTCAAGGAAGGTACCCTAAAGGCTCTCCCTAGGACGGCTTATATAGATATCTGGCCTAGGGTTTACAGGAGAGATCTATCCGGCTACGACTAAGAGTCGGTTACAGAGTACATCTTGAACTACAAGTAACACTATGGGACTATGTCGGCAAGCCTTGTGGACCTTCCCGTAGCCGGACTGAACTCCGTCTCTTCTCCCTGACTAGGCCACCCATGAAGCAAAGCTCTAACCCGAATGGGCCACCCTGGTCAGTGAGGAACTGTGAGGATTCCCGGAAAGTATATCCCCAACAGCAGCCCCGGGAAGTCTCCAAGATCCAAAGTCAGATTCATCATCATCTAGCTTGATCTTCGGCTTGCAGAATCTTGAAGGGTTCCTGAAACTTCAAAACAAAAGATACGATCCGGGCCTCAAAAATAAGTCGGACCTATCAGTATGTTAGTCGTGTTTCCAGCTCGTAATTCAAACTAAACCGGAACTTGGTATCTGACGTAGCCTGACACCAGCCATGGTCAAGTCACGTCACTAACAGACATTTCCTTTCAGCACGACCGTTGGTGGGTCCGCCTTTCGCGGAACCGAGGCGCCATTTCAATGCGTGCATGGAGATCAAGGCGGCGTAATCATCGCACGGAGGTTTCCTTGTCCTTTCCACGACGCGTGGCACGTTCACTGTAGCATTTACACGAATCTTGACGCGCCTGGCTGATATCAGTGGTGTGGATTCTTACCCCCATCTTCTTCACCAGTTCCAGCGTCGTTGGCTCCTCCCCTACGCCTCCCACAAACCTAGCGCTTCACTTCCTCCCGCAAAAACACCTCCAGCACCGCCCATCTAAGGTCACCGGTGTACTAGAAGAATGGCTTCCTCATCATCCTCCGGCTTGGCAGCGGCGGCAACGGCGGAGAAAGAGAGCCACCGTGGAGTGTGGATCCCCTGCGTCCTGGATGATGCCAAACTGCAGGTCGTTGAAGATGAAGGGCTCCTCCGCGCCGGCGACTGGCGGAGCGGCTTCAGCGAAACCATCCCCAACCCTCGCGCCTATGAGCGAGTGCATTTCGGCACTCACCTAGACAGAGGTCTTTCTTTTCCTCCCTCGGAATTCTTTTCCGAGGTTATAGATCACTTTGGTGTTCATCTCCACCATCCCCCCCCTAAATCTATCTTAGAGATGAGCGCGTACGCTTCTTTGTGTGAGGGGTATCTCGGCATTAGGCCAAGCCTTACTCTTTTCTGGTACTAATTCCATGTCTGGAGAAATTCTATTACTGTCGGTAATCCTTATATTACCAGTACCATTAGCTTTTCGGTTAGGCGTGAGTGCCTTTATCCCCGGATAATGGCAAGTTAGTCGGTCGAACAATGGCCGTCCACTTTTTTCTACCACAAGGATATCCCCGCTCCCGGCAAAGATACTGCTTTGCCGGCTTTCGTCGACGGAGCTGCTACGCCCCAAGAGTCTTGGGACGAGGTTAATACATTGCAAATGTATCTATAATTTTTGATCTTCCATCCTTGGTTTTATCTACTTTCTTGTGTTTTGTCCACACTTTGGAGTACTTTTCATTTGATTTCTTGGACTAACCTATTAACAAGAGCCACAGTGGCAGTTGCCTGTTTTCTGCTGTTTTTGGTTCCAGGAAAGTCAGAAAATGAATATTCTCGGAATTGGAGGGGACAAAAGCCAAAAATCCTATTTCACCAAAAGACTCCTGGAGCCATAATATGAGACGGAGTGGGGCTGGGGCCAGCCACACCACATGGTCGCGCGGGCTGGGCCTGGCCACGCCAGGGGTGGTCTGGCCGCCCCAAACACCCCGTCGGTCTCCCTCTTCGCCTATAAGATGCCTTCTGACCTAAAAACCCAGGGGGTCGACATTTTTCAGACGGAGTTCCGCTCCGCCACCACCACCAGATTCCACGATTCGAAACCAGAAACTCCGTTCTGGCACCCTACCGGGACAGGGAATTGGAGGAGATCATCGCCATCATCATCACCATCGCTTCTCCATCGACCATCCATGTTTCCCCCATCTATGAGTGAGTAATCCCCCACTGTAGGCCATGGGGATGGTAGGGATTGGATGAGATCGTTCATGTAATGGCATCGGATTGTTAGGGCATGGTGCCTAGTATCTAATATAAGTGTTTTTTGACTTTGTTGCAACTTGTTATGCTTAATGCTTGTCACTAGGGCCCGAGTGCCATGATTTCAGATCTCAACATGTTATTGATTCATTATGATAGTATTGTTTATGGTCTTACCTGCAAGTTGTATACACACGTTGTTGTCCAGAACCAATGGCCCCGAAGTGATAGAAATCGGGATAGCCGGAGGGAATGGCTTTGATGTGAGGATCACATTTGTTCATGGAGTGTTAATGCTTTGCTCTGGTGCTCTACTAAAAGGAGCACCTTAATTGCCAGTAGTTCTGTTGAGGCCCCGCTGCAAACGGGCTGGCAGGACAAAATATGTTGTGCAAGTTCTCATTGCAAGCACGTATGACTATATATGGAACACATGCCTAGGATTATCTAGTACTTGGATGCTTTATCTTATTTATCTACAATTGCCCTATGTTCTGATTGCTATGTGAATTGTCTTATCCACGCAACGCCCGTCCATCCATCCCTATGCCTACCGCACTCGAATCCTACTATTTACTGGTATTGTTACTACTGTCTTTACTTTACTACTGTTGTTACTTTATTATTGCTACTACAAAACTGTTGCTACTGATAAACTACTGTGAGCAAGATTGTTTCTAGGTGCAGCTGAATTGACAATTCAGTTGTTAAGGCTTATAAATATTCTTTGGCTCCCCTTGTGTCGAATCAATAAATTGGGTTTCACTACCCTCGAAAATATTGCGATACACCCCCTATACTTGTGGGTCATCAAGACTATTTTCTGGTGCCGTTGCCGGGGAGCATAGCTTTATTTGTCAAGTTCACTTGGAATCACTATTGTTCAAGCTTAGTTTATTTCCTCCTTGTTTGCTTGTTTCTTTATAAAAATACAAAAAAATAGTTCCTACTCTAGTTGCTATATTCGTTGGTCTTTTATTGTCTTGTTTTATCATGCTTTCTATCAATGGTTGTTTTCTTTGAAACTGAATCTTATTGGCAAGGTGGGTTCACCGAAGATCAAAAATATTATTATAAGGAACACCGCTTGTCAGAAAAAGGGAAACACTTATGGGAACAAATTGATAAATTGTATACCATTGCTAGAAACGTGTGCTCTACTTATAATATTACTTATTGCTTTGATAAATCTTGTTCCTGTAAGAGGTATAAACACCTCCCTTTTCAATGTGAGTATAATGATAATGTTACCATATCTTCTTATGTTAAAGGAAATTATGACTTTTATGATCTGGAACAAATTGAAGTATTTATTGCTTGGAAGCGTGCATTTGAAATTGCTAGTTTGCTTGAAAATATTGATGATTCACCTTATAAATATGAGGTTTATGATATACTTAAATTTTGCTTTGATAATTACAAGGAAGAAAATGGCTATATTCTTGAATATATTAATAGATGCTTTCCACAAATGGAAGAGACTAATGCCTTTCAGGATCTTATGGAAGAAGAAATTGATGAACCTGAAAGATCATTAGATGAAAAAGAGGAGGAGAGTGATGAACAAAAGGAGGAAGAATGGATTAGCTACCCATGCCTACCTTCTAATGAGAGTAAGTCTTTATCCCTTACATTATTTGATTGTCCCCCATGCTTACCAAAGGAGGATGCATGTTATTCTCATGTTATCGGTGATAATCCTTTATTTGTGCCTAACTTCGAGATGCATGGTACTAAAGAGTTTTGCTTAGAAATTGTTTATGATAAAGCTCTAGATGATGGTCCTGTATTGAATGACCAGTCATTGTTTTACAGAACTGTTAAAAGTGGGTTTGAAGGTTTTAATCCCACTATTTTTGAGCTTGATAAAAATTATGTTTTTGTAGAACATGAAAAGCATGCTTTATGTGATAGTTATATTGTTGAGTTCATTCATGAGGCTACTGAAAATTATTATGAGAGAGGAAAATATGGTTGTAGAAGTTTTCATGGTATTGAAACACCTCTCTATGTGCTGAAAGTTTTGAAGTTACTCTTGTTTTATCTTCATATGCCTGTCACTTTATTCTTTACGAATTTATTTGCATACAAGATTCCTATGTATAGGAAGTGGTTTAGACTTAAATGTGTTTTGAATTTCCTTCTTGATGCTCTCTTTTACTTCAATTCATATTTCTTATGTGAGCATCCTCCGACTACTGTCTTTACTTTACTACTGCTGTTACTTTATTATTGCTACTACAAAACTGTTGCTACTGATAAACAGTTGTGAGCAAGATTGTTTCCACGTGCAGCTGAATTGAAAACTCAATTGTTAAGGCTTATAAATATTCTTTGGCTCCCCTTGTGTCGAATCATTAAATTGGGTTTCACTTCCCTCGAAAATATTGCGATACACCCCCTATACTTGTGGGTCATCAGAGGTCGTTCTGACTCTCAGTGACGATCTATTTCTCGCCAAGAGACGGATCGAATACCTGATGAAGCACAAGGGCCTGAAAGGGTCCGACTTAGTTCAATGCTGGGTGGCACGCCAGATTCAACCCCTACAACATCACGAAGATCGACTAATGCATTCCATCACGTCGTCAAAGAATGACTCCCTCTGCATCAGCCCCAAGGCCTTAAAGCCGCAAGACTATGTATGCCAAATCAAATGGCTGATAAGGGAGCGGATCGAGAGGAAGATTCCGGAGCTGTCCCTGGACATGCATATAGTGGAAGATCCCGTTGTGCCGGTAAACTTCAGCATTAACTCTTTTTTCGTGCTCATCTTTATCTTTGCAATACTAAGATGTTTTTCCTTTTCAGCTTGCTGACCTCCCCGAGTCGGAGTTTGCTCCTATCGAGGGATACCCTCCTGAATTTTCTCAGGATGAGGGTGAATTGGTCCCAATGCCGGATGTCGTTCCTCGAAAACGCAAGGCTCCGACATTGGCCATAGGCACCAAAGAAGTGCCAGTTGTGAAGAGGTAATCTTTCTTCACGAAGTCTTTGTATTTTGCTTGTAGTTCTGTCTGAGATGTAATGTTCTTTGTTATATTATCTTCTTAGAGCTAAACAGCTCATCAAGGTAAAGGGGAAGGACGCTGCCGTGAAGCCCTTGTGCCAGTCGAAGCTCAAACTGGCCTCTCCTGCCGTGGCTCCTCAGCCTTCTACAGCGCCGGAGATTACACCATCTCTGACTGTTGTAGAAGATCCAGCTCTCTCAGCAGAGCCAGCGATCCTTGAATCGCAGATTGACGTCACCATGAGTGACTCAGGTTTTGATAAGGGTGAACCCTCTTCGGGTAATGATCCCTCGGCAGAAATCTTCGCCGACAATCTCCTAAGTAATCCGGGACTTGCCAAACTTGACCTGTCTCGGAAATCTGCAGAGGAAATCCAGCGGTTGGCCCAGTAATGGTTGGAAAGCCGAAATCTTTCTGCCGAAGAAGAAGCACAAGAAGCGGAGGATGTCAAGTACTCCGAGCTTCTTGAACAAGTCCGCCTTCGTGACGAGGGACTGAGAGCTAGCGTGTTACCACCTCCACCAGTGATCCCGCTCACCCTTGCCGAGAAGGTTACAACTGAAGTGAACATGTGCTTGAGCAAGCTCATACATGAACAACATGTAAGTCGGAATTCCAACTCACTTTTTCCTTTATGTTACTTTATATCCTATCCTCTAGCACCCAAGCATGAAGTTGGATAATCAAATCCGGGTTTATGATTACTTAGGATGCCAAAGAATGAACTAGTGTAGCCCCCAAGGCTCATGCTGATATTAGTTACAATATTAGCCCGAGTCTTTAGTAGACTTCTGACTCTGGGTATTCTGACTTACAGAAAGTTAATTCGTATAACCAGGAATTATTGAAAAATATCTACAACAAGCGGAAAGAGATCAGAGCTCTCTGACTTGAAAATGCACAGTTGAAGGTTTCCAAGGATGAGGCCGAAGGTAAACATTTCGAAACTCAAACTTTGTATTTATGTTTCATAGTCGAATTTTTGTTGAACTGTTGTTCTTTTGACTTACAGCACTGGCAAAACAGTCATGCGCCATGATCAAAGAGGCCGAGAATCTTAAGACCTTGGTGGTGGAGAACAAGGAACTTCACCAAGAGCTGGATAAGCTCAAGGCAGATCATGAGAAGAGCATTGCTCAAATTCTCGAATCCACCTCCATGGCCACCAATGAGCATGATCGCAAGATTGCGCTTCAAGATAAGAAAATCTCGGATCTCAATGATGAGTTATTCAGAGAGAAGGACATTTCCGAGGCGCTCCGGGCTGAACTCCAGAGTCTTCGCGAAGCGAAGGCCAAAGTCAATGATGTCATCCTTGGTATGTTTCCCATTCTCTGATTTTTCTGCATATTCCGACTCTTTAAAGTTCGGGTTTATTTGACTTACCCTTTGCATTATATGCACAGGTCCTCCGAACTTGACGGACTCCACCTCTACCGAGCCTCGCACCCACCGGCTTACCCAAGTTGGTGATTTGCTTCATGACTCCCGCCAATCTCTCGAAGACATTGGCGAAGCTCTCAAGGTTCTGGATATGCATAGCATGTCCAGTTTTGAGGTGCGATACAAGGACAACGATATGCCGCAGCTTGTTCAGGACTGGAACATGTCCTACGCATGATCCGCATCGCAGAACACTCTCACCATGGTTATGAGCCACCATGGAAGCATGGAAATCTGGCAAGTGATCAAAGGGTATTCTACTGTGGACGAAGACGGTCAGGAGCAAGATATCAAGACCATCATGGAGTCCTATGCCAGATATGGGTGCCATATAGCTGATTTGACCAGCTACGACACTCCCTTCTTCACCCGCGTGGACATGCCGCCTCCGCCTTCTGAAGAAACAGCTGAAGTTTCCGACGATGATCAAACCATATCGGATTTGAACATCTCGGATCGTTATCAAGGTGCAGCTGATGTATCCAGCGAGCCGGCAGCTCCTACCTCTCCTCCTGCATCATAGATCATCAGAAAGAACAGATGTGTTATTCTGAAAACATCCTGGATCTGTAAATAAGTAGTGTGACACTTTTGCTAGTGCTAAATTTTTATCTATTCAACACTTTTGACTTAAATTTTTGTGTGCCTAAAATGTTTGCATAAGCACTTGTATTTTTTGTCTGCACTTTATCGTTTATCTAGCTTTCTACCTCGTCCCTTTTGTTAGCCGGCTAAACTTTCAGCACGGAAACTTTGTTGAGCAATGGAGCTCAATTGCTAAACCAGTTTAAACTCAAAAACAAAGCCGGCTTCCAGTACCAACAATTCACTACTCGGAAAATAACCGCATCCGGCAATCAGACAAATAACCAAAGTATAGACTAGGAAATTTATATTTATACCCGAAGGTAGCAATTTTAGAATCGGAAATCTAAACCAGAACAAACATGAGCATAAAGTACTTTCAAGTATTCTGGGATTTTCAACTGTGACATGATCATTCGGAAATCAGATGGTAAAAACTTCTCAAAAAAACTTGAGGCAACCAAAACTTTTATTTCTCACAGAACATGTACACATATATGATTACAAAGAAGGATAAACTAAGAATAAAAGGGACGTAGCTGAGCAATATTCCATGGTCTGTCTAACTCATCCGGATTTGTACTGCCTCCAGCTCTCTTTCTCTTCTTAGTAGCAGATCTTTCTCTGACTGGACGCATATCAGTTAGGTAGTATGAACCATTGTGTAATACTTGACTAACTAAAAATGGCCCTTCCCATACTAGGGAAAGTTTGTGCTTTCTTTGTTGCACAAGCCGGAGAACCAAATCGCCCTTATTGAAAGACCGGTTTCTGACTCTCTGGCTATGATACTTGCGTAACTTTTGCTGATAGGCTGTTGACCTCATCTCAGCAACGACGCGAATTTCTTCGACTAAGTCGAGATCATTTTGTCGAGAAATCTCAACATCCTCTTTGATATACGCGGCCACTCTAGGAGAAGTGTGAATCAAGTCACTAGGAAGAACTGCTTCTGCACCATAGACCAAGAAGAAAGGTGTGTATCCAGTTGACCTATTCGGAGTTGCTCGCAAACTCCATATTAGAGAAGGTAATTCCTCTGCCTAAGCCCCCGCAGCATGTCATAGTGGTGCTTTGAGTCTCGGTTTTAGGCCCTGTAGGATTATACCATTTGCTCTTTCAACTTGTCCATTAGCCTGTGGATGTGTGACTGGCGCAATGTCAAGCCAGATATTTTGTTCGTTGCAGAATTCCGCAAGTCCTCCCATAGAGAAATTACTCCCGTTGTCTGTGATAATACTATGCGGATAACCATACCGGATTATAACATACTCGACAAATCTTTTGGCTGTTGCTCCATCACAACTAGTGACGGGTATAGCCTCAATCCATTTGGTGAATTTATCCACCATCACTAAGAGGTGAGTAAATCCACTTGGAGCCCGTTTAAACGGTCCTACCATGTCAAGCCCCAAGACCGCAAAAGGCCATGTTATAGGTATTGTTCGCAACTGATTAGCTAGAACATGAGCTTGTTTGGCGTATTTTTGGCCGCCCTTGCATGTCTTGACCAGCCGTTCGGCATCTGCCTTGGCTGTAAGCCAGAAAAAACCATGTCGGAAAGCTTTTGCCACTAGAGATTTGGCTACAGCATGGTGACCACACACGTCTTCGTGGATTTCTCTTAAGATTTCCACTCCTTCTAGAGATACGCAGCGCTGAAAGACCCCAGACACACTCCGCTTACAGAGCTCACCACTAACTACAGTATAGGATTTTTCTCGTCGGATGATCTGCTGGCTCAGAACTTCGTCTTCGGGTAATTTTCCATCTACCAAATAGTCAAGGTAGGGTTGAGTCCAACTAGGAATTACAGCCAAAACTGCTATTAAAGGTGAGTCAGATTTGATTGGATATTCCCCGTCTACTCCCTTTATTGAGGGAACTTTGAGGTGCTCTAAAAAGGCGCCATTCGGGACCTCTTTCCGTGCAGAGCCTATCCGAGATAATGCATCTGCTTCCTCATTTTCTGCTCGAGGGATGTGTTGAACCTCAAACCCTTCAAACGACTTAGATAGATCATCCACGACAGCTTTATATGCTGCCATGTGCTTATTTGCATTACAAATATCCGACACTTGCTGAGCAACAGGATCCGAATCTCCGTAACACATCAAACGTCGGATGTCGATATCCTTAGCAATCCGTATTCCATGCATTAGTGCTTCATACTCGGCAATATTATTTGTCGCTGTGAAATGGATCTGCAACACGTATAAAAGTTTATCTCTTTGGGGTGATTGGAGCACCACGCCAGCCCCCGAGCCCCCGCGAGCCTTAGGCCCATCAAAATATAGGGTCCAATATTCCGACTCAGGGAGGGTCATATTCTCCTTTGTCTCTATCCAATCAACAACAAAGTCAGCAAGGATTTGGGATTTGATTGCTGTCCGAGGTTTATACTCAATATCGAAAGTTGAAAGCTCTATGCCCCATTTTGCGACGCGTCCTATGGCGTCACTGTTGTTGATTATATCTCTCATGGGAGCTGTGCTCACCACGGTAATTGGATGTTCCTGAAAATAGTGTCGTAGCTTACGAGATGCTAGGAACACACCATAAGCCAACTTTTGATAGTGCGGATATCGCTGTTTTGATTCTGTTAAGACCTCGCTAAGAAAGTAAGTCGGACGCTGCACCAAGTGTTCCTGATTTTCCTCTGGTCTCTCCACTACCATGACGATACTGATGACTTTGTTTGTCGCAGCGAGATAAAGCAGCATCAGTTCCTGTGGTTCTGGGGCTGCAAGGATGGGAGCAGATGAGCGTACTGTTTTCAGGTCTTGTAGTTATAACATCCCAAAACTTCAATCCAAGGTTATTAAGATCCAAGTCATCAAAATTAGGGTTAACAAAAACTTTTCCAATTAAAATTATTAAAGAATTCATATGTGTGTGCATTTAAATAGGAGTTGTTTTGAATTGCCTTTATTAAGTGATCCATTGCTTGTAAAATGATTCTTAGGTGAAATAAACATCATCTAGATCATTCCCAAACCAATCCCAAAGAAAAACAAATCAAAATGAATAAAAGAAAGAAATGGTCATTTGTGCCATTTTAATCAACATGCCTACTTTGGCTATTCCTAGAAATCAATTCTTAACAGAAACAAATGTGGATCTTTGCACCTCTTGCTAGTACATGTAGTGATGTACCAAGGCCCACTTTGTGATCTTCCAAAAACTTTAAAACACTAATTTTAAATGGCATTTGAAAATTGAATCTAGTGTAGGTATCAAGATCACCCTATTTCAAAAACCACTCAAATGAGCTCCATTTTCAAATCTCGAGCAACCACAGAGGCTTAAGCATGTGTCTAGCAAGTCCACAAAAAATCATCCAACAATTTTTACAAACACCTTGTGGGCAGAATTCAAACAAAACCAAAAACACTATTTGGAGTAGTGTTTGGACCAAATTGGTCTCCCATTTTGCAACCACAACCACCGAGTGCACTCCCCTATCCCTCTCTAGCCCGGCCACCCACTGTGCCACGACCAAATGGTCATGGCCATTAAGGCCGAGCACCATTTGGGCACCCCCACCGGCGACAGCATGCCACAGCAGCCGCCAGCGTCGTCCACCATGTCCAGGAGGTCGCCTGTGGTCCACCTCCACCGCCCAACCAGCCCTAGCCTGAGGACAGCGACCGGAGCAGCCAGGAACCACCGCGCCCGGAGACTGTCGGCCATGCCGACGCCGCCCGCAGAGCGCGCACAGTCCCCGCTTAGCCAGACCCCGCCTCGCTCCAGCCGCCCGCCTAAACGATCACCACCGGCCTAGGAAGCCAACGGACATGCCCGTTCTCCCGACCATGCCCTGTAGTCACCGGTTGCCACGAAACTCGCCGTCGGTAGAGACATAGTGCGCGCAGCCCCACTCACCTCCCCCGACCACAAACCACTGCACACGCACCGTCGTGACACTCGCCAGGGCACCGCCCACACCTCTAGCTCGATGTGCCGTCATCACCGGCGAGCACCGCTCATGCTCCTCTGCCGCTTCGCCGAGCCTATTAATAGAGGCCTCCCCAGCACCGTTTCCTCACACCACTCTCTTCCCCACCCTCTCACAGCACTCCTAGAGCCCCACCGGAGCAAGCCGTCGTCCGCAGCGTCGGAATTTTGCTGCAGTCCGCCGCGGAAGGAGGACAAGGGCACCATTGATCAAGGCCACCTCTCAGGATGCCTTCAGTACCAGGAGGATCACCGTCGACTACCAGTTCGTTTGCCCACCTCGCCGCAGTAGCTGGAGCCCTGGTATGCCCTCACCGCACCCCCACCGAGGCGCTAGGGTTAGCCCTCGCCGGCGACCTATCCGTTGTCGACGACGAGCCCCGGCCGTCGATCTAGGTTCTAATCGCACGGCCCACATCGCCTCGTACCGCTTCGCGTGTAAAGAGCCAACGACATGTGGACCCCCCTGTCAGTTGTTCTCTGTGCCGCAGAACACCACTGGGCCGTCCCATTTTCCTTTCCGCGCTAGCCCGTGAATTCAAATTTAGGTTTTTCTATTTAAGTTTGAACTTAGTTTTGTCCCCTAGTTTGAAAATCATTTCAGAGAGATTCACAAATCCAAATGGAGTGATTCTAATTGTGTTGGAAAGCTTCTAAAAAGATCTATCCAAGCCCATTGGAATTAATTCATTTAGAGTTAGAGATCTCTCCTAGTAAAAATAACAAAACAGAAGCATTTGCACCTTGCAACATTTTAATAAAATCAACCATGTTAGCTTTTGAGTTGATTCCAACTCTCAAAAATCACATTTAACCATACCTATCTGAATATGAAATAATATTAAGGTTTACATGCAGTGACTTTGGACTAGTACCAAAATAATGCTATATAGGCATTTCTAGTCACTTTAAATCATTAAATAATAAACTTAAACTTAAGTAAATATGATCCAACCCTTAAATCACATTCCCACATGTTAGAATATGTGGTGAGGACATGTGTCCACATGATCCCATATTTTAAGTGGTGAATATTAAATCTTAGTTATTTTTCAATGAGTAGAAATTACTTTTCTCAAATAAAAAGAATAAAACTAGTTAATTAAACCTTGTGATGCTTGTGATGATAATAGATCATCAAATGTGTGCCTTAGTATGATAAGTAGACTAGTTAAGCTTTGATTGGTGATTGTCTACTCCGTATGTATTTATAGAAGATAGTATCGACCAAGCTTTCGAGGAGGAGGAGTTCTACCAAGAGGAGGAAGAAGAAAACTTCAACCACTGCACTACCCAAGGCAAGCCTAGCACTTCAAGTAAACTGAGCAAGCTAACACTTGCAAGTATTATACTAGGAAGCCATCATTAACAATGCAAGCTAGACCTTGCAAGCTAGATAACTTAAGCAAGATGCATTAGGCATGCTTTGGTTATACAACTTTGACTAGTACCTACTCCAAGTTTAATTGCAAGCTTTTACTTCTTTACTTACCAAAGTACTTTACTTATTTTGAAGGTAGCATAAAAAGTATAAAACTTGACCTATCTAGATAACCTTTGATGTCATTCTATGGCATGATATTGATCCTATCATCCCACCTTAGTGAACACTCTTAACTTAGTAGATTAGAGCTAGATCAAAACTTGAGTCACTTTTTAGATGGGAATACTTGGTGAAAATGAATTGTGAAAACCTTGGAATGATGAGTCATTCTATTGAGATGTTTTGACATGGGTTGAGAAACACAAGTGGTTTATGATGATGAAAATGTTTAGGCATGAGCCTTAACCCTTTTACAAAAGTGATGGTTGGATTCGGATGCGATACAATTCCAAACCAACTGACTGCGGCAATGCAACCAGTTAGTCTTTGTATGTCCTTTAGGCGAGTTGGCCTAGAAATATTGAGTATAGCCTTGATTTTGTCCCGGTTCACCTCTATGCTTCTTTGAGACACGATAAAACCTAACATATTTTCGGCTGGGATTCCAAAGTAGCAATTCTTTAGATTAAGCATTATGTTGTATTTTCGTAGATTGGCGAATGTTTCCTCCAAGTCGGAAATCAATGTTTCCTTCTTTTTGGACATCACCGCAATATCATCCACATATGTATGTACATTGCATCTGATTTGATCATGGAGGCAACGTTGCATTGTGCGTTGGTACGTAGCTCCTGCGTTTTCAGCCCAAAGGGCATCGTAACAAAACAGAAGGTTCTGAAGGGGGTTATGAATGAAGTTTTGACTTTGTCAGATTCCTTCATCCGGATTTGGTGATAACCGTAATATGTGTCGAGAAAACATAGGAGTTCCGAGCCTGCCGTAGAAGCGATAACTTGATCGATCCTAGGTAGAGCGAACAGATCTTTGGGACAAGCCTTGTTCAAGGCAGTATAATCAACACACATCCTTAAATCAGTGGTGTCCTTTTTAGGGACCATTACAAGATTGGCCGACCACTCAGTGTGGATGACCTCTTCTGTGAATCCAGCTAACTCGAGACGTGCTAGTTCCTTAGCTATTGCCTTACGCTTTTCATCGCCAAAACGTCGTAGGGACTGTTTGACAGGTTTAGCGTTCGGGTTTACATTTAAAGAGTGCTCGGAAAGTTCCCTAGGTACTCCAGTCATGTCAGATGGCTGCCATGCGAAGATATCTTGATTTTCTTTGAGGAACTTGACGAGCGCGCTTCCCTATGCGCTATCTAGGCCTACGCCTATCTGGATCACCTTGGAGGGGTCATCATCCTTCAACGGTGTCTTCTTTGTCTCTTCTGATGCCTTGAACTCCGGATTCGGCTTTGTCACCTCCTTCTTCGTTGTGGGCATCTCGGACAGATCTATGCTCTTCTTGATCTCCTGGTACTCCTGGGCATGCAGCACGGCTTCAGCAAAGGCGACATTTCCATCCTCGCACTCTCGCGTTTTCTTCAGGTCTCCCGTGATGGTGATCACGCTGTTGGGACCTAGAATTTTCATCATATTGTAAATGTAGCACGGACGAGCCATAAAAGCCCAATAAGCCGGACATCCGAATATAGCGTGGTATGCACTCTTGAACGGGACCACTTCGAAGGAAAGTGCTTCCATCCGGTAGTTTTTTGGAGTTCCAAAGGTAACATCCAAAGTGATTTCCCCCAAGGAATTTGCTTGTCTTCCTAGGACAACTCCGTGAAAGATCACGGAGCTGTGGTTCAGCTGGGTCTCCGAGATCCTCATCCGGCGTAGCGTTTCGACATACAGAATATTAATACTGCTGCCACCGTCCATAAGAGTCTTGGAGAAACCATAGCCATCAATAAGTGGATTGACGACTAAGGCGTATTTTCCTCGCTTGTGTAACTTAGGCGGATGATCAGCACAGTCAAAGGTGATTGCCACTTCCGACCAGTCCAAGAATTGAGGGACAACCGGAACTGTTGTGTTGAGCTCATGTAGAATTGCTTTCTTGACCTTTGCTGGTTGAGATCCAAGGAAGGTGACATAAGTATCTTTCTTGGTCAGAAAAGTTTTCTTCCCTTCCGGCTTGGGATTTGAAGCATCAGCTTCCTCCATGTCAGAATCTTCCTTGGTCTCTCTATCCTTTTCGGGATTCTTCTTTCCTTTCTTCCGCTTAGCCCTGTAGCCAGCGGTATCATCTCTCTTAATGTTGTCATTAAAACGACACTCGGCGTTTGTGTGAGACGAGCCCCCATTAGCGTCTAGGTGATGCACACATGGGTTATTAGCAATGTCGGCCCAAGAGTAGGTTTTGCCAGGTTGTTGGTCTCCTCTACCTTGAACTCGTGACGTCCCACGACCGCGTCCGCGTCCACCGCCATGTCCTCCTCGTCCTTCATACCCGGAAGTAGCAGTGACCACTGTCGTTTCCACGTTGGGATTTTCTTCCGAGGTATTCTTGCGCTTCTGAGCTTGTTTCTTTGGTTGTTTTGCTGACTGTGGCACAGCTAGGGCATTTAGTAATCCCTCTGCGTTGTCGTCAGCATCTGCATACTTGCTTGCTGTTTCTATCATCTCTCCCAAATCAGTGACCTTGTCACACTTCAAGCGATGACGTAGCAAACCAATTGGGAGACCTGCAATGAAAGCTTCAACCGCAGTTTGGTCATTTACTCCTTCACATGAGTTCTTGGTGTCGATCCATCGTCCAAGATAATCTCGGCAAGTTTCTCCCGCTTTCTGGGTGCAACACTGTAGGTCTCCTACCGTACAGGGCCTCCGATATGTGCCTTTGAAATTCCAAAAGAACGTACTTTGCATGTCATACCAGTTGTGGATGGTGTTCTCCGGAAGTTCATTGAGCCATGATCGTGCCGTCTTCCGCAACATGAGTGGGAGATATCGGGTTGCGACCAGGCTATTTCCACCTTTAGCGATACAGCAAGCCTGGAAAAAATCCTGGAGCCAAGTATCTGGCTGAGCTATGCCGTCGTAGGCTTGAATATGTCTTGAGATAGCAAATCCTTCCACAAATTTTGTAGCTCTTATGCATGGTCCGAAGCACTTTGGGCCCACATATATATCATCGTTTTCGTAGCGCCGTGCCTCTATGTTGGAATTGATCATGTGCCTTGCGTCACTTGGGGATAAAGATCGTCCCGAATGACGGCTATGGCTGCGGTGCCTTGGAGCCGGACTTCGGCTTCTGCCACCACCTCCTCCACCACGACGCCCTCCCTGGTTGTTGGGTCCGCATCATAGAAAACAAAAAAATTCCTACGATGAGAACTACATGCCAAGATCTATCTACTAGGTACAGAGCAATGGGTGGACATACATCCATCAAGAACTTACCCTCGAAGACAACGATCTTTGTTAACGAGTAGGAACTCGTGGTTGATGTAGTCGTACACTTGCCGATCTCAAGATCGAGTGGAAGTCCGAGCACCGCAACTCAGCAACGCATCCGTACTCGCACACATGTTCAAGCCACCGGACAACCTCCACCTCCTCGCTCCAGTGATCCAGCGGAAGCAGAAACTCCTTCCATACGAAATGTCACCGGGAACATGTATCTCGCTAATCCGAGACCATGGGGGAATAATTCTAGAGGGGGAGAGAGATCCTTCACAAGGAGGTGTGAGGATGAAGGAGGGAGAGGGTGGCCTTTTATAGGAGGAGGGGGTGCCCCTCCCCATGGTCGGTGCCTCAAGGGGGTGCCCCTCCCCATGGTCGGTGCCTCAAGGGGGTGCCCCTTCACCTCCTCCATTCATGTGGTGGTAACCCCTCCACATTAAAATGCCTCTTCACATTCCCTTTTAAAGTCCCCACTTGAAATGCATTAAAATTCTCTAAGTTTAATGCTCTCTCATTTAATAAAACTGATGGGGATATGCCAAAGGGGTATGCTCAGCAGTATGTTCCGAGTGGGTCGAAAGGCCTGTGAGTGCGCCTAGAGGACAGCGACTAGACTCTGAAGAAAGGAAAGGCCCATCGACTGGCGACTGGAAGCCTAGAAGCGTAGCAGAAGCCCAGTCGGATTAGGTCAAAAGCCCCTGGATCCTTATCTTGTTTGGGGACGGCTTGTAAACACTAATGAGGTGCTTCATATATAAACCTCCCTAGCCGGAATCCAGGTCTCGTCGAGAACGATGAGAGGAACGTCGCTGGCGTAGAGGATGCAACCGACGGTGATAGTCTCGCTGATTCCGATTCTTGCAGATTCCGCTCGGAATGCAGATCTGAAGCTCACTTGCCCCACGGTGGGCGCCAACTGTCGTCGGATTGATGACAAGTACGCCATGAGGGGGTCCTCGAGGTGTGTGGAAGAGAGGGGTGTGAGTCATACGAGATTCTGGGATGGTGATCACACAAGTTTAACCAGGTTCGAATCCACCGGCTTTGGATGGATCCTACTCCTGCTAGCAATCCAGTAATACGGCAGAGCCGGAATATGGGTTACAAGGGGTTTGTCTGTGCGAGTTGAGATTGTAGACTATTGTCAAGGTAGGTGCCCTATAGGATCTCCCTAGGACGGCTTATATAGATATCCGGTCTAGGGTTTACAGGAGAGATCTATCCGGCTACGACTAAGAGTCGGTTACAGAGTACATATTGAACTACAAGTAACACTATGGGCCTATGTCGGCAAGCCTTCTGGGCCTTCCCGTAGCCGGACTGAACTCCGTCTATTCTCCCTGACTAGGCCGCCCATGAAACAAAGCTCTAACCCGTAATGGGCCACCCTGGTTAGTGAGGAACTGTGAGGATACCCAGAAAGTATATCCCCAACAACTCACTTGACATTAACCGAGGTTGGGTTGGATCTCCCAAGGCGTACGAATCAGCAATCTAGATTGTCTTAGCCAAGGTAGTTGGCATATCTACTGCAACCTCTGCCACAACATACTTCTATACCTACAGCCTTCGGCGAACCACACAATTGCTTGTGATTCAATTACTCCTTCACAGGAATTGCGCACATTACATCACCGAGTCAAAAACTCTCGGTCTGGCTCATTCGGTCTTTGCCTGTATAACACCAAAGTCTGTGGCCTATTCGTCCTCTTGTAGGTACTCGATAAATTGCTCACGAACATATCCTCGAAATCTATCCAACAGTTGATACTTCTTGGCGGCAAGTTGTTCAACCAAACCCTTGCTGGTCCTTCCAACATTTGTGGTATGTACCTTACCACCTATCTCAAATTTCCTCCGGCTATGTTAACTGTCGTAGCATAGTCGATGAGCCAGTCATCCGGCTTAGTGCTACCGTCATATGTCTTTGTTCCTCTGGCCAGCTGAAAGTTCGGTAATGGCGGTTCCCGCATGATCCGTGGTCCAAAGCACGCTAAACCTGGAGGACCTTGCACCTCAATCATTTCTGACCTATAGATTTGGTCCAGCTTCAACCTTGCATCATCCGGCTGCAAGTTCCTATTTCCCAGTCTCGATCCAACCACATGGTGCTCTGGTCTAGGAAATCTAGCATCAGCCATTGCCGAGTAACCATCATTGTACCTATCCTGACCCGAATGAGCATTTTGCTACTGCATTGCCGGGCCTGCACTTCTGTCATGCCGAGGTGCATATTGCTGTTGCTGTTGCCGAGGTGCATTTTTCCCTGTTCCCATCGGATTACATTGTCCGGCGTTGCCATTGAAAACATTCCTCTGACCGGCATTGCCTTGGTCGCGGTTACCCCGACCAGCTTCACCCTGGCTGGCACTATGGCGATCCTCATCAACTTGCACTGCTTTCCCTTTTCCTGCCCTCGCCGGGTCATACGAAACCATTTTCTTGTCTTTTCTCCCTGAGGTTACCACTTCCTCTCTTCTGGGGCCGTCATGAGGTGATGACGTAGCTCCAGCAGACTTTGCCGGGTTATTCCTTGTCGAGTAAACTACATGCGATGCTACGGGTCGTGCCGGGTTTGCCTTGTTCTACTGCAATGCTACGCTCAACAAGTGGTTAACTCTCTCCTATTGCCTCTCCCGGGCCTCTCCGGTTAAGCCTTCTAACTCGAACGCAGCTGCATTGGCAGCCCTGAGGTTCTTAGCCGGGATACTATACCTCTCCAGCCCTGAAGTTACTATAGTAGCCATCTGACCCAGCCTAGGCACATACTCCTTGTCAATTTCTATAATCAGGTTCCTACCTCGGATTTTTACTCCATCTATGCGGTTTGCCTTTGTGTACTCCCGTAGAGTGCTATTCAGTGAATGCTGTAACTCAGCCACTTTTTCACACTAGCTAGCATTTTCTACCTAGCTTCCTCTAACTCAGCATGCGCTTGAGCCGGATCTACCACTGGAGCTATGGGTGTTGCTAAGATATCTATCGCCTGCTGTCGTACATTCTCTGGCGTATTTAGTGGAGGGAATATAGACCTTGCCTCCTTCGGTGTGGCCTTTGTATCTGGCGTTGGGTCCTTGCTTGCTCCTGCGTCTGCCGTCATCGTCATGACCTCAATGCAGCTTGCAGGGCGAGTGATGCGCGTGCCATGAGCCGCACTGAGAGGTGGCTTGCCTCCCTCGATGACGTGCCAGGATGTATGTAGGACTCATTGACACCGACGTAGATCTTGTGGGCGCCAAGCTTGATGAAGAGGCCGTTGCACGGAGGAGGACACCTGCCGAAGCTCCCAATGTTGTCGCTGACATAGTCCAGCGCTGAACCATCCCGGATACGATGCGTTCACTAGTGCCGAAGATGTTTCCCGTCCAAATTTTTACTCCTGATAGCGCCACTAGCCCCACGGTGGGCACCAAATGTTGTGGTGGTGGCACGGCAGGTGCCATGTATAGGCTAAAGATGGGGCCAATGAGCACTAGAGGAATCTAGGGAGGGATAGTGTGGTGATTCCACACACCAGTGTTTGTATTTTCTCTCTATCAATGGTGGATTACAAGGGCTCCTGGAGCTGTTTGTGAGAAGGAGACTAGTTATGTTACTCCTCACAACAAAGCTCTAGGGTTCTTCCTTAGACATAATGATTGATCCTCTTCTATGGAGGCCTTGGTGCTCCTTATATAGGGGATCCCTGGTTACAAAATTAGGGCACACGTGGAAGCATATTCCCCGAATATGCCCTTTGGTTAAAGTAAGATGCTTCTTTTTACACTTTAAACGGATGGTCCGGACTTTGGACGTAACCCTCTGTGAGCTCCTTTGATTTTGGGCATCACTCGACACTGGTGGCGTCATCCGGCAGTGCCTATGTCATCCTTGTCGGCCACGCCCTGCTGGTCCTTCCCTCTGCCTCTTTCGCTCACGCTATAGTGGACAGAGGCCACCTTTTGACCAGCGAGAGATTCCTTCCTTCTTCTGGAAGCCAAGTGGTAACCCGACTAGCGTCTAGCTAACCCGGCTACGAGGGTACCTGCAAACAAGATAGATCAACATATTCGACATATGTTTTATGCCGGCCGGGTTAACGTTAGGTGAACACCCACCGGGCCAGGTTACCTCATAAGTCGGCTTGTCTTGAGGTGACCCACTCAACGTTCGCTTTAACCATGCCGTACCTCGGCTAACTTGGCCTTTATACCCCAGCGTGACCCTACCCGGGGGTATCCCCCAACAATGATCCCCGTGTAGCTCTCCACCGCTCCACCCTGATGAACCTCGGCATGGTAGGAGCAAATCTCGCACAAGCAGAACAAGGAATTACGCATCAACCCCACAGATCCCCACACTGTCGCAGCAGCCCTCGGCAAGCGGGGCACATCCAGCGATCATGGTCGCCACATCAGGAACATCTTCCAGGACTAGAGCCATGAAGCAACACAAGAGACGAAAACCGCAACCGAAGAGATCATGACGGTGACAATGAAGACGACTATGAGTTATGCGGAGCCAGCTGTTTCACTCAGCGGATTTGCAAAGCCTCAGTACCCAAGGACATTAAACTTCCACATGACCGTCAAAAATATGATGGACTCCAAGAACCCAAAGCTTGGCTAGCAGACTACCTGGCCACTATCAAGTTACAGGGCGGCTCTAAATCCACCGCAATGCAAAGTTTGCAATTGCACCTTACTAGTGTTGCAAGGTCATCGCTCAGACAACTACCTGAAGACTCTATTCGTAGCTGGAACGATCTTGAAGACAAGTTCATCTGACACTTTCAGTCCACATGCAAGCGGCCCGCATATTTAGAGCAATTGTGGGCATGCAAACAGAAGCCCGGAGAGTCAATAAGAGCATTCATCCAACGATGGAACATCATCAAAAATACAGCCGAATCCATATCTGATGAAAGGGAAATTGATGCCTTCAATGACGGCCTCGGTCGCCGAGAATTCTTAGAAGAACTATGGCGAGTCAAACCGAGGACAATCTCACAGTTAATGGATAGCAAATCATTGGGCTGATGGGGAGGACGCGCTACATAACAAACAAACACGATCACCCGAAGA
This sequence comes from Avena eriantha, assembly GCA_910589775.1. Classification (NCBI taxonomy): domain Eukaryota; kingdom Viridiplantae; phylum Streptophyta; class Magnoliopsida; order Poales; family Poaceae; genus Avena; species Avena eriantha. The sequence continues at coordinate 22,532,894 of OU342745.1, forward strand.
AGACAGGGATACACGCGGCAACGACAGGAGGCGACAAAATAATGATGGAAACACATGACCAAGTTATGTTGCAGCCAGTTTTTCGGGTGAAGGCAATAATAGGAATGACAACTACAACAACGGGTACCACCATAATAGGGATGAAGGTGTAGGAATACAATCAACACAACGATATCAGCCATGAGCTCGGGACCCACCCATGTCCACAATGCAAATACTGGAAGGGCCCTATAATATGCACTTTTACATTGACTCGGCACGAAAAGAGAATCCAACCACCTCATGAAAGACTGCCGAGCGTTCTTAAAGATGCAAGATCTATGCAATGCAAAAGCGACCGAAACATCAAGATGAGGATACACATCCACGCCTGGCACGTTAACCATCGGTGCGCCACCTCCGCCAGCAGGGAAATCGCAAAACACAACCAATCAAAGCAACGAATACCCTAGGTCAAAGGGCGTAATGTCAATGATTCAAAAAGGGCGTCCATCCAACAGAATTCAGAAGCTCATCACAAGACAAGTCAACATGGCAGAGGTAGCTCCACCAGCCACACCCGAGTATCTCCATTGGTCAGAACAGGAAATCACATTCAGTAGAGATGATCACCCACATCAAGTACCAAGAACGGGTCATTCGGCCTTGATAGTTGAAGCACAAATTGGTGGGTTCAACATGAGCAAGGTCTTCATGGACGTAGGAAGCAACATAAACTTGATCTATGCCAAAACACCAAGGGCAATGAACTACCCCTTGGCAAGTTTGGCACCAACAGAAACATCCTTCCATGGCATAGTACCTGGTAAAGCTGAAATTCCTTTAGGTAAAATTTTCCTTGACGTCATTTTTGGATCCAAAGAAAATTTCAGGCGGGAAAAGCTCGAGTTCGAAGTCATGGACTGGCCATCGCAGTATCACGCGGTCCTGGGACGCCCAGCTTTCGCACGATTCATGGCAGTTCTGTACTATGCATTTAGTCATGAAGATGCCAGAACCAAAGGGAATCATAACAATAAAAGGAAGTTTCACACATTTCGATAATTGTGATCAGGAGTTCAACAAAATTTCCGAGTCTTTCGGGATGGCAACCGAGTTTGAGCAGCTCAAAATGACAACAACTGCAGAACCTATGGAAGTAGCACGTGTCAATCCTGACCAGGCCTTCAACACTACAAAAGACACAAAAGAAGAATAGATCCATCCCACTGCCCCGAAGAAAACAACATTTGTGGCTTCCAACCTTGGTCCCGCATAGAAAAGCGCGCTCATCGAGTTCCTCCGTGAGCACTGGGAAATCTTTGCATGGCTACCTTCTGACATGCTGGGAATTCCCAGGGAACTCACTGAGAACGCATTAAACTTAGATCCAAAAGCAAAACCAGTAAAGCAATTGCTTCGACGTTTTACAGAACCAAAGCGCAAAGCTATTGGAAAAGAGCTACATCGCCTCACTGATGCCAACTTCATAAAGGAACTAAAGAAAGTAGAGTGGGTCGCAAACCCATTATGTGTCCCAAAGAAAAATACCAAAGAGCTATGGATGTGCATCGACTTCACCGCACTAAATAAACATTGTCCAAAGGATCACTTCCGACTACCACACATCGATCAGATAATTGATGCAATTGCAGGGTGTGGACATCTTTCTTTTCGGATGCATATTCAGGATACCACCAAATTTGGATGAAGGAGGAAGATCAAGAAAAAAACAGTGTTTATTACGCCGTATGGTGTATTCTACTACACAGCAATGCCTTTCAGCCTCAAGAACGCCGGTGCAACATATCGGCGGATGATGCAGAACTTCCTAGGAAGCCAAATCGGTACAAATGTACAAGTATATATTGACAATGTTATAGTCACAACGAAGCAAGGATCATCACTTATCAAGGATCTCGAAGAAACATTTAAAAATCTCGACAAGCTTTGCATCAAATTAAACCCGACGAAGTGTTCCTTTGGAGTCCCAGTAGGGCAACTCCTCGGATATCCGGTGTCAGCAAGAGGAATCGAGGCCAACCCTGAGAAAATATAATTAATTCTAAAAATGAAAAAACCAACGAATCTACGAGGTGTGCAGCAACTAGCTAGACGAGTGGCAGCGCTCAGCCGTTTCATTGCTCGATTAGGAGAAAAAGCACTACCATTTTACGCCCTCATGAGGAAGTCAGATAAATTTGAATGGACCAAAGAAGCTCAACATGCCTTTGAAGACCTCAAAAAGACACTTTCTATGCCTCCTGTCGTCTTGTCTCCACGAGAAAAAGAGCCACTACTTCTCCACATCGCCACCACAAATCAGGTGGCCAGCACGATTCTAGTCGTGGAGTGACCCGAAGAAGGAAAAACCCATGGTGTTTAGAGGCCAGTTTATTTTTTGAGCGAAATCCTCTTGACATCTAAACAAAGGTACCCACATTACCAAAAGTTAGCATATGGAGTATTTGTGACGGCATGAAAGCTACGCCATTATTTTTTGGAACACCCAATCATAGTGGTCAATGAAGCACCTCTGTCGAACATCCTCAGTAGTCTAGAAGCAACTAGGCATGTCTCTCTATGGGCCATCGAATTATCCCCTTGGGCCATCACATACGAGAAGCAAAAAGCAATAAAGTCACAAGTTCTGCCCGATTTCATCACAGAATGGACCGAATTACAATGTGCGGGTCCACCCGATCTTTCTAGCGTCTGGATAATGTACTTCGATAGATCAAAAAGAACGGAAAGAGTAGGAGCATGAGTCATATTAGTATCACCGCAAGGCGACAAGATGTGATGTATACTTCGGATGAGCTTTGCAAACGCATCCAATAATGAAGTCGGGTACGAGGCCTTGTTGCACGGCATGCGGATGGCTAAAGCTTGCGGTGAAACTCATCTATTTTTTTGGAGATTCTAATCTTGTAGCACAACAAACAATGAACAAATGTGACACTGTCAATGACAACATGATTGCTTATCATGATCTATACAGTATTATGGAAGCTCAATTCGATGGATGGGAAGTATCGCACATAGGAAGAGTAAGTAATGAAGAAGCCGACAATTTGGCAAACAGCGGGTCCCTGTGTTTACTAGTACCACCCGGGGGTTTTTGGGAAGAAATTTCAGAGCGTTCTATCAAAGAAAAAACAATTTCTATGGTTATAGCACCATAGATAGGGAAAAATAGTAAGTTGCGAAAAGACTCGAGGACTGCATTAGCCAGTACAAGCACAGAAAAGGCCATTGAATAAGAACCAGAAACTCATGAGCTCGTGGTAATAGAACCTACATGGATCCATCCATACATAGCCTATATGACTCGGGGAGAATTACCCGAGGATGTGATGGAAGCCCGATGAATTACTCGAAGATCGAAAGCCTTCAGGATAATCAAAGGAGAGCTGTATAAACAAAGTATTTCGGGTGTGTTCCAGTGATGTGTCACACCTGAAGAAGGAGAAACCATACTCAAGGAAATACATGAAGGAATTTGTGGTCATCATGCTAGCAGCCGAGCAATTGCCGCCAAAGCATTCAGGACAGGATTTTATTGGTTCACAGCAGTTCAAGATGCAAAATACATAGTTAGAACATGTGAGGCATGTCAACAATTCACAATAAAACCTGGAGCACCTGCCACTGAATTAAACCCTATACCTCTAGCTTGGCCCTTTGCTCAGTGGGGGTTTGATATGGTGGGTAAACTCCACAAGTCATCTCCAGGAGGACACATCTTTCTGCTAGTAGCAGTCGACAAATTTACTAAATGGATCGAAGCAATGCCAATCACCACTCAAGTTGGAACTTTGGCTGTGAATTCTATAAAATCCATAGTATTTCGGTTCGGTGTGCCAAACAACATCATTACAGACAATGGAACCAATTTTACCTCCAATGAGTTTAAGAAATATTGCCAAGAGATGGGCATCAAGGTAAGCTACGCCTTAGTAGCTCACCCACATGGGCAAGTGGAAAAAGCCAATGGTCTATTAACTGTTGGCCTCAAGAAAAGGTTGCTAGCACCACTTGATAGAGCAAAAGGAGCATGTGTTGATGAGTTGCCATCTGTCTTGTGGAGTATACGAACTACCCCAAATAATTCAACAAAAGAAACACCCTTCTTTCTGGTCCATGGTGCCGAGGCCGTCCTTCCAGTCGAAGTATCACATGAATCTCCTAGGGTAGCTGCATATGATGAAGAAGAATCAAGAGAAGCACTTGAAGATGATGTCGATGCACTCGATGAAGCTCGATATGAAGCCCTACAGAGAGCTACTATATATCAGCAAAACTTACGTAACTATCACAGCCGACGATTGCGACCTAGGTCCTTCGCAGTAGGGGACCTAGTTCTTCGCCTCAAACAAGACGGTTACCGAAAGATAGAATTACCTTGGGAACGACCCTACATTGTTACAGAAGTATTCCTTGAGGAGCTTATTGTCTACAAGACAAGAAGACAGAAGTCAACTATTGCAATCCATGGAACGTTGCACAACTACGACACGTTTATGCTTAAGATTTTATGTTTACTTATAATTCTAAATTCATATGGCCCAGCTTTTCAAGCTAGAATATCTAGGCCCACAGCCAGGCGGTAATCCACCAAAATAATGTATCATCGGTTGCACCATATATATAAAGATAAGTTATTCATACCTTTTGGTTTCTGTTCATATCAACTCAAGGGGATTTTATATTTTTGATCAAATTAACATAAATTATGAGCCTATGTCCAGATACAGGCATCCAAACATAGCCTCGGGGGATACTCCCATCAGGAGCGCTGGCGCGCACCCGATAGAAAAATTATGCATACCAAGTAAAGACAATCATCGCCTAAAAACCTATGATTTTTACATTAATGTATCCTCAGAAGGTTACTCCCAACGGAAGCTTTCATAAAGTATCAAAGTATCTGAGAAAGAATCAGAAATACTAGCATCCCAGCAGGGAAACCGACAAAAAATCAAATATCAAAATCTCGGAATGCATCCAGGCACGATAAAACTCTGAATGCCATGTTCAAAAACATGAAGGTAAGACCCTAGGATTCATCATGTGTGTCCTGGTAATCACATAATAATGCGCTCTGCCAACAATATATTTGCATCTATGATACGATAAAAAATCCCGATGGACGCGTTGGGTACCCGATAAAATAAGAACTGGAATTTAGTATTCGATAAGACCTCAGCAGCCCGAACTGAGTTACGCCAGTAATAAATTCTGAATTCAGGCCTGGGGACTTGAATTTGATGTAGGACAACCTTGCTTTTTCCTAGGAGCAATTAACTGATTCCCGATCCATCGGATGTATCAGGATCGTTGTACCAAATCCCTATAAAATTAAAAATAGTAAAAAAAGGAAAAGAATTAAGCATATCTTTGAGACTCGACCCGAATCTACGGTTCAGGTAGAGTCTCGGGGGCTACTTGACATAGGTATGATTACTTAGATACCTATGATTATCTACCCAGGCCTGCAGAAAGGTTTACGGCCCATGAAGAGTCAAGATGATGATCCAAAAGAGCAACTGACATAGGCTGTAGTTGCATTAGGAAAGAGGAAAAAAGGATCAACATCGTGTTGGTATTGTAATCACGTATATGTAACCTATCTGCTTATAGCTTTGAGACACAGCCTATTATATATAGGACAGGAGAAGCCTAGGTGAGACGGCTGAACAATCCCCAAGCGATCTATAATAGTGCGATTCACCAAATATTCAGGCGACTTTGATTCCATTGTTCTCCTGATATCCCACAAAATCTCCAGTGTTCTCTTTTCCGCAAAACCATAAGTCCTTCTCCATGGACATTGCTGAGGTTGTGTGGAAGTCCGAGCGCCGCAAATCAGCAGCGCATCCATCCTCGCACACACGTTCAAGCCACCGGACAACCTCCACCTCCTCGCTCTAGCGATGCAGCGGAAACAGCAACACCTTCCAGACGAAATGCCACCGGGAACATGTATCTCGCTAATCCGAGACCATGGGGGGGATAATTCTAGAGGGGGAGAGAGATCCTTCACGAGGAGGCGTGAGGAAGAAGGGTGAGAGGGGTGGCCTTTTATAGGAGGAGGGGGGTACCCCTCCCCATGGTCGGCGCCCCATGGGGGTGACCCCTCACCTCCCCCATTCATGTGGTGGTAACTCCTCCACATTAAAATGCCCCTTCACATTCTCTTTTAAAGTCTCCACTTTAAATGCATTAAAATTCTCTAAGTTTAATGCTCTCTCATTTAATAAAACTCTTTTATTAAATTTATTCAGAATTTTGTTAATTACTTTAATTAACAAACATTCACATAAAACCCCTTGCAACATTTCAATATCACATGCAGAACCACTTTCTGGTGTTAATCAACAAGCTAGTCTATAAGAGAGGCATAACTAGGAACCCTTTTTGTTTATTAAACACACATGTATTGACGTTTCTGATCAATACAATTATAGCATGCAAAATAAACATCTATCATATACAAGGAATACATAATAACAACTTTATTATTGCCTCTCAGGGCATATTTCCTTCAGTTTCCCACTTGCACTAGAGACAATAATCTAGTTCACATAGTGATAAATATAACACCCATGGAGTTCTGGTGTTGATCATGTTTTGCCATAGGGAGAACTTTAGTCAATGGATCTGCTACATTTAGGTCCATGTGTACTTTACAAATCTTTATATCTCCATCCTTGGCATGCTCGCGGATGGAGTGAAACCGGCGCTTAATATGCTTGGAATTCTGGTGAGACCTTGGTTCCTTGGCGTTGGCTATGGCTCCATTGTTGTCACAATAGATCACCATTGGGTCCAATGCACTAGGAACCACACCTAGTTCCGTTATGAACTCCTTCATCCAAACTGCTTCATGTGCTGCTTCTGAAGCAACAACATATTCCGCCTCTATCGTTGATCCAGCCACCACAGGTTGTTTGGAACTCCTCCAACTAACTGATGCTCTGTTCAAGAGAAATACGTATCCGGATTGAGACTTAGAGTCATCCAGATCGGTGTCAAAGCTAGCATTGACATAACACTTAGCGACTAGCTCTTCTTCACCTCCGTATACAAGAAACATATCCCTAGTTCTTCTCAAGTACTTAAGGATATTCTTGACCGCTATCCAGTGTTCCGAACCTGGATCAGATTGGTACCTACTAGTCAAACTAATAACATGTGCCACATCCGGTCTTGTACATAGCATGGCGTACATTATAGAGCCTATGGCTGAGGCATAGGGGATCTTATCCATTATCTCTCTTTCTTTTGTTGTAGCCGGACTTTGAGTCTTACTCAATGTCTTGCCTTGCAACATCGGTAAGAACCCCTTCTTACTTCTGTCCATATTAAACTTCTTTAATATCTTATCAAGGTATGTACTCTGCGATAGCCCAATTAGGCGCCTTGATCTATCTCTATAGATTTTAATGCCTAATATATATGACGCTTCACCAAGGTCTTTCATCGAAAATTTGCTGTTTAGATAACTTTTAACACTGTTTAAAAGATCTATATCATTTCCAATCAATAATATGTCATCCACATATAATATCAGAAATGCCACATTGCTCCCACTCACTTTCTTGTAAATACAAGCCTCTCCATAAGTTTGGACAAATCCTAACTCTTTGATCACCTCATCAAAGCAGAGATTCCAACTCCGGGATGCTTGCTTCAGTCCATAGATGGATCGCTAAAGTTTGCATACTTTATTAGCATCCTTAGGATCGACAAAACCCTTAGGTTGTGTCATATACAACTCTTCTTCAATATTACCATTGACGAACGCAGTTTTGACATCCATCTGCCATATTTCATAATCGAAATATGCAGCAATTGCTAACATAATCCTAACCGACTTTAGCATCGCTACGGAGAGAATGTCTAATCATAGTCAACTCCTTGAATTTGTCGAAACCCCTTTGCGACAAGTCGAGCTTTATAGATGGTCACATTACCATCAGCATCAGTTTTTTTTGAAAATACATGTATTCTCAACGGCCTTTCGGTCGTGAGGTAAGTCCACCAAGGTCCAAACCTGGTTTTCGTACATGGATTCCATCTCGGATTTCATGGCTTCTAGCCATTTGTTGGAATCCGGGCTCATCATCGCTTCTTCATACGTCGCAGGGTCATCTATTTCATCAATCATGAAATTCATAACAGGATTGCCGTACAGTTTAGGAGTTGCACGTGTCCTCCTTGACCTGCGAGGTTCGGTAGTGTCCTCTTTTGGAGTTTCATGATTATTATCATTAGCTCTCTCTTCATTAGGTGAAGTCAACTCCGAAACAACTTCCGATGCTGCACTACTCACCATTTCATGAAGAGAAGGTTCAATAACCTATTCGAGTTCTACCTTCCGACTATTCACACCTTTCGCGAGAAACTCCTTCTCAAGAAAGGATTCATTCTTGGCAACAAAAACCTTGCCCTCGGATCTGTGATAGAATGTATACCCAATCGTTTCCGTAGGGTATCCTCTGAAGACGCATTTTTCTGCTTTGGGTTTGAGCTTATCTGGTTGAAATTTCTTCACATAAACATCGCATCCCCAAACTTTAAGAAATGACAGCTTAGGTTTGTTTCCAAACCATAATTCATACGGTGTCGTTTCAACGGATTTAGATGGTGCCCAATTTAAAGTGAATGCAGCGGTTTCTAGTGCATAACCCCAAAATGACAGTGGCAAGTCAGTTAGAGACATCATAGATCGAACCATATCCAATAAAGTACGATTATGACGTTCTGACACACCATTACGTTGTGGTGTTCCGGCAGGCGTGAGTTGTGAAACTATTCCACAATCTTTCATATGTGTGTTAAACTCATAACTATGATACTTTCCTCCGCAGTCGGACCGTAGAAATTTGATCTTTCTGTTACAATGATTTTCCACTTCATTCTAAAATTCCTTGAACTTTTCAAAGGTTTTAGACTTGTGTTTCATCAAATAGATATACCCGTATCTACTCAAATCATCTGTGAAAGTATCAAAATAACGATATCCACCTTGCGCCGACACACTCATTGGTCGACACGCATCAGTATGTATGATTTCCAATAAATCTGTCGCTCGTTCCAATGAACCGGAAAATGGCGTTCTAGTCGTCTTGCCCATAAGGCACGGCTCACATGTATCAAATGATTCAAAATCAAGTGATTCCAAAAGTCCATCTGAATGGAGTTTCTTCATGCGTTTAACGCCAATATGACCTAGATGGCAGTGCCACATATATGTAGATATATCATCATCAAGTTTAATCTTTTTAGCATCAACATTATGAATATGCGTAATACTACTATCGCGATCCAACAGAAATAAACCATTCAACACAAGTGCATGACCATAAAAGATATTATCCATATAAATCAAACAACCATTGTTTTCAGACTTAAACGAATAACCACTTTGCATCAAACATGATCCGGATACAATGTTCATGCTCAGTGCAGGCACCAATAACAATTATTCAGATTTATAACTAATCTCGATGGCATATGGAGAGGCAGCATTCTGACGACGATCACATCAACTCTTGATCCATTGCTGACCCGCATCGTGACCTCATCCCTTGCTAGATGTCGCTTGTTCGCATCCCCTGAATCGAGTTACATATATTAGCAACCGATCTCGTATCAAATACCTAGGTGCTACTGCGAGCACTAGTCAAGTACACATCAATAACATGTATATCACATATACTTTTGTTAGCCTTGCTGGCCTTCTTGTCCGCCAAATACTTGGGACAGTTGCGCTCCCAATGGCCAGTCCCCTTGCAATAGTAGCACTCGGTATCAGACTTAGGGCCAGCTCGGGATTTCTTTTCAGGTGCGGCAACAGATTTGCCGCCCTTCTTTCCCTTCTTCTTGCCTTTCTTGTCCTTCTTGAAACCGGTGGTCTTATTGATCATCAACACTTGATGTCTTTTCTAATCTCCACTTCTGCACTCTTAAGCATTGACAGAAGCTCGGGAAGAGACTTCTTCATGCCCTGCATGTTATAGTTCATCACGAAGCTCTTGTAGCTAGGTGGCAGAGATTGGAGAACACGATGTATGCCTAAGTCAATGGGAATCGTTATTCCCAAGGACACTATCTTATCGGCGTACCCAGACATTTTGAGTACGTGCTCACTAACGGAGTTGTTCTCCTCCATCATGCAGCTAAAGAACTTTTCAGTAGCATTATAACTCTCTACGGCAGCATGGGTACCGAAAATCATTTTCATTTCTCCCATGGTATCAAAGGCATTGCCATTTTTGAAACGCTTTCAAAGTTCTGGCTCTAGCCCATACAATATGCCGCAATGAACTAAGTTGTGGTCCTCCTGACGAGTTATATAGACTTTATTTTCTTCGTCAGGTGCATCAGGAGCTGGTGGGGGGCCTAGCGGCGCCTCTAGCACATATTGCTTTTGTGCAGCAGTGAGGAGAATCCTCAAATTCATAGCCCAGTTGGTGAAGTTGCTACCATTCGCAGCAAGTTTCTTTTTCTCCATGAACACATTGAAATAAAAAGCAGGTGGTGCCATCTACAATAGAATTTGTAAAGTTCATTTAGACTAAGTTTATGATATATTGAGTTCAAATAATCCAAATTACTAATGAACTCCCACTCAAAAATGACATCCCTCGTGTCTTTTTGGTGATTACATGAACCAAATCCACTGCACCAAGTCTAATCATCACGTGAGTCGGTGTAGCTTCAAAGGCGAGCATCTATATGGGCATCATATCAACTATATGACTCATGCTTAACCTTTCAGTCCGTGTTCCGAGGCCATGTATGTACATGCTAGGCTCGCCAAGTAAGAACCTTTGTACTCGCGTGTGTAAAACTGTCTTACACCCGTTGTATGCAAGCGTAGAGTCGAGTATACCCGATCATCACGTGATGTCTCGAAACATGATCCATAGAACGGTGCATACTTAAGGAAGAACACATTTTATCTTGATATCTAAATGAGGGATCATCTTACATTGCTACCAAAAGCGCCAAACTAGCAGTATAAGATGCTAACATCTAATGTGTAAAGTGAGATGATATGGTCCATGCATTTGATCTCTATCATTTGCATCATGGTATGATCTCTATCATTCCTTCGTGTGTAAGGCCAAGATCTATGGAACTTACACGTTTAGTATGTTGTAAGAGTATCTATCATACATCTACTTACAACAATACCATATCAAGACACTAGCCCAGCAACGATCTAAACTAGACGCCTCTAATTTATCAATTGCAAGTTTTACGTGGCTTAGGGCTTTTGGAGATAGAACCGGTCTTACCTACGAACATGAACCACAATGAGGATAACCAAGTTATTAGCAACTCGTTGTAAATCAGATATTGACTATAGTAGGAGAGACAGACACCCGCCATCCACTTATGCAAAACTAGTTGCATGTCAGTCGTGGAACCGGTCTCATGTACGATGACATGTAAGGTTGGTCCGGGCCGCTTCATCCCACTATGCCACCAATATCCAAAATACATAGAAGATGCAATAACATGATCATCATCGCCCACATATAAACATATGTGTACTACCCGTGCAAAGCACCTACGCATAGACCAGGCCCTAATACCATAGTTGGGTCTGCAGCATAGAAAACAAAAAATTCCTACGATGAGAACTATACGCCAAGATCTATCTACTAGATACAGAGCAACAGGTGGACATACATCCATGGAGAACTTACCCTCGAAGACAACGAGTTTTGTTAACGAGTAGGAACTCGTGGTTGATGTAGTCGTACACTTGCCGATCTCAAGATCGTGTGGAAGTCCGAGCGCCGCAAATCAGCAGCGCGTCCGTCCTCGCACACACGTTCAAGCCACCGGACAACCTCCACCTCCTCGCTCCAGCGATGCAGCGGAAGCAGCAACTCCTTCCAGACGAAATGCCACCGGGAACATGTATCTCGCTAATCCGAGACCATGGGGGAATAATTCTAGAGGGGGAGAGAGATCCTTCACGAGGAGGTGTGAGAAAGAAGGGTGCGAAGGGTGGCCATTTATAGGAGGAGGGGGTACCCGTCGCCATGGCCGGCGCCCCATGTGGGGTGACCCCTCACCTCCCCCATTCATGTGGTGGTAACTCCTCCACATTAAAATGCCCCTTCACATTCTCTTTTAAAGTCTCCACTTTAAATGCATTAAAATTCTCTAAGTTTAATGCTCTCTCATTTAATAAAACTCTTTTATTAAATTTATTCAGAATTTTGTTAATTACTTTAATTAACAAACATTCACATAAAACCCCTTGCAACATTTCAATATCACATGCAGAACCACTTTCTGCAATTTCACCCGAAACAGTTCTGGTTTCTATTGAAACAATTCCTGCGCTTTGCAATCATTTCGTCTGAAACATATGTGCTCCAAAATGGTGTCCGGTGACCCTTAAGTGTGTCACCCTACGGTTCACAAATAATGCAGACATGATTAAGACTCCTCTCAGATCAATTATCAGAAGCGGGACCTGGAGATCCATACTGACTCCTGCACATTCAACGATGACTTTTATGATCGTGAGAACCTTTAACGCTAGTAACTTAATCCCTTTGTCTCATGATATAATACATGTCCGAGATTCAATCATCGGTATCAAAATACCTAGTTTGATCTCGTTACCGACATGCACTCTTTTCTCGTTCATGTGATATAATATTCTAGTGATCACATCACTTGCTTGTAAGCTATCTTAATGTGATATCACCTAGAGGGACCAGAGTATATCTATCCGTCATCAGGATTAATAAATTCCACTCTTGATCCATGAGCCTCAACATAACACCTTCATAGCACTGAACCCACCTTTATAGTCACCCTGTTACGGTGTGACGTTTGATGTTATCAAGATACTCTTCTGGTGTTAGCGATTAACATGATCTCATGATCTAAGGATAAAGATTACTTCGTATGATGTTATAGCAATATAAACATAATGACTTGATCGTAGTGCTATACTTCGGATGAATGTTCATCACATCATTTCACAAATGCTGTGACCTCGTTATTAACAACATCCAATGTCCATGATCAGGAAACCTTGATCATCTTGTTAATCAACAGCTAGTCTATAAGAGAGGCATAACTAGGAACCCTTTTTGTTTATTAAACACACATGTATTGACGTTTCCTATCAATACAATTATAGCATGAAAAATAAACATCTATCATATACGAGAAATATATAATAACGACTTTATTATTGCCTCTCGGGGTATATTTCCTTTAGATCCAACGGCTAGAAATATTGAGATTCACGAGTCTTGATCCAACGTTCGATATTCAAAGTTACTCGTACACTATATATTGGTATGGTAAGATCATAATCATGATCATATCATCATTTTCATCAAATAGTGTACCGGTTTTGAATCTAGCTCATAGTATCAATCCTAGTCGTTGGCCTCAAACATCTAACATCCCACAGCTGAGGGATTCGTGGTGAATAGTAGCACCACTTGACTCTATTGTGTTCTCAAACCTTCCCCCTTAATTTCTGGAAAAAGGCCCATACGGCCATGCATGGTTGACATCCACAAATGTTTTGAGTGCATGCATCATGGACACTAACCTCTTGAACAGCAGCAGGTTGCAAGTGGAAGTATGAATGTGAAAATAATAATTTACCAATTTACTGAGTGCGGGTCCAACCTGATACATTTATTTTGACGTGGCTTATCTTATCTTTTCTTACTCCTAATTTTAATCGTTATCATCAATAAGTGGAGATTGTCTTATTATTTTATCCATCCACATGGTTCATTTGCCTTGATTTATATTTATGTGTGTTTCGTATAGACGTGTAAATGTTTGAGTAATTAAATGGCTAAGTTTGAACGTGCGAAGCATATGCAGCTAACTAGATAGGAAGCCTCGTCAAAAAATACTAGTTAGAAAGTAGCATAGGAAAGTATAGGATAAGCTATTTTTTGAACTTGGATTTACCACTTCCCATATAGTAGTTGTAGTCTATATAATGCCCATTAGAAAAAAACTCTGTACGATAACGCTTGTTGTCTATCTTAGGGCTTCACCTACGTGTAAAGTGTGAACTTTAGCCTTAAGGTGGGACCCACTTTACTTTAGGAAATCTTAGGTAAACATCGAACTATACCCTTAAGGTGGGACCCATATGTGATATTTCCATATAAATGACATCGTGACACTAACCATGGAGCATCATCATATGATTGTAAGTCTTCCCTTCTTGTTTTTTTGCAAAAAGGACCCTGACATTAAAAGAAACATTGAATAGAAAAAAGCACGTCAACAAAAATGAAAAATACATCGAAATCCTTGAGATGCCCTTTGTCTTCAGCCTTAGTTCCCCACGCCACGAGGAGATTGACATGTTTTTTGCAAAGCTGTCGAGGATATCCTTAGGGCAGAGGAAGGTGGCCATGCGGACGTTTTTTAGGCTCGATGTGCCCTGGAATACATACTGCTCAAGGAGGCTGATGAAGTGGCCCAACTCCTCATGCTAGGAAAGGCGCTGCGCGAGAACATCGACCTCCATGTAGACGTCCTCCAGTGCGGTAGGCAAAGCCTCGGAAAGCTGCAGGGCCATTAGTTCGTGGAACAGATCGTCTCCATAGAGACTAGACAGGGAAACGGTGAGCATGGCAACAACCTGGGGCGGATCACCTGGACCAAAAATTGCGGTTAGAAGTCACGTATAGGTTGGCTATATGAATAAAGTCCATGGAAGAAAACGATATCATTGTCGGTAGCATGTATTATGGAAAACATACCTGTTGGGTATGCGTCACGGCGCATGGCCTGAAGGTGGGCAGTGAGGTCGTCCACCATGCTGGTGACCGCTCTGAAGATAGTGAGGAAATATTCCACCGTCTTCTTCAGCTAGGTCGCGAAGATGGAATCGGAACGGGTGTGTGCTATGATACGCGCCAACATGATACGGAGGCGCTGCAGAGCATCGAAGTGGGGGTGGGCGTCCCTGCCTTTCTTGCTCAGGCGGATGGCGCTCACCAAAACAGCCTCCATCTTTCATTATCTCCCTCTCTCTCTCTCTCTCTCTCTCTCTCTCTCTCTCTCTCTCTCTTCCCTTTCTCTAGATATCGCTCTACGACAGACTCCACTGCTGCTCAAGCTAGGTATTTTTGTCCTCATGCTTTTGGAACGTAGTAGTACAAGCGATTAGTGGTAGCCAGCTACCACTGGTCTGGTTGACCTTCAAGCATATATGCAATGTATTAAGTGCCTAGCTATCCAAGCATGTATGCTTATCTTTGTAACTGCGGCCTCTTGCAGGGTAGGCCAATTCCAACTTCTACTCATTGCTAATTAACATGTACATTACTCCTTCCATACTGGTTTATTAGGCCACTACATATATCGAGGTAAAGCTTTGACTAACAAAACATATGTTATACGAAACCAAAATCATATTGTTAGAAAGACCTTTGAAATATGAATCAAATGATATACTTTTGGTGACATTTGACTAACTTTTCTATCAATGAATTTAACTTTGGACGTGCTGTGCATGTACCGGCGTACTAGTAGTGGTAAGATAAGACTTGTTGGAAACTTCTGTTTGCAATATATATTGTTTACCATGCCAAGATGCACCAATCTACTACCTAATATGGTAAAATTATCATACACCATGGTGTCCATAGGGTCATGACCTTGGCCGTCCGGCTTAAACAAGTTCATACATGGTAGGCCGATTATGTGAAGCAGATTTTTCAAAAGTTGTCAAAACTCATGTTTATCATTTTTCATGCATAGCAAGTGGTACACATTAAAGTACGCCATGAGTAAGTCATTTTTTATTTTTCTTTACTTTCTTCTATTGTTTTCATAACAGGGTTAACTTCGTCGACACGCGGATTATGATAAAGAAGTTGAATCTTCCAAAACCCTTGGTCATTCGTGTATATTGGTTGCCTAGTGGTGGGTAACTTGAAAGTCCTTTTGTTAAATTGCAAAGCAATGTACCACTTACTTGTAGTAGTTCAAATTAACTTAACCTAATTTGGGTAAGTCATTTAAGCTAGGAAGTTTGAAAACCCTTAAATTTTTGGAATGATAAGTAAAACATGCATGATCCACTATGTCAGAACACATGGGCTCTATGGCATTCCGAGTCATGTTCTTTGTAATTTCTTTACAGAAAAACATCACCATTATATCATCACTATGAGTATAGAAAACATTTTTCCTACTTGTTGGAAACTCCCACGGGCAACATTGCTTTCTATGCGAAGAGGGACCCGTCTACCATCTTAATGTGGGAATGGTATCATAAACTTTGATATTGATATGGCAAGACCTTGGGCATTCGGGTTAAAGCCCAAGAATAATTTTCATACACGATGGTACAATGTTGTGAAGCCACTTTTTAAAAATTTGTCAAGATCCCATGGTTATCACGTTCATGGTAGGTAGTACACGTGACGTGATAGGACGCCATGCATAAATCTTTTGTTTTTATTCTTTCTTTATTTGATGCGTGATTGTTTTCAAAATGGATTCAAAATTTTCAGGATGCAACTTCTTATGAAGAAGTTTGACCTGTCAAAACTCCTAGCGGTTTATGACATATTGACTACCTGATGGTCCCTCTAAAAGATTTTTGTTGAACTTAGTTAAAAATCCATCTACAATTAACTTACTTCTATTAGTTTCATTAATTTGACCTATAGCTAGTTTTGATAAATTGGCATAAAGTCATTCAAGTGGGCGGAGTTTGCTGAGAAGCTTGAAAACTCATAAAACTTGGGAATCATAAGTTAAGCATGGTTCGCTATGTCTTTAAACCGGTCTTATGGCATCCAGAGCCATAATCTTCATGATGGGGTTCATTCCATGGAAAACACAAAAATCATATGGTTGCAACTACCAAGATCATATCTAGGAGATACTTGTAATGGTTTCAGATGGACTCACCCTCGAAGACCATAACATGGGATAACATTCCTGCAAATAAACCTGGCTACTGTAGAGTGTACACGACCGTCCTCAAGGACACGATGACAACGCCACACGTGTAGGGCCTCCATACTTGGTCACACACGGCAACGGAAGTAGGAGATCCTCGGGAACTCCACCAACACTACGACATGGTGGTGATTGTGGTGGATAAGATCTTGAGCTGGGCTTCTCCTAAGCACCTCGCTCGTGGCAATGGACAAGGCTAGAAGGGGAGGAAGATGCCAACCAAATGACATATGAGAGGAGGGGATGAGTGTGTGAAATGACAGGAGGAGAGGACTTTTATAGGTGAGGGGCATCCCAAGGGGCATGGCACATAGCCACGGTGGTGGCCCCACCTCTCCTCCAATTATGTGGGTGGACACTCTAGTCACACCCATTTAGCTCCACTCATCTCTCATTCAATATCCACTCAAAATCAAGAGTCATGCAATTAAAACTCCCTTTTAATTCACTTTATTTAATGTCACTCATTCGATGAACACTTAATTTAATAAGCACTTCATTTAATGAACACATTGTAATCCAATCCTCGATAATATTTTGATACACCGAAACTATTCTGGCAGATTTATCAAAACAATTCCTGCGTTGTCCAGTATTTTCTCTGGTGTTCCCTATCCACTCAAATGCGCCGACTATCCTTAAGTATGTTTCCCTATGGGCTCGCGAACTGAGTGGACATGATCGAGACATTCTCAGAACAATAATCACTAGCGGGACCTAGTGATCCATAATGACTCCCACCAGCTCAAGCGATGAACTAGTGATTGCGTGAACCTTTATTTGCAGTAACCTATTACTTTTGTCTCGCAATGTTTTAGTTGTCCACGATCCGATCATTCGGTATCATCCATACCTAGTTCGATCATGTTACTGACAAGTACTCTTTTCTTGTTCCCATGATACAACATTCTTAGTGATCGTTATTACTTGCTTACAAGCTATGTTAATGTGATATCACCGAGAGGGCCCTAAGTATATCTCTTCGTCATCAGGATGGACAAATCCCACTCTTGAACCATGATCCTCAACTAACACTTTCCAAGTACCTGACGACACATTTATAATCACCCCATTATGGTGTGACGTTTGATACAATCAAAGTACTCTTCTAGAGTCAGTGATTGACGTGATCTCATGGTCTAAGGATTAGGGTTACTTTGAATGACGTTATAGTAGTATAAACATAATGGAATTATCGTGTTACTATATTTTGGGAGTATGTTCATCACATCATTCAATCAATAGTGTGACCTTGTTATTAACAACATCCAATGTCATGATCAGGAAAACTTGATCATCTATTAATCAACAAGCTAGTGGAATGATAGGCATCACTATGAACCTTTTATTTGTTTATTAAACACATGTGTATTTATGATGTCTGCAAGTGCACAGATCATTTGTAGCTAGTTTCGAACTATAGATATTGATCCCACAGGGAGCCCAAAGGTAAGTGTTTATGGGTGAAGTCTCTATGACACCCGAAGTTGTCACAGGTCTTCGAGTGAATTGACTGCAAATGTTGAAATAAGAATGGGGTTTTGATTAAATGAGATGTATTTAAATAGAACTAAAATTTAAACTTTAGAAATATAAAGCATAAAAGTAAAGAACGACTTGGTTGTTTGTTGTTTCCTGTAGATGGCAAAAGAAGGCGCGGGGAGATTCAGTTCATGGTGGTAGTGCGGATACTGCTGGTAGTAGTCGGGGAAGTGGGTCATGAAGTGACTGAAGTTGTGAGTCAAAGTACTCACATCTTCATTCACTTATTGAAGAGTCTGGTCGATCTCCCCAACGCGTTGGTTGAGCTGCTGGAATTCCTGATAGGGGACGTAGTTGTACCCCTACTGTGGCTGGTTGGGCCACGGGTCCCAAGCTCCTCCTTGCTACTGATGCGGCTGTCCCTCCCAAGAAGGGTCGTGCCCCTACTCGTCCTCATGCTCCTGCTCATCCTCATCCTGCTGCCCTCCTTCTTCATCTTCCTCCTCATCAGGCTGAAGTTCAGCCATGATCTGCATCACTTGGTCCTTGGTGAGGATGCAAGTGTCCTTCTCCACAATCGAGAAGGCTTGAGAACAGGGCAACAGAACCTGTTCACCCTATGCATCATCAAGATAACTAAATTGATTGGCTTGGAGCCTTCGGTTAGCTTGGTAAACACCAAGGAAGCCACAAACAGTTAAATACTTGACGTCCATAAGCTTGGGACCGTCAATAGATTGCATAACAGGTAATACAATATTTAATTCATGGGAAAGGTGGGTTACCAATCCACCAATGCAAATATCACCTTTGGTCTTGTTGCTTTGGTGGCGAAAGTGCTGGATGAGTAGAGCTGCAGGATTGGGGCTTTGCGGCGCGGTGGGAAAGAGAGCCTTGGTGATCATTGCCATGTCCGCATTAGCCATGGAACCGGTGTAACCCCTTCCTATTAGAGTGTTGGCGAGGAACAAGGCGTAGTAGCGGATGGTTGGGTTCTAAATGGTGGACATCTTCTTCTGATAGAAGTTGGTGCCACCATTAACAGAAATAACCTCCCAAGTTTCTCTGCTTGTGACGCCATAAAGGTTAGTAATAGTTGGCTCCCCAACATAGGGGAAGCTAAAAGCATCACAAAATTGTTCAAAATTTATTTCATTGTGTTGTCGGTTCATGGTGAAGCTTACCATGCACATATTACCTTTCTCCCTGTGGTCGTCGTAGAAGGAGGCAAGGAACTGGGTAAGCTTGGTGTAGGTGTCGTGGCTTGTGAAGCCAAGTAATGTTAACCCTGCCTTGTTGCACATGAGGTCGAAGTCCGCATTCAACCCCGCCATGGTGAGAAAGTTGTGGTTGGCCCAACGTGTGGGCAGCACCCTCCTCGCGAAACCATGGCCAACTTGGGGTTGCACTCGGCTTGGGACCCCGAGCCCCGTTTGCGCTTGCTCGAACAAAAGAGGTTACCAATTTTGTTCATCGTGATGCACTAAAAAATTTCACCATAAAACCTTAGGCATATAGTTTCTACATGATATAAGAACGATCCTACATGGAAAAAATCAATCCTAACATGAGAAATCAATAGGAAAAACAAAATAAGCTTGAGTTCATCCACTAGATCAATGTGACAGTTTCAACCATGGAAATCTGAAAATAAAGCATGGATAGGGAGAGAAAACATACCGAGCTGTTGATTCCCCCACTCAAACGAATGAAATCCGTGAGGAATCAAGAGTTCTAGGTGGATTTTGAGAGGTTTGCAGAGAGAATACGAGAGAAATAATGAGGAGGGGTGAGAGACCTAGCCGCCCTGGTGCGATTTTGTGGTCGCACCAAACTATTGATGGGTTCGTAGCATGGAAAACAAATATTTTCTACCGCAAGAACGAACAAAACCCAGATCTAATCTAGATAAAAGCCAAGATCTAATCTATTAGACATGTGCAACGAGATAGAAGGAACTAACCCTCGTAGATCCGAAAGCGTTAACGAGATTAGATCTCGTGGTTGATGTAGTCGATCACTTGCCGATCTCAAGATCGTGTGGACGATCCTTCCGGCGTCGCGTTCCGGCAGCGCTTCCGCAGTCAGTCAAGTGGACGATCCTTCTGGCGCCGCGTTTCGGCAGCGCTTCCGCAGTCGGTCACACGTGCGGAGTCGAAGCAGACCTTCCTCTCCCCGTTCCAGCGAGCAGCGGAGGTAGTAGATCTTCTCCACGGAATCCCAGCAGCACGACGGTGTGGTGGTGGTGGTGGAGTAGAGAATTCTTCAGGGCTTCGCCTATGCCGGTGCAGAAGAAAGGTGGAGGAGAGAGGCGGCAGAGATTGGAAGTTGTGTGAGAGGGCTAGGAGGGGGCGCCCCTGCCCTTCTATTTAAGGGGGGGAGGCGTGCCTGGGGAGGGGGAGTCCTAGTAGGACTCCCCTCCTATGGCCGGTGGTGGGAAAGGGGGAGGAGTCCTCCTCCCCCACGAATCCGTGTCTTGCCCCACTAGGTTTCCTTTGACCCTTTCTTGGTTTTCAAGCAAACTCAAAGAAATCCTCTAGAACCTTCCAGAACATTCCGAAACCTTCTAGAATCTCCATACAAACACTCCGGAACATTTCCTAACTTAGAAAATGATCTCCAATATATGAATCTTATTCTCCTAACAATTCTGGATCTCCTCGTGATGTCCTGGATCCAATCCGAGACTCCGAACAACATTCGGTCTCCAACGCACATTCCATATCTACTTAAAACAACTTCGAACCTTAAGTGTGTCACCCTACGGTTCGTGAATATGCAGACATGACAGAGACACATCTCCTATCAATAACCATCAGCGGGATCTGGAGATCCATAACGGCGCCCACATACTCAACGATGACTTCGTGATCGATAGAACCATTAACATACGAAACCAATTCCCTTTATCACGCGTTACTATACTTATCCGATGTTTGATCGTCGGTATCTCCATACCTAGTTCTACCTTGTTACTGATAAGTACTCTTTACTCGTTCCGTGATATGTCATCCCTTGTGACCTAGTCACATGCTTGCAAGCTAACTAGATGACATTCCACCGAGAGGGCCCAGAGCATATTTATCCGTCATATGGATGGACAAATCCCAATCTTGGTTCATGCGCTTCAACACATACTTTCAGAATACCCAATGACACCTTTATGACCACCTAGTTACGAAGCGGTGTTTGATGTCATCAAAGTATCCATCCGGTGATGGTGATTAACATAACCTCATGGTCGAAGGATTAGGTTACTATGCATTTGAAAGCTTATAGCAATACGAACTTAATGACTTGATCTTTATGCTACGCTTACTATGGGTGTGTGTCCATTACATCATTCTCCTAATGATATAACCTTGTTATTAATCACATCCAATGTCCATGATCAGGAAACCATGATCATCAATTAATCAACAAGCTAGTTCAACAAGAGGCTTACTAGGGACTCTTTTATGTTTACAAAACACACATGTATTAGTGTTTCCTAATAATACAATTATAGCATGGGATGTAAACATTTATCGTAAACATAAAGATATAATAATAACCACTTTATTATTGCCTCCTGGGCATATCTCCAACAGTCTCCCACTTGCACTAGAGTCAATAATCTAGTTAAAAACTTGTGCATTCAACACCTATGGCTTTTTGGTGTTGTATAGACACTATTGCTAGTGGTAAACATAATCTTCGGATCTGACATTTCCAGGTTCGTGTGTATTTGCATGTCCTTGCGTCTCTACGCATTACTCATTCTCCAATGAGATGGCATTGTATAAATTTGGTCCTTTGGTGAACCTTTAGTTCCTTCGGCTCAAAATATGTTGATATTATCGTCACACAATATATCTTCATAGTATTAGCCCACTTTGAACCACACCTAGTTTGATAACAAACTACTTAACACAAATGCCCTCCTTTGCTGCTACTATAGCAGTTTATATACTTAGCCTTTTGTTGTAGTATCTGTCACAATGTTTTAACTTTGGTACTCAACCAAATCCGCTATGGAACTTCCTTTCATTACATTGTGACACCCATAGTTTAAATTGAGATAAACTTATTTTGTATCCTGTGACAAAACTAGTATCAATGTAACACTTTACAATGAACTACCTTTAACTGTTTGTCACTTATACATGATATATTCTTAGTTCTTCCAAAGCTCATAAGAATATCTTTACTATTGTCCAATAATCATCTTATGAATCATTCGGGTATATGCTCATAACATTTAGAGCATAGGACATATCTAGATGTGTACATCTCAAAGAATGATTGATCAAAATATTCTTGTGATTTCATCGAGTGTCAAAACACTTGAATCTCGTGTCAACACACTCGAATCTTGATTCAGTCCTTTCCGTGCGTCAAGAACCTTTCTTGTTGTTTCCATATTAAACTCATTCAACGTCTTATCTATGTACATTTGGCAAAACCATATTAGCGCCTCAATCTATCCATATAGACATTGATGCCTAATTCTTGGGTTATGCCTAAGTCTTTCATCAAAATGAAATTCTTAACCTGTGTCAATACAAGATACATCATTTCTAATCAACAATATGTCTTTCACATAATGTATTATAAATATGTCTTAGCGCTCCCACTTAATTTCTTGCAAAAATGCAAGCATCTTCATCGTCTCTGAAGATTCCAACTCCGCGATGCTCACTTCAACCATTGAAGTTTTGCATACTCTTTTAGCATCCTTTGAATTAACAAAACCCTTTGCATCGTGTCATGTACACGTCCTAGGTAACCATTCTATTATAAGAACTTGTTTTGTTTGTTCAACTACCATATACCAAAATATATGTAGTGGTTGCTACATTAATCCGTCCAGACTAAATATCGCTATGAAAGATCAAATCTTATCATAGTCAATTCCTTGAACATTGTCGTAAACTCTTTCCGACATGTCGACTATTTCATAGATTTGAAACATCCAAGTCTATTTCTTTATAGGTCCAAACACGACCGATAGGCTTCACGCCTTTCTAGAGGGTCTTCTAAGTTCAGAAACTTGATTTCTCGTGTATGGATACTATCACGGATTCCTTGACTTCTAGTCATTTTATGGAGTCATGGCCCATCATCGCTTCTTTGCATGTAGTCGGTTCATCATTGTCAAAACAATAACGACTTGCTTATCAAATCTTACTATTTGATTCTTACTGACCCACACGGTTCTATAGGAACTCTAATTTCCGAGATCACACCTTTTGTAATCACGAGAGCCATGAGCATTGTGGCCATCACCGGGACACTTTCCGGCGCTGCGCTACTTAGCACATATAGCTAAGGTTCAACAACCTTATCAAAGTTCTATTGTCCTCCCACTTAACTTTTCACGAAAAATTCCTTCTCAAGAAACTTGACGTTCCAAGTAACAAACTCTTTTGTCCTCAGTGTTATGGAGAAATTCCCAACAAATTCTTTGGGATAACCTACAAAGACGTGCTTATCCGACTTTGGTTGTAAACATTTTACTTATGCATAACATACCAAAATTTAAGAAAAGACAATTCAGGTTTTATCCCAAACCATGACTTATATGGTGTCATTTCAACGGATCACGATGGAGCTCTTTTCAGTGTAAAAGCGGTAGTCACTAAAGCTTTAATCTTTAATATATAATGGCAGTTTTATAAATGACACCTTTGATCTTACCATGTCAAACAAGGTTTCATTACATATCTTGAACACTCCATACTCCTATGGTGTTTTGGGAAATGCAAATCCATGGAACGATTCCTCAAATCTTAGGTGTTTTGCTAAACTTGTAACTCAAACATCTTTCTTTATGATCCAATCATAAACTCTTTTATTTTCTTGTTACAATGATTTTCCACTTCATCTTGAAAGTCTTTGAACATTTTTCAAATGTTTCATACTTCTTCCTTATTGAGTAAGTATATACATATACTCACTCAAATCTTCGGAGAAAGCATATGAAGTTGAAATTCATCACCCACGACTACACATAATGGACTATATACATCAATATGTACAAAGTCCAATCAGTTAGTCGTCCATTCCTCTTTTGGCCTACGAACGGAGTTTTAATTATCTCCAGGAAAGTATCACAAGCGTCATTTGATCCAAATCAAAGACTCCAAAAATCCATCAACATGGAGTTTCTTCATGTATCCCTTTCAATATAATTTAAACGGCGATGTCACTTCGCAAGTGATCTTTCAATCATTTGTCTTGCGACATTTTAGCATTAGTTTTATGGTCGTTATTTCTCCAACCAGACTTGTATATCATCCATCTATTATGAAATACGGTAATTATTTGAACAACCTTTTGTCGTCATAATACCTGATCAAAATAACAATTATTGAAACAAATCTTGAAGGCAAGCTTTGATGTTAACGAGCAACACACCAACCCTTTGTTTATTTTCGATGAACATCATCACATTTTCTCTTGCTAGTTACTTAGGCCATTGCAGTTCATGAATTGTGTTGTCCTGTATGACACTTCATACCAACCAATTCGGTATCCAATACCGGAGAACCACATTGTTTAACAAGCAAGGAATACAACCATAACATGTACATCTTCTATATGCCTAAGTTGGACATCTCCAACCTTTTATTTTCTGCCAAATATTTTATAGATTCTCTTTCAGCAGTTCCTTTTCTTTTTAAAAGAATCTATCAACATCAATAGTGGTGTCATCAACATGACACATGGTACAAAGCGTATATAGTCAAATACCAATACCTTTGGACTTGCACTTTGAGGTGTATCACCATCATCAAATGTTTGGTGTTCTTTCAAAAATCCATTCTTTAGTAATCTTTTAGTGTAGTAAACATTTTACTTACATCTTCTATTCATCCTTATCATGACAACTTTCATGATCAAGCTGCTATAGCTTATAAAGGTGAATTGCGAGTATAATGTTTCTTTTTCAAAACCTTTTGGAGGATTAGGACGACTAGCGTCTCCAACCTTCACAAATTCTCATCAAATATGAGGACGTATACTCTATCATGTTGTAACCAACACATTGTTTTAGATATCGCAATACCTTTCACATATGATGGTTTCTGAAACATTGCTTTCAGCTCTTAGATAAACTTGATATTAAAAACAATCTTTTGAGTATCAAGAATCATGGAGGCAAACATGATACATTAGATACTAACACTGGAATTGTTACTCTTGATTTAATACTCTTTATTAAACTTCATAGAGTAAACGGAGTTTGCTGAAAGTTTGCAACAGGACTTTTAAACTTTAGATTGACACTCAAAACAATATGATACCAGTTCGTAAAGCAAATATCCAGAATTTCTATAGTTCTACTATCTCAACTATAACTAAGCGTAAGGTGGTGAACGGATGCCAATGACTACAACAAACTATGCAAATTCACTTTGATTGTGTTTATGATAAATTGAGTTCGACTAATCCAAATTACAAACAAACTCCCACTCAAAACAACATCCCTCGAGTTGTTTTAGTGATTACACGAACCAAATCCACTACACCAAGTCCGATCATCACGTGAGATGATGTAGCTTTAAAGGCGAACAATCAACATGTTCATCATATCATCCATATGACTCATGCTTTACCTTTCGGTATTCCGTGTTCCGAGACCATGTCTGTACATGCTAGGCTCGTCAAGGTTAACCTTAGTATCCGCATGTGCAAATCTGGCTTGCACCCATTGTATGCACACGTAGAGTCTATCACACCCGATCATCACGAGATGCTTCGAAATGACGAGTCTTAGCAACGGTGCCAACTAAGGCTGAACACTTTATTACTTGATATTTAGTGAGAGGGATCATCTTATAATGCTACCGTCACGATCTAAGCAATACAAGATGCATAAAGGATTAACATCAGAGGCAATTCATAATAAGTGTGATATGATATGGCCCTTTCTTCTCGCGCCTTTGATCTCCATCTCCAAAGCACGAACATGATCTCCATCATCACCAGCATTGCGTCAAGGTCAGTGGCGCCGCTTCATGGTTGTCCATCATCACTAGTAACTATTACAACTTCTTAGAATAAAGCTATTACAAGATGAATAGACACGCAGGTCTTAACAGAATTAAAGACAACCATTAGGCTCCTGCCGGTTGCCATATTACAACAAGGATCATTGCATACATCAAATACAATCACATGATGGCCATATCACATCACAAAACCCCTGCAAAAACAAGTTAGACGCCTCTAATTTTCTTTGCATGTTTTACGTGGTTTGGGGCTTTCGAACAAGAACGAATCTAACCTACGAAACTGAACCACAACGTTGATACAAGTGCTTTCAAGTTGCAAAGTGTAAATTGGATCTATACTATGGTGGGAGAGACAGACACCCGCAAAGCCACTTGTGCAAAGCAAGTTACACGTCAAGCGTGGAGCAAGTCTCATGTGCGATGACATGTAAGGTTAGCCCGAGCCGCTTCATCCCATCATGCCGCAAGATGCAAAGTACACAAAGCAAAAGACATCACAAGCACCAACGCCCACAAAACCATTGTGTTCTACTCGTGCAACAGATCTACGCATAGATACGGCTCTGATACCACTGATGGGTTCGTAGCATGGAAAACAAATATTTTCTACCGCAAGAACGAACAAAACCCAGATCTAATCTAGATAAAAGCCAAGATATAATCTATTAGACATGTGCAACAGGATAGAAGGAACTAACCCTCGTAGATCCGAAAGCGTTAACGAGATTAGATCTCGTGGTTGATGTAGTCAATCACTTGCCGATCTCAAGATCGTGTGGACGATCCTTCCGGCGTCGTGTTCCGGCAGCGCTTCCGCAGTCAGTCAAGTGGACGATCCTTCCGGCGCCGCGTTTCGGCAGCGCTTCCGCAGTCGTTCACACGTGCGGAGTCGAAGCAGACCTTCCTCTCCCCGTTCCAGCGAGCAGCGGAGGTAGTAGATCTTCTCCACGGAATCCCAGCAGCACGACGGTGTGGTGGTGGTGGTGGAGTAGACAATTCTGCAGGGCTTCGCCTATGCCTGTGCAGAAGAAAGGTGGAGGAGAGAGGCGGCAGAGATTGGGAGTTGTGTGAGAGGGCTAGGAGGGGCGCCCCTGCCCTTCTATTTAAGGGGGGAGGCGCGCCTGGGGAGGGGGAGTCCTAGTAGGACTCCCCTCCTATGGCCGGTGGTGGGAAAGGGGGAGGAGTCCTCCTCCCTCACGAATCCGTGTCTTGCCCCACTAGGTTTCCTTTGACCCTTTCTTGGTTTTCAAGCAAACTCCAAGAAATCCTCTAGAACCTTCCAGAACATTCCGAAACCTTCTAGAATCTCCATACAAACACTCCGGAACATTTCCTAACTTAGAAAATGATCCCCAATATATGAATCTTATTCTCCGGACAATTCCGGATCTCCTCGTGATGTCCTGGATCCAATCCGAGACTCCGAACAACATTCGGTCTCCAAAGCACATTCCATATCTACTTAAAACAACTTCGAACCTTAAGTGTGTCACCCTACGGTTCGTGAATATGCAGACATGGCAGAGACACATCTCCTATCAATAACCATCAGCGGGATCTGGAGATCCATAACGGCTCCCACATACTCAACGATGACTTCGTGATCGATAGAACCATTAACATACGAAACCAATTCCCTTTGTCACGCGATACTATACTTATCCGAGGTTTGATCGTCGGTATCTCCATACCTAGTTCTACCTCGTTACTGATAAGTACTCTTTACTCGTTCCGTGATATGTCATCCCTTGTGACCTAGTCACATGTTTGCAAGTTAACTAGATGACATTCCACCGAGAGGGCCCAGAGCATATCTATCCGTCATATGGATGGACAAATCCCAATCTTGGTTCATGCGCTTCAACACATACTTTCAGAATACCCAATGACACCTTTATGACCACCCAGTTACGAAGCGGTGTTTGATGTCATCAAAGTATCCATCCGGTGATGGTGATTAACATAACCTCATGGTCGAAGGATTAGGTTACTATGCATTTGAAAGCTTATAGCAATACGAACTTAATGACTTGATCTTTATGCTACGCTTACTATCGGTGTGTGTCTATTACATCATTCTCCTAATGATATAACCTTGTTATTAATCACATCCAATGTCCATGATCAGGAAACCATGATCATCAATTAATCAACAAGCTAGTTCAACAAGAGGCTTACTAGGGACTCTTTTATGTTTACAAAACACACATGTATTAGTGTTTCCTAATAATACAATTATAGCATGGGATGTAAACATTTATCATAAACATAAAGATATAATAATAACCACTTTATTATTGCCTCTTGGGCATATCTCCAACAACTATATGGTCGGAACTATACGCGTGTGATGTTGTTCCACCCATATAGTTGTGGCGGCGCCGCCAACTACGGTTTCTTTATGCAGAAAACAGCTATACGGACGCAACTATATGGCTGGATCACAATGATCCTGCTGTATAGTTTGTCGTTAAATCGTCTGTCCCTCGAGATAAATTTCTAAAACAAGCATCGATATCTATACGACCGGAACTATACGGCCAGAATTTTTATTCCCGCTGTATAGTTGGTCGTTAAACTCTTAGTACCTTTGGGATAAATTTCTAAGAGACGCATCGATATCTATACCACCGGAATTTTTATTCCTGCTGTATAGTTGGTCGTTAAACTCTAAGTACTTTTCAGAAAATTTTGTACGGAGACATCGATAACTATACGAATGGAGCTATACGGCCGGAATTTTTATTCCCGCCGTATAGTTGGTTGTTAAATTTCTGTGTCTTCGAATTTTTTTTGTTGATGGCAAAGATATCTATATGACCGGAACTATACGGCCAGAATTTTTATTCCCGCCGTATAGTTGGTCATTAAACTCTTAGTACCTTTGGGATAAATTTCTAAGAGAGGCATCGATATCTATACGGCCGGAGCTATACGGCCGGAATTTTTATTCCCACCGTATAGCTGGTCGTTAATCTCTCTATACTTTTCAGAAAATTTTGTACGAAGGCATCGATATCTATACGACCGGAGTTATACGGCTGGAATTTTTATTCCCACTGTATAGTTGGTCGTTAAATTCTCTGTGTCTTCAAAGAAAATTTGTTGATGGCAAAGATATCTATATGACCTGAACTATACAGCCGGAATTTTTATTCCCACCATATAGTTGGTCGTTAAACCATCAGTAGTCATCAAAAAAATTCTATTTCTTTGAGAATACCTTCTTATCCCAAAACTTAGTGAAATACCTTATTTTTGATAGAAACTTGATCGTAGAAACTGTCGACCAACATTAGCGTATTAAGAGCAGAATTTTAGCTTTTGTAGATGAAGAACTCAAACTTTTAATTTTATTCTTATTCCATACTCATTCAGTCGGTGTTTCTACTACTTTTTGACAGCTACATCTTCACAGGCGCGCTTTCGCAAGAATGTCTGTGAAAAAGTGGTAGGAAGGCGATGAAATTTTTGTTCTCTAATCTACTTTATTGACAAGATGGGTTGACTCCCATTAAGCATTTTATTAAGAATGGTTGAGTAACTCAACCTCTTCTCTATTCTCGAATTCTTACCTTGGGTTACCCCTTATCAAAGGCACTTAGCACATGAACTCATTTTGCTGGTGGAATATATATTTCTCCTACTTCTAGCTTCTTTGGAAAATACCGGATGATTTCATCATCATAAACATTGAAGATTATCTTTCCTTCAGCACAATCAACTAATGCCCCTGTAGTACTAAGGAAACGTCTTCCAAGTATTATGGATAATTTTTTATATTCAGGCATCTCAAGAATAATAAAATCAGTGGGAATAACATGCTCATCTATTCTATGTAGAACATCCTCAATCATACCAATGGGTTGTTTAGTAGACTTGTCAGCCATCTATAAAGTGATAGTGGTAGGAGAATACTCCCCTAATCCCAACCTTTTATAGAGGGAGTATGGCATTACACTAACTCCTGCTCCTAGATCACACAAGGCATTGTGAATATCGGTTTTACCTATTGAGCATGAAATAGTTGGTATTCTGGGATCTCTAGTCTTAGACAACTGCTTCCCATTAGCAGGATAACTAGTTACCATGGCAACAGTTTCAGTTATTTCTTTCTTTCTACTAAGAATATCACGGAGGAAATTAGAATAGGTAGGAACTTTGATTGCATCCACAAACAGAATTTCCAGACGAAGGTAACTAAGTGCCTTTGTAAAAGAATTATAAATTACCTGATCTGGTGCTTTCTTTTTTCGATCTGGATAAGGGAGCTTTTTCTCACCTAACTTACTCTTGTCTTTTACCTTTTGTGGGGGGTCGGTCTCTTTTGTTGCTTTCTTTTGTTGTTTCTTATTGATTTTCTTCTTTTCTCCTACAACAACTTCATCTTCCTTGATTATATATTTTTCTTCTCTTGGATAAATAGTCTCTGCATCAGAGTCATAATGGTTATCTTGTGCATCATTTTGGTCCTCCTATTTTTATCTTGTGTTTTAGTTTCATCTTGAGGATCCACCAATGTATCATCTTCTTGGCTTTCTTCGAGCAAGGCTTTTTACTTTCGCTCTTTTTCAGCTTCATATTCCGGTGGTCCTAAGGTCCTATAATAACTGCACCTCTTCTTGTGACAACATTAGTAGAAACAGGAATATCTTTATCATCATGAAGAAAAAAATTGATAACTAGATGCTATTTGTTCACACTGGGTTTCAATCATACTAAGATACTTGTGAAATAATTTTATTTCTTGGCCAATCTCATCATAATTTTCCATGAGTTCCGCCAAAATCTTTTTGTGTTTTTGAAAGTGCTTATGCAAGTTATTATGAGATTTTACTTGTCGATGTTTTAATTCTTGAAAAACTTTTCTAGTTTCATGTTCTTCAGTTAAAGCTTGTAACAAATATACTTTGTTTTCTTTAAAAAGTTTAGAAGGTATACATTTTTCCTTCATTATTGCGTACCTCGGGCATAAGATCAGGAGTTATCCAAAGTATCCCTTTTTCTAGCTTAGTGCCAAAATCAGGATTATATAAACAATCATTCTTAGCCCTAGTAGACATCAATTCCAAACATTCTTTAATAGTTAACGTATTTATCGATCCTCCGTCTGAGAAGTCAAGAAACTCTCTACATTGAGTATTAAGACCGTGGTAAAATAAATGGCAAATAGTTGATTCAGAATAGCCATGGTTGGGAATGCTATTGATCATTCCAAAGAATCTGTCCCAGGCTTGCGGGTAGTTTCCACCCACGCTCTGACTAAAGTTTCCTATATTCTTTCTTAGTTCAGTTACCTTTTTAAAAGGATTAAACCTGTTTATGAAATTAACAATGCAGTTTTCCCAACATTTAATGTAATGGCAATGGAGAGAATATAACCAGTCTAGAGCTTTACCTTTAAGAGACCAACAAAATAATTTTAGACGAGAGAAGTCTCTTGGCAAACCTTTTGGTCCAAGTGATGTTATCACATCATCGAAATCTCTAATATGTCTTCCTGGGTCTTCATCTTCCCTTCCACTAAAAGCTTTTTCCTGCAAAATTTTAATAATTCCACCATCAAATCGATATTCTCTAACTCCAGGATTAGGTAATTCTATTGTTTGTTTAAGAAATTCAGAACTTGGAGCACTATATTCTCTGAGAGTTTTCTCAGGTTTCATGGGAGTTGTCCTGCAAATAGACATGATTTCCATAATATCACTCAGGTTTTCAACTTCAACTTTATTTGATCTTAAAAAAAATTCAATAATTTCTTCGCGCCTTTGTGCAGGCACACGCTCAATATAATCTGGTAGATAGGTCCTACCAGAGCGTGTAGACCCTTTGTCTCCTAGGGAGAACATTTTGTATTAGTAACACCTGAAATGTTAAATGAGAAAACCTTAGCGCTTAGCTCCCCGGCAACGGCGCCAGAAAATAGCTTGATATCTACAAGTGCACATATCATTTGTAGCTAGTTTTGAAGTATAGATATCGATCCCACAGGGAGCCCAAAGGTAAGTGTTTATGGGTGAATTCTCCGTCACACCCGAAGTTGTCACGGGTCTTCGAGTGAATTGGCTGCAGGTGTTGAAATAAGAATGGGGTTTTGATTAAATGAAATGGATTTAAATAGAACTAAAATGTAAAGTTCAGAAATATAAAGAATAAAAGTAAAGAACGACTTGGTTGTTTGTTATTTTCTGTAGATGGCAAAAGGAGGCGTGGGGAGATTCAGTTCATGGTGATAGTGACTGTGCCAAGTGGATGAACGACAAATGTAACAATTATAATCTTATAAATATATGTGTAGCCGAGCAACCCATAATTAGTTGGAACTCCTCTTGGTAGATTTCATCCCAACTTCAATAATCCTACTAGCCTGTTACCAAAACCATGGTCAAACACTAGACGATTAAGACCCTTCAGGTTGCTTAGCGATTAAGCACCTTGGATCGGACGAATGCAATAGGCACAATGGTTCCTCGTTATCCTCGAGTCTACTAGTTTTCCATTGATATCCTCGTGTCATCCGGGGGTCGCCGGTCTGCTAGCGAACAAGATCTTATCTATGTAGAACAAAGCATCATGTTGTCTGGACCCTTAATTGGACAACAAGCATTAGGCATCCCACAAATAGTCAAGCACACATAATATAATAATTAGAATAAATCAAAAACTAATGGAAAATATATGAAGGCACATCACATCTCACCAATCCCCTACATCTCCCACGCCCAAGGGAATTACTCACACATGAGAGAAGAATAGATCATTGATATAATCAAATTAAGGGAATTCGTCTTTATATTACCGTGGAGATCCACAATAAGAATACAAAAATATCCAACACAATTCAATATGGGAAGAAACAATCTCAAACCCTTGTCTTGCAAGGTGAAGATCGCTCTGTCTCAAGTACAAGTAGTGGCTATGGGGGTGTATTGGCTAGGAGGTCGAAGATCGTGGAGCGAGATGAAGAACGTCTTCCCCTTCTTCTTCGGATCTCCTCTTTCTCCCTTCTAGATGGTATGGCAGCTGATGTGTTGTGTTTTTGCCCACGTCCCTTCACGGAAGTTGTCCCTTTTGACAAGACGGAGGCGGCGGCAACTATACGGCCCGGAAAATATTCCCGTTGTATAGTTGCTCATTAAAGCCTCTGTATGCTCCCCTCGAGTGCTTCCAAAGAGAGACTTTCTTGTTTTCTCTAGAATATTGTGTTTCTCTAGTTAAAACCTTCTATTGACATTCAGAACCTGAAACACACATTAAAAACCAAGTTTTCTTCGCTACCGAAGTATTAGCGTTAGGTAAAGCTAGAAAACGATCAAATCTGGGAGAAAACCATCAATAAAAGCCATCAAAAATGTGTCGAATCTCACAGCTATCAATTTACGTTTCTAGTTAACATAATTATAGCATGAGAAATAAACATTTATCATAAACATGGAATATAATATAATAACCACTTTATTATTGCCTCTTGGGTGTATTCCTTTCACTTTAGACTTCCTTTATAGAAAAGAACTTACCTGTCATCACTTAGAAATTTGAAAATTGTTTTTCCTAATAGTTGGAAACTCCCACCGATAGTACTATTTACCACAAGAAGATACACACATCAATTGATGTGAGAACTGTATCATAAACTATGATGTCGATAGGGTCATGACCTTGTTGGCCGTTCGGGTTGTTCATACACCGTATGACAATATTGTGAAGCAGTCAAAGAAGTTTTTCCTATTCAAAGTTATCAAAACACAATTTTCTTATTTTTCAAGGCAAGTAATAATATGCATAAGAGGACACCATGTGAAATTACTTTTTTCTTTGTTTTATTTGAGTATTTTTAAAACAGGATCAAATTCATCGGCGTGCAGATTCTTAGCATGAAGTTAGTTGCATTTGTCAGAACTCTCAGTGGTGCTTGATGTATTGACATCATATGTACCTACGGACGACATCTTGAAAAATTAAAGAGGAATTTATCGCGCTTACTCGTAGTTTAACCTAATTTTGTTAAATTGACATAAATTCATTTTAGTGGGTGAAGTTAGCTAGGGAAGTTTGAAATGTGCTAAGATTGCTTCAGAATTGCAAGAAAACATGGTCCACTTTTACTGAAAAGCGGGTGGTGGAACTTTTTAACTAGGGTATGTCCCGAGGGAACGAGATGCTTCAATTGAGATAGCCTTGGTTGTTCGGCTTTTAACCTATTCATACATGGTAGGCAAATTCTTTGAAGCGGTTTTTTTAAAAAGTTGTCAAAACTCATGTTTATCATTTTTTAGGCAGGTGGTACACATAAAATAACGCTATGAGTAAGTTGTTTTTTTGGATTTTCTTTATTTTCTTATTTTTTTCATAATAGGGTCAACTTCTTCGGCATGCAAATTATGAGCAAGAAATCGAATCTTTCAAAACTCTTGGTCATTCTCGTATATTGGCTGCCTCGTGGTGGGTACCTTGAAAGGCCTTTTGTAAAATTGCAAGAGCAATGTACCACTTACTTGTAGTAGTTCAAATTTACTTGACCTAATTTCGGTAAGTCATTTAAGATAGGAAGTTTGAAAACTCTTAAAATTTGGGAATGTAAGTAAAACAGGCATGGTCCACTATGTCATAAAACATGGGCTCTGTGGCATTCTAAGTCAAGTTCTTCGGACTTTCTTTACCAAAAAACATCACTATTATATTGTCACTATGAAGATAGAAACATTTTTCCTACTTGTTGGAAACTCCCACGTGCAGCATTGCTTAGTATGCCAAGAGGCACCCATATATCATATTAATGTGGGAATTGTATCATAATTAAAATATGATGGTGATATGGCCATGACCTTGGTCGTTCAGGTTGAAACCCAAGAATAATGTTCATATAGGTGGGACAATGTTGTGAAACTTTTTTTCAGAAGTTGTGAAAATCCCATGGTTACCGCATTCATGGAAGGTAGTACATGTGACATGATAGGATGACATGCGTAAATCATTTGTTTTTCTGTTCTTTATTTATTTGATGTGTGATTGTCTTCAGAACAGGTTTAAAATTGTCAGGATGCAAATTCTTATGAAGAAGTCCAACCTCTCAAAACTCCCAACGGTTTCTGATATATTGACTGCCTAATGGGTCCCTCCAAAAGCTTTTTGTTGAACTTAGTTAAACAACAATCTACAATACTTACTTCTATTAGTTCAATTAATTTGTGTATAGCTAGTTTCGATAAATCGTCATAAAGTCATTCAAGCGAGCGGAGTTTGCTGGAAAGTTTGAAAACTCATAAAACTTGGGAATCATAAGTTAAGCATGGTTCAATATGTCTTTAAACTAGTCTTGTGGCATTCGGAGCCATATTCTTTGAAATTCCTTTACAGAAAATAACTTACCTATCATCACTTAGAAATTTGAAAAATGTTTTCCCTGATAGTTGAAAACTCTCACCAGCGATAATGTTTACCACAAGGAGATGCACCCATCTACCTGATGTGGGAATTGTATCATAAACTATAATGTCGATAGGGTCATGACCTTGTTGTCCATTTGTGTCGAAACCCAAGAATGTTCATACATTGTAGCTCAATATTGCAAAGGAGCAAATGTAGTTTTTTCTAGTCAAAGCTGTCAAAACACATGTTTCTCATTTTTCTAGACAAGCAATACACATAAGAGGATGCCATGAGAAATTATTTTATTTTTTATTTTTTTTATTCGAGTATATTCAAAACAGGATCGAATTTGTCGCGTGTAGATTCTAAGCATGAGGTTAGTTGCATTTTTCAGAACTCTCGGTGGTGCTTGATGTATTGACACCGTGTGTACCTTCAGATGACATTTAGAAAAATTCAAGAGGAATCTATCACGCTTACTTTTATATCAAATTTGACCTGATTTTTTTAAATCAACATAAAGTCATATAAGCGAGCGCAGTTAGCTAGGGAAGCTTAAAATTTGCTAAGACTGCTTGGGAATTGTAAGAAAACATGGTCCACTTTTTCTAAAAACCGGGTGGTCGTAATTTTTGACTAGGGTATGTCCCTAGGGAGCAAGATGTTTCAATTAACATGGTCAGTGGATGTACATGTTATATCAAGGACCTCAATAAAGAGAAAATTACATCAAAATCCATACATTTAGCACAAAGGATCTTGAATACAAGCAAGGAGAAGTAGTTGGGTCCAGCTCCTTCTCCACCGCGGAGCAAAGCCATGCTATTCGTAGTAGTACTAGTAAGTTGCGTGTGCCTTGCACGTGAGACTCGCATAATAGAAGTATGACATATCATCACTATATAAAATCATAATATGTAAGGCTCAAAAAAATTATAAACCTGAGCCACCTCTATAAAGTATAGATGTATATTTGGTTCGTGTACTCTATATAATGTAAAAATAAACATTTATTAGCTACCTAATATTTGAAAATTTTGGTACCATGGTCTAGAGAAATAACGTAGAAGATTCTAAAATGATGAATAAGTGTGTTTTGAGGTTTGTGCATAGTGTTTATTGTGCTAAGGACTATCACTAAAATCGTGTACTACTAGAATGGAAAATAAGTTCCAACGGTTGGCAATATTTGGATTTGCGAGTTTTGATCCAGCAGTCAATATTCAAAATTATTCGTATATTATTCAAATTAGAAAAGTTTGAATTCTATTGATTTTTTGCCGCCAAGGACCAAAGTGGTTCCTTCCTAGCTAGTATAGCTACGTAGTACTTTCTCATTCCCAAATTAGGACGCATATTAGGTTTGGTCAAAGTTAATCTTTATAAAGTTTGACCTATCATATGTAAAACATACTAACTTTTCTAATTTCAAATGCATATAATATGAAAATATAGTTCATGATGATTGTAATAACATTGAGTTGATGTTGTAGATGTTCATACAATTTTCTATATATTTAGTGAAACAAATATAAAATTTGATTTTGTCCAAAACTAATACGCATCCTAATTTGGGAAGGAGGGAGTATCTTGTACAACTAAACATTTATTAGCTACCTAATACTTGATTTTTTCCAACTTAGCTTCGTGCACGTTTTTGAGATAGCATGTGTGTGGGTCTGTTTTTAATGCAATTAGAAAGTGGAGATCATGCACCAGTCCACCACCCACGCGTCCGCACCCACGTGTCCATTCGAGGGAAACCCAGTCGTTCCCGTGTATATAAATCCGCTAGGCCCCATCGTCTCTTCTAGGAGCGTTCACTTCTCCCCCAATCTGTCTAGTAAAATAACAATCTGCACCTACCGCGCGTAGAAGCTACTTCCACGACACCACCCTCCCCTTAGCTACACCATGAAGGGTACCCGCTATGGAGACAAGCCGAAGGTGAAGCCTGTTGGAGGCACAACAGATGCTCGAGCTCTATGGTCGTTGCCGATCTGGCGGGTACGGCTTCTCTAGGCACACATGCCGCTCGTCGCTGCTTTGGGATCCGTCCATCCGGTCGTCATCGCCATTGAGAAGAAGGTGAAAGACAACGTCGTGGTGCTAGCAGCAGATCTAGATGTGGGGCATGCAGGCGAAGGTGGTGTCTTCTTCCCGGAGAAAGACGAGAACTACCCCCACGCCATCATCGACACCTTCATAGAAGCTAT
Source organism: Avena eriantha (assembly GCA_910589775.1). NCBI lineage: Eukaryota > Viridiplantae > Streptophyta > Magnoliopsida > Poales > Poaceae > Avena > Avena eriantha. The sequence goes on from OU342745.1 coordinate 22,570,944, forward strand.
CAAAGAGGCCGATGAATTCGAGAAGGAGGTCTTCCATGAGAGCACTGATGTACTACTTTGCTTCTTTACTCACAGCCGCAGATTTCACTGTTCAAATGTAGCGTTTGCTCAGTCAATAGATTCATTTGGTCTACCAACCTTTTCTAGTAGTAGACATATTAGAATCTACGGTTCGAATGGTCGATTCTTTTGTTGATTTGATTAGATATGGTGATCTGCCATCTACTAATTTTACATTTGTTTGTTGTTCATACGGTCTTCTTGTGTTGTATATTTAACTGATCTGTAACATATTTCATTTTAGGGGTTTTCAGCATTGTTACTGGAGTGTTGATTTGATACACCATGCATGTATTAACTGCATCTAGTACGTACCGAGTGATTGCATAGTGTATATGGAGTGCATTTCAGTTTATTACTAAGGCTAATGATTCAAATCTGTCCCAAAGGAGTGCAAGGGAGACATGGGTGTCAGTTTTTTCAGGGATGGTTTAATGAACCTGGGGCAATGCACACGAACAAGGTTGTGATTGGTACTTTGGTTCGCTAACTCCATCTCTGGAAAAACTTACGAGGCATCAGATTTATTATACATTCATATGGAATTATGATTTTTGAATTGTTTCTTATAGTGCACAACCAATTATGATCATACATTGAATTTATTACATCTATCTGAATCTTGATCTTGTTTGATTTGCGATTATGTGATTACACTATTCAGGAAACAAATAAATGATTCATATGTTTGGTTTGATCATAAGTTGTCATTACATGTCTATGAATGTCGGGGGGACAACCCCCGGGTAGGCCAAGACGGGACCAACTGGCTGGCTCAAAGGAGCTCACGCCGTCTGGACCCAGACCAAGGAACCACAGTCGGGTGGAATCCCCCACCTGGTCCACATCCAAGTTTCCCCGGCTGGCCCGTCTAGCCGGGTAGCCAGAAGAACCGACTGTGAGGTCACTCCTAGCTGGTTGTCTCGGATCCGCTGGTGGTAGTACGGTGGGAATGACGCTCCCCGCTGAGCGCACCTTTGACCGGACAGGCTAGCTAGCCTAGCCGGCTCTACCGAACAATTGTGCCAAAGCTGGAGGCTGATGAGCAAAGCAAGAGCTGACGAGGAAAGCTCTAGCTTACGCATAAAGAGCTGGGTGATGGATAAAGAGCCGGCTGACGAGTAAAGTAGGGGCGCTGGACACTGTAGCGTGGTCCTTCCCTGTACTGGAGGCTTGACTGGACCCGGGCCTACCATTTGGCCATGTCCAGCTGGCCCACTTTGTAAGGCCCAGATCCAAACAGTAAACCCTAGAACCCTGAAGGAAATATGCCCTGAGAGGCAATAATAAAGTTGTTATTATGTATTCCTTATATATGATAGATGTTTATTTTACATGCTAGAATTGTATTGATCGGAAACATCAATACATGTGTGTTTAATAAACAAAAAGGGTTCCTAGTTATGCCTCTCTTATAGACTAGCTTGTTGATTAACAAGATGATCAAGGTTTCCTGATCATGGACATTGGATGTTGTTAATAACAAGGTCACACCATTGGTGGAATGATGTGATGAACATTCATCCGAAGTATAGCATTACGATCAAGCCATTATGTTTATATTGCTATAACATCATACGAAGTAATCTTTCTCCTTAGACCATGAGATCATGTTAATTGCTAACACCGGAAGAGTATCTTGATAACATCAAACGTCACACCGTAACAGGGTGACTATAAAGATGGGTTCAGTACTACGAAGGTGTTATGTTGAGGCTCATGGATCAAGAGTGGAATTTGTCAATCTCGATGACGGATAGATATACTCTGGGCCCTCTCGATGATATCACATTGAGATAGCTTGCAAGCAAGTGATGTGATCACTAGAATGTTATATCACGGGAACGAGAAAAGAGTGCATGTCGATAACGAGATCAAACTAGGTATGGAGATACCCATGATCGAATCTCAGACATGTAATATATCGAGAGACAAAGGGATTTAGTTACAAGCGTTAAAGGTTCTCACGATCACAGAAGTCATCGTTGAATGTGTAGGAGTCAGTACGTATCTCCAGGTCCCGCTGCTGATTATTGATCGGAGAAGGGTCTCGATCATGTCTGCATTATTCGCGAACAATAGGGTGGCACACTTAAGAGTTACTGGACACCATTTTGGAGCACATATGTTTTAGATGAAAGAATTGCAAAGCGCCGGAATTGTTTCAATAGAAACCGGAAATTGTTTTGGGTGAAATTGCAGAAAGTGGTTCCGCATGTGATATTGAAATATTGCAAGGGGCTATATGTGAATGTTTGTTAATTAAAGTAATTAACAAAATTCTGAATAAATTTAATAAAAAGAGTTTTATTAAATGAGAGAGCATTAAACTTGGAGAATTTTAATGCATTTAAAGTGGAGACTTTAAGAGGGAATGTGAAGAGGCATTTTAATGTGGAGGCGTTACCACCACATGAATGGGGGAGGTGAGGGGTCACCCCCCCATGCGCCGGCCATGGAGAGAGGGGGTACCCCCTCCTCCTATAAAAGGCCACCCATTCCCTCCTTCATCCACACACCTCCTTGTGAAGGATCTCTCTCCCCCTCTAGAATTATTCCCCCATCGTCTCGGATTAGCGAGATACATGTTCCCGGTGGCATTTCATATGGAAGGAGTTGCTGCTTCCGCTGGATCGCTGGAGCGAGGAGGTGGAGGTTGTCCGGTGGCTTGAACGTGTGTGCGAGTGCGGATGCGCTGCTGAGTTGCGGCGCTCGGACTTCCTCGCGATCTTGAGATCGGCAAGTGTACGACTACATCAACCACGAGTTCCTACTCATTAACAAAACTCGTTGTCTTCGAGGGTAAGTTCCCGTTGGATGTATGTCCACCCGTTGCTTTGTACCTAGTAGATAGATCTTGGCATGTAGTTCACACCGTAGGAATTTTTTTGTTTTCTATGCTGCGGACCCAACAGTGGTATCAGAGCCTGATCTATGCGTAGGTGCTTTGCACGGGTAGAACACATATGTTTATATGTGGGCGATGATGATCATGTTATTGCCTCTTCTATGTATTTTGGATATAGGTGGCATAGTGGGATGAAGCGGCCCGGACCATCCTTACATGTCATTGTACATGAGACCGGTTCCACGACTGACATGCAACTTGTTTTGCATAAGTGGCTGGCAGGTGTCTGTCTCTCCTACTATAGTGAATATCAGATTTACAACGAGTTGCTAATAACTTAGTTATCCTCGTTGTGGTTCATGTTCGTAGGTGAGAACGGTTATATCTCTGAAAGCCCTAAGCCACGTAAAACTTGCAATTGATAAATTAGAGGCGTCTAGTTTAGATCGTTGATGGGCTAGTGTATTGATATAGTATTGTTGTAAGTAGATGTATGATAGATACTCTTACAACACACTCAACGTGTAAGTTCCATAGAGCTTGGCCTTACACACAAAGGAATGATAGAGATCATAACACGATGCAAGTGATAGAGATCAAATGCATGGACCATATCACCTCACTTTACACATTAGATGTTAGCATCTTATACTGCTAGTTTGGCGCTTTTGGTAGCATTGTAAGATGATCCCTCATTTAGATATCAAGATAAAAATGTGTTCTTCCTTAAGTATGCACCGTTCTATGGATCGTGTTTTGAGACATCACGTGATGATCGGGTGTACTCGAATCTACGCTTTCATAGGAACAGGTGTAAGACAGTTTTACACACACAAATACTAAGGTTCTTACTTGGCGAGCCTAGCATGTACAGACATGGCCTCGGAACACGGACCGAAAGGTTAAGCATGAGTCATATAGTTGATATGATGCCCATATAGATGCTCGCCTTTGAAGCTACATCAACTCTCGTGATGATCGAACTTGGTGTAGTGGATTTGGTTCATGTAATCACCAAAAGGACACGAGCGATGTCATTTTTGAGTGGGAGTTCATTAGTAATTTGGATTAGTTGAACTCAATCTATCATAAACTTAGTCTAAGTAAACTTTACAAATTCTGTTGTAGATGGCACCACCTGCTTTTAATTTAAATGTGTTCATGGAGAAAGAGAAACTTGCTGCGAATGGTAGCAACTTCACCAACTGGGCTATGAATTTGAGAATTCTCCTCACTGCTGCACAAAAGCAATATGTGCTAGATGCGCCTCTAGGCCCCCCACCAGCTCCTGATGCCCCTGACGAGGAAAAGAATGTCTATGTGACTCGTCAGGAGGACCACAACTTAGTTCATTGCGGCATACTGTATGGGCTAGAGCCAGAACTTCAAAAGCATTTCGAAAATGGCAATGCCTTTGATACCATGGGAGAATTGAAAATGATTTTTGATGAGGTATAATGCTACAGAAAAGTTCTTTGGCTGCATGATGAAGGAAAATAGCTCTGTTAGTGAGCACGTACTCAAAATGTCTGGGTACGCCGATAAGCTTGTGTCCTTGGGAATAACGATTCCCATTGACTTAGGCATACATCATGTTCTCCAATCTCTGCCACCTAGCTACAAGAGCTTCGTGATGAACTATAATATGCAGGGCATGAAGAAGTCTCTTCCCGAGCTTCTGTCAATGCTTAAGATGGCAGAAGTGGAGATTAGGAAAGAACATCAAGTGTTGATGATCAATAGGACCACCGGTTTCAAGAAAGACAAGAAAGGCAAGCACAAGGGAAAGAAGGGTGGCAAGTCTGTTGCCACGCCTGAAAAGAAACCCCGAGCTGGCCCTAAGTCTGACACCGTGTGCTACTATTGTAAGGGGACTGGCCATTGGAAGTGCAACTGCCCCAAGTATTTGGCGGAAAAGAAGTCCGGCAAGGAAAACAAAGGTATATGTGATATACATGTTATTGATGTGTACTTGACTAGTACTCGCAGTAGCACCTAGGTATTTGATACGGGATCGGTTGCTAATATATGTAACTTGGTTCAGGGGCTATGGAACAAGCGACAACTAGCAAGGGATGAGGTCAGGATGCGGGTCGGCAATGGATCAAAAGTTGATGTGATCGCCGTCGGGACGCTACCTCTCCATTTCCCATCAGGATTAGTTATAAACCTAAATAATTGTTATTTGGTGCCTGCACTGAGCATGTAAATTGTATCCAGATCGTGTTTGATACAAAGTGGTCATTCATTTAAATCTGAAAACAATGGTTGTTCGATTTATAAGAATGATATCTTTTATGGTCATGCACCTATGTTGAATGGTTTATTTCTGATAGATCTCGATAGTAATATTACGCACATTCATAATGTTAATGCTAAAAAGATTAAACTTGATAATGATATATCTGCATATATGTGGCACTGTTGTCATATTGGCGTTAAACGCATGAAGAAACTCCATTCTGATGGACTTTTGGAATCACTTGATTTTGAATCATTTGATACATGTGAGCCATGTCTTATGGGCAAGATGACTAGAACGCCGTTTTCCGGTTCAATCAAACGGGCGACAGATCTATTGGAAATCATACATACTGATGTGTGTGGACCAATGAGTGTGTCAGTGCGAGGTGGATATCATTATTTTGTTACTTTCTCGGATGATTTGAGTAGATATGGGTATATCTATTTGATGAAACACAAGTCTGAAACTTTTGAAAAGCTCAAGGAATTTCAGAATGAAGTGGAAAATCATCGTAATAGAAAGATCAAATTTCTACGGTCTGACCATGGAGGAGAGTATCTAAGTTACGAGTTTAGCACACACATGAAAGAGTGTGGAATAGTTTCACAACTCATGCCTGCCGGAACACCACAGCGTAATGGTGTGTCGGAATGTCGTAATCGTACCTTATTGGATATGGTTCCATCTATGATGTCTCTGACTGACTTGCCACTGTCATTTTGGGGTTCTGCACTGGAAACAGCTGCATTCACTTCAAATCGGGCACCATCTAAATCCGTTGAAACGACACCGTATGAATTATGGTTTGGAAACAAACCTAAGCTGTCATTTCTTAAAGTTTGGGGATGCGATGTTTATGTGAAGAAACTTCAGCCAGATAAACTCGAACCCAAAGCGGAAAAATGCGTCTTCATAGGATACCTTAAGGAAACGATTGGATATACCTTCTATCACAGATCCGAGGGCAAGGTTTTTGTTGCCAAGAATGGATCCTTTCTTGAGAAGGAGTTTCTCGCAAAAGGTGTGAGTAGTCGGAAGGTAGAACTCGAAGAGGTTATTGAACCTTCTCTTCATGGAATGGCGAGCGGCGCAGCACCGGAAGTTGTTTCGGAGTTGACTTCACCTGATGAACAGAGAGCTAATGGTCATGATCATGAAACTCCGAAAGAGGACACTACCGAACCTCGCAGGTCAAGCAGGCCATGTGCAGCTCCTGAACTGTACGGCAATCCTGTTGTGAATTTCATGGTTGATGAAATGGATGATCCTGCGATGTATGAAGAAGCGATAATGAGCCCGGATTCCAACAAATGGCTAGAAGCCATGAAATCCGAGATGGAATCCATGTACTAGAACCAAGTTTGGAACTTGGTGGACTTACCTCACGATCGAAAGGCCGTTGAGAATAAATGGATTTTCAAAAGAAAAACTGATGCTGATGGTAATGTGACCATCTATAAGGCTCCACTTGTCGCAAAGGGGTTTCGACAAATTCAAGGAGTTGACTACGATGAGACATTCTCTCCCGTAGCGATGCTTAAGTCGGTTAGGATTATGTTAGCAATTGCTGCATATTTCGATTATGAAATATGGAAGATGGATTACAAAACTACCTTCCTCAATGGTAATATTGAAGAAGAATTGTATATGATACAACCTAAGGGTTTTGTTGATCCTAAGGATGCTAATAAGGTATGCAAACTTCAGCGATCCATCTATGGACTGAAGCAAGCATCCCGGAGTTGGAATCTCCGCTTTGATGAGGTGATCAAAGAGTTTGGATTTGTCCAAACTTATGGAGAGGCTTGTATTTACAAGAAAGTAAGTGGGAGCAATGTGGCATTTCTGATATTATATGTGGATGACATATTATTGATTGGAAATGATATAGATCTTTTAAACAGTGTTAAAAGTTATCTAAACAGCAAATTTTCGATGAAAGACCTTGGTGAAGCGTCATATATATTAGGCATTAAAATATATAGAGATAGATCAAGGCGCCTAATTGGGCTATCGCAGAGTACATACCTTGATAAGATATTAAAGAAGTTTAATATGGACGAAAGTAAGAAGGGGTTCTTACCTATGTTGCAAGGCAAGACATTGAGTAAGAATCAAAGTCCGGCTACAGCGGAAGAAAGAGAGATGATGGATAAGATCCCCTATGCCTCGGCCATAGGCTCTATTATGTATGACATGCTATGTACAAGACCGGATGTGGCACATGCTATTAGTTTGACTAGTAGGTACCAATCTGATCCAGGTTCGGAACACTGGATAGCGGTAAAGAACATCCTCAAGTACTTGAGAAGAACTAAGGATGTGTTTCTTATATACGGAGGTGAAGAAGAGCTAGTCGCTAAATGTTATGTCGATGCTAGCTTTGACACCGATCCGGATGACTCTAAGTCTCAATCCGGATACGTATTTCTCTTGAACGGAGCAGCAGTTAGTTGGAGGAGTTCCAAACAACCTGTGGTGGCTGGATCAACGACGGAGGCGGAATATGTTGCTGCTTCAGAAGCGGCGCAGGAAGCGGTTTGGATGAAAGAGTTCATTACGGAACTAGGTGTGGTTCCCAGTGCGTTGGACCCGATGGTGATCTATTGTGATAACAATGGAGCCATAGCCAAGGCAAAGGAACCGAGGTCTCACAAGAATTCCAAGCATATTAAGCGCCGGTTTCACTCCATCCACGAGCATGTCAAGGATGGAGATATAAAGATTTGTAAAGTACACACGGACCTAAATGTTGCAGATCCGTTGACTAAAGTTCTCCCTAGGGAAAAACATGATCAACACCAGAACTCCATGGGTGTTAGATTTATCACTATGTGAACTAGATTATTGTCTCTAGTGCAAGTGGGAGACTGAACGAAATATGCCCTGAGAGGCAATAATAAAGTTGTTATTATGTATTCCTTATATATGATAGATGTTTATTTTACATGCTAGAATTTTATTGATCGGAAACATCAATACATGTGTGTTTAATAAACAAAAAGGGTTCCTAGTTATGCCTCTCTTATAGACTAGCTTGTTGATTAACAAGATGATCAAGGTTTCCTTATCATGGACATTGGATGTTGTTAATAACAAGGTCACACCATTGGTGGAATGATGTGATGAACATTCATCCGAAGTATAGCATTACGATCAAGTCATTATATTTATATTGCTATAACATCATACGAAGTAATCTTTCTCCTTAGACCATGAGATCATGTTAATTGCTAACACCGGAAGAGTATCTTGATAACATCAAACGTCACACCGTAACAGGGTGACTATAAAGATGGGTTCAGTACTACGAAGGTGTTATGTTGAGGCTCATGGATCAAGAGTGGAATTTATCAATCCCGATGACGGATAGATATACTCTAGGCCCTCTCGGTGATATCACATTGAGATAGCTTGCAAGCAAGTGATGTGATCACTAGAATGTTATATCACGGGAACGAGAAAAGAGTGCATGTCGATAACGAGATCAAACTAGGTATGGAGATACCGATGATCGAATCTCGGACATGTAATATATCGAGAGACAAAGGGATTTAGTTACAAGCGTTAAAGGTTCTCACGATCACATAAGTCATCGTTGAATGTGTAGGAGTCAGTACGGATCTCCAGGTCCCGCTGCTGATTATTGATCGGAGATGGGTCTCGATCATGTCTGCATTATTCGCGAACCGTAGGTGGCACACTTAAGAGTTACTGGACACCATTTGGGAGCACATATGTTTCAGACGAAAGAATTGGAAAGCGCGGGAATTGTTTCAATAGAAACCGGAAATTGTTTCGGGTGAAATTGCAGAAAGTGGTTCTACACGTGATATTGAAATATTGCAAGGGGCTATATGTGAATGTTTGTTAATTAAAGTAATTAACAAAATTCCAAATAAATTTAATAAAAAGAGTTTTATTAAATGAGAGAGCATTAAACTTGGAGAATTTTAATGCATTTAAAGTGGAGACTTTAAAAGGGAATGTGAAGAGGCATTTTAATGTGGAGGGGTTACCACCACATGAATGGGGGAGGTGAGGGGTCACCCCCCCCATGCGCCGGCCATGGAGAGAGGGGGTACCCCGCCTCCTCCTATAAAAGGCCACTGATTCCCTCCTTCATCCACACACCTCCTTGTGAAGGATCTCTCTCCCCCTCTAGAATTATTCCCCCATGGTCTCCGATTAGCGAGATACATGTTCCCGGTGGCATTTCGTCTGGAAGGAGTTGCTGCTTCCGCTGGATCGCTGGAGCAAGGAGGTTGTCTGGTGGCTTGAACGTGTGTGCGAGTGCGGATGCGCTGCTGAGTTGCGGCGCTCGGACTTCCTCACGATCTTGAGATCGGCAAGTGTACGACTACATCAACCACGAGTTCCTACTCGTTAAAAAAACTCGTTGTCTTCGAGGGTAAGTTCTCGTTGGATGTATGTCCACCCGTTGCTTTGTACCTAGTAGATAGATTTTGGCGTGTAGTTCACACCGTAGGAAATTTTTTGTTTTTTATGTTGCGGACCCAACAAACCCATCTTGTAAATTGCCTCCTCAACCAGTATATAAGGGGAGGTAGTGCCAGGGTTCTAGGTAGACAATGACGAGTTAGAGGTTCTCCACATTGGACAAGTTCAGTAGCTCCATCTTCTCCTTCTAGCAAGAACTAGCTAAGGAAACAGGTCAAGGAGCGTCTGTATTGGGAAGTTTCCCCCCTTCGATAGTAGATCCTTGTAGGAGTAGGAGCTTTACCTCGCCAAGAGGGCTCTAAACCTGGGTACATCGTTGTGTTTGCAGTATCTGTGCCCAACCTGTTGCGATTGGCCATCGATAGCATCCTGATTGTCCCCTTCAAGCCATCCCCGATGGTACTGCCGTGTTCCACACCATGACAGTTGGTGCCCACCGTGGGGCACAGTGCTTCGGCTGGGATCAGCTTTCCCACGGGACTTCCACTCATCGCCGATGACCGAGTCGCCTCTCGCCTCGTCCTCACTTTCGGCTCCTTTGACTGCGTCCTCGACAATGCATCCTGTTTTGCTGGGGGGATTTTCCCAAGCGGGGGCTCCATCATGCACTTCGGCGAACACCGCGTCTACATCGCCACCGTCGCTGAGGCTTTCCCTCGTGAGGTCGTCACCATCTTCGGTGCACCCCCTGGATTCTCCGCTTCACGTGTCGCCAGCGGCAGCGTCGAGGTCATGATGGCAGGCTCGATGGAGAACCATCGCCCACCTCTAGAGCGCAACATGGATGGCCGCGCCACCAACTCACGCCTCCCGAAACAGGACCTGCTCAACGCGTCCATCAAACAACTCCGCAACCCCATCACCCCCATCGAGGCAGACCCAACTGTAGCAGCGGCAGCCCTGGAGGCTACTCGCTAGAACCTTCTAGAAGAAGCTGGCAAGGTGGAAGCCGCATAGCGGTGGATGAACGCGACCATGCGCGAGTACAACATCATGCACGGCTTCGCCCGCTTGCCTGGCACCAGCAACAAGGCCGAAACCTCGGCTCGGAGATAGATCATGCCATTGATCCGTATACGCCTGTGGTACAGCCAGTGTACAGCACTCCCGTCAAAAACATGAGGGTCGCGGATGCGGCAGTTGTAGAGCTAAGCCACTTGGAGGGCAAGGAGTTGCTCTGTCAGCAGGCACGTGTCCAGCTCCTCGTGGTCACGGCAAACAAACAGCAGGCTGAGGCAGAACTTAGCATGGCCGGCAACAACAGAACCCAACCGGCTCGCCAGATGGCGGATCCAGCTGCAGGCGGCAGCAAGGCATCTTCCCCAAATGGAGCAAGGCCGAGCAACCGCCCACGCGGTGGATCTACAAGTTGTGGGCACAACGCCCGCGACACGGCAGCTATTACTAGAAAAAATCGCGAGCCGGCTGATGAAGCCGAAAAAGGCCAAGCACTGCCCAAGTCCCGCCTATCTGACCGGTTGGGACCGCTCAAGCCGGAGGAATGGAAAGACGCACGCGCACGAATCGATCTGCTAGTCCAGTCACGCGCGCTAGAAGAAGAAAGTCCAGTCGGTCCAAGATGTTTCGGGCCGCACATCCGGAATGAGCCGTTTCCAAAGGGATTTTCGCTCCCAAGGGATACGCCAAAATACAACGGCTCGGTCAAGCCGGAGGACTGGTTGGTGGACTACATCGCCGTTGTGGGCATCACAAACGGCAACCGCCGGGTGGTAGTACGCTATGCCCCTCTCATGCTCCTAGACCCAGCCAGGACATGGCTCGACAGCCTCCCCGACAACAGCATCAACGCGTGGATCGATTTCGAGCAGGCGTTCGTCCGCAACTTCACCGGTACCTACAAGCGCCCAGGCCGACCCGGCGAGCTTGCTCTTTACGTACAGGGTCCGGATGAATTGGACCGCTCCTACATCACCCGATGGACGAGCATGCACAACTCCTGCAAGGGGGTACGCGAGCACCATACGGTGGACTTCTTCATCAACGGCTACAGAGATGGCACCATGCTCAAACACAAGCTCCGCCGGGTTGAGCCCACAACCATGGCGCAAACCATGGCCATCACGGACAAGTAAGCCACGACCGACGCGGCAATGAAAAGATTCGTTCAGGTGGACGACCAAGTGCAAATAATCTTGACGTCGCCGTGGATCGGCGCCAGCCAGAAGGAAATGTCCACAATTCCAGGTGACATGACAACCGACACGGCAAGAGGAAGGATGACCAGCCGGATAACCAGTACGGTTCTAGGCAGGTAGCGGAAGTGCAGGAGGAGACAATTGTAGGCGGAAGCCGGAGACAGAAGCCCGATGACCGGCCTCCACGGCCCAAGTACACCATCGAGTTGATGCTTGATGGGCCATGCAAGTTCCATAGCATAGGCAACAAACTGGCTACGCATACCACACGCCAGTGCACCTACACGAAGAAGATGGCAGAGATTGCTGGTACACCGGCTGCACAGGCGCCGCCTGCTCCAGCCGGGGGGCCACTAGGCGATCGCAATAACTAGCGCCGAAGGGAAGATGATGATAACAACTACCCCCGCCATGTGGGAAACTACCACATCTTCACAACGGAGCCAAAGACCAAGCACAACAAGAGGCGTCACGAGGTGGAAGTGAACGCAATCATTCCACCTGTTCCCCGGTACATCAGCTGGTCAGAGCAAGAAGTTGCATGGAGCCGGAAGGACCAGCCAGCTGAGCTGCCTCACCCAGGCACCTACGCGATGGTTTTGGATCCTATCATTGTCTCCCAGAAGCATTCCTGCAGGTTCTCCCGTGTCCTCGTAGATGGAGGGAGCAACATCAACCTCCTGTACCGCAGCTCGCTAGACCGGCTTGGTATCAGCGAGTCGTAGCTGGAGCCGTCAAGCACCTCCTTCCATAGAGCCGTTGCGGGCCCGTCGCACTCGCCCATCGGAAAGATCTGGCTGGACATCATCTTCGGCACGGAGGATAACTTCCGCTGCGAGCCCATCTGGTTCGAGGTGGTAAATCTCTGCAGCGCGTACCACGCAATCCTGGGGCCCCTGGCGCTCACCAAGTTCAAGGCGGTACCGACCTCAAGATGAAGCTACCAGGGCCCAAGGGCGTCATCACCATGGTTGGTTGCTACAGACGGTCTGTGGAGTGCGCCACAGATGGGTCCAAGATAGCGGAAGCCATGATCATCGCGGAAGAGAAGCGCATAATCATGCAGAGCGTGGCGGCCCTGCAGAAGGACATGCCGGCTGGCGATCCCAAGCCGGCCAGAGAAGTGCAGTTCAAGCCAGCCAAGGGCACGAGAAAGATCTTGTTGAATGAGGTCGAGCCGGACAAGTTCGTCCTGGTCGGAGACAGCCTCGACAGCAAATAGGAAAGCGCGCTCGTTGACTTCCTCCGTGAGAATCGGGATATCTTCGCATGGTCCCCCAAGGACGTGTCAGGTGTTCCGAGGGAGCTTGCCGAGCACTCTTTACATGTCAGGCCGGACGCAAAGCCGGTCAAACAGTCACTACGCTGCTTCGCGGAAGAAAAAATAAGAACCATTGGTGAGGAGATCACCCAGCTACTCACAGCTGGATTCATCATGGAGGTTTTCCACCCGGAATGGCTGGCAAACCCCGTACTCGTGCTAAAGAAGAACAAGACTTGGCGCATGTGTGTTGACTACACCAGTCTGAACAAAGCGTGCCCCAAAGACCCATTCGCCCTGCCAAGGATAGACCAAGTGATCGATTCCACGGCTGACTGCGAGTTGTTGTCATTTCTGGACGCGTACTCTGGCTCCCACCAGATCCGGCTGAACCCCGCTGATCAAATAAAGACAGCATTCATCACTCCCTATGGAGCCTACTGATACACCACTATGTCGTTTGGACTAAAGAACGCTGGAGCAACATACCAACGCTGCATGCAGAAATGCTTGTAGACTCAGATCGGCAGAAACATACACGTCTACGTCGATGATGTGGTAGTCAAGACCAAGGAACACCAAACACTCCTTGAAGATCTAATGGAAACATTCACCAACCTCCGCTGGTTCCAGATGAAGCTAAACCCGGAGAAATGCGTGTTTGACGTCCCAGCCGGTCAACTCCTCGGTTTTCTCGTATCAGAGCGAGGAATCGAGGCGAACCCGGAGAAGATCGGTGCAATTGAGCACATGCCGCCACCCAAGAACTTACGAGATGTCTAGAAGTTCACCCGATGCCTGGCCTTCCTCAGCCGGTTCATCAGCTGGCTGGGCGAGAAAGCACTCCCGCTGTACCAACTCATGAAGAAGACGGACAAATTTGTCTAGACATCGCAGGCGGATGAAGCTTTCCGCGACCTCAAGCGCATGCTCACCTTACCACCTATTCTGGCGGCACCAGCAGCAAAGGAGCCCATGTTGATGTACATCGCAGCAACCAACCGGGTCGTCGGTGTGGTGCTAGTAGTGGAGAGGCTAGAAGAAGGAAAAGCGCAGCTGGTGCAACGACCGGTGTACTACCTAAGTGAGGTACTCTCGCTATCGAAGTAGAATTACCCTCACTACCAGAAGCTGGTGTATCGCGTGTACATGGCCGCCAAGAAACTGAAGCACTACTTCGTGGAGCACTCCATCCGGGTGGTGGCGCTCGCGCCACTTTTGGAGATCATCGGCAATAGAGATGCCACAGGCCGGGTGGTGAAATGGACCATAGAGCTCGCCACCCATAACATTCAATACGAGCCAAGAACGGTGATCAAGTCTCAAGCCTTGGCGGATTTCCTCGTTGATTGGGCAGATACACAGTACCTGTCGCCTTGCACTGACTCCACGCATTGGAAGCTGCATTTCGACGGCTCCAATATCTATGGAGGGCTCGGAGCCAGAGTGCTCATCACCTCTCCCAAAGGAGACCGGCTAGAATATGTGCTACAAATCCACTTTCGCGCGTCCAACAATGTCACGGAATACGAGGCGCTCGTCCACAGCCTCAAGATGGCAAAAGAAATAGGCATCCGACACATCCTATGCTTCGGCGACTCTGATCTGGTGGTACATCAAGTGTCGGTCGACTGGGACGCCAGGGACGCAAACATGGCTCTATATCGTTTCTCCGTGCAATAGTTGTGTGCCTGTTTTGAAGGGTGCGAGTTTCACCATGTTCCTAGGGTAAACAATGAAGTCGCGGACATGCTCACCCGCATCGGGTCAACAAGACAAGCAATTCCGCCTGGAGTCTCCCTCGAGCACCTGCGTAAGCCATCAATCGGCCGTCTCCCGAATCCGACTCCATAATATTGGACGCATACCCGAGGACTACCGGCTCCAAGACCTCCGCGACTGCTCCACCGCACCCGGGGACTGCTCCACTACACCCGGGGGCTGCCACGTCCAGCCTGGAGGCTTCCGGCTCCGCCACTTCATTGGGTCGACCACCTGAAGGATCCGGCCTGGCCATCCGTGCAGAGGTGGATCTGCTCATGCAAGCAGTATACGCCATCCGAGAAACCCCAACATGGGCCAAGCCATTCATGAAATTCCTGGCAAGCGGAGAACTGCCCGAAGAGGAGGTAGAAGCAAGGCAGGTGAAGCGCAGAGCCAGCGCATACACCATCATCAACAACGAGCTCTACAAGCACAGTGTTGGGGGTATTTATCAGTGGTGCGTGAGCTGGGAAGAAGGAACCCGGCTGTTGAACGACATTCACCAGGACGAGTGTGGCCACCACGCGTCATCACGAGCCATAGTGGCAAAGGCATTCCGCCATGGGTTCTACTGGCCCACAGCACTAGAAGATGCCGAGAAAATCGTCAAAG
This sequence comes from Avena eriantha, assembly GCA_910589775.1. NCBI lineage: Eukaryota > Viridiplantae > Streptophyta > Magnoliopsida > Poales > Poaceae > Avena > Avena eriantha. Next base: position 22,586,351 of record OU342745.1, read on the forward strand.
CATGCAACGGTTGTCAGCGGTTCAGCCAGCAGAAGCACACTTCGTCTGCAGCACTCAAGACAATTCCCATCACCTGGCTGTTTGCCGTCTGGGGGCTCAACATGGTTGGTCCTTTTAAAACAGCCAGATCCGGCATGACTCACTTGCTGGTGGTAGTGGAAAAATTCACCAAGTGGATAGAAGCAAAACCAATAAAGAAGATGGATGGACCGACGGTGGTCAAGTTCTTCATAGACATAATCACACGCTTTGGCTACCCCAACAGCATCATAACCGACAACGGTACAAATTTCTCCAAGGGAGCTTTCGCACAGTTCTACGGAGACAAGGGCATCCGCCTGGACCTGGCATATGTGGCTCGCCCCCAATCCAATGGACAGCGCGAGCGAGCAAATGGCCTAGTCCTAGCCGGAATTAAGCCCCGACTGATCGAGCCACTGATGTGATCCCCCGGCTGCTGGATTGAGGAGCTATCGGTTATGCTTTGGAGCCTCCACACCACGCCAAACTGGTCCACGAGCTACACTCCTTCCTTTGTCGTCTACTGGGCGGAGGCGGTTTTGTCCACAAACATCGAGTTCGACGCACCCCGCAAACTGCTTTACACAGAGCAACAAGCCAAAGAAGCACGGGAAGATAGCATCAATCTTCTCGAAGAAGCACGCGAGCTGGCCTTGTCCAGATCCGCCATCTACCAGCAAAACTTGCACCGTTACCATGCCAGCTGGATCCGCAGCATCTCGTTCTGCGAGGGCGACCTGGTGCTAAGGCTAGTACAAGACACCAAGGAGATGCACAAGCTGTCTCCACCTTGGGAAGGCCCATTCATCATCAGCCGGGCACTGTAGAACAACTCATACTACCTCATCGACGCCCGCCAGCCGGAAAAGAACAAGATGGGTTGCTCAGGCGAAGAAACTGAACGCCCATGGAACGCGAGCCTGCTTCGCCCCTTCTACACTTGAACAAGAAGTGTATGTCTCTTACCTTTATGTAATGAACAAGCATGGGATCCTCGACATAGTCTCAGGGACTCCGCAATAAATTAGCAAGTCATGCTGCACAATTTGGTTTCCGGCTGCATTGCTCTAACCTCGAAGCCGGCGATCCATCTCGGGGACTCGCCGGTTGGCCCAGACGGCTACGCGACCCACGTGGCAAAGTACTGTACGCGGTTCCTAGGGCTTCCACTTAGGTTCCGGCTGCAGACCGCAAGCCGGCTGACAGATCCGACAAGAGCAGAACACTCGAAGGTCCCTACACGAAACAGCCACGAGGAAAACAAAGATGTCTGGACGTCCCGGCTGCGCTCGCTCGCCCAAGGACAATGACCCAAACCCGAAGTATCATGCAGTACCCCTACTAAGCTACCCCTTCGACTCCGGCTAGAAGCCAGCAAGGGAACATCATCAAAACTGACCAATGCTCACTGAGAAAAAGGCAAAGACATTGGATTTGCGCGAAACAGCAAAATTTCAAAACTAGTAAATCTAAGATTACAGTATAACTTGCATATGCTTAACCAGGCAAACAACTTGTTTGTTTCTATGTTTGCATGAGCCAAAGTTCCACGACGAACCCCCGAGCCGGAGGCTAGTAGCTTCCAGGCGGCAGCAGAGCAGGTCAAGGAGATTCGACCCGGCTGTATCCTCCAGCCAGCCTGAACCTCGAGGACTACACCATGTGGGTGCGCTTGTGCGCCCCCACAAAGAAACCTGCAAACAGACAACAACATAAAGGAGCTTTGACCCGGTTGTATCCTCCAGCCGTCCTGAACCTCGGGGACTACACCCTGCGGGTACGCTTACGCGCCCCCACACAGAAATAAGCACGCAACAAATGAAAAACAGAAAGTGCAAACAAAAAACCAAGACGATTGTTCAGCAGGGAGGCGATGCTCCCACCAGAGTTTAGTAACAAGAGCAAAGACGATTGTTCGACAACACAAAGAAAAGACAAGTTCTTCATCCACAAATACTCCCGGCATACCAGGGATTAGGTTTAACTAGCTGGGGCTTGGCTGCTAGAGGCGCTGGCTGGGGCTTGGCTGCTAGAGGCAACATCGGCCGAGGCGGTCTAGGGCGCAGCCGGGGCTTCAGTTGGCGGCACAAATGGGTCATGGTGATACGCCTCCGTGCCAGCTGGGTCACTGAAGTCCCGGTCCAGCTAGACGAAGCTCCTGATCTTCACGCCACAAGAGCGGATATCAGGAACCTCGGCGTGAAGCTGGTCGTAGCTGGTGCCTTGGCGAAATCCACGAGAAAAAGGCTACGGAGATCCACATCTGGGTACCAAGACTTCAACAGCGCCAACACCATCTCCGCACCACCACGAGCCGCCCATTCCCGAGCCACATCCATAAGATCCGGAGCGCCCGACAGCTTCCTGGCCAGAGCACCCATGGTGGCCGGCTGGACGGTGTCGGGCTAGACATAGTCGTGGACCTCGAGTGCAGCGGCGCGAAGCCGGTTCGCCTCCTCGCTCATGACCGCCACCAGCTCTCCCAGGTGGAGATCCCGCTCCGGATCCGTCTCAGGGATGCGGTCCAGCGCTTGATCAGTCGACTCAGGATACTGAGCTGCACCCGGGAAAAGAGACAATGGTCAATGTGGGATGCAGAAGACAAAACCACGATACCGGCTAAGATTGAGAACACTTACTGACGATGATCTCGGTGATCTGGCAGAGCTCTCCCAGCGTTGCCGTCTCCCTGGCCTTTGAAGCTTTGAGGGCATCTTCCTGGGTGGCATAGAGCACCTCCAGATTCTTCAGCGCCTCAGTCCGGGTGTCCGCCACCTTCTTGGCCTGGCCAGCCTTGATCTCCATCTGCTGCTGATGCGTAGCCAACTGGGCGATCTGGTCCTGGCGAGTCTTGTTGGACTCCTCTAGCCAAGCAACCTCTCCCTTCAGTCGGGCCACCTCACGGTCACGGTCCGCCAGCAGAGCTGCAGGAGGGTAACCAATATTCAACAAGAAGCGCGAGAAACCGCGCAATCGAGAAGATACGGTGGAGCAAGCAATCTTACGGCACAGGTCCCGCAAGGTCTTGGCGGCGTCGACGAGCGTCCTCTGTGTAAAAAGAGAAGTAAGAACGAGTCACGGTGCGAGACGGTGAACAAACATCAAGATTGGAAACAGGACACATACCTTGACAGAGGCCCCTAGCGCCTTGGCCTGGCCAAGCCCCTGCTCCAGCGGCTCCACCAGCTAGCGGGCCTGGCCAATGGCCAAGGGCGCCGCCCCCGACAACTGCGCCAGGGCGGCGTCCAACGACGGTGCAGCACGAGCCAGCGTCCAGCCGGTGACCTGAAGGTCGTCGTCGCTCACCGGAGCCGCGGAGGGCCCACCCACCGGCTGGACAGGGACCTCCGGCTGTGGCACCTCCACCGGCTCCTCCACTCGGTCGTCGTCGCTCACCGAAGCTGCAGAGGGCCCACCGTCGAGCTAGAGGGAGGCGCGGTCGTGCAGGTGCGCCCAAGCAGAAGACCCTCGGCAAGCCGAGAGACGGCCCCGGCCCGGTGAAGCATCGCGGGCGCAGCCGGCAGCACCACCTCCGTCGCATCCGCACCGGCCCCAGTCGGCGGAGCAGATGCTGCCTCGGGGGCCGGAGCCGGCACGACCTCGGGCACCCCAGCTGATACATTGCAAATGTATCTATAATTTTTTATGCTCCATGCTTGGTTTTATCCACTTTCTCGTGTTTTGTCCACACTTTGGAGTACTTTTCATATGATTTCTTGGAATAACCTATTAACAAGAGCCACAGTGTTAGCTGCCTGTTTTCTGCTGTTTTTGGTTCCAGGAAAGTCAGAAAATGAATATTCTCGGAATTGGACGGGACAAAAGCCAAAGTGTCTATTTTTCCAGAAGACTCACGGAGCCAGAATACGAGACGGAGGAGGGACAGGGGCTGGCCACACCCCCCAGGCGCAGGCTGGGCCTGGCCACGCCAGGGCATGGTGTGGTGGCCCCAGGCACCCCCTCAGTCTCCCTCTTCGCCTATAAGAAGCCTTCTGACCTAAAAACTTCGGGGGGGGTTCGATGTTTTTCCACGAAAAGTTCCACTGCGCTGCCACCACCGAAGGGGAGATTCGGGGGACAGGAAGTCTCTGTTCCGGCACCCTACCGGGACGGGGAAGTGCCCCCGGAGCCATCTCCATCGATCTCCACCATCATCTTCATCGACCATCCATGTTTCCCCCATCTATGAGTGAGTAATCCCCCGATGTAGGCTATGGGGATGGTAGGGATTGGATGAGATCGTTCATGTAATGGCATCAGATTGTTACGGCATGGTGCCTAGTATCTTTTATTAGTGCTTTATGACTTTGTTGCGACTTGTTGTGTTTAATGCTTGTCACTAGGGCCCGAGTGCCATGATTTCAGACCTGAGCTTATTATTGATTCATTATGATAGTATTGTTCTTGGTATTATCTACAAGTTGTATACACACGTTGTTGTTTGGTACCTATGGCCCCGAAGTGACAGAAATCGGGATAACCGGAAGGGAAAGACTTTGATGTGAGGATCACGTGTGTTCACGGAGTGTTAATGCTTTGCTCTGGTGCTCTATTAAAAGGAGCACCTTAATTGCCAGTAGTTCCCTAGAGGCCCCGCTGCAAACGGGCTGGCAGGACAAAAGATGTTGTGCAAGTTCTCATTGCGAGCACGTATGACTATATATGGAACACACGCCTAGGATTGTCTAGTACTTGGGTGCTTTATCTTATTTATCTGCAATTGCCCTATGTTCTGATTGCTATGTGAATTGTCTTGTCTATGCAACGCCCGTCCATCCATCCCTATGCCTACCGCACTCGAATCCCATTGCTTACTGCTTTTGTTCCTACTGTCCTTGCTTTACTACTTCTGCTACTTTGCTTTCCTACTACAAAACTGTTGCTACTGATAAACTGCTGTGAGCAAGATTGTTTCCAGGTGCAGCTGAATTGACAACTCAGTTGTTAAGGCTTATAAATATTCTTTGGCTCCCCTTGTGTCGAATCAATAAATTGGGTTTCACTTCCCTCGAAAATACTGCGATACACCCCCTATACTTGTGGGTCATCAAGACTATTTTCTGGCGCCGTTGCCGGGGAGCATAGCTTTATTTATCAAGTTCACTTGGATTCACTATTGTTCAAGCTAAGTTTATTTTCTCCTTGTTTGCTTGTTTCTTTATCAAAAATACAAAAAAAAGGGTAGTTCCTACTCTAGTTGTTATTTTCGTTGGTCTGTTATTGTCTTGCTTTATCATGCTTGATGTCAATGGTTGATTTCTTTGAAACTGAATCTTATTGGCAAGGTGGGTTCACGGAAGATCAAAAAGATTATTATAAGGAACACCGCTTGTCACAAAAAGGGAAACACTTATGGGAACAAATTGATAGATTGTATACCATTGCTAGAAACGTGTGCTCTACTTATAATGTTACTTATTGCTTTGATAAATCTTGTTGGTGTAGGAGGTACAAACACCTCCCTTTTCAATGTGAGTATAATGATAATGTTACCATATCTTCCTATGTTAAGGGAAATTATGACCTTTATGATGTGGAACAAATTGAGGAATTTATTGCTTGGAAGGGTGCATTTGAACTTGCTAATTTGCTTGAAAATATTGATGATTCACCTTATAAGTATGAGGTTTATGGTATACTTAAATTTTGCTTTGATAATTACAAGGATGAAAATGGCTACATTATTGAATATTTTAATAAATGTTTTCCACAAATGGAAGAGACTAATGCCTTGCAGGATCCTATGGAAGAAGAAATTGATGAACCAGAAATCTCATTAGATGAAAAAGAGAAGGAGAGTGATGAACAAAAGGAGGAAGAATGGATTAGCTACCCATGCCTACATTCTAATGAGAGTAACTCTTTATCCCTTACATTATTTGATTGTCCTCCATGCTTACCAAAGGAGGATGAATGTTATGTTCCTGAGGATTCTTTTGAAAATGTTTATGAAAAAGCTCTAGTGCTTGTAGATCATGAAAAGCATGCTTTATGTGAAAGTTATATTGTTGAGTTTATTCATGAGGCTACTGAAAATTATTATGAGAGAGGAAAATATAGTTGTAGAAGTTTTCATGGTATTGAAACACCTCTCTATGTGCTGAAAGTTTTGAAGTTACTCTTGTTTTATCTTCCTATGCTTGTCACTTTGTTCTTTGTGAATTTATTTGCATACACGATTCCTATGCATAGTAAGTGGGTTAGACTTAAATGTGTTTAGAATTTGCTTCTTGATGCTCTCTTTTACTTCAACTCATATTTCTTATGAGAGCATCCTCTCAAACTTTTATGCCTGAAGATGATAATATGTCTATTATTCTTGGGAGACCTTTTCTTAAATCTTGCAGGAGTTGTTATTAATTGTAATCAAGGGAAGGTGACCTTCAATGTCAATGACAAGGAACATACTATCTATTTCTCCAAGAAGATTGATAGGACTTATGGTTTTGAATTCAATTGAACATGTTGAGGGCATTCAAGTTGGAGAGATATATTGTCCCATACCAAGAGAAAAATTTGAAACTATTATGATTGGGACCATTGCTATCAAGGTTGAGGTAACATAATCATTAGTGGAATACAAAGTTTTGTCTCATATGAAATTGTTTTGGTAACAAGACCTGATCAACCTTGTTAACAAAAGGATTTCATTGAACAAAACAATGTTTTCACCATGATTATCTCCGCTTACTTCTATTCTATCCATTTTAGTTTTTGCTTATGCCTAACTTAAAGGCGTTAAAGAAAAGTACTTATTGGGAGATAACCCAAAAGTTTTAGATTAGTCTTGGAAGTTATTACTTCAGTAATAACCGCTCCTTATCCTTTTTATTTGCTTTTCGTGCCAAGAGTAACCTCTAATGAGAGAGAAGTAATGATTGGGAAGGTTGCTGTCCCGAAACAGATTTCTGTGCTTCACCGTAAAAATTCGTGTAAAATCTCTGAACGTCGTTTTGAGGCGTGAATTTTTTTGCTTCTGCCCCAGGTTGTTACTAACTTTCGTTAGTTCAACACTTTTTTATTTGAGCAACAGAAGATCTTCGAAAAAATCGTCTTTACCTACTGTTCTGTTTTGACAGATTTCTGCCATTTTCTGCATTTACTTCTTGTTGGTTCCTTTTTGAGTTCTTCTGAGGAATTGAGCTTTTTGAGGGAAGTGCTACAGTAGCTAGTGTTCTAATGGGAGTTTATTTGGTGTTAGAACTGAACGTTAAGACTTATTATCTTGAGTGCACTAATGTTGCTAATAAAGATTGTGTGAAGCTTTGTATGAAGGAAAAAATTCAGGTGTATGGAAGGAATGAGTAATGAGATGAAGGATGGACTAAATCTCAAGCTTGGGGATACCATGCATGTCACCCCAATAAATATCCAAGAAGTACAAGCGTCAAAGCTTGGGGATGCCCAAGGCATTCCCTTCTTCATCAATAAAAATCCCAGGGTTCTTCCAAACGCTTCATTTTTATTCTTTCATGCACAGTTGTGTCGTTCTTGGAGCGTCTTCTTTTTTGTTTTTTTTTTGGTTTTCGTTTGCTTTTGTTTTCTTAGTTTTCTGAATAAATTGGTTGGACCCCCTCTTTCATGCATTGGTCTTCAAATAGTCTGGTTTGGATTGGAAAAGAGTAGGAAAGCTCATGCTTAAGTGGTAAAGAGAGCTTGTTTTTGACTGTGGCCTATGCTTTGTCATGCCATGCTTGATATTGTTTTGGCTTTATGCTTAATATTCTTTGCTGTAGAATGACTTGTTATAAACAATTGAGATTGCTTAATGTGCCTTGGATGAATCATGCGTGGTTTTAGCATATTAAAGCATAGTATAGTGGTATTCTCCTTTGATGCTTTATTTGGGTTGACTTGGCACATGCTCACACCATGTTATAACTATCTCAAGTCACCATAAGCCTTTATGATCCTTTAGTTTTCAACTTGTAGTATCACTTTATGCTTTGATCAATGATGTTTTGTCGCTCTGCATGATTATGGCCATTATTGCTCTCTCGTTTGTCGCTCCCTTACTACTGCTAGCCTTCACTTACACTGAGTATGTTTTACTCGTGTTTCCAACTCCCTAAAACCAAATATTGCCAAAGTGTCCACCATACCTACCTATTAGCATCATTTGCTACTTCCGTGCATATTCAATATGCCTTGTTTTCTTCCTAATAAAATGTTTGCTTGTTTTCAGAAAGTTAGTTAGTAAAGCTCTCACGAACTTGATGGCACACTTTATTTCCTGCACTTAATAAACCTAAACCATTGTGAACTCTCCATGAAAATTATATGCTTGCTAATTATAGGCTGGGGATTAGCAGAACCGTGCTGTCACGGGGAACGCTTTCAACACTTGTAAATATATATACCCAGTTGATACCTTGCTCTTTTGTTTGCGGATGTCGTCGGAGTGAAATAAAAGGGGAGCTTGTAAGTCCATGGAGTTATGTATGTGTGTTAGAGAAACGCCTGGGCCGCTGGTCTAATCCATGCTGACATGGTGGAAACCTGCAGCGTAACCATAATGATATCTATGAAGCATTCTTCTTATAAAAAAGGAGAGAGATAGCTATTGAGAAAAAGAAAAGAAAAAGAGTTTTATGAAAAGAGGAAAGAGAGAAAAAAGCACCATTTTCCCATGGTAAATAAGAAGATTGTTGAGATACTCATTGTCTGCTTGCCTTGTCATTTTGATATGGGGATTCTTCCGTATCATCGGGCAAGGGGTACCCTGTTGGCGGTTCTCAATGATACGCACATACTTACGATGACAAGAACTTACCGGTAACTAAAGTTGAGTAGCATGAGGAGCGGCCCTCGTACTCAAGGGACTTGGGATTTTTAGTTTATAGTTTGTCAAGCATATAACTCAGATTGGACCTCACTTTAACCTTAACCATTTAAAGATGCTTATGATACGGGCAATGAGAGCTCAAAGCTAATGAGTACCATACTTTCAGCATTTGGAAGCCTTTCAAACTATTCAAAACCTTTTCATTTCCTTGTTGAGACTCCACACATTCTTTGAGCACTTTATTCAGAGCATAGTGGCCATTCTTAGTTCTATGTGCATTGTCCCAAGACTAGTTGATCGATGCATAACTTGGTATTGCTTGTTTTAAACTATTTGTATCTAGTCACTCTTGTAAACTTTGAAGGTGTCCTATGCATTTATGTTTGCTACTCTATGAGGGACAAGCTGAATGCCACTATGCTATGTTTTCTTTATGTGAAACAAACAAACGTCTTGCAAAGCATTGTTATTCATGAATCTTTTGTTTGTGCCTTTTCATGTTGCATCATAGTTTCTTTGTCTTATTGCTAGAACTTTGTCTTTCATGTTATGATTGAAGTACTTTGATCCCAGCTTTGAATGTTTACAAATACTTTGGTCAAGTCTTTGATGGTGCATGTCACCTCAAAAATTATTCTTTCTTTTTATCACTTACCTACTCGAGGACGAGCAGGAGTTAAGCTTGGGGATGTTGATACATTGCAAATGTATCTATAATTTTTGATGCTCCATGCTTGGTTTTATTCACTTTCTCGTGTTTTGTCCACACTTTGGAGTACTTTTCATATGATTTCTTGGACTAACCTATTAACAAGAGCCACAGTACCAGCTGCCTGTTTTCTGCTGTTTTTGGTTCCAGGAAAGTCAGAAAATGAATATTCTCGGAATTGGACGGGACAAAAGCCAAAGTGCCTATTTTTTTAGAAGACTCATGGAGCTAGAATACGAGACGGAGGAGGGCCAGGGGCTAGCCACCCCCCCCCCCCCCACCCTCCCAGGCGCAGGCTGGGCCTGGCTGCGCCAAGGCATGTTGTGGTGGCCCCAGGCACCCCCTCGGTCTCCCTCTTCGCCTATAAGAAGCCTTCTGACCTAAAAACTTCGGGGGGGGTCGACGTTTTTCCACAAAAAGTTCCGCTGCGCTGCCGCCACCGAAGGGGAGATTTGGGGGACAGAAAGTCTCTGTTCTGGCACCCTACCGGGACGGGGAAGTGCCCTCGGAGCCATCTCCATCGATCTCCACCATCATCTTCATTGACCATCCATGTTTCCCCATCTATGAGTGAGTAATCCCCCACTGTAGGCTATGGGGATGGTAGGGATTGGTTGAGATCGTTCATGTAATGGCATTAGATTGTTAGGGCATGGTGCCTAGTATCTTTTACTAGTGCTTTATGACTTTGTTGCGACTTGTTGTGCTTAATGCTTGTCACTAGGGCCCGAGTGCCATGATTTCAGATCTGAACTTATTATTGATTCATTATGATAGTATTGTTCTTGATCTTATCTACAAGTTGTATACACACGTTGTTGTCCGGAACCTATGGCCCCAAAGTGACAGAAATCGGGATAACCGGAAGGGAAAGGCTTTGATGTGAGGATCACGTGTGTTCACGGAGTGTTAATGCTTTGCTCCGATGCTCTATTAAAAGGAGCACCTTAATTGCCAGTAGTTCCCTAGAGGCCCCGCTGCAAACGGGCTGGCAGGACAAAAGATGTTGTGTTAGTTCTCATTGTGAGCACGTATGACTATATATGGAACACATGCCTAGGATTGTCTAGTACTTGGGTGCTTTATCTTATTTATCTGCAATTGCCCTATGTTTTGATTGCTATGTGAATTGTCTTGTCCATGCAATGCCCGTCCATCCATCCCTATGCCTACCGTACTCGAATCCCATTGCTTACTGCTTTTGTTACTACTGTCCTTGCTTTACTACTGCTGCTACTTTTCTATTCCTACTACAAAACTGTTGCTACTGATAAACTGTTGTGAGCAAGATTGTTTCTAGGTGCAGCTGAATTGACAACTCAGTTGTTAAGGCTTATAAATATTCTTTGGCTCCCCTTGTGTCGAATCAATAAATTGGGTTTCACTTCCCTCGAAAATACTACGATACACCCCCTATACTTGTGGGTCATCAGTAGCCGGCGCACTCCCCTCCCTGGCAGGTAGAGGGGCGGACACGGTGGCGACAGTCGCAGAGCCGGGCAAGGGTATCGCCTCGCTAAGAAAAAGACAAGGGTGAACAAAGCAAGCGCGAGCCAATCAACGCAAGTATCAGGAGTCAAGAAGCACCTACCCGACGATGCTCAGCATGGTGGCCGCAGGTCTAGGGCTGCGGCTCTTCTTAGCGCCACCTCCAGCCGGCGCAGCGCTGGTTGGGCGGCACATTTCCCCGTGGCCTAGGCGCGGAGGCGTCAGCAAGATCCACATCCTCGCCATGCGCGGCTATTCCAACACAAGCAAAACATCAGGTGGGCGGCTAGAGCATAGTAGGAGCAAGGCAGGCAAGGACGAGGAAGAAACTCTCACCGGGTGGGACCTCGCAGCCCTCGTCGGCCCGCATGGGAAACCGCTCTGGCTCCACCAGCGGAGCCTTTGCGGGCTTGTGGTCCGCGGCGAAGTTGGGGAGCTCAGTGTTTCCCATGCCGTCCTCCACTAGCTGCGCCGTAAAAAGCTACTTAACAAGGGAAGATAAGAGGCACGAAACAGGAATCCCTCGGGAAAATCCACCAGGAAAAGGGAATAAAAAAGCACACCTTCAGCGGGAGCCGGCCACGGTGGTACGGCCGGCAGAAGAACTACCAGTCCTCCTCCAGCGCCTCATTGGAGGTGGTGGCAAGCCACTCACAGAGGGCCGCGTACAACACGTCCAGCCGGGACACCCGGTTGGGGTCCAGATGGCCGTAGAGGTGGCACATCTTGTGTGACCGGTGCTGCAGCGGTAGCACACGGCTCACCATCCAGGAAAGCAAAATGTCCCGGGCGGTGAGCCGCTCCTTCTCCACCAGGACCGCCAGCCGGGCGGCCATCCGGTCGATATCGCCCTGGGCGCCCAAGTGTTGGACGCTCCAGGCCTTCCGGGTGGAAGGGACGTTCGCAAAGACCGGAATCTTGATCCAGTCCACCTCGGTGTTGTTGCGCATGTAGAAGTACGAGCGCTGCTAGAGCTTGACGGTGTCCGGAAGCTCCAGGCAGGGCATCACCGCCGACGGCCGCGGGTAGAAGGCGCAGCATCCCGTCTCCGTCAGAGGGCCGCCCTTGCCAACCACCTGAACCTTCAAGTGAAAAAACTTCAAGAAGTTCGCGGCGTCGGGGCGGACGCCGAGGTACGCCTCGCAGCAAGCCGCATGATGCGACAGCATCGCCACGACATTGGCTCCGAGATGGTGGAGCTGCAGGTCTAAGGAGGCAAGCAGCTCCAGGACGAACCGGCTCAGCGGCAGCCCGAGGCCACAAGCGAAGTGGGCAAGGAAGACGACAGCCTCGCCAGGCTGAGGGTTGGGCACCCGCTCGCCCTCCGGTGCAAGGCGGTGCTTCACCAATTGCTCCGACGGCAGGAACGTCCCCCGCCGGTACTTCCTCACCAATTCCTCAGTAACGTACGAGCCACACCACCCGCCGGTAACGTCGGGCAGCATATTGTTCAGGAGGTGGCCGTGATTGAAGCGCGGGGCCCGTTGTTGCGAAAGAAAAGGAATGGCGCCGGTGACCAAGAAGCAGCTGCACAGAGGAGCAGAAGAGGGCTAGAACGCGAAGGAGAGTAGGGGCGGCAAGCACAGGAAGACAAAGTAAAAAAAACCGCACCTTGGCGTCCCTATTTATCGGGCGCGCTAGTTGCCCTCCCTCCACGCCACGTGGCAGGCAACTACCCCACTTCTCCACGATGGTTCGGGGCGGATCGGGTGAGTCAGCGTCACGTGCACAGAAGATCCCGTAGGAGTTACTGCGGGAGGCAAACCGCGCCCATGATCTCCAAGAAACCGCAATGATGAAAACATGCACGCAGTTACCAAAAAACTGCCGCGGCAGACTAAGAAGTCAAACTGACGTGACGCACTCCAGAAATGGCAGGCGTGGCTGACGCAAGCAACGACGACAGCAAATTGGTGATCCCTCTCCCGACCGGGTGCGGCAGCCGGTCAAGAGGATCACCGCTCACACCCTATGGGTGGGGCCATCGGCCCTGCAGACGGTAAAACCCTAGCCGGGAAACAGCGAAGAATCTCAAGACGGTACAAGACAAAGACTACAAGTAAAAGGAAAACAAAAAAGCACCTGCACCATCAATCATTTTAAATGAGCACGCAAGAACTTCTCCACGAGGCCAAGTCCTAACGCGCCCGGGGACTAGGGTCGGGGGGACAATCCCCGGGTAGGCCAAGATGGGACCAACCGGCTGGCTCCAAGGAGCTCACGCCGTCTGGACCCAGACCAAGGAACCACAGCCGGTGGAATCCCCCACCTAGTCCACATCCAAGTTTCCCCGGCTAGCCCGTCTAGCCGAGTAGCCAGAAGAACTGGCTGGGAGGCCACTCCTAGCCGGCCGCCTCGGATCCGCTGGCGGTAGTACGGTGGGAATGATGCTCCCCGCTGAGCGCACCTTTGACCAGACAGGTTGGCTAGCTTGGCCGGCGCTACCGGACAACTGTGCCAAAGCTGGAGGCTGACGAGCAAAGCAAGAGCTGACGAGGAAAGCTCCAGCTTACGCATAAAGAGCCGGGTGACAGATAAAGAGCCGGCTGACGAGTAAATCAGGGGCGCTGGACACTGTAGCATGGTCCTTCCCTGTACTGGAGGCTTGACTGGACCTGGGCCTACCGTTTGGCCTTGTCCAGCCGGCCCACTTTGTAAGGCCCAGATCCAAACAGTAAACCCTAGAACCCATCTTGTAAACTGCCTCCTCAACCAGTATATCAGGGGAGGTAGTGCCAGGGTTCTAGGTAGACAATGACAAGTTAGAGGTTCTCCACATTGGACAAGTTCAGTAGCTCCATCTTCTCCTTCTTGCAAAAAGTAGCTAAGGAAATAGGTCAAGGAGCATCTGTATTGGGCAGTTGCCCCCCTTCGATAGTAGATCCTTGCAGGAGTAGGAGCTTTACCTCGCCAAGAGGGCTCCGAACCTGGGTACATCGCTGTGTTTGCAGTATCTGTGCCCAACCCGTTGCGAGTAGCCACCGACAGCATCCTAATTGCCCCTTCAAGCCATCCCCGGTGGTACTGCCGTGTTCCACACCACGACAATGAATATTGTTTGATTGTTGATATTATTAGTATTATAATATTTAGGAAATACATGTGTTCATGTATTAACTACATCTAGTATGTACTGACTGATTGCATAGTGTATAAGAATTATATTTCAATTTCTTACTGAGGTTAATGATTCAAATTTGCCCCAAAAGAGTACAAGGGAGACGCATTTGATGTTGTCAGTTTTTAGGGATGGGTTAATGAACCTAGAGCAATGTACACGAACAAGGTTGTGCTTGGTACTTTGGTTCACTAACTCCATCTCTAAAAAACTTATGAGGTCTCAGATTTATTCTACATTCATATGGAACAATGATATGTGATTTGTTTCTGCTAGTACACAACCAGTTGTGATCATACATAGAATTTGTTACATGTATCTTAATCTCGATCTTGTTTGATTCTTGTGATTATGTGATTACACTATCTAGAAAATAAATAAATAATTCATATGCATGGTTTGATCATAAGTTGTTGTCATTAAATGTCTATGAATATTGTTTGACTTTTGTTATTATTAGTATTACAATATTTAGGAAACATGCATTCATGTATTAACTAAATCTAGTGCGTACTAAGTGATTGCATAGTGTACAAGGACTACATTTAATTTCTTAATGAGATCAATGATTCAAATTTGGCCCAAAAGAGTGCAAGGGAGACACATTTTATGGTGTCAAATTCTTTAGAGATTGGTTAGTGAACCTAGGGCAATATCAAAGAGTAGGTTGTTGTGCTTGGTACTTGTTTCACTTACTTCATCACTAGAAAACTTATAAGGCCTCAGATTTATTCTACGTTCATGTGAAACTATCATCTTTGATTTGTTTCTACTAGTATACAACCAGTTGTGATCATACATAGAATTTATTATATGTATCTGAATCTCAATCTTGTTTGATTCTTGTGATTATGTGATTACACTATCTAGAAACCAAATAAATGATTCATGTGCATGGTTAGAAAACACATGATTACATTTTTAAGTCATATTACTGTCAAATTTACCAAAGCATTAATAAACTCGTTTGTAACAAAACTTTACTGTATGAACTAATGAAGATATGTATGATAAATTATCAACGGTTGATCCAATTACTTATCATTTTGTTTAATGATGATGTGGTAGATCACATGTTCATGCCTTTTATCTTACTAGTACGTAATAGCTTTTGCTCAGTTGTATTTCAATTAAATTATTTGTACGATCAAGTTATTATGTCCTTAAAAGTCAACGGGAAGAATATGATGACATGGGAGATAACAAGAACTAGTGGCACAACAAAAGCCACTACGTACTGAGGTGGTTCCGGAGTTGGGCAAATCACTTTTTACTATAAGGAGAAATTGTTTTGCCTATTCCATGGCAAATTCATCAACAAGGACATCAAAAACATGATCCAGCACTCGATAGGTGTTGGTTGTGACTGCAGTCGTAAGCACAAGGCGAATACCTTGGTGAAGCACGTACCATATGGCAAATTCCTTCAGGAATATATCAAGACTGTCATGTTTCTCTTCATGTAGGTTGATGCTCCTGCCCCTACCCCTGCTACTGTTTAGTTTTTATTTTGCTTGAGTTATGCCCATGGTATATATATCTGCAGTCTATGGCTGAACTATTAGTATCTCGTTTATTAATCTACTCCTTTATACAAAGTTTCCTTAAATTTTCTAGTGCTCAATCATATTATTGACCATGCTAACGCGCACTACCAAAATATATTTTTAAAATACCCAGGGCTCATTTGATTTGCGGGATTCTTAAAACACGGGGATAGAAAAATCACAGGATTAGAGTGGCATGACCTCTTGAATCCTACATGAATATAAACTACATGAATTCATAAGGATTGCAATCCTTTGAATCAAACGACCAATGTAGAAATATTTCTTAAGGGAAAAAATCCTTCACGATATCTTCATAATTCATTTGAATCAAACGAGGCTCAATGTTTACACTTGAATATGACCACTTGTACAAGCAGCAGGAAAAATTCATGCATAATACTCTTTTTTTTAAATAACTTTCGATAATTTGACACATGATGGAGTCCGTAGACTCATTCATGAATGGATCCTATAGATTTTGCATGTGTACTTTTTCAAACCATGGTTTGACACATGCATGGAGCCTCTAGAGTTTTCATACATTCCTTTTCCAACCATGGTTTGACACATGCATGTAGTCTATAGAGTTTGCATGCTTAGACACCAGCCAAATTAAAAATCTCAGCCTGCGAAATTATCATGGTCATGGATGATCAGTTGATGTGAATCTCGGCCTTGAATACCTTGACAGATAGTGTATGGTTTATTAGCTTTTTCTATTATTATTTGGGCGGTAGCCAAATTCAAACTCTCAATCAGGCAACAAAATCACACACCGATCTTGAAACATTTTCTGTCCCACCGTTTCAAAAACTTTGAGGCAAAATCTCCCACCGAGGGAGTACCATTTTTTCTATTATTACTAGATGGATGCTAGCCAAATTCAATATCTCAATCGAGTGGCAAAATCACACATCGACCATGAAGCATTTCACGCCCCTTCGTTTCAAAAACTTTGAGCCAAAATCTCCCACTGCGGGAGTAGCATTTTTCTATTACTACTAGATATAGATGGACGCTAGCCAAATTCGAAATCTCAAATCGAGCGGCAAAATCACACACCAACCATGAAGCATTTCGCGCCCCTTCATTTCAAAAACTTTGAGGCAAAATATCCCACCTTGGGAGTACCATTTTTATATTACTAGTAGATATAGATAGACGCTAGCCAAATTCAAAATCTCAATCGAGCGGTCAAATCACCCACCGACTTTGAAGCATTTCGCGCCCCTCCATTTTAAAAACTTTGAGGCAAAATATCCCACCATGGGAGTACCATTTTTCTATAGTAGATGGATTCTAGCCAAATTCATAATATCAATCGAGCGGCAATATTTGCCACCTATCCTCTTTGAATCAGAGGTATCATATTTTCAATCCAAATATATGGTCATGGATGATGAGTTGATGTGACTACTGGCCTTGAATTCCTGACACTTGTACGCTCTACAATATGACCTTTTTTAGTAGATGGACTGATAGCTCCAAATTTCAATGTTTTCTACCATAGTTTTTCCTCTTGTTTCTTGCCAAATTTCAGTGAATATTACCTTTTCTACTAACACTAACATTGCAATTAGCGAATCATTGGTTTATTGTGATGGTTTTCAGGTAATAAACATTTATGGAAGATCTAATAGCATTTATGGGATAATTACACCAAAAGAAGCAAATCCCCAATTGGTGCCCCTTTCATTGGTGGCACTCAGAGCGCATGACGACCATTGGTACGGTGAGGCGTGCCCGTACCGTCCTCCCGTACTACCCACCACTGATGCATGTAAAATGCATACATGAACTTTGTAGTTTTTTAACATGTTTTCCCACATATTTGCATCATATATAATGTTATATCCATATTTTATATTGATTTTTGGGGATTTACAAATGGTTACCTTTATTTTGGTTATAATCCTGCAGGGCAGAAAAACCCTATTTCAATGTTTTTGATGTTTCAGGACCTATATGAAGTCAAATGGACCTGCACTTTTTGGAATGCTAATATTTATCCACGAGAAGAATCTGGAGCACTAGAATCTCACCAAGAGGGCCAGGAGGGCCAAACGAGCCTAGGTGGCATGCCTAGGCCTGGTGGGCGCGCCACCCATGCTCTTTTTCTCCTCGACCGTCTGATCACCTTAATAATTTTGCCCACGGAGTTCTCTTGACCTGAAAATCCCTATATAAGGACCCCTCCCCCTCAAGGCGTCCTCGGAGTAGGAGACACCAGAAGCCACTAGAGACGAAAACACCACCAAATAGAGTCAGATTCGACGAAGATTGGAGGGGGAAACTTTGCCAGAGCCATCTTAGGGGAGATCTCCACCCTCTCCAACATCTCTAGCTTCATCACCATGATGAAGAGGGAGTAGTCCACCTCCGAGCTATGGGTTTGTGTCAGTACCTTGATCTATTTCTCTCTTTTCTTCATAGATCTAGTACCATATGAGCCACCCAACATGATTATGGTCATATTTGTAATTCCTATGTGGTGAATCTTTGTTCTATGATTTGATATTTGAGATTGGAATCTATTTTGTGTAAGATGTTTTAATAGATGCATATCATGCATCCCATTCTTCATTGCTTGTTTTTATCCAACTTGTATGGGGAGAAGTGTGTGTTAGATGGAGTAGCATGGGGGTGGAGATTGAATTGCGACACATAATATTAAAGACCTACTTTGGTTTTTACCTTTCTTTTGATGCCTCACTAGGGATAGTGAAACCATGTGCTATAGTTATCACGTGAGAGTGTGATAACCTTGTTAGATCAAGGTAGCATATTACTATTTCAAACATCATATAATATTGCTTAAAGCTATACTCTGATTTGTTCTTAAATCAAGATTGCATATAGATTTCCCTTTATTGAGGAGTATTAGAGAGATATTGATTCCATCTCAATATTAGAATGTGATGCCTATATTAATTCCTTTTATCAAGAACTTATAGAATTTCCATGAATCTTTATCATTGATGAATTGTTTTATGATCACTCCAACCTAAAAAGAGAGTAGACAAGTGAACTCATGAACCCAGGTCCAATTTTTATCATAAGAAACACCTTTCCTTTGCATCTACTATCATTTATATTTTTTGCAATTTATTATTTCGAAAATACAAAAATACTTTCTCTACTTGCAATGACCCATAAAAATCCAAAAACAACTTTACTATCTTACATCTCATCTAGTTTGTATTCCTTTATTTTATTTACTTTGTTATATTTTATTTCATAATACTAATACGAAACCTTGTGCTCGACTAGGACTTGGTGGAGTTGGGGACACAAGACAAATTATTTTGCTTTACAGGTTGCTTGGAGAGGAGAATAAAAATATCCATGCAATTCCCGGAGAGTTCAATATAAACCCTCGAGTCACCCTTGTGGGGAAAAGAAGCTTTCTACAACACTCTGCACTTGGAGTCCCAACGAAAAGTGGATGCATTTGTTGCCATCAGCCGCTGCCTTCATTATATCAATACAAGCAACTTTCGTGAAGGAGGGGGAACAAAAAATAGAACACAACCATCGCAAACTCATCCAGAAGGGGAGAGATCAGATCTGAAGAAGGAGAAGAACACCATCTCATCCTTCGACAATCTCAAGCCTCCACTCCATCTTCTTCACCATCATCCCCGTTGTTACTTAGAGAGAGAGAGAGAGATTGGCACTTGTAAGATTAGGGTTTGATACTTTGATCTACCTTTGGTTTGTATGTGATTCAATCTTCAACTGGTATTATGGCTTGCTACGATAACCCTGAAATGGTTTCCATATGCAATACAATTATGACTTTGATGTATCTTCCTCTCATGTATGAGTAAATCCCCATATGCGTGGGAGATGTAGGGGTTTGGTGAGATGTGTTGTGCCTTCTTTAATTCCATCTATTCGTGATTGTTGTAGTGTTTATTAAATTGTGAGAATGATTATCTATATGTTGGCCTAATGCTTGTTATCTAATTTAAGGGCCTAGGAAACATGATCCAGAGATATCATAGGTATGAACTTGTATTCTAGCAAATCGGCGACCCCCCGAGTGACACGGCCGATATCAATGAGGAGCTAGTACTACTCGAGGACAACAAGGAACCATCAAGATTAAAGCCTTGATCCGGTCGGAAGACCTTAATTAATATGCTGACCATGGTCATGGTAACAGACAGAAGGATCATTGAAACTGGGAAGAATTGGCCATGAGGACTTCTAGTTGGTTTATGGGTTGACTGTCTACTCACTTACAAATAAGAAATATCTCAATCACTAATACGAACCTCGAATAGGAATTGGCCATGAGGACTTCTAGTTGGTTTATGGGCTGACCATGGTCACTCAATCAAGGTGTCACTCCATTTTATTCATCTGGCACTTTCACTATTACCATGAACCGTTTCTCTCCGTGCCTAACTTCTCATCTACAGGAACCTCGAACACCTTTCTCGTCTTTACTTCTATGTTATTTAATCCTTGTTTTTCCTTACGCAAGTTTTCTCTATTATTCACTCACCACTTTCCATCTTCAACATTTGCAGTAAATTCACTCAAGATCGGTGACACCTTGAGTGCGATAGCAATACCACATAAAAACACTTACCTAAGCTCCTTATTGGGATCAATATAAAAACTAGAAATAATAATTCCACGAAAACATGCTCTGATGAACCTGTGCACTTGTAGGCCATCATGGACGCTAGCCATTCAAAATCTCAATCGAGCGATAAAATCTCCCACCGATCTTGAAAAATATTAACCCTACTTTTTCAAACACTATAAAATTCCCATTATAACCATTATTCAGACAATAAGTCGGTATGCTAAAGTCGATAGCTTCGGGACACGCTCGTAAATATATTCGTGTTAACCACTATATTCCTGATTCATTTAGTATTTCTCGCTAGCCCTCCCAAAAATCCCAAACTCCTCTCTCGCGCTCTCACCTCCACGACCACCGCGCGCACTAGCCGGCGACATGAGTCGCTTGATCTGCGGTCTCATGCACCACACTCGACCCGCTTCACCGATGCCCACCAGACTGGATCTAGTTCACCGAGTCTCTCTACCACTACACTGGAGCTACAGTCTAGTTCAACGCACCGATGGCTCTATCGACCACCCAAGCTTTGCTTCCCCGCCATCGAAAGCTACCCAATCATACCGGAGCTACTTCACTGATGTCCACCGGACGTGATCGAATTCAACAAGTTACATATCCACCGCTCTAGACTAGATGCACGGATGTCGCCTCTTCACTGCACCGGATCTTCCCTAGCGACGCTCTTGTCCACCGCTCCCAAGCCGCCATCGACCTCCCCAGGTCTATTTCCCTGACACCAATAGCCACCGGAATAGCAGCACCCTCAGCGACCTCGACGTCACCATCATGGATATGGATAATGCTTAGACGCCCCTCTGACCATGGTAACCAAATTTCCATCCAGTTTTTATTTTGTTAGCAGTATAGCAGGTTCAAGCATGTTGCATTGAACTGCATTTTTGTAATTGTGCTACACACCTAGTCACTGCGCATGCTTGTTCTTTGTGCCACATACGAGGTCTCTAGACATGTTGTTTTTCATCACCTGCTATATAGATTTTGAAGTCATGCACATTTTTGTTATTTTGTCATGCTCGTGTTCTTAGCTACTCTGTAAAAGATTAATTGCCTGCTATAGCGGTTTTCTTACAAAATCCAAGTCAATGGAAAATATTACTACTAGTTTACATTCCTTGATCCATAGTAGCTGACTTCTATCTAGTTTGTCCTTAGCAAAGTTCCTGATATTGTTTCCTCCCTAGCATCCTTCCGCTATCCTATAGTACCCGTTTAAAATCTTCATACTAATTCGTTTATAATTTTGTTGTTGCCATTTGGTTCTTCAAAATCCGCAACACTAACTATTTTCTCTTCATTTGCATAGAGCTCAACACATGTGTTGGGGGGATACACCCGGGTAGGGCAACACCGAGGTATAAGGGCCGAGTTAGCCGGGGAACGGCACCGTCAAAGCAAAGTGCTGACCGGGTCACCTCAAGGCAGGCTAAATCACGGTGTGGCTCAGCCCATGGGGCATTTCCTTTATAATGGTCCGGCCGACATAAGATCTATGTCGTCCATGACTATCTATTTTGCAGGTAAAAGGGTAGACCGGATTAGTTATATGCTATCCGGACTATCTTGGCTTCAAAGAGAAGGAATCCCCCGCTGGTCAAAAGGTGGCTTTATTAGCTGGAACCTGTGCAAAGTAAAGCAAAGGAGAGGACCAGCGGGTCAGTGGTGACCAAGGTGACACGGGCAAAGCCGGATGACGTAGCCCCTGACACCAAAATACAAGGATGGCGCTGCGGGTTACGTCCAAAGCCCGGACGAGCCGTTAAAGAAGAATAAAGAAGCATCTTCTTTAGGAAAGGAGCATATTCGTAGAATATGCTGCCACATGTGCCCTAGAATTGTAACCCGGGCTCCCCTATATAAGGAGCACCAGGGCCTCCATAGATAAGAGGACGGCAAATAGAGGAATCACTCTATGTCTAAGGTAGAACTCTAGGGCTAGTTAGCGGGAGGTAAGAGACATTGTCTCCTTCTTTCTAGGGGCCTCAAGTGCACTTGTAAGCAACACTAATATAGAGAACACAAGAACTTCTGTGTGTGGAATCACTATGCTCTCCCTCCCTGGATTCCCCTAGCACTCATTGGCCCCATCTTTAGCCTATCCATGGTATCTGCCGTGCCACCACCACGACAGTTGGCGCCCACCATGGGGCTAGCGGTGCTAGTAGGGGTGAAAATCCAGACAGGAAACTTCTCGAGCACCGGCGAGCGTGTCGTCTCAGGCTTGGTTCAGCGCTTTGGAGTGCTGGACTACGTCAGTGACAACGCGGGAAGCTTCGGCAGGAATCCTCCACCATGCAACAGCGTCTTCATCAAGCTTGGCGCGCACAAGATCTATGTCGGGGTGGATGAGTCATGCGTCCATCCGCGACACATCTTCGAAGGAGGCGAACCATCTCTCAGCGCCGCTCGTGGAGTGTGTATCACTCGCCCCACTAGCAGCGTCGAAGTCCTGATGACCGTACCAGATGCAGGACCAAGCAAAGATCTGGCGCCAGAGCCACAGGTAACACCCAAACAGACCAGGTCTAGGTTTCCCCCGCTAGAGAAGCCAGAGAATGTGCTCCAACAAGCAATAGATTGCTTAGCAACACCAATAGCACCTGTGATAGATCTGGCTCAGGCGCATGTTGAGTTAGAGGAAACTAGGCAGAAAATGTTAGCAGGAGCAAAGAAGGTAGCAGAGCTACATCATTCGCTGAACATCACCTTGAGGGAGTACGCTAAGGCAAATCATATCGATGGAGTGAAAATCCAAGGTAGAAACCTGATCACTGAGCTTCACAAGGAGTACGAGCCTAGGCCGGGTCAGACAACTACTATAGTAACAAGAGGGTTAGATCGGTCCAGTACCCCGGCAAAGAACCTCAGAGCAGCAAACGTGGACGCATCCGAGTTAGAAGGCTTGATCGGTGAGGCTCGGCAGAGGCAACAAGAGAGAGTAAATCACTTGTTGAGGTCGCATGCCAACAAAATGAAGAAATAAACAAAGCTAACCCGGCACCACCAGGGGCCTCACAGGTGGTACATTCGGCCAGAAATAACCCGGCAAGATCCATAGGAGCCGCATCGTCTCCGGGTCACGATCCCAAGAGAGAAGAGGTGGTGGACTCCAGGAGAAGAAACAAGCAAATGGTCCCTTATGACCCGGTAAGAGCTAGAAAGGGAAAAGCAGTGCAAGTCGAGGAGGATCGCCATAGTACCAGCCGAGGTGTGGCTGCCCGGGGTAACCATGACCAAGGCAACGCCGGTCAAAGAAATGCTGCCAACGGCAATGCCGGACAGCGTAATCCTATGGGAGCAGGGCAAAATGTGCCTCATGCGCAACAGCACGAACCTCGGCAAGGAGGAAGTGCAGGACAAGCAGCGCAACAACGTCCTGCACATCCGAATCAAGAAAGATACAATGATGGTTATTCGGCTATGGTTAACGATGGATACCCTAGACCGGATGACCATGTAATTGGATCACGGTTGGGAAGCAGGAACTGACAGCCAGATGATGCAAGGTTGAAGTTGGATAGGATTTATAGGTCGGAGCAAATCGAGTTACAAGGTCCACCGGGTCCAGCATGTTTTGGGCCCTGGATCCTGAATGAGCCACCAGTGCTGAACTTTCAACTAGCCAGGGGAACCCGAACTTATGATGGAAGTACCAGGCCAGAGGATTGGTTGATTGATTATGCCACAGCCGTCAAGATCGCGACAGGAAACTTGAGATGGGCAGTGAGATATGTACCACAGATGCTGGAAGGACCAACACGAGTTTGGCTGAACAATTTGCCACTAGGGAGTGTCAACTGTTGGTTGGATTTCCAAGAACTGTTTGTTAGTAACTTTTCAAGCACTTACAAGAGACCCAACAGACCACAGACCCTTGCATTATGCCGGCAGAGACCGAATGAGCCAGATAGAGATTTCCTGACTCGGTAGTGCAATGTGCGAAACTTGTGCGAAGGGGTGATTGAATCACAAGCAATTGCGTGGTTCGCTCTGGGATGCAGATATGGAAGTATGATGTGTCAAAGGTTACAGCGAGATATGCCAACCACCCTGTCCAAGACAATCCGTATCGCAGATTCATATGCCTTGGGAGATCCAACTCAACCCCGGCTAATGTCTAGCGAAGCAAATGAGGAATATTACAACCGAGATATCTCTGGGTCATCAAGGAGGAATGATTTCCGAGGAAAAAGAAGGGAAGAGCATCCGGATTATCGGTATAACTCGCAATAAGTTGCGGCAGTAGACCGGGAACAGCCCAGTGCCAGAGCAAGCCAACGCCATAAAACTAGAGGGCAAAACAGGCAGCAAAAAAGCGAAGGGAGAAAGCCTTGGACCCCGGAGCAGAAAAAGCAACGGTAGGAACAAAAGGATAGGCCGAGTTATACATTCGAGTCTATGCTAGATCAACCTTGCAAGTTTCATACGCCAAGTCCGAACAGTCCAGCGAATCATACGACCCGACAGTGTGAATGGATGAGGAAATTGGAACAGGTGGGTTCGGGGAATGCTCAGGCACCTCGGAACGAAGCACCTAGAAATGAAACACCCTGGCCACCGTTACTAACAGGGGGAATGGATAGCAACTGATGCTGCCACCACCTCCGTCGAGGTACAAAAATCTGGAAAGAAGGGAAGTTGTACATCAAGTGGGCAATAACCAGCAACAAGGCCAAGGCTACAACGAGAATGAGGGACGAAATGAGTACAGAGAGCGTCATCAGAGCTATTGCATGTTCACCACGGAAGAGAATGACCGGAAAAGCTTACAGTGTCGGCATATGGAGGTAAACACAGTAATGCCGGCTGTGCCGAGATATATGCCATGGGTGGATCAAGAGATCACATGGAGTGTAAAGGATCACCCAAAGATCATGCCAAGCTCAGGAACCTACGCTCTAGTTTTGGATCCGACGTTCATCGGACCGAATCTCAACATGAGGTTTTCCAATGTACTGATTGACAATGGCGGCAGTATCAACATTATGTACAAGGATACCATGCACAAGTTGGGGATAACAGAGAACATGTTGCAAGGGATAAGGACCACTTTTCACGGTATTGTGCTAGGAATCTCTTGTGAACCAATTGGTAAGGTCCGGGTTGACGTGGTATTCGGCACAAGAGACAATTGCCGCACTAAGAACTTGGAATTCGAAGTAGTGAATCTGGAAAGTGCTTATCACGTGTTACTCGGCAGGCCAGCATTGAACAAATTCATGGCAAGAACCCACATCAGCTACCTTAAGATGAAATTGCCCGGACCAAGGGGCGTGATAACTATATCAGGGGACTTCCAGCGTTCAATCGAGTGCGCGTCCGCCGGATCTAATTTAGCCGAGTCACTCGTGATAGCTCAAGAGAAAAGGAAGATACTAGAAGTAGCGGCATTGGCTCAATCTGCGCAACAACATATGCCGGCCCTGACCAACCCGCACAGAAGCGTATCGTTCCAAGCGACTAAGGATACGAAGAAAATGCCAATTGATGATCTGTTCCCAGAGAGCACTGTCACCATAGGTGCCGGGTTAAGCAGCAAATAGGAAAGCGAGCTCGTCAACTTCCTCCATGAGAATCGGGATATCTTTGCTTGGTCTACGCAAGATCTGCAAGGTGTACCGAGGGAGTTGGTTGAGCACTCATTGAATGTAAGACCCGGGGCTAAGTCGGTAAAGCAGCCTCTCAGGCGTTTCGCAGAAGATAGAATAAAAGTAATTGGAGATGAGATAGCAAGATTACTAGCGGCCGGATTTATCATGGAGGTACTCTATCCAGATTGGCTCTCTAATCCGGTGCTGGTGGAGAAAAAGAAAGATGATTCGAACGTGGCAGTGGTATGGCACATATGCATTGACTACACGAACCTGAATAAGGCGTGTCCAAAAGATCCATTTCCACTCCCTAGAATAGATCAGGTCATAGACTCAACTGCCGGATGTGAGCTACTATCATTCATTGACGCGTATTCTGGTTTCCATCAGATACCCCTGAACACGGATGATCAAATAAAGACTGCGTTTATTACCCCGTACGGGGCTTATTGCTATCGAACTATGCCGTTTGGGTTACGTAAGGTAGGAGCAACGTACCAACGATGTATGCAAAAATGCTTGCATGACCAGATAGGTCGGAATGTGCAGGTGTATGTGGATGATGTGGTGATAAAAACCAAGGAAAGCAATATGCTCCTTGAGGATATCCGGCAGATGTTCGCGAATCTAAGAAGGTTCCAAATGAAACTGAATCTGGAGAAATGCACCTTCGGCATACCAGTCGGAAAGTTACTCGGTTTCTTGGTATCTAGCAGAGGCATTGAAGCTAATCCAACGAAAATCCGGGCCATAGAAAAAATGGAGTTGCCAAAGTGTCTTAACGATGTCCAGAAGTTCACTGGTTTCTTGGCATCATTAAGTTGATTCGTATGTCGGCTGGGAGAGAAGGCCTTACCCCTCTATCAGCTAATAAAAAAGGCAGACAAGTTCACATGGACACCACAGGCGGATCTTGCATTTCGAGAACTGAAAAAGATGCTATCTACCGCGCCAGTCCTAGCTGCACCACTACCAAAGGAACCAATGTTGCTTTACGTAGCCATGACCAACCGAGTCGTAAGTGTCGTGATCGTATGGAGCACGAGGAAGAAGGAAAGTCGGTGCAAAGGCCGGTGTATTATCTGAGCGAAGTATTGTCAGCGTCAAAACAGAACTATCCTCATTATCAGAAGATGGCATACGGCGTATATATGTTGGCCAAGAAGATCAAGCATTATTTCGAGGAACACCCCATCAAGGTGATATGTGAGGCGCCTATCTCAGAGATCATGAGTAACAAGGACGCAAGCGGCAGAATAGCGAAGTGGGCCATCGAATTAGCTCCATACGCACCACAGTTTGACAGAAGAGATGCGATCAAATCACAAGCTGTGGCGGATTTCTTTGTGGACTAGGCTGAAATGCAATACGAGCCACCCCTGCCGGACTCCAATTACTGGAAAATGCACTTCGACGGATCCAAACTGAAAGATGGATTAGGCGCTGGGGTAGTGCTTACCTCGCCCAAGAAGGATCAACTGAAGTATGTCCTACAGATCCATTTTAGTGCCTCTAATAATGTGGCGGAGTACGAAGCATTGGTGCATGGTTTGAAAGTGGCAAAGGAAGTGGGGATACGTCGGATACAGTGCTTTGGAGATTCGGATTTGGTGGTAGAGCAAGTGTCTGGAAATTGGGATGCCCTGGATGCTAACATGGCCTTGTATAGGTTCCATGTCCAGAAGATAAGCGGGTTTTTCGAAGGGTGTGAGTTCCATCACATACTTTGGAGCGAAAATGAGGGAGCGGATACACTGTCCAAGCTGGGCTCATCCCGGCAACCCATTCCGCCAAATGTGGCTTTGGAGCACTTGAGAAAACCGTCTATCACACTATCACCCAAATCAGATTCAGTTTATATCCCGGCGCTCACCGGATCAGGAGCTGCACCTATGGAGATAGAATGGGGAACCACCCCAGCAAACCCGAGGACTGCTTCAGCAAACCCGAGGACTGCTTCAGCAAACCCGGGGACTGTGCAGTTTGATCCGGCAGGAGTTATGTCGGTGGATGCAATGGAAGTAGACGAGGAACCATTTCCCGTCCGACCTATACCATCTTGGGCCAAGCCAATTTTTGATTTCCTGAAAGAGGGAATCTTTCCGGATGCTGAAATAAGTTTGAGGCAAGTTCAAAGAAGGGAAAAGGCTTATGCCATAATCAACACCGAGTTATACAAAAGGAGTGTGACAGCGGTACTACAACGGTGCATTGATCCGGAAGAAGGACTTGACATACTCTGGGATATTCACCAAGGGGAATGTGGCCACCATGCCTCCTCAAGGGCATTAGTAGCAAAAGCTTTTCGGCATGGATTTTATTGGCCCAGTGCTTTGGAGCAAGCAGAGCACTTGGTGAGAAAATGTAACGGATGTCAAAGATACGCCACAAAAACTCACCTGCCAATGTCGGAGCTGAAAACTATCCCCATTACGTGGCCATTTGTTGTATGGTGCCTAGACATGGTAGGACCATTTAAGCCAGCTAAAGGAGGGATGACCCACATGATGGTCATGGTTGACAAGTTCACCAAATGGATTGAAGTGAAACCAATTCAGAAATGTGATGGGGCTACAGCAGTAAGATTCCTCAAGGATATAACCTTAAGGTATGGCTGCCCCCATAGCATCATAACTGATAACGGGACGAATTTTGCCGAAGGAGCATGTGCGAGGTTTTGCCAGGAAAAGAAGGTCCGGTTAGATGTTGCCCACCCAGCGTCGAACGGACAACTAGAAAGATCCAACAGACTGGTATTGTCCGGGATAAAACCCCGGCTCATAGAGACGCTACGAAGATCAGCGGGGTGCTGGATAGAAGAGCTACCAGCGGTATTGTGGAGTTTAAGAACAACTCTGAATCGATCAACGGGTTATACGCCATTCTTTCTAGTATCTGGGGCAGAAGCTGTATTACCAGCCGACATAGAGCATGATTCGCCTAGGGTCACCCAATACACAGAAGCCGAAGTGCGTGAAGCCCGGCAGAATGATGTTGATATACTGGAAGAAGCGAGAGAACTGGCCTTGTCCAGATCCGCCATATACCAGCAAAATCTTCGACGCTATCATAGCCGGAAAGTAAACCCCCGAGTTTTTCGGGAAGGTGATTTGGTGTTGAGGCTAATACAGCACACCGCGGGCATGCAGAAGCTATCCCCCCATGGGAAGGTCCCTTCATTGTGAGCAAAGCTTTGCGCAATGATTCCTACTATCTTATTGATGCACAACCCCAGCAAAAGAACAAGGCGGACAGGTCAGGAGAGGAATCCAGAAGACCATGGAACATAGTACTGTTGCGTCCTTTCTACACCTAAGAGGTGAATGTATCCGAACTACTCGTATGTCGGTATGTATGTCGGTAGTGAGCTTATCAATAAAATATTTACCACCCCGAGCAGAGACCTGGGGACTGTTATAACACTTGTCTTGTTTTCGTATTTTTTGTGTCGGCCGGGTTAAGTCGCTTATGTCTTAGTTGGTTTAGTAATGTGTTAGCACCAAAAACCTAACTCTTCGACTTTGCTGCTGTCCAACAAGAATTGGCTTCATGGCAAAGCACATGAAAAACAACTAAGGAAAAAGAGCTTAAGCGGGCCGACATTGGTTTTTTGGCTAACCCTTAGTTTATTTTCTTCACTAAGGTGCCGAATCATTTTGAGCTAATCTCAAGGTTTCAAGTATTGTTAAGTAAAATTTTTGAACCTCGGACTCGTAAGTCAAGGAACCGAATCAAGGTAGACGTGGGCCGAGTCAAAAATTGGTGGAACAAGAAAATGAAGCTCGGGGACTTCGCCCACGATAATCCGGAAATAAAAACTTAGTTCGAAACATAAAATTGTAGCACAAACAAACCAAATTGTTTAATTACATATGTGCCCAGCATTCCGGGATCTGATAAATATGATGAGTGTTTTTCAAGGGGCAGAAGCAGCAGGAGAATCATCTGTTGAGGGAGGTACTCCAGAGTGGGCGGGAGGAGCGCTAGCTTCGGCTTCATCCTCTGGATCAACTTCGTTGTTCTCCTAGTCTTCAGCCTCGTTGCCTAACTCGGAGCCCTTGCTCTCACTCCCTGCTTCTGCTCTAGAGACAACCCCGTCATCATCAACATCAAGGAATCTCGGCCCTTCATTCCAGGCATGGCAGAAGGAATACTAGATAAGATTGTTCGCATAGGCCTGGCGGTGCGCGATCCACTCTGGATCCTCGCACCACTTAGACCCGGTGCGCATATGCTTGAGCAAGGCCAAGTCAATCCCTTCATACCATGAAAGCGCAAACTTCAGAGCAATGTCGGCTCTAGCCCGTGTTGTAGATTCGCGCCACAGGTGCAGTTGCATGTCACATTCCATGAGATTGGCTATGAAGTCTGAGGTTTTCTTGGGAATGGTCTCACCGGGCCAGAGGTAGCCAAACATCCGTGTTGCAGCTGGGATAATGTCCGTGCCGAAATTCTTTACTATCTCAAGACGAGTGGTGAGACTCGCCAGGAGATCCTCTGTGGTATAGGGAATTGGATCTGCGTCAGGGCCAGCAGGAACTCCACGCTGCTCACGGGACTCGCGTACGGCAGAGGCGGCAAATGTGTCGCTCTCTGGAAATTTGCCTAAGGATAAGAGGAGCAACGTTGAGCGGCCGGACCAAATCCGAATTGTAACAGATCAAGCAAGAGCGGAGAACTTACGCGCAATCTGGAAGAGAAGCCGCTGAAGCTCGGAATCAGTGTTGGCGTTGTGGACCCGGAGTTTCTCGTACTCAGTGATCACAGACGTAAGTTTGACGTCGGCTTCCTCCAGTAGGCTCTTGTCCTTAGAGATTTGCGTAACTAAACGCTCCTTCTCTTTGGCAAACTCCTGGTCGGCCTTCTCCAGCACGGACGGATGAGAGCTCTTGAGCCTTTGGATTTTGGCATTCAGCCGAGTAATCTCCGAGTCCTGCTGCTGGAGCTGAGCTATCTCAGCGTCCTTCTTCTTCAGTTCAGCTTCATACTTCCCTGATTGTTCCAGGCAGTGGGTCATCAGTTCAGACATAGGGACACTGTCCTCAAGAGTAACTGCAACATGATCCGGAGGACCCAAAATATGAGTGTCCACCGGATAAGGCACGGAGGGTACAATGATCATGTAAAGGGGATGGAGTTACCTTTGATCTCCGTAAGATTCTTCCTCATGATTATATTTTCGGCCTCAACCTCGGCTGCATAATTCGGACAAAACATTCATAAAAGTTCTAAAAAGTTTGAATGAACAAGGAAGGGAGAGAGATGGAAACTAACCCCTCTTCTGGTACTCCTCCAGGAGTTTACCATAACGCCCATGTATGTCTTTGTAGGAATCCAGCAGGCACTGGAACTCAGCGGTTCGGCGGTTAGTGGTAATCTGAAACAAGAAAGAGACAAAAGTTCAGAGACAAAGTGGAAATTATTCGAAATCTACAAGATCTGGGCCAAGTGGAACTTAACCCGGCTCTAGGTGTGTGGATATTTGAAGTCTACAAGATCCGGGCCAAGTGGAACTTAACCCGGATCTAGGTGTGTGAATAATCGAAATCTACAAGATCCGGGCCAAGTGGAACTTAACCCGACTCTAGGCGTGTGTGGATATTTGAAGTCTACAAGGTCCGGGTCAAGTGGAACTTAACCCGGCTCTAGGTGTGTGGATATTTGAAGTCTACAAGATCCGGGCCAAGTGGAACTTAACCCGGCTCTAGGTGTGTGGATAATCGAAATATACAATATCCAGGCCAAGTGGAACTTAACCCGGCTCTAGGTGTGTGGATATTTGAAGTCTACAAGATTCGGGCCAAGTGGAACTTAACCCGGCTCTAGGTGTGTGGATATTTGAAGTCTACAAGATCCGGGCCAAGTGGAACTTAACCCGGCTCTAGGTGTGTGGATATTTGAAGACTACATGATCCGGGCCAAGGGAACTAGACCCGGCCCAAAATTTATTGCAAATTAATGACAATATAAACAAAAGCTAGGGAACATCCGATCGAATAACAAGTTATTCCCTCAGAGGCTCGGGGACTAGGATATACCTACAAATGCTAAGTTATGAAAAACATCAACAGCAGAGAAAAAGGATTACCTCCATCATCCGGCCAGCCAGGTAGATAGCCTGAGTAGCGGAGTTCATCTGCGCGCTGAACTCAGCAGGGCCGAACCTTTCTGGGAGATTGCCCTGAGGGTCGACGAATTCGCGTTGTTCCAGTTCTTCACATACTCAAGGAGATGTGGACTGTAACTCTCGCCGCTCGCAGAATGGCTCGTCACTAGGCCCTTCACATGGGCCTCACGCCTAGCAGATTGAGCCGCAGCGGGGCTGGTGTGCAAAACCAGCTGTTTGCTCACCTCTGATCCGGGAGCTGGCCTGGACGAAGCTGACCCGGAAGTCTTCTTAGCTTTGTCGGATGAGGGTTGAGGAGCGTGTTGAAAGAAGTCAGTGATGGAAGGGGCAGACCTGGCGGGGGCCGAAGGAGCTTTCCCCTTAGGAGGCTTGGAGGATCTTGTTGTGGCTATTGCTGCTGGTGCTGCTGGTGTTGGTGTTGCTGCTACTGGTGTTGTTGCTCCTGCTACTACTGGTGTTGCTGGTGCTGTTGCTGGTACTAGGGATACTGGGGGCAGCTCCGATGAAGCTGGCGCCTCAACGATGGGCACAGAGGCCGAGGAGCTGGGCAGATCCGGCATTGCCGTATCCAGATCCGGCCCACTACCCCCCGCGTCGATGTTGCCCTCCTCTTGACGCGGTGGACTCTGGTCAGGTGCGGCCGCAGAACCCTCATGAATAGGGCTAAGCGGACGATGATCATCGTTGCAAGGGGAGAGGGATCGCTCCGGAGTGGGGAGGCTATGCCGGAACCGCTCTGGGAGATGGCCACAGGAGCTCTAGAAAAAAGGAAGGATAGCCAGTCAAAAAGAGAACCAACTAGAGGCTAAGGCAAGCAATGGAATAATCCGAAGTAACAATGATAAAAGGACTTACTCGTCAATGATAGGAGGAGCCTGAGGTTGCCCTCCGGACTGTGCTCTTGGCGGCAGGCTTGGCCGAGGGTTTAACCCCGGACTTCTTTTGCCTCTTCTTGGGCGGCGGCGCCTCTGAAGCTGCGGCCGGGGTAGCTACGCGCTTCTGGGAAGGGGCCAGGGCCAAGCCACCGGTGGCAAGCAGAGGAACCTCATGGACCTGAGCGTCTGGGTTAGCTGAACATTCGAACATAAGCCAGAATCAAATAAGAAATAAGAACCGTATCAAGTACCTCAAGGACCTCAACGTCTGAATCATCATCGTCTGGCCAATCCCTTAGAGAAGAGGCCTTACTAGCGCTGCGTTTGACGATGTCCGGGGCAGGCAAGAAGGCCTCCGGGTCAGTCTCCACCTCGTCTCCCTCAGGGCGGTCCTCCAACCACTTGCTGGCCAGAACCTCGCCATCCTCCAGCGGTTGCTGGAGAAATTTCTGAAAGAATAATTGCCAAGTTACAAAGGGAAATCAACATACAAAGAAAATCCGGATCACAAAAGAAGGTTAACTTACCTTTGGAGGAGGGTTTGTGCGAGTGAAGGGCTCAAGTCCCCACTCCCAGGCCTCGGAGAACTCCTTCTCCACGTTGAAGATGGACTTAACCCGGCGAAAAAACCGCCGAGTTATCTAGCTCAAAAGAGGTGGTCCGGTGAGGGTCAAGAGGACCACTAAGATAGAAAATCTTGTGAGCTCACTTCTGGAGGGGGGAGACCCGGCTACGGAGGAAAGTGATCATGATATCCTCCCCCCGGAGATGCTCCTTAAGCAGCTCCGTGAACCGGTGAGCCACTAGATTCGCCAGGGCCGTGGCGTGCTTGGGAATGCTTTCCCAAAGCGAGGTGTTTGGAGGACCGAGTCTGAAGGGGAGCAGCCGGATCTGGTCCTGCTTGGTGGTGTTCTAGACGTAAAAGAAGGTCTGGGCCCAGCCCTTACAAGATTCGAGCCCCGTGACCCGGGGGAAAACGGACTGTTTGCGGGGCGAGATGGAGGTGGCGCCACATTGGGTCAGGTGCTTGCCCTCCGGGGCAAGCTCCTTATCTGGAACCACATTCCTCCGCAGACCAAAGAACTTGATCCAAAGTTCTTTGGTTGGCCAGAGGCCGATGTATCCCTCAATGCCGGAGGCGAAAGAGGACAGAGAGGTGATAGCATTTGCGGGAAGATGGTGCAGTTGCAATTGGTAGGTAGAGATGAAATCGAAGAAGAAATTAGAGGTGGGAAGGCCGAAGCCGTGTTGGAAATGCGACAAGAAAACCACGTATTCCCCAAATTTGGGGGTGGGAGTAATCTCACCAGCAGGGAGGCGGCAGGCGACTCCGGTGGGGATGCGGCGAGAGGTGTGGAGCCAAGCCAAATCTTCCTCGCGGACGATGGAGCCATCCCAGCATCCGCGCTCGCGGCCCTCAGCCCCTTCCTCCGGCTACGCCACCATCGAAGCTTCTGCCTCTGTCATGGTGAGATCGAAGTCTTCAAGGGGATAATCAGAATAATGGTAGCCGGAAGAGGGGAAACGGGAAGCGCAAGGCCCCGTGGTGGAGATTGGCACTGGAAACGGTGGCGCTGGCGTGAAATACCGCCGGAGCACGGTTGCAGTGGCGCTCGTGGAGAAGAAAACCGGCGGCGGCGGGGTCGCAGTGAAAGAAAGAGAGCAGTGGACTGCGGCGTGAATGGGGGAACTTCCCATGGGAGTGCACCGCACCGTCTACTTAATCGTGCCACGCGCGTCATGGGATCCTTTGCAGGTGGCAGGCCTCACGCAGCGAGCGTGTAAGCGGCCTAAGCGACCAATCAGAACAAGGCCACAAAAGGGGCCACGGGAGCAAATGATCCCATGACGGGACATGGCGTTACAGTTAACGAGGCGCTGTAGTGATGGGAAGTTTACAATAGTTATGCTTGACGCAGCGACAATAACCGGTGCGGTAAATGCGCATGGCCCTTAAAATGAGGCAAATGATGATTACCCTCCACGTAGGATGTGGAGAAGCGTACGAGAGAAGGAAAAGAAGCCCGGATAAGCAAACAAAATACCTAGCCAATGAGGAATAACCCGGAAAGAGCGAAAGGATCGCAAGAAAAGAAACTCCGGGCTACGAGACAACTCGGCCCAAGGAATAAAAGATTCGGATATGGGAACCTGCTGCGGCCTTAACAACTAAAAAAAATTGCTAAGACCGCACCAGCTTCGGGGACTAATGTTAGGGGGATACCCCCGGGTAGGGCAACACCGAGGTATAAGGGTCGAGTTAGCCGGGGTACGGCGCGGTCAAAGCAAAGTGCTGACTGGGTCACCTGAAGGCAGGCCGAATCACGGTGTGGCTCGGCCCATGGGGCATTTCCTTGACAATGGTCCGGCCGGCATAAGATCTATGCCGGCCATGACTATCTGTTTTGCAGGTAAAAGGGTAGACCGGATTAGCTATATGCTATCCAGACTATCTTGGCTTCAAAGAGAAGGAATCCCCCGCTGGTCAAAAGGTGGATTTATTAGCTGGAACCTGTGCAAAATAAAGCAAAGGAGAGGACCAGCGGGTCAGTGGTGACCAAGGTGACGCGGGCAAAGCCGGTTGACATAGCCCCTGACACCAAAATACAAGGATGACGCTGCGGGTTACGTCCAAAGCCCGGACGAGCCGTTAAAGAAGAATAAAGAAGCATCTTCTTTAGGAAAGGAGCATATTCGTAGAATATGCTGCCACATGTGCCCTAGAATTGTAACCCGGGCTCCCCTATATAAGGAGTACCAGGGCCTCCATAGAGAAGAGGACGGCAAATAGAGGAATCACTCTCTGTCTAAGGTAGAGCTCTAGGTCTAGTTAGCGGGAGGTAAGAGACATTGTCTCCTTCTTGCTAGGGGCCTCAAGTGCACTTGTAAGCAATGCTGATATAGAGAATACAAGAACTTCTCTGTGTGGAATCACCACGCTCTCCCTCCCTGGATTCCCCTAGCACTCATTGGCCCCATCTTTAGCCTATCCATGGCATCTGCTGTGCCATCACCACGACAACATGGAACACTGAACATGTTGGTTTCCGAAGGTTGTTGTACTGGTTCAAAAACGATGACGTTGTATTTTGTATTTGGTTCTAGTTCATCCTAAGAAACTACATGAGTATCCTATGCTATGTTGTTCATGGATGGTTTCCATTCCCTCCTCTACAAGTTTAGGTATGATGCCATTATAATTTCTACTTGGTGCATTCTTATCTACGATAGTAAGTGCATCCTATTTGGTAGTTCACCGCAAATTCTAAGTCACCCAACGCCTCATCCATTCCAGGTTATGCAACTGCTTCCATATTTGCTGAAATGACCTGGCTAGTTCATATTTGCTGAAATTCTAAGCCACACACACATTGTTTAGTTGCTCGTTTCACGTAAGGCAGACTAGTTTATTGCTTGCTTGCTTGTCCTATTTTGTTTAACAAAACCATGGACCTGTAGTAAACTCTATTTCAAATGGATAGTTTGTTTGCCTTGTTTGCTGTAGGGTTCTTTGATAATGATGATGGTTGTTTGTTTGCTTGTCTTGTTTGTTGTATTAACTTGTTATTAATTAGTTTCAGACTACAATTTTTGCTATCGCCACCAAAGAGGGGGCTGCAAGATCATGTCTCAAGGTGGTTTTCCACTATAGCTATCCCACTCAAAGCGAGATGTTATTGATAGATTGAGAAAGCAAACTAGAGACTCTGCTAGCCGTCCGCTCAATCTCGATTGGCAGCTGAAATGATGTTTTTTCTTACCCTTCAGTTTGTTGATGATATGTAATAATTTTAAGAAGTTTGTTGCTCATGTAATATCTAGGTAAATCGTATAGGCCATGTAGGCATTTAGTTGATGTTGTCCCCACCTAGCGGTAGGCGGTACCATAACTGGGTTGATTGGGCTTTGGTATTGGACCCTAAAGTACTGGACCGGCAATGAACATTAACCATTGATGGTACATACGCACCTTTTTTTGATTGTTGCGATTGGTGTGGGCCTCAGAAAGGCCAAAACAGTAAAAGGACATAACAGTAATGGGAATCGTGTGCAAAAGTGCAAAAGGGACACCACAAACGGTCTCAATGAATAGTAAAAGGCCGAAATAGTAATGGGCCTCGCGTGCAAAAAGGAAGAACAGTAAATGACCAGAATCATAGTAAGCCACAAAGCGGTAAAAATCCTACATCCTTATGGCCCTAAACAATGAAAGGATTCAATAGTAGCAGGCCATAACAGTGAAAGGCCATAATAGTAGTAGGCCAGAACATTAGCGATGTTCTCACATATGGGCTGTTAGTGGGTGGCCCGCGTCTGGTAGGATAGAACAGTAAAAGGCCAGAATAGTAATGGACCTTCTCGAGAATGGGCCTACGATGGGCGACCGACCACGGGCTTTATGAACAGTGCTGGACCAACATGGCGCATGCCTCTAATGGGCCGCACAATGATGGACCAAGCTGGGCCTTATGTGGGCCGAAAAAGTAACAAACCAGAAAGTTAATAGGCTGCAGCTGGGATGCAAAGTGATGGGGTCCTTTGAAGGGAATATTCCCGAGAGGCAAAAATAAAGTTGTTATTATCCTATTCCAAGTATACAATAGATGTTATTTTGCATGCTATAATTGTGTTAATTGGAAATGCTAATACATGTGTGTTTAATAAACAAATATATAGAGTTCCTAGTTATGCCTCTCATATAAACTAGCTCGTTGATTAACAACATGATCAAGGTTTCTTGATCATGGACAATGGATGTTGTTAATAACGAGGTCACAAAATTGGTGGAATGATGTGATGAACATTCGTCCAAAGTATAGTAATACGATCAAGTCATTATGTTTAAATTACTATAACATCATGCACTACAAGAAAAGTTTTCTTCCGCAAAGAATTGGCCCGACGGTCATCGTAGAAGGCGCGTCTTCTGTGACGAAATTCTCGGCTCGGCCGTGGCCGATGGAAAAAAATTCTAGTTTCGCGGCCCTCTACTACGACAGATCTGCTAAAAACATGGAGGAAGCTCGGCTGGCGCGTGGCAGAAGCAAGATTTTCGTGTCCTCGCGCGATGTTGACTCGCTGAAGTCTTTTGAGGCGTGTGGGTCCCGGACGTTAGTGTCTCTAGCGGACCATACTTTTCGGTCGCGCCTCCCTGATTTGAACTCGATAACGTTGCTCGAGGCGTCTGCCGTTTAATCAGGCTGGTAGGTCCCACATGTCAGTCTCTCATTAGAAGGATCGTGTGTATGATGGAATTTTTTTCCTTCGCTCGCGCTACCATGTTCCGAAGTTGATAGCACTGCTCGAGGCATCTACCGTCTAATCAACCTCCTAGGACCCACATGTCATCCTCTCATTAGAAGAAACGTGTGTATGATGAAAATTTTCCTTCGTTGGCGCTACCCCGTTGCGAGTTGATAGCGCTGCTCGACGCATCTACCGTTTAACCAACCTCCTGAGCCCCACATGTCATCCTCTTATTAGAAGAAACGTGTGTATGATGGATTTTTTTCTTCGCTCGTGCTACCCTGTTCCGAACTTGATAGCGTTGTTCGATGCATCTACCATTTAATCACGATGCTAGGACCCACATGTCATCCTCTCATTAGAAGAAACGTGTGTATGATGGATATTTTACCCT
Organism: Avena eriantha; assembly: GCA_910589775.1. Lineage (NCBI taxonomy): Eukaryota > Viridiplantae > Streptophyta > Magnoliopsida > Poales > Poaceae > Avena > Avena eriantha. The sequence continues at coordinate 22,624,874 of OU342745.1, forward strand.
TTATCGTGCCTTCATGTTCCGAACTTGATAGCGTTGCTCGCTGCATCAGCCGTTTAATCAAACTCCTGGACACCACATGTCATCCTATCATTAGAAAAAATGTGTGTATGATAGAATTTTTTCCCTCAGTCGCGCCTCCGTGTTCCGAACTTGATAGTGTTGTTCGCTGCATCTACCGTTTAATCATGATGCAGGGCCCCACCCCCACATGTCATACACTCATTAGAAGAAATGTGTGTATGATGGAATTTTTGCTCTCGGTCGCGCCTCCGTATTTCGAACTTGATAGCGTTGCTCGATGCATCAGCCGTTTTTTCAGGCTGCTGAGTCCCCCATGTGAGCCTCTCATTAGAAGAAAGGTGTGCATGTCGGACTTTTTTCTCGCTCGCGCCTCCCTGTTTTGAACTTGGCAATGTCGCTTGAGGCAGAACCTGTATAAGGCCGCGCTACTGGGTCCCACATGTCGGTCTCTTTGTATATCAAACCTGCATATGATGGGCTTTTTTCGGCTGCGTCCGCTGTTTTGACCTTGGTAACGTTGCTCGATGTGGCAGCCGCGTATGGTCTTGCTGTTGAGGTCCCCATGTCACCCTCTCTGGTATGTTCTCACCGGTGGGTCCCTAATGCCAGCCTCTCTGTACAAGTATTTAAAAAAATTCAAACCCGACCAATAAAATCGATGGATCCTCCAGGCTGGTGGGTCCGTGATGTCAGCCTCTCTGTAATGTGATATTAAAAAGTAAACCCTCTCTCAAAAAAGTAAACCTAAGATATATATAAATATGTACACATAGTGGATTTGAACTAAAGACCTTCAAATCAAATCAAATAGACATAAACTGAGTGTTTTGCCACAATACCAAAGATACTAATAGAAATTGAATCATTAAACATGTATTAGTACTACAACTTATGTATTAGTCTTCTAAAAAATATTGTTGTGCTTCCATGTTATCTCTCTTAAAGTAAAAGAGCAGTGCTACTGGAACCTCGATTTATGAAAAGCCACATAATGGATTAGTTTCTTAAAAACATGGGTTGGCAGAGTTTTTTTAGAGGTGGGGGCACTGCCAAAAAGGCCAAATTAAAAAGTTTTTGGGATATGGTCAATGGGCTCCTATCTCAAATTTCACTGGGCTGTGTCTTGCCGGATTCAAACACAGACCTCTTCGAGGGAGGAAAAAAGCGATAATTCCTTTGATAGATATTCATGTAAAAATATCTAATGAACACACACCACATGCGCCAAAACAGGGCTGGTATCCAATGACTTCACTTGGTGAAATCACATTGTATATCTTTACCCTCTCATCTCTGTCCAAAATGCATCCAACGGTTCCGATGTCACAAAGGCAAAAGGTTTAGAGTAAGCAGTCAGCAGCAACGACAGAACTTTTGACAAATTCAATACCATTTGAAAGATTAAGGAGTACAGAATAATAAGACATAAAAAATTGAGAGATTCCTAGTTCATATTCAGCAACACTTGACCAATTCAGAAGCATTTCAAAGTGACTGGTTCAGCAATACAAACACTAAAATTCAATATCACTACAGAGAGAGACAATTCTTGTTTCAGCTCTAAAAACCATGCCACGTGATTAGTTTGGCCTTTTATCCAAACACACTCGATCACTGGAACACAATCATTATCATAATATTTGCTCATATAGGGAACCGTCATATAGATACATATATACCATACCAGTACGTACTAGTCATAGCTCCAATCTAGCAAAAGGTTATCACAGTTTTACCACCCATATATGATCAGTGGAGATAAGAAAACCACATAATTAATTACAATAGCATGCGGCCAAAGAGCTAGACAGCTAGGAAGTTCATGAACATCATGCCGCATTTAGGGCAGGGAGATACATCTACCTTGACCGTTCTTCCAATAGTAAGTTTGGCTGCTTTCCGGAACTTGATCCACCTAGAAGTAGCTGCCAAGCGCCCATCAGTCTAGTTAATGGCGTAGCGTCCCTCGATAAGCAATCCTTCGCTCTGCATTGTGAAGACTATTGTGCCCTTTCGTCTGGCCTAGAGTTGCTTTGTGGCACTCTTAGGCAATTTCTGAGTCAAAGCAAGAGATAGACGCATAATTACTAAGAGTGATGCACTGAATCATGTGAAACTTGAGAAGACGTTTAGAACAGTTTATCTGCCACCATATACTCACAAACATAATCCGGTACGACCTTGTGATGACACATGTGTAGGATATGGTCTGACAAGGTGTTGTCCGGGGTGATGAAGGAGCTTGTGTCGGTGCCTGTGCTGGGGCTGGTGCTGGTGCAGGAGATGGTGCCACTAATTGTAGAGGGGCTGGTGCAGGAGCCATAAGGCCCAGAGCCGGTGTCGGCGCTAGCAGCTTGATGCTAGATTCCTTCTGAGGGGTAGCTAAGCTGACTGCAGGGATGGTAGAGGCAGATGAGAAGTGTACAAGCAAAATGGTCTCTTATATAACAGTTACTCACAATACAGTGATCAGAGGATATGATGAGTATACAAGCAAATTAAGTTACTACCTCCATTCTTTCTACTTAGGTCAACAGGTGCCGGAGCAAGAACTAGGGCCAGTGTCGTTGGGGCTGCCAGCAGCTTGGTGTTGGTTACCTTCTGAGGGGTAGGTAAGGGGACTGTAGGAGTGATCAGAGAGGCATATGAGATGTGGACAAGCAAAATGGTTTCTTATACAACAGTAACTCCTAGACAGAGATGAGAGTATACAAGCGAATTAAATTACTACCTCTATTCTTTCTCCTACTAAGGTCAATAGGTGTTGTTTCAGGAACTAGGGTCGGTGCTGGTGCCGGTGCCAGCAGCTTGATGCTGGCACCCTTCTAGGTGGTACATAAGGGGAAGCGGACTGCAGAAGTGGTCAAGGTCATATGATGAGTAAAGACAATGGTGCAGAATAGTTAGTCGCAAGAAAATCATTAGAGGTTGTTATGACTACAGAATCAAATTAATTAGTACTACCTCTGTTCTTGGTCCTTCGGTCAACAGGTGTACGATGGCGTGCGAGTATCTGCCCAGGCTTGCTAAAATCGAATGTTACCTCGTCCCCATGCTTCAGACCATTCTCACGGACATACTTGGACCAACCTCGGCCACCCAAATAAGTGGTGGCCATCGTCTGGGAGACATCCACATCATATAGTTGTCGCATGCCTTTAGGACCCTCGCTATACAGAGTTAGAAACTTGTCGTTTCCGAACATCTTGTTTATAATGGGGCGAGTGACACAAGGGACAGCCTTCATGAGAAATTGATAGAGAAGTAAGACGACAGCAAAAAAAAGTGAGATACAAGATCTTACATCAAGTCGGTCTAAACCACTTGGAATCCATACCTGATACCATGGGTACCCTTGCGAAGGGTGGCCATGCACCAATTTTCATCCCTCTGCCTTTGGAATGGCATATAGGGGCCCCTTTAAATCCACAAGCTTGACAAGAGGAGGGTAGCAGAAAGGGCTGGGCAGCTGGTGCGTGGTACTGATTGAAATTAAGAGGAAAGGTTAAATTATGTAAAGAGCAAGTAAATCTAATAATATAAGACAAAACCATTGTCTGTAAAGCAAACATATTTTACTTTTGTGAACTTCTAATGAGCGTAAACATATAGTACTAGCTGATAAAAATAACAGGGAAAATTACAACATGTGAAATTGTGGATTTCCAAATTATACCCACTTCTTAGAGAGGTCACTACCCACTTGGGTATTGTGTTGGCGCTTCCTCGTTGTGTAGAGGATGTCCTCTTTTGGTGCGGGCATCAGAAATCTACTAGCCTCTACAGTAGCCTCAGCCTCCGCAGCAGCACCTTCAATCTACATAAATAGCAACAGAGCTCAACAGTCTAATACTATGTAAAGTTTGGTCAAACTTTTCGTCGCTTGACTTTTCAAAAAATACAGTATATGCCTAAGCCTTGGGACGGAGGGAGTACAGTACATAGTAGTCATATACTAACTGTATGAGACAGTCTGACAGATCCAGATCTAGATTCACATAAACACAGTGCTAGAATTAATAAAATCACACATATGTTTCTGAACATCTGATAAGCATGCATCACACCAAGCGGGTAATACTTAAATCTGTCTGCACATGTTGGGTTCACAGCATAGAAAACAAAAAAAATCCTACGATGAGAACTATACGCCAAGATCTATCTACTAGATACAAGCAACGGGTGTATATACATCCATAGAGAACTTACCCTCGAAGAAAACAGATTTTTGTTAACGAGTTGGAACTCGTGGATGATGTAGTCCTACGCTTGCCGATCTCAAGATCGTGTGGAAGTACTAGCGCCGCAAATCAGCAACACATCTGTCCTCGCACACACGTTCAAGCCACCGGACAACCTCCACCTCCTCGCTCCAGCGAATCAGCAGAAGCAGCAACTCCTTCTAGACGCAAGGCTACCGAGAACATGTATCTCGCTAATCCGTGACCATGGGGGAATATCTAGAGGGGGAGAGAGATCCTTCACGAGGAGGTCTGCTTTATGAGGGAGGAGAGGGGGATTTTTATAAGAGAGAGGGGGCTCCTCCCTCCCATGGCCGGCAGCCAAGGGGGGTGCCCCCACCTCTTCCTCATTCATGTGGTGGAAGCTCCACTCACATCAATTCAAGCTCCACCCAAAATTCCACTCACATGCATTAAATTTCCACCAAATTTAATGCAACTCTCAATTAATAAAACTCTTTTATTTATTTTATTCAGAATTTTGTTAATTACTTTAATTACCAAACATTCACATAAAACCCCTTGCAACATTTCAATATCACATGCAGAACCACTTTCTGCAATTTCACTCGAAACAATTTTGGTTTCTATCGAAACAATTCATGTGCTTTGCAATTCTTTCGTCTGAAACATATGTGCTCCAAAATGGTGTCCAGCAACCCTTAAGTGTGTCACCCTACGGTTCGCAAATAATACAGACATGATTGACACTCCTCTCAGATCAATAATCAGAAGCGGGACCTAGAGATCCACATTGACTCCTACACATTCAACGATGACTTCTGTGATCGTGAGAACCTTTAATGCTAGTAACTTAATCCCTTTGTCTCATGATATAATACATGTCCGAGATTCGATCATCGGTATCCAAATACCTAGTTTGTTCTTGTTACCGACATGCACTCTTTTCTCGTTCCCATGATATAACATTCTAGTGATAATATCACTTGCTTGCAAGCTATCTTAATGAGATATCACCGAGAGGTCCCAGAGTATATCTATCTGTCATCGGGATTGACAAATTCCACTCTTGATCCATGAGCCTCAACATAACACCTTCGTAAGCACCGAACCCACCTTTATAGTCACCATGTTACGGTGTGACATTTGATATTATCAAGATACTCTTCCGGTGTTAGCAATTAACATGATCTCATGGTCTAAGGACTAAGATTACTTTGTATGATGTTATAGCAATATAAACATAATGACTTTGATCGTAATGCTATACTTCAGATGAATGTTCATCACATCATTTCACAAATGATGTGACCTCGTTATTAACAACATCCAATGTCCATGATCAGGAAACTTTGATCATCTTGTTAATCAACGAGCTAGTCTATAAGAGAGGCATAACTAGGAACCTTTTTGTTTATTAAACACACATGTATTGACGTTTCCTATCAATACAATTATAGCATGAAAAATAAACATCTATCATTTGCAAGGAATACATAATAACAACTTTATTATTGCCTCTTAGGGCATATTTCCTTCAGTCTCCCACTTGCACTAGAGACAATAGTCTAGTTCACATAGTGATAAATCTAACACCCATGGAGTTCTGGTGTTGATCATGTTTTGCCCTAGGGAGAACTTTAGTCGATGGATCTACTACATTTAGGTCTGTGTGTACTTTACAAATCTTTATATCTCCATCCTTGACATGCTCGCGGGTAGAGTGAAACCGGCGGTTAATATGCTTGGAATTCCTGTGAGACCTTGGTTCCTTGGCGTTGGCTATGGCTCCATTGTTGTCACAATAGATCACCATTGGGTCCAATGCACTAGGAACCACACCTAGTTCCATTATGAACTCCTTCATCCAAACCGCTTCCTGCGCCGCTTCTGAAGCAGCAACATATTCCGCCTCCGTCATTGATCCAGCCACCACAGGTTGTTTGGAACTCCTCCAACTAACTGTTGCTCCGTTCAAGAGAAATACATATCCGAATTGAGACTTAGAGTCATCGGGATCAGTGTCAAAGCTAGCATCGACATAACACTTAGTGACTAGCTCTTCTTCACCTCCGTATAAAAGAAACATATCCTTAGTTCTTCTTAAGTACTTAAGGATATTCTTGACCGTTATCTAGTGTTCCAAACCTGGATCGGATTGGTACCTACTAGTCAAACTAATAGCATGTGCCACATCCAGCCTTGTACATAGCATGGCATACATTATAGAGCCTATGGCTGAGGCATAGGGGATCTTATCCATTATCTCTCATTCTTCCGCCGTAGCCAGACTTTGAGTCTTACTCGATGTCTTGCCTTGCAACATAGGTAAGAACCCCTTCTTACTTCCGTCCATATTAAACTTCTTTAATATCTTATCAAGGTATGTACTTTGCGATAGCCCAATTAGGCGCCTTGATCTATCTCTATATATTTTAATGCCTAATATATATGAAGCTTCACCAAGGTCCTTCATCGAAAATTTGTTGTTTAGATAACTTTTAACACTATTTAAAAGATCTATATCATTTCCAATCAATAATATGTCATCCACATAAAATATCGAAAATGCCACATTGCTCCCACTCACTTTCTTGTAAATACAAGCCTTTCCATAAGTTTGGACAAATCCAAACTCTTTGATCACCTCATCAAAGCGGAGATTCCAACTCCGGGATGCTTGCTTCAGACCATAGATGGATCGCTGAAGCTTGCATACCTTATCAGCATCCTTAGGATCGACAAAACCCTTAGGTTGTATCATATACAACTCTTCTTCAATATTACCATTGAGGAACGCGGTTTTGACATCCATCTACCATATTTCATAATTGAAATATGCAGCAATTGCTAACATAATCCTAACCGACTTTAGCATCGCTACGGGAGACAATGTCTCATCATAGTCAACTCCTTGAATTTGTCGAAACCCTTTTGCGACAAGTCGAGCTTTATAGATGGTCACATTACCATTAGCATCAGTTTTTCTTTTGAAAATCCATTTATTCTCAACGGCCTTTCGATCGTGAGGTAAGTCCACCAAGGTCCAAACCTGGTTTTTGTACATGGATTCCATCTCGGATTTCATGGCTTCTAGCCATTTGTTGGAATCCGGGCTCATCATCGCTTCTTCATACGTCGTAGGGTCATCTATTTCATCAATCATGAAATTCATAACAGGATTGCCGTACAGTTCAGGAGCTGCACGTGTCCTGCTTGACCTGCGAGGTTCGGTAGTGTCCTCTTTCGGAGTTTCATGATCATTATCATTAGCTCTCTCTTCATTAGGTGAAGTCAACTCCGAAACAACTTCCGGTGCTGCACTACTCGCCATTTCATGAAGAGAAGGTTCAATAACCTCTTCGAGTTCTACCTTCCGACTATTCACACCTTTCACGGGAAACTCCTTCTCAAGAAAGGATTCATTCTTGGCAACAAAAACCTTGCCCTCGGATCTGTGATAGAATGTATACCCAATCGTTTCCTTAGGGTATCCTATGAAGACACATTTTTCCGCTTTGGGTTTGAGTTTATCTGGTTGAAGTTTCTTCACATAAACATCGCATCCCCAAACTTTAAGAAATGACAGCTTAGGTTTGTTTCCAAACCATAATTCATACGGTGTCGTTTCAACGGATTTAGATGGTGCCCGATTTAAAGTGAATGCCGCGGTTTCCAGTGCATAACCCCAAAATGATAGTGGCAAGTCAGTTAGAGACATCATAGATCAAACCATATCCAATAAAGTACGATTATGACGTTTTGACACACCATTACGTTGTGGTGTTCCGGCAGGCGTGAGTTGTGAAACTATTCCACAATCTTCCATATGTGTGTCAAACTCGTAACTAAGATACTCTCCTCCACAGTCGGACCGTAGAAATTTGATCTTTCTGTTACGATGATTTTCCACTTCATTCTGAAATTCCTTGAACTTTTCAAAGGTTTTAGACTTGTGTTTCATCAAATAGATATACCGTATCTACTCAAATCATCCGTGAAAGTAACAAAATAACGATATCCACCTTGCGCCGACACACTCATTGGTCCACACACATCAGTATGTATGATTTCCAATAAATCTATCGCTCGTTCCAATGAACCGGAAAACGGCGTTCTAGTCGTCTTGCCCATAAAGCACGGCTCACATGTATCAAATGATTCAAAATCAAGTGATTCCAAAAGTCCATCAGAATGGAGTTTCTTCATGCGTTTAACGCCAATATGACCTAGATGGCAGTGCCACATATATGTAGATATATCATCATCAAGTGTAATCTTTTTAGCATCAACATTATGAATATACGTAATACTACTATCGAGATCCAACAGAAATAAACCATTCAACACAGGTGCATGACCATAAAAGATATTATCAATATAAATCAAACAACCATTGTTTTCAGACTTAAACGAATAACCACTTTGCATCAAACATGATCCGGATACAATGTTCATGCTCAGTGCAGGCACCAAATAACAATTATTCAGATTTATAACTAATCCCAATGGCATATGGAGAGGCAGCATTCTGACAGCGATCACATCAACTCTTGATCCATTGCTGACCCGCATCGTGACCTCATCCCTTGCTAGATGTCGCTTGTTCCACATCCCTTGAATCGAGTTACATATATTAGCAACCGATCCCGTATCAAATACGTAGGTGCTACTGCAAGCACTAGTCAAGTACACATCAATAACATGTATATCACATATACCTTTGTTAGCCTGGCTAGACTTCTTGTCCGCCAAATACTTGGGACAGTTGCGCTCCCAATGGCCAGTCCCCTTGCAATAGTAGCACTCGGTATCAGACTTAGGGCCAGCTCAGGATTTCTTTTCAGGTGCGGCAATAGATTTGCCGCCCTTCTTTCCCTTTTTCTTGCCTTTCTTGTCCTTCTTGAAACCGGTGGTCTTATTGATCATCAACACTTGATGTCTTTTCTAATCTCCACTTCTGCAGTCTTAAGCATTGACAGAAGCTCTGGAAGAGACTTCTTCATGCCCTGCATGTTATAGTTTATCACGAAGCTCTTGTAGCTAGGTGGCAGAGATTGGAGAACACGATGTATGCCTAAGTCAATGGGAATTGTTATTCCCAAGGACACAAGCTTATCGGCGTACCCATACATTTTGAGTATGTGCTCAATAACGGAGTTTTTCTCCTCCATCATGCAGCTAAAGAACTTTTCATAAGCATTATAACTCTTTACAGTAGCATGGGTATCGAAAATCATTTTCAATTCTCCCATGTTATCAAAGCCATTGCCATTTTCGAAACGCTTTCGAAGCTCTGGCTCTAGCCCATACAGTATGTCGCAATGAACTAAGTTGTGGTCCTCCTGACGAGTTATATAGACATTCTTTTCCTTGTCAGGGGCATCAGGAGCTGGTGGGGGGCCTAGCGGCACCTCTAGCACATATTGCTTTTGTGTAGCAGTGAGGAGAATCAACAAATTCATAGCCCAGTTGGTGAAGTTGCTACCATTCGCAGCAAGTTTCTCTTTCTCCATGAACACATTGAAATTAAAAGCAGGTGGTGCCATCTACAACAGAATTTGTAAAGTTTATTTAGACTCAGTTTATGATAGATTGAGTTCAACTAATCCAAATTACTAATGAACTCCCACTCAAAAACGACATCCCTCGTGTCCTTTTGGTGATTACATGAACCAAATCCACTACACCAAGTCTGATCATCACGTGAGTCGGTGTAGCTTCAAAGGCGAGCATCTATATGGGCATCATATAAACTATATGACTCATGCTTAACCTTTCGGTCTGTGTTCCGAGGCCATGTCTGTACATGCTAGGCTCGCCAAGTAAGAACCTTAGTATTCACGTGTGTAAAACTGTCTTACACCCATTGTATGAAAGCGTAGAGTCGAGTACACCCGATCATCATGTGATGTCTCGAAACACGATCCATAGAACAGTGCATACTTAAGGAAGAACACATTTTATCTTGATATCTAAATGAGGGATCATCTTACAATGCTACCAAAAGCGCCAAACTAGCAATATAAGATGCAAAAATCTAATGTGTAAAGTGAGATGATATTGTCCATGCATTTGATCTCTATCATTTGCATCGTGGTATGATCTCTATCATTTCTTTGTGTGTAAGGCCAAGGTCTATGGAACTTACACGTTAAGTGTGTTGTAAGAGTATCTATCATACATCTACTTACAACAATACCATATCAAGACACTAGCCCAGCAACGATCTAAACTAGACGCCTCTAATTTATCCATTGCAAGTTTTACGTGGCTTAGGGCTTTCGGAGATAGAACCGTTCTTACCTACGAACATGGAACCACAACGAGGATAACCAAGTTATTAGCAACTCATTGTAAATTGGATATTGACTATAGTAGGAGAGACAAACACCCACCAGCCACTTATGCAAAACTAGTTGCATGTCAGTCGTGGAACCGGTCTCATGTGCGATGACATGTAAGGTTGGTCCAGGCCGCTTCATCCTACTATGCCACCAATATCCAAAATACATAAAAGAAGCAATAACATGATCATCATCGCCCACATATAAACATATGTGTACTACCCATGCTAAGCACCTACGCATAGATCAGGATCTGATACCATTGTTGGGTTCGCAGCATAGAAAACAAAAAAAATCCTATGATGAGAACTATACGCCAAGATCTATCTACTAGATACAAGCAACGGGTGGATATACATCCATAGAGAACTTACCCTCGAAGACAACAGAGTTTTGTTAACGAGTTGGAACTCGTGGATGATGTAGTCGTACGCTTGCCGATCTCAAGATCATGTGGAAGTCCTAGCGCCGCAAATCAGCAGCACATCCATCCTCGCACACACGTTCAAGCCACTGGACAACCTCCACCTCCTCGCTCCAGTGAATCAGCGAAAGCAGCAACTCCTAGACGCAAGGTCACCGGGAACATGTGTCTCGCTAATCCGAGACCATGGGGGAATATCTAGAGGGGGAAAGAGATCCTTCACGAGGAGGTGTGCTTTGTCAGGGAGGAGAGGGGGGCTCCTCCCCTCCCATGGCTGGCGGCCAAGGGGGGTGCCCCCACCTCTTCCTCATTCATGTGGTGGAAGCTCCACTCACATCAATTCAAGCTCCACCCAAAATTCCACTCACATGCATTAAGTTTCCACCAAATTTAATGCAACTCTCAATTAATAAAACTCTTTTATTTATTTTATTCAGAATTTTGTTAATTACTTTAATTAACAAACATTCACATAAAACCCCTTGCAAAATTTCAATATCACATGCAAAACCACTTTCTGCAATTTCACCCGAAACAATTCCGGTTTCTATCGAAACAATTCCTGCGCTTTGTAATTCTTTCATCTGAAACATATGTGCTCCAAAATGGTGTTTGGCAACCCTTAAGTGTGTCACCCTACAGTTCGCAAATAATGCAGACATGATTGAGACTCCTCTCAGATCAATAATCAAAAGCGGGACCTGGAGATCCATACTGACTCCTACACATTCAACGATGACTTCTATGATCGTGAGAACCTTTAACGCTAGTAACTTAATCCCTTTGTCTCATGATATAATACATGTCCGAGATTCAATCATCGGTATCCAAATACCTAGTTTGGTCTCGTTACCGACATGCACTCTTTTATCGTTCCCGTGATATAACATTCTAGTGATCATATCACTTGCTTGCAAGCTATCTTAATGTGATATCACCGAGAGGGCCCAGAGTATATCTATCCGTCGTCAGGATTGAAAAATTCCACTCTTGATCGATGAGCCTCAACATAACACCTTCCTAAGCACTAAACCCACCTTTATAGTCACCCTGTTACGGTGTGACGTTTGATGTTATCAAGATACTCTTCCGGTGTTAGCAGTTAACATGATCTCATGGTCTAAGGACTAAGATTACTTCGTATGATGTTATAGCAATATAGACATAATGACTTTGATCGTAATGCTATACTTCAGATGAATGTTCATCACATCATTTCACAAATGTTGTGACCTCGTTATTAACAACATCCAATGTCCATGATCAGGAAACTTTGATCATCTTGTTAATCAACGAGCTAGTCTATAAGAGAGGCATAACTAGGAACCTTTTTGTTTATTAAACACACATGTATTGACGTTTCCTATCAATACAATTATAGCATGAAAAATAAACATCTACCATATACAAGGAATACATAATAACAACTTTATTAGTGCCTCTCAGGGCATATTTCCTTCAGCACCATGGTAATAAGGGTATTAAAAACAAATACCTTTCTCTTTAAGCTGGGCCCTCCCAGCTGGTCGGTGGTCTTGCACTTGTTTTTTTGGTGAGTAGTGGTACTCGCCGGATCCTGTGGCATGTGGGGGTACCATCCTGTTTGCCGCACATGGAGCACCGCACGCTCGCAGGTATGTACCACTGTGCTACAGTAAATGAAGAAGAGATGGTGTCATAGAGGCTTCCACAAAAACAGGATGCAGACAGAGACAACTTTTAGCACAGGGATACATCCAGGTTGCAGCCAACCACTTTCAACATTGGAAAGAATGGAAGAACACAACGAATATACTACCACATTACCTTTTTTAGGCAACTTTTAAGGGAACTAACGGGACCATCCATGTCCGTAGTGGCTGTGTGCGCCACTGACCCATAGTTCTCTGTCAACACCCGGATTTTTAATCCTAGATGCCTGTTATGCCATACCTCGCAATCCCAGGATTACCATTTTTGCGAGACATAACAGATTGGATATCACAGCACATCATCCATTACAAACCATACATAAGGTCTTACACAAATAAAGGATCTCATGATCCAGTCTTAATACAACAAACAGCGGAATAAAAGATAAGCGCAGCGGTGGGGTCCATATTCAGGGGCACAGGCAATGCGGACGAAAGCAGATAGTCCTAGTTATCATTGCCATCCTGTTGGCCATCATCTTGGTAGTCTCCTTCATAGTCTGGCCATGAGAATAGCTAGGGACAAAAGCCATGAGTACTCTTTAAGTACTCGCAAACTACCACTAACAAGTAGTATAATTCTAAAGTAAAGTGCTAACTCTAAGTTTGAAATATAAGTTAAGTTTGAAAACTAAGCTGAGTTCATCAGCAAAGAAAGATAAAATAAAGTTCTAGAATCACTTAAATTGGGAAGCTAGTGTCATAGTCACAACCCTGTTGTGGTCAAGTCAAGTTCATCATTCATTTCATAAGTTATTTTGAAAACATCTGACAACGAAATAGTATGGCCACTCCAACTGTCCATAACCGCGGACATGGCTATTCGAATAGTTTGACACTCTACAGAGGTGGTACACTTTCACCACAAGATTCGATACATCTGTCAGGGATAACCCTGAATGATCATACTTAGTATGCAGATAATCAAACATAACCTTTCCTTTACACACCCTAGTATAAGCACATCTCCTATGAGTATGGCCTCCCAACCATGACCATCTGTCATCTTGGGCACTACATAGGTGGTCAACATTGAGAGGTAGCCTCAGCTCAAACCTCTCCCGCGAGGGAAATAATACTAATGCATATAAACTTCCGGCTAAGCCTTACCCTATTCAGGTATTGTGGTTGTACGGTAAATTTGGAATGGTATCGCATCCGAATCCAACCATCAGTTTTGTAAAAGGGTTAAGGCTCATGCCTCAACATTTTCATCATCGTAAACCATTTGTGTTTCTCAACACATGTCAAAACATCTCAATAGAATGACTCATCATTCTAAGGTTTTCACAATTCATTTTCACCAAGTATTCCCATCTAAAAGTGATTCAAGTTTTGATCTAGCTCTAATCTACTAAGTTAAGAGTGTTCACTAAGGTGGAAAGATGGGATCAATCTCATGCCATAGAATGACATCTAAAGTTATCTAAATAGGCCAAGTTTTATACTCTTTATGCTACCTTCAAAACAAGTAAAAAACTTTGGGTAAGGTAAAGGAAGTAAAACTTAGAAATAATACTTGGGGTAAGTAATAGTCCAGTGGTATAACCAAAGCATGCCTAAAGCATCTTTGCTCAAATCTTCTAGCTTAATCCTAGTTTGTTAAGAATTATACTTTCAAGTGTTATCTTGCATTGTTAGTGATGGCTTGCCTTGTGCAGTGCAGTGGTTGAAGTTTTCTTCCTCCTCTTGATAGAACTCCTCCTCCTCGAAAGCTTGGTCGGTAATATCCTCTATAAATACATACGGAGTACACAATCACCAAACAGTACTTAACTAGTCTAATTAGCACTCTAAGGCACACATTTGATGATCTATTATCATCACAAGCATCACAAGTTTTATTAAGTAGCTTCATTCTTTTTATTTAAGAAAAGTAATTTCTACTCATTAAAAAAATTAACTAAGATTTAATATTCACCACTTAAAATATGGGATCATGTGGACACATGTCATCACCACATATTATAACATATGGGAATGTGATTTAAGGGTTGGATCATATTTACTTAAGTTTAAGTTTATTATTTAATGATTTAAAGTGACTAGAAATGCCTACATAGCATTATTTTGGTACTAGTCCAAAGTCACTGCATGTAAACCTGAATATTAATACATATTCAGATAGGTATGGTGAAGTTTGAATTTTGAGAGTTGGAATCAACTCAAAAGCTCATTTGATTGATTTTGTAAAAATGTTTGAATGTGCAAAAGCTTCTGTTTTGTTATTTTTACTAGGAGAGATCTCTAACTCTAATTGAATTAAATCCAACAGGCTTGGGTAGATCTTTTCAGTAGCTTTCTAACAAAATTGGAATCACTCCATTTGGATTTGTAAATCTCTCTGAATGGATTTTTAAACTAAGGGACAGAACTAGGTTCAAACCTAAATAGAAAAATCTAAGTTTGAATTAAATGGGTCGCGCGGGAAGGAAAACGGGCCGGCCCAGTGGCGTTCCGCGGCACAGAGAACAGCTGACAGGGGGGTCCACCGGTCAGTGGATCTTTACACGCGAATCGGTACGGGGCGATGTGGGCCGTTGGATTAAAAGGGAGATCTACGGTTAAGGGGTGTCGTCTCCGACGAACAGTTCGCTAGCGGGAACTAACCCTAGCGGCTCGATGGGGGGGGTGCTTAGGGGGCATACCAATGCTCTAGGTACGACGGCGAGGCGGGCAAACGAACTGGTGGACGATGGCGGACTCAGGGGTGGTCGCGGCAGCTCCTGGGGTGGACGAAATCGACGGCGCCTTCTCCTCCTCTGCAGCGGGCTCCTCCGGCCAAATTCCGGCGAACCCAGGCTCGAGCGGCTCCGGTGAGAGGTGGGGAAGGATCATTGAGGAGAGGGGAGTGGAATGGTGTGAGTAGTTGGTGCGGGGAAGGGCTCCTTTTATAGGCGCGGCTAAGTGGCAGAGAAGCATGGGCGGTACTTGCCGGTGACGATGGCACGGCGAGCTAGAGGCGTGGGCGGTGCACTAGGACGGTGGGCGGTGCCCTGGCGAGTGTCACAGTGGTGATGGTGCAGTGGTTTGCGGTCGGGGGCAGTGAATGGTGCGGCGCGCACTAAGTCTCTACCGACAGCGAGTTTCACGGCGGCCGGCGACTACGGGGCACGGTCGAGGGAATGGGTGTGTCCGTTAGCTTCCTAGGCCTGTGGGGATTGTGTAGGCGGGCGGCTGGAGCGAGGCGAGGTCTGGCTGCATGGGGACAGCGCGCGCTCTGCGGGCGGCGTCGACATGGTCGACAGACTCTGGGCACGGCGGTTCCTGGCCGTTCTGGTCGCTATCCTCGGGCTGGGGCTGGTTGGGCGGTGGAGGTGGACCACGGGCTACCTCCTAGACATGGTGGATGGCGCTGGCGACGGCTGTGGCATGCTGTCGTCGGTGAGGTGCCCAAATGGGGGCTCGGCCTTAATGGCCATGACCATTTGGTCATGGCACAGTGAGTGGCTAGGCTAGAGAGGGGTAGGGGAGTGTATGGGTTGGCTGTGGTTGCAAAATGGGGAACCAATTTAGTTCAACCACTGCTCCAAATAGTGTTTTGTGTTTTAATTGAATTCTGTCCACCAAGTGTTTGTGAAAATGGCCGAAAGAAATCAAGTTTGGAATTTTTGGATGATTTTTGGTGGGTTTGCTAGACACATGCTTAAGCCTCTGTGGTTGCTTGGGTTTTGAAAATGGAGCTTATTTGAGTGGTTTTTGAAATAGGGTGATCTTGATACCTACACTAGATTCAATTTTCACTTGTCATTTAAAGTTAGTGTTTGCAAGTTTTTGGCAGATCACAAAGTGGGCCTTGGTACACTACTATATGTACTAGCAAGGGGTGTAAAGATCCACATTTATCTCTGTTAAGAAATGAGTCCTAGGAATAGCCAAAGTAGGCATGCTGATTAAAATGGCACAAATGACCATTTCTTTCTTTTATCAATTTTGATTTGTTTTTCTTTGGGATTTGTTTGGGGATGATCCAGATGATGTTTATTTCACCTAAGAATCATTTTACAAGCAATGGATCACTTAATCATGGCAATTCAAATCAATTCCTAATAAAATGCACACACATATGAATGCTTTAATAAATTCAATTGGAAAAGTTTTTGTTAACCCTTTTTTGATGATTTGGATCTTAATAAACTTGGATTGAAGTTTTGGGATGTTACAAACCTTACCCCCTTAAACAAAATCTCGTCCCAAGATTTACAAAAGAAAACTAGGAACTAAAGAGATCTGGGAACTCTGTCCTAATGTAATCTTCTCGCTCCCAAGTGGCTTCCTCCTCGGTATGGTTGCTCCATTGAATCTTGAGAAACTTAATACTCCTAGTCCTGGTGGTTCTGTAAGCTTCTTCCAAGATACGGATGGGCACTTCTTGATATGTCAGGTCCTTGTTGATCTCCACAGCTCTGTGATCGATGTTCTTGAAAACTTCAGTCTTCTCTGGCACTTCTAGGCACTTGCGAAGTAATGATATATGGAACACAATGTGGATGGCTGACATAACTTATGGCAGTTCCAGTTGATACGATACTTCTCCTCGGCGATTCAGAATCTTGAATGGTCCGATATATCTGGGGGCTAACTTTCCTTTCAGACTAAAGCGTTGCGTTCTCTTCAATGGCGAAACCTTGAGATATACAAAATCTCTGACATTGAAAGTCAGGTTTCTCCTTCTCTTGGTAGCATAACTCTTCTACCTGGATTGGGCGGTCTTGAGGTGCTCACGGACTTTGTGAACCTTCTCTTCAGCTTCTCGGAGAATGTCGGGTCCAAAAATCTGACTCTCTCCTACTTGCGACCAATTCAAAGGGGTGTGACACTTCCTTCCATATAGGAACTCAAATGGTGCCATTTGCAAACTAGCTTGTTAACTGTTGTTATATGAGAATTCTGCGAAGGGCAGGCAGTCTTCCCATTTTGATCCGTACTCCAACACACAAGCTCTTAACATGTCTTCTAGGATCTGGTTGACTCTTTTAGTCTGTCCATCAGTTTGCGGGTGATAAGCGATGCTAAAATTCAACTTGGTGCCTAATCCTTCCTGGACTTTCTGCCAAAATCTCGAGGTAAACTGGGTTCCTCGATCTGATACTATGGTCTTGGGGGTTCCATGCAGACTAACAATCCTAGAAATGTACAGTTCTGCTAGCTTAGAACTCTGGTAGGTAGTCTTGATAGGTATGAAGTGAGCTACCTTGGACAGTCTATCAACTATGACCCAGATTGAGTCATTTCCCCTACTAGAAGTAGGCAAACCGGTGATAAAATCCATTCCGACAGAATCCCATTTCCATTCCAGAATCTGTAATGGTTGCAACAATCCTGCGGGTCTCTGATGCTCTGCTTTGACTCTTTGACAGATGTCACACTTGGCGATGTAGCTCCCGATTTATCTCTTCATCTTGTGCCACCAGAATTGCTCTTTCAAATCCTGGTACATCTTCGTTCCTCCGGGGTGGATAGAATAAAGAGTATCATGAGCTTCTTGCATGATAACTTGCTTTAGCTCTGAATCTGCTGGCACACAGATACGTCCTTTGTACCACAGAACTCCTTCTTCGTCTTCAGTGAATCCAGGTACCTTTCCTATACCATTACATTTGATTCCATCGATACTTTCCTTTCCTTTCTGGGCTTCCTTGATTTGGCTGATCAATGTGGGTTGAAGTTCAATGCTAGCTAGGAATCCTTTGCTAACTAGCTCAGTTCTAAACTGCTCCAACTCCTCATACAAACTTGGCTGCTTCTCTTTAATCATGGTGTTTAGCCTACATGGCAATCTGCTAAGAGCATCCGCTACCACGTTGGATTTGCCGGGGTGATAGTGAATGTCAAGGTCATAATCCTTGATTAACTCTATCCATCTCCTTTGCCTCATATTCAGCTCCTTCTGAGTATACTTCAAGCTCTTGTGATCTGAGTAAATCTCACAGCGATTACCCATCAGATAATGACGCCATGTCTTCAATGCCAAAACTATGGCTGCCAGCTCAATATCATGGGTCGGATAGTTCTGCTCATGCTGTTTCAGTTGTCGAGACAGATAAGCGATGACTTTGCCTTCTTGCATTAATACACATCCAAGACCAATCTTGGAAGCATCACAATACACATCAAACGGCTTCTTGATGTCTGGCATGATCAATATTGGGACTGATATCAATCTCTTCTTCAGTTCTTGAAAACTGGCTTCACATTTGTCAGTCCATTCAAACTTTTTGTCCTTCTTTAGCAATTGGGTCATGGGTCTGGCGATGCTCGAGAATCCTTCTACGAACTTGCGGTAATATCCTGCTAATCCGAGAAATGGACGGAGTTGGGTTTGAGTGGTTGGGGCTTCCCATTCTTCGACATCTTTGATCTTGGCGGGATCAACAGAGACTCCTTCGGCAGACACAATATGTCCTAGGAATCCTACTTCTTTCAGCCAAAACTCACACTTGCTGAACTTGGCATATAACCGATGCTCTCTCAGGGTTTCTAGGATGATCCTCAGATGTTGCTCATGCTCTTTTTATGACTTGGAGTAGATAAGGATGCCGTCGATAAACACAACTACAAACTTATCTAGGAAATTCATAAAGATCTTATTCATGAGATTCATGAAATAAGCAGGGGCATTGGTTAATCCAAACTTTCAAAAGTGCAGAATTGATGTATCAAAGGCATTTCAAAGGAACAGAGGAAGACATAACCGTATACTCGTATAAACCATAGCGAGTAGTAAAGGAGGTCTTTGGAATATCCGTTGCACGAATCTTAAGTTGGTGGTAACAAGTCCTAATATCAATCTTTGAGAATACCCGTGCTCCGGTCAACTGATCAAATAGATCTTCTATCTTTGGCAAGGGGTACTTGTTCTTGATGGTGACGTCATTCAGTTTCCTGTAATCTGTGCATAAACGGTTGCCTCCATCTTTCTTGTCGACGAATAACACTGGTGATCTCCATGGCGATGCGCTTGTTTGAATCAAGCCTGTTGCTAACATGGCATCCAACTACTTCTTCAATTCCACTAACTCTGAGGGGTTCATGCTATAGGGTCTCTGGGCTATGGGTCTGGTTCCGGGGATTAGTTCGATAATGAACTCAATATCCCTATCCGGGGGCATACCTGGCAATTCATCTGGGAATACGTCGGGGTATTCACAGACTACTCTGACCTGTCTACGGTGGGTAGGGCGAGACTCTTATTGCACTTGAATTGACGAGGTAAGGTTTCAGATATATGCTCTATTGTTACTCCAGAGCTACTAGTCATGGTGATGGCTTTCTTAGCACAGTCTATCAATCATTTATGCCTTGACATCCAGTCCATACCTAGTACTACTTCCAATCCTTTGGTTCCAAGTACAATTAGGTTGGCATAAAAATCTATCCCATGTATTCTGATAGGCACAGCTTTGCAAATTTTTCTAGCTTTTGTAGTTGCCACGGGGATTTGAACTATCATGACATGCTTCAAGTTGGTTGGGTGAATCTTACTAGTGCATGCAAATTCTTCGGTGACAAATGAATGCAATGCTCCCGAATCAAACAATACCCTTGCTAAAACTGAGTTGACAGAAAACATACCCAGTACTACATCTGGCGCTTCTTGGGCTTCTTTGGCGTTCATGTGGAAGAGACGGCCGTTGCGGTTGTGAGGGTTCCCTGGGGCAAATCTCCTCCCTGGTTGAACACGACACTGTTGTTGAGCTGGGGCATTCACATTGGCAGTGGCGGCAGTCTTCTTGGGACACTCATTGGAATAGTGAGCCTTCACTCCACACTCTAAACAAGTGATCTGGGACTTGTCTTTTGCTGCGACAGGCACAACATTGCTGCCAGTTCTGGGTGCAGTGTTGTTGTTGTTGTTTTTGGGAGGGGCACGGTTGAAATTGTTGGTGTTGCTGGAGTTGTGATTGTTTCCTCCGGACTTCACATTGCCTCCGCTACGGTTGGGGTAGCTGGGGCGAGGCATTGGGGGTCGATTGTTCCTTGGTGCATATCCTGGTGAGGGGTTGGGATGGTACTTCTGGTGACTGCTGGATCCAGATTGCTGCATCATATGACGTTTGTGGTTGTCGTTTGCTTGGTTAATCTTCCCTTCCATCTGAATGGCAGAGTCGGCTAGCTCTTCGAGATCCTTGAAGCGGATGTTGACGAGGACAGTCTGCATCTCATCATGCAGTCCGTTTAAGAATCTCTCCTTCTTTTTTACTTCTATGTTGATCTCATCAGGGGCGTACCTTACAAGCGACAGGAATCTGTCACGGTATTCCACTAGAGTCATTCGGCCTTGCTTCAAGTCGCGGAACTCATCCCTCAGTCTGGTGACTAGACCTTGTGGCACGTGGGTGCGGCTGAACTTGGTTTTGAAGGCTTCCCATGTCATCACTTGACCATGGTTCATGTTACGGATACTAGTCCACCAAGCTCTTGCATCTCCCGCCAGGTAGTGGATGGCGAAGAGAACCTTCTCGTTGTCATCAACTCCTGCTACTTCTAAGTTGTTTTCCATGGTCTGTAACCAGTCTTCACCATCTAGTGGGTTTTCAGCCTGGTTAAAGATTGGGGGATTGGTATTCCGAAAGTTTTTGAGTTTGGATCCATGGTGATCCTGATTTCCATGCCCTTGGTTGTTTTGGGCCATCTGAGCTATCTGCTGTAATGTTGCTAAGTTGGCCTGGCGCTCTATGCTGCTTGCTTTACGGTCTGCAACTAACATCTGCATAATCTTTAGCATTGGGTCTTGCGATGAGCTGCTCCCTCCTTGGTTTCCATGAGCCATCTGAAGATTGAGGTAGATAAAGGGGTAAGAGGGAAAGTTCTAAGGTTCATGGTTTTGGTTTCAAGCTAAAACTTTGAGTTTGACTCAGGTTTTTGCAACTAACTCCATTTCATTCATTCAAGTAGCACACGGTACAAACACACACCACAACAATAAAGGAAAGCAGATGGTTTTAAGAACCATTCTACAAGCTACGATACAGTGAAACCGATACATCTCATGCTACAACAGTGCTCTAGTGCATCTACTCATCATCGATGAAGTTGGAGTCCTCATCGTCGGTGTAGAAGTCCACAGAATCCTCCTCCAGAAAGTCGTCATCATCGTTGAGGTGAGAATCCATATCTCCCTGGATGTCTTCACCTTCCTCTTCTTCCTCCTTTGCTGCAAGTTGAGCTTCCTGCTCCTTGACGGTCTTCTCGAGGTCTGATGACCCACAAGTATAGGGGGTGTATCGCAGTATTTTCGATAAGTAAGAGTGTCGAACCCAACGAGGAGCAGAAGGTGCTGGCTAGTGGTATGGATCAGGAGTTCTCTGCAAATACTTAGCAAACGGATTTTTAGGGGTTTTCGATAAAGCAAGTAAACAAAGTACGAGTAAATAAAAGACAGTAGGAATAAATGCAGCAAGTGGCCCAATCCTTTATGCAACAAAGGACAAGTCGGTTGTATTTCTTAAGATGACCAAACGTTCTCGAGGACACATGGGAAGACTGTCAAGTGCTTTCGCTTCATATAGTCGATTAATCTTCTTTAGCTTGCTAAGTGTTGTGTGGGTGAACCTGTGCTAATGTACCACCCCATCCAAGACTAATACATACTTGTGATTGTACCCCTTGCAAACATCCGTAAGTACAAGAAAGTAATTAAGGTAGAAACCTAACCATAGCTTTAAACTCTAAGACCCGTACATCCCTTGTGCAATGGTTTCCTAACGGGGGTTCAGATTTTTGTCACTCTGGCAACCCCTACGATTAGTAGCCAAATACACAATGCATTCCCCTAGGCCCTTATAGGTGAAGTGTCATGTAGTCGGCGTTCACATGACACCACTAGAAGAAGTACACCACAACTTAAATAACAATCTATTGAATCTTTCTCAACGCAACTCCACTACTAACAACAAGACTTCTCCCATGTCCTCAAGAACAAAACGAACTACTCACAAGACATCATATGGATCATGATCAAAGATGGAATAATTATGTATAACAATCTGAACATAAACAATAATTCAATGGTTCACTCAATAGCATCAACTACAAAGAGTAATCAACACCGGGAAAGTTTCCCCTATGAACTATGCAAGATTCAACTCAACTGTTACAGCAATATGGAGATGGTGGTGAGGGTGCTGATGGTGATGATGATGGTGATGATGATGATGATCCCGATGAAGTCCAGCTTGATGGTGGTGTTGATGGCGACGATCTCCCCTCTCCGAGAAGGAATTCCCCCGGCAGAAATCTGTCTGCTAGAGAGATCTTTCTCTCTCGATGTTTTCCGCCCTGCACAGGCGGCGGAATCTTTCTGTGGTCGCCCCCCGAGTCTTAGGGTTTCGTGGAGATGATATACGCCAGAGGGGAGAGGCTGGAGTGGGCCAGGGCGGCCACACCACCTCCAGGCACGGCCTAGGCCTGCCCGCGCCATGGGGTGGTGTGGGCCCCCTGTGGCCCACCTCCACTCCATCTTCTGGCATCCTTAGTCTTCTAGAAAATAGGATTTTCCGTATATTTTCCCAGATTTTCTAATCTTCGCAAATTTTGCCTCCAAATAGCACCTTTTCCATCAGAATCCTGACGGTAGCGGTCCATGCTCCAAAAGTCATCAACCATGCAAAAACAGATGAAATAACATAAGTATCACCTCTCAATGCGAAATATAACAGTGAATAATAGTGAATTAAGACATATAATAGTGATGCAAAATGGACGTATCAACTCCCCCCAAGCTTAGACTTCACTTGTCCCCAAACGAAACTGAGCTCAATAAACATGACCTCAGGTTTATGGAGTGAAGAGTCGATAAAAGAATACGGACAAGAAGCATCACATTCATCAAATACATAGATCATACTAGAAGACAACTCACTATTATATAACTTAACTTGTAATGAGTAAAGGAAACACAATAAAGATACATAGAGTAAAACAGAATTGGTAATGGCAAACTTAGCTCTTGGTCGAAGAATAGTTGATAATTTGCTGGAGTTCACAAATAGCTGGTTTTTCAATGATCGCTTTCAAAGTAGTAAACATCAAGATAAGAGCAATGTGCAAAACAAGGAACATAAGAAACATGCTTGAATAAATCATCATATGAATGAATGAAACACATCAACTCAAAATACTTGCTGAGATAGAAGGGAATAGGTTTACTGACTCAACTACAAAGCAAAAGAAGGGCCCTTCAAAGAGGGAAGCAGGGATTGCAAGTCTCATAAAGAGCTCCCAAAAATTATGATACTTACTAGCTTTCAGCTCTCATTGCCCTACCATAGGCATCTTTAGGTGATTAAGGTGAAAGTGAGGTCCAATCTGAGTTATATGCTTGACAGACTATAACTGAAAATCCCAAGTCCCTTGAGTACGAGGGCCGCTCCTCATGCTACTCAACTTTAGTTACCGGTAAGTTCTTGTCATCGTAAGTATGTGCGTATCATTGAGAACCACCAACGGGGTACCCCTTGCCCGATGATACGGAAGAATCCCCATATCAAAATGACAAGGCAAGCAGACAATGAGTATCTCAGCAATCTTCTTATTTACCATGGGAAAATGGTGCTTTTTTCTCTCTTTCCTCTTTTCATAGTATCTTTTTTTTCCTTTTTCTCAATAGCTATCTCTCTCTCTTTTTTATAAGAAGAATGCTTCATAGATATCATTATGGTTACGCTGCAGGTTTCCACCATGTCAGCATGGATTAGACCAGCGGCCCAGGCGTTTCTCTAACACACATACATAACTCCATGGACTTACAAGCTCCCCTTTTATTTCACACTGACGACACCCGCAAACAAAAGAGCAAGGTATCAACTGGGTATATATTTACAAGTGTTGAAAGCGTTCCTCGTGATAGCACGGTTCTGCTAATCCCCAGCCTATAATTTGCAAGCATATAACTTTCATGGAGAGTTCACAATGGTTCAGGTTTATTAAATGCAAGAAAGTAAAGTGTGCCATCAAGTTCGTGAGAGCTTTAGTCACTAATTTTCGCATAACAAGTTTAATTTGGGAGGTAGACAAAACAAGAATTTACTTGGAATAGCAATAATGCTACTAGGTAGGTATGGTGGACGCAAATGGCAAGGGTTTTGGTTTAAAGGAGTGGATGCACGAGAAGAAATCCCTCTCAGTACAGGTTTTTGGCTAGCAAGGTTGGGTAGCAAGTACAAGAGTTGAAGTAAACAAACAAACATACAAGTGATAAAAACAAACATGCAATCTTCCTTGGAAGCACAAAAGACCTTAACTAGAGAATACTAGACTTAAGAGCAAATCAAGAAAGAAAGATGATGGAATTATTTTTCTCTAGAGTACTTCTATCTTTTTCTTTTCAACTCTCAAAAAGGTGTTGCTACTGACCGAGCCAGGTTTGCCAAAACCAACTAAATTAACTCAATGATCCCAAAGTGCTACCAATACTAACAACAAGATCAATCATATAACAACGAATTGAAAACTAACATAAACTATGCAAAGGAGTGAATGATAGAACTTCTCATGAATATTCCATAACGGAAACTCACACCAAGGGATACATATCTAACGAGAGAGGGGACACTTCCATAATGAAAACCATACTACATAATAACTCCACTATTCATGATATGACTCTACTAATAAGGTAAAAAGATAGAAGATAGTGATATGATACCGCGGCACTCCCCCAAGCTTGGAACAAACCAAGGGGATGCCAAACCTGATGACGAGTTAATCCTTCAGTGGTGGTGGTAATATTTTCTTAGTTGACGTGAGGTAATCTTCCAACATCTTGCGAAGCCTATTATTCTCCCATTGAAGCATGTCCACCTTCCTCTGCAAGTCTCGGTACTTATCACAGAACTCCTTAGTGACTCGTAGGGCTTCCGTTGATGCAGGGCAAGTAACAAAAGGTGCTAGTCCCTACTTGGGGTCTTGGAGGTCTTCCTCCATAGGCTTCTTCCCTTTATCCTTGGCAGACACCATTGTGCTTCTAAACCTTCAAAGAGTAAGTCCTGGTGGAAACAGATCGAAACAAAAACACGACGAAAACACGATATACGAACCTCGAAAGATCCGGGGGGTTATATATTACGAAGTTTCATATCAAAAGGAAGGTACTGGGTGAAAACGGGTCAGAGGCAGAGTCCTGGGTGGACTCACCACCTGGTGGCGTGGCCAGGGGAGGGCCCGCGCCACAGGGTGGTGTGAGCCACCCTGGCTCCGTTTCCGTCCCTTTTTCGCTTCGTAGCTTTCCTTATTGACTGAAAACTGCAAAAATATAGTTAGATTGTATTTTCGCGGAACTTTTCTTACCAGAACTATTACCTAGTTGGAAACGGACTCTGCAGGTCTCTAAATTTGGTATCTAGTAGATTCTTCCGGAGTCATCACTTGAATAACATCAATATCTCCATCTTCATACACTTATTACTTGAGTCATAAAACCCTTCTCTTCCTTATTACACCATTATCTCCACTACCTGGAAATTTCTTTCACACAAAACTTCACACAGTTCTCATTAGCAACATTAGTATAAGTGAAGTGATAAAACCTTTTGAGTCCAACTTCAACTGAAAACCATCAAACAAAAGCTACTGTATCAAATCCTTCCGAAGATCCAAAAAGAATTCAAGAAGGAAATCGAATAAAGAAGCAAAATGCAAGATTGGCAAAATCTGTCAAAACAGACCAGCAGGTAAAGATCAATTTTTTCGAAAATCTTCTATTGCTCAAATCAAAAAGTGCAAAACTAACTAAAGTTAAATAACAACCTGGGGCAGAATCAAAAAAAATTACAGCTCAATCCGACATACAGAGATCTCTAACAAATTTTTACGGTGAAGCACAAAAATCTGTTTCGGGACAGCAACTTCCCCAAATATTACTTCTCTCTCATTAGAGGTTGATCTTGACACAAAAACCAAACAAAACGGATAAGGAGCGGTTATTACTGAAGTAATAACTTCCAAGGCTCAAAGAAACAAAAACAAACTAAAAGCAAAAACAAATTGGGTTGTCTCCCATAAAGCTCCTTCTTTATAGCCATTAAGATGGGCATGATAATTTTGAAGAAGCTCTCATAGGGATATGTTTTGAAGTGAAAGAGAGCATTAAGAAGAAAAAACACAGACTCATTTAAGTCTAACCCACTTCCTATGCAAGGGGATTTTGTAAGCAAACAAGTTATTGAAACCACAGGTAACTTGCATAAGACGGCAATAGATGTGCAACATAAAAACTTTCAGCATAAAACGAGGAAACTTGATATTATTGAGATACACAAGAACACTTTTTCCTCTTTCATAGTAACTTTCAGTATCATGCATAAACTTAACAATATAGCTATCACAAGTACCATCATAGCAATGATCACTTATTCTAACAGAAAACACAGGAATACTAGCTCACATAACACTACTATGTGAAACAATATTAGAGGTATCCTTACAAAGGATAGTGTGTCCCTCTTCCTCATACTTAGTAACAAAGTCTTTCACGTTTGCTACCATAGGTTCATCAACCATTTGTTTATTAGGTTCAACAGCTTTATTCATACTTTCATCTACCATACTAGCCATCATAGAATACTCCTTTACCTTAACTGGAAAAGGCACTTTCTCAATATAAGGTTTAGGTAAAACATGATTAGCAGTATAAACTTTAGTATTTCTTGCAGGAACACTTTTAGCAACATCTTTATAAGGTTCATGATACTTATTCCACTTCTTTTTAGGCACTTCAATGTAGGAAGCAAAAGCCTTAAAATAAGAAGCAATAGCTTGAGAGTCTAGACCATAAGCATTTTTAATATTTTGAAAGTCATCAGTTCCCATAAAAGATTCAATGCATTCATAATCATAATTTATCCCTGCCTTCTACCTTTGTTATTCTCCCAAGCTTCAGCATTGTCTTGAATACGATCTAGAAGGTCCCATTTAGCTTCTTCTTCCATGCGAGTGAATGATCCAGCACAAGAAGCATCCAATAAATCCTTGTCATGCAGAGGAAGCCTTGCATAAAAGTTGTTGATAATAATATTGTTGGGGAGCTCATGAATGGGACATTTGAGCATTAGTAACTTCAATCTCCCCTAATCTTGAGCTGTACTCTCCCCATCAAGAGGCCAAAAGTTGTATATTTGATTCCGATCTTTATGAATCTCACTAGGAGGATAAAACTTTGAATAAAAGAGAGGCACTATTTCCTCCCATTCTAGAGCTTAACCATTCTTCAGTAGCTTATACCATTCCTCAACTTTTCCTTTTAGTGATAATGAGAATAACTTCTTCTTAACTTGATCTGTAGTAATACCTGCACACTTGAACAACCCGCGTAATTTGTGTATAAAGAGTAAATGATCACCGGGATGGACAGTTCCATCCCCAACATAGTAGTTATCCATAACACGATCAATAATTCTTGTAGGTATTTTGAAAACATCTTTCTCAGCAGGTGGTGGCTTATCTACTACCTTAGCAGTGGTAGTAGCATTACCAAATAAGAAACTCAGCGAATTATCCATAACAAAAATAAAGCAACTAGCAGATGTAAACAATACTCATAGTAGAAGTTTCCTTTACCAGTTCCACTCTCCAATAGTGCTTCACTCCCTGGAAACGGCGCCAAAAAATAGTCTTGATGACCCACAAGTATAGGGGGTGTATCGCAGTATTTTCGATAAGTAAGAGTGTCGAACCCAACGAGGAGCAGAAGGTGCTGGCTAGTGGTATGGATCAGGAATTCTTTGCAAGTACTTAGCAAACGGATTTTTAGGGGTTTTCGACAAAGCAAGTAAACAAAGTACGAGTAAACAAAAGACAGTAGGAATAAATGCAGCAAGTGGCCCAATCCTTTATGCAGCAAAGGACAAGCCGGTTGTATTTCTTAAGATGACCAAACATTCTCGAGGACACATGGGAAGACTGCCAAGTGCTTTCGCTTCATATAGTCGATTAATCTTCTTTAGCTTGCTAAGTGTTGTGTGGGTGAACCTGTGCTAATGTACTGCCCCATCCAAGACTAATACATACTTGTGATTATACCCCTTGCAAACATCCGTAAGTACAAGAAAGTAATTAAGGTAGAAACCTAACCACAACTTTAAACTCTAAGACCCTTACATCCCTTGTGCAATGGTTTCCTAACGGGGGTTCAGGTTTCTGTCACTCCGGCAACCCCTACGATTAGTAGCCAAATACACAATGCATTCCCCTAGGCCCTTATAGGTGAAGTGTCATGTAGTCGATGTTCACATGACACCACTAGAAGAAGTACACCACAACTTAAATAACAATCTATTGAATTTTTCTCAACGCAACTCCACTACTAACAACAAGACTTCTCCCATGTCCTCAAGAACAAAATGAACTACTCACAAGACATCATATGGATCATGATCAGAGATGGAATAATGATGTATAACAATCTGAACATAAACAATAATTCAATGGTTCACTCAATAGCATCAACTACAAAGAGTAATCAACACCGAGAAAGTTTCCCCTATGAACTATGCAAGATTCAACTCAATTGTTACAGCAATATGGAGATGGTGGTGAGGGTGCTGATGGTGACGATGATGGTGATGATGATGATGATGATGATCCCGATGAAGTCTAGCTTGATGGTGGTGTTGATGGCGACGATCTCCCCTCTCCAGGAAGGAATTCCCCCGGCAGAAATTTGTCTGTCGGAGAGATCTTTCTCTCTCGGTGTTTTCTGCCCCGCGGAGGCGGCGAAATCTTTTTGTGGTCGCCCCCGAGTCTTAGGGTTTCGTGGGGATGATATATGCCAGAGGGGAGAGGCTGGAGTGGGCCAGGGCGGCCACACCACCTCCAGGCGTGGCCTAGGCATGCCCGCGCCATGGGGTGGAGTGGGCCCCCTATGGCCCACCTCCACTCCATCTTCTGGCATCCTTAGTCTTCTGGAAAAATAGGATTTTCCGTATATTTTCCCAGATTTTCTGATCTTCGCGAATTTTGCCTCCAAACAGCACATTTTCCATCAGAATCCTGATTGCATCGGTCCATGCTCCAAAAGTAATCAACCATGCAAAAACAGATGAAATGACATAAGTATCACCTCTCAATACGAAATATATCAATGAATAATAGTGAATTAAGACATAGAATAGTGATGCAAAATGGACGTATCAAGGTCAGCCACCTTCTTGCGGAGACGGGCGATGGTGCGATCCTTCTTCTCGCGCTGGAGGCGGAGAGACTGGCGATCCTTGACAAGCAGTGAGAAAGTCTGGGCCTTCTGGGCTGCGATGGCACGGTTGTGGTTGGCGAACTCCCTAGCATTTTCCAACTCCTTCTGACGATCGTACAACAGGAAGTCGAGGCTCTCCACTTGGCGCTTCAGTTCTGGATGACTTGGCATCTCCATCGGCATTCCCATGAAATCACGTCTTGCATAGTGAGCAAAACGGGTTCCTTAGATTTGGTTGACGCTAAGGGCACATAGATGTGCGAGAGCTTCATGCATTGCCCTGGCTAATCCATCTAGCCAGTTGTTCTCTCTCACGGAGAACTGGATTCTCCCGGCGTTGGTGCTTTGATGCTTCCTCGAAGATCAGCGGTGACTAAGCACTGCAAATCTCCCCCTGGGGGTCCTGGAAGTTGAGCTCCAAGAAACTCCAGATGTGGGCGTCCCAGTAACTCCGACAGTGAATCCAGATCCCTCTCGAAGATCAGTTGACCTCTGTTTCCCAACAGATAGAACTTGCTGAACTGAGTCTCCATCTACAAGAATTAAGGATGAGGAAATTAGTGAAGTGATCAAGTGTGTCAAATTTTAAGTAGTAATGTAAGAATTTGAGGAACATGAATTTTTGAGAAAGAATGAATTCCCAAGGATAAGAGAGGAAATAGTTTTTCATAAATACTCGCTTTGGTTTTGAAACTAAGTTTTTGTTCGGACGTCCATTCTAACTAGGGTCTCCTATGGTCAGGATGGCTCTGATACCAACTTGTCAACACCCGGATTTTTAATCCTAGATGCTTGTTATGCCATACCTCACAATCCCAGGATTACCATTTTTGCGAAACATAACAGATTGGATATCACAGCACATCATCCATTACAAACCATACATAAGGTCTTACACAAATAAAGATTCTCATGATCCAGTCTTAATACAACAAACAGCGGAATAAAAGATAAGCGTAGCAGTGGGGTCCATCTTCAGGGGCACAGGCAATGCTGACGAAGGCAGATAGTCCTAGTTATCATAGCCGTCCTGCTGGCCATCATCTTGGTAGTCTCCTTCATAGTCTGGCCATGAGAATAGCCAGGGACAAAAGCCATGAGTACTCTTTAAGTACTCGCAAACTACCACTAACAAGTAGTATAATTCTAAAGTAAAGTGCTAACTCTAAGTTTGAAATATAAGTTAAGTTTGAAAACTAAGCTGAGTTTAGAAGCAAAGAAAGATAAAATAAAGTTCTAGAATCACTTAAATTGGGAAGCTAGTGTCATAGTCACAACCCTGTTGTGGTCAAGTCAAGTTCATCATTCATTTCATAAGTTATTTTGAAAACATCTAACAACGAAACAGTATGGCCACTCCAACTGTCCATAACCGCGGACGTGGCTATTCGAATAGTTTGACACTCTACAGAGGTGGTACACTTTCACCACAAGATTCGATACATCTGTCAGGGATAACCCTGAATGATCATACTTAGTATGCAGATAATCAAACATAACCTTTCCTTTACATACCCTAGTATAAGCACCTCTCCTATGAGTATGGCCTCCCAACCATGACCATCTGTCATCTTGGGCACTGCATAGGTGGACAACATTGAGAGGTAGCCTCAGCTCAAACCTCTCCCGCGAGGGAACTAATACTAATGCATATAAACTTCCGGCTAAGCCTTGCCCAATTCAGGTATTGTGGTTGTACGGTAAATTTGGAATGGTATCGCATCCGAATCCAACCATCAGTTTTGTAAAAGGGTTAAGGCTCATGCCTCAACATTTTCATCATCGTAAACCATTTGTGTTTCTCAACACATGTCAAAACATCTCAATAGAATGACTCATCATTCTAAGGTTTTCACAATTCATTTTCACCAAGTATTCCCATCTAAAAGTGATTCAAGTTTTGATCTAGCTCGAATCTACTAAGTTAAGAGTGTTCACTAAGGTGGAAAGATGGGATCAGTCTCATGCCATAGAATGACATCTAAAGTTATCTAAATAGGCCAAGTTTTATACTCTTTATGCTACCTTCAAAACAAGTAAAGGACTTTGGGTAAGGTAAAGGAAGTAAAACTTGGAAATAATACTTGCGGTAAGTAATAGTCCAGTGGTATAACCAAAGCATGCCTAAAGCATCTTTGCTCAAATCTTCTAGCTTAATCCTAGTTTGTTAAGCATTATACTTTCAAGTGTTAGCTTGCATTGTTAGTGATGGCTTGCCTTGTGCAGTGCAGTGGTTGAAGTTTTCTTCCTCCTCTTGATAGAACTCCTCCTCCTCGAAAGCTTGGTCGGTAATATCCTCTATAAATACATACGGAGTACACAATCACCAAACAGTACTTAACTAGTCTAATTAGCACTCTAAGGCACACATTTGATGATCTAATATCATCACAAGCATCACAAGTTTTATTAACTAGCTTCATTCTTTTTATTTTAGAAAAGTAATTTCTACTAATTAAAAAATTAACTAAGATTTAATATTCACCACTTAAAATATGGGATCATATGGACACATGTCATCACCACATATTCTAACATGTGGGAATGTGATTTAAGGGTTGGATCATATTTACTTAAGTTTAAGTTTATTATTTAATGATTTAAAGTGACTAGAAATGCCTACATAGCATTATTTTGGTACTAGTCCAAAGTCACTACATGTAAACCTTAATATTAATACATATTCAGATAGGTATGGTGAAATGTGAATTTTGAGAGTTGGAATCAACTCAAAAGCTCATTTGATTGATTTTGTGAAATTTTTTGAATGTGCAAAAGCTTCTGTTTTGTTATTTTTACTAGGAGAGATCTCTAACTCGAATTGAATTAAATCCAACGGGCTTGGGTAGATCTTTTCAGTAGCTTTCTAACAAAATTGGAATCACTCCATTTGGATTTGTAAATCTCTCTGAATGGATTTTTAAACTAAGGGATAGAACTTGGTTCAAACTTAAATAGAAAAATCTAAGTTTGAATGGGTCGCGCGGGAAGGAAAACGGGCCAGCCCAGTGGCGTTCTGCGGCACAGAGAACAGCTGACAGGGGGGTCCACCGGCCAGTGGCTCTTTACACGTGAAGCGAAACGGGGCGATGTGGGCCGCTGGATTAAAAGGGAGATCTACGGCTGAGGGGTGTCATCTCCGGCGAACAGTTCGCTGGTGGGAACTAACCCTAGCGGCTCGGTGGGGGAGCTCAGGGGGCATACCAGGGCTCCAGCGACGATGGCGAGGCGGGCAAACGAACTGGTGGACGACGGCAGACTCAGGGGTGGTCGCGGCAGCTCCTGGGGTGGACGAAATCGACGGTGCCTTCTCCTCCTCTACAGCGGGATCCTCCGGCCAAATTCCAGCGAACCCAGGCTCGAGCGGCTCTGGCGAGAGGTGGGGAAGGATCAGTGAGGAGAGGGGAGTGGAATGGTGTGAGTAGTTGGTGCGGGGAAGGGCTCCTTTTATAGGCGCGGCTAAGCGGAAGAGAAGCATGGGCGATGCTCACTGGTGACGACGGCACAACGAGCTAGAGGCGTGGGCGGTGCGCTAGGACGGTGGGCGGTGCCCTGGCGAGTGTCACGGTGGTGATGGTGCAGTGGTTTGCGGTCGAGGGCAGTGAATGGCGTGGCACGCACTAAGTCTCTACCGACGGCGAGTTTTACGGTGGCCGGCGACTGCGGGGCACGGTCGGGGGAATGGGCGTGTCCGTTAGCTTACTAGGTCGGTGGGGATCATGTAGGCGGGCGGCTGGAGCGAGGTGAGGTCTGGCTGCGTGGGGACAACACGCGCTCTGTGGGCGGCGTCAGCATGGTCGACAGACTCCGAGCGCGGCGGTTCCTGGCCGTTCTGGTCGCTGTCCTCGGGCTGGGGCTGGTTGGACGGTGGATGATACATTGCAAATGTATCTATAATTTTTGATGTTCCATGCTTGGTTTTATCCACTTTCTTATGTTTTGTTCCAACTTTGGACTAGTTTTATTATGATTTCTTGGACTAACCTATTAACAAGAGGCACAGTGCCAGCTGCCTGTTTTCAATTGTTTTTGGTTCCAGGAAAGTCAGAAAATGAATATTCTCGGAATTGGACAGGACAAAAGCCAAAGTGCCTATTTTTCCGGAAGGGATCAAGTGCCAGAATACGAGACGGGGAAGGGCTGGGGCCCGGCCACACCACCTAGACGCACGGCCAGGCCTAGCTCGTGCCAGGGGGTGGTCTGGCCGCCCCCAGCACCCCCTCGGCCTCTCCTTCCGCCTATAAGTTGCCCTCGGGACGAAAACCCTAGGTACCCGATCAAAAATCCACGAAAGAGTCTGTAGTCGCCGTCGTCTCTGTCCCTAGATCGTGGGGGATCTGAAGCTCTTCCCGGCACCCTGCCGGAGAGGGGAATTCACCCTGGAGGCCTTCTTCATCACCATGCAAGCCTCTGGTGTGATGCGTGAGTAGTTCATCCTTGGACTACGGATCCATGTAGTAGCTAGATGGCTGGTTTCTCCTCCTTTGTGCTTTCATGTTTAGATCTTGTGAGCTCCGTTCATGATCAAGATCATCTATTTGTAATTCATACATGTTGTGTTTGCAGGGATCCAATGGATATTGAGATGCTATTTCAGATTGATTATTGATTCTATCATGTCTTTGTTATTTGAGATCTTGCATGCTTTCCGTTGTTAGTAGCTATCTTGGCCAAGTAGATGCTAGCAACTCCAAGAGTTAGTATTTATGCTCGATAGTGGGTTCATGCCTCTAGTAATCTGGGGAAGTGACAGAAATCTCTAAGGTACTAGATGTGTTGTTGCTACTAGGGAGAAAACAACAATCCTCCGTGCATAGAACAATCGTATTGTTTACCTTACACGCAGTTCGTAAAGCAATAAATCTGTTGCTTGCAACTTAATACTGGAGGGGGTTCGGATGATAACCTGAAGGTGGATTATTAGTCATAGATGCAGTTGGATGGCGGTCTATGTATTATGTTGTAATTCCCAATCAAGTCTCAGAGGAGTTAAGATGATTAGTATATGCATGTATTGCTTTCTCGGTGTTTGTCTATTGCCCTGTTGTAATTTGTTCACCCAGCATGTTATCTATCTAAGGAGAGCCACCTTTAGTGAACTATGGATCCTGGTCCTTTTTCTTTACATACAATCTATATAGTGTTTCTGCTTTGTGTTCACTTTCTGCAAACTTTTACTTCTTTCCATTCGATACGTTTAATCCTTTGTTTTCCGCAAAACACGGTGAGATTGACAACCTCATCGCAAGTTGGGGACAAAGTTCTGTGGTTGTGTTGTGCAGGTCTCCACGTTGCTACTAGCACCGGTAGTGCGCCCTGCCAAAGCTCAGCTAGTAACACCTTTGGGGTGTTTCCTTGCTCCTACTGGTTCGATTAAACCTTGGTTTCATAACTGAGGGAAACATGCTGATGTGCTCATCATACCTTCCTCTTGGGGTTCCCAACGAGCTCTACATCGATCGTCGAGTGCATCAGTGGACCACGGGCTACCTCATGGACATGGTGGATGGCGCTGGCGGCGGCTGTGGTGTTCTGTCGCCGGTGAGGTGCCCAAATGGGGGCTCGGCCTTAATGGCCATGACCATTTGGTTGTGGCATAGTGAGTGGCTGGGCTAGAGAGGGGTAGGGGAGTGTATGGGTTGGTTGTGGTTGCAAAATGGGGAACCAATTTAGTTCAACCACTGCTCCAAATAGTGTTTTGTGTTTTAATTGAATTCTGTCCACCAAGTGTTTGTGAAAATGGCCGAAAGAAATCAAGTTTGGAATTTTTGGATGATTTTTGGTAGGTTTGCTAGACACATGCTTAAGCATCTGTGGTTGCTTGGGTTTTGAAAATGGAGCTTATTTGAGTGGTTTTTGAAATAGGGTGATCTTGATACCTACACTAGATTCAATTTTCACTTGTCATTTAAAATTAGTGTTTGCAAGTTTTTGGCAGATCACAAAGTGGGCCTTGGTACACCACTATATGTACTAGCAAGGGGTGTAAAGATCCACATTTATCTCTGTTAAGAAATGAGTCCTAGGAATAGCCAAAGTAGGCATGTTGATTAAAATGGCACAAATGACCATTTCTTTTTTTATCCATTTTGATTTGTTTTTCTTTGGGATTTGTTTGGGGATGATCTAGATGATGTTTATTTTACCTAAGAATCATTTTAGAAGCAATGGATCACTTAATCATGGCAATTCAAATCAATTCCTAATTAAATGCACACACATATGAATGCTTTAATAAATTCAATTGGAAAAGTTTTCGTTAACCCTAATTTTTGACGATTTGGATCTTAATAAACTTGGATTGAAGTTTTGGGATGTCACATTCTCCATACAAAATCTGACGCAAAATGCAGTGCACATTACGAGTAGCAACTAAAGGTTACAGAAGTGAAGAACACTGAAATTGAACCCGACCAAATGCCCCAATCAGAACAGCGGTGACCATGCCTTGATCCGGAATCCATACGAAATCAGTAACACCTCCCCCCATCCCCACCCCCACCCCACCCAAATGACCCAATCGATTAGAGAATAGGAAATATCCTGATTAGGTGATTCCGAGGTGAGCAATAAGCAAGAACTCCACAATCAAAGCATACTGAATACTAGTACTCCTAGTACTAATGGTATACTCCCAATGGCCCAATCAGAAGCAAATTAAGCAAAGCTGGATTTCGAGGTGAGAAAATACACCCACCTATTTCAACAAGAACTCCCCAATCAGAGGTTGCACCGATTCCAATAGTTGCTTGCTGGATGCGAGCTAGCTAGTGATGGTTTCTTGTCTTGTCGTCGGTAGAAAGGCATGGGCAAGGGAGTAGTAGTACTAGTAGTAGTAGGGCTAGGCAGTACACTTTTTTCTACCGTAAGTATTTTTAAGTGGCAGTGGCAAGAACATTTTGTCAGGAGAGAATCCCGATTTTTTATCCCAGCTATCACATGGTGGCCTAGAGCTGTTACAAGCGGGACCCACATCATGGGTGAGTTAAAGCAGGTCCCACATCAAGTGGGTGAGATAATTGACCGAGCCAACCTCCTCCTTCCCTTGGTACCCGTACTAGTTCTCCCGGGTTCCTCTCCAAGGATAGAGAAAATCACCCCTCTTCGAATCAAATTGGTCCCAACTTATTATCCTTCTGTCGATTCGTCTCACAGAGTAGTGGACAAGACGGCGGTAGTTGCAGCATAGGGCACCAGCGCTGGGGCCTCAAAAACAGTTTACGAACCAATAAAATGATAAGCTCGAATTTCAGACTAGAAACACACACAAACACACATATACTCCGTATATACTAATATACGAAATAGTTTCTAATTACAGTTCTGCTAACAAAGGCCTAGAAATCATAATAAGGTAGCTCCATATTACAGAACTACAACAATAGCGAACCAATCATGGGATATCTCTACACCCCAAGAGTTTTGCAGCTGGGCTAGTGGTCATGAATGGCACCAAAAGTACACCCCTGGTGATCAGCAGCCCTGCATCAAATCCATCCAGACGCAGTGTACCCGATCCATAGCCTCAGGTATAGGCTCATCAATGAACATGTCATCGTCATTACCATCAAAGTCCTCTTCGGTCGTCTGCTTCTGCGATTAGTAGATTAACAGATATGTTTATAGACAAACATCAAAGACACACAACCTGAACATTTGTCGTTCTATAGATATACCTTGTCATCTAGCATAGCGGTAGTACCAGAAATGAAACATGTTTCATGCAGCTTGCTCTTTTTCTCTCCTCCCCCTTCTCCAAGTTGATCTAGATGCTTAGGAGCTTCCGCTATCAGTTGATCTAGTTGATCAACATCTGCTTCCCCTACTTGATCTTGATGATAAAGATGTGCTTCCCCCGGTTCATATGGAGGATCATATGGTTCACCATGAAATACCCATCTAACATATGTGCTAAGCATCCCAAATGTAAAAATATGGTCTTCCACTATACTTTGAGGCAGCACCCTACGATTCGCACATAACCGGCAGGGGCAATGTACTTTTGAGTTGTCACAATGAGCTCTAACAAATCTCATAAATCGTAGAACATCAAGGATACGTTTAGCGCTGCCTAATGGAGCAATCTCTATCCAAAATCTGCCCATCTATTTAATTATGACATATAAGGTTGGTTATTATTAAAAGAAAAGCACGAAACATATAGATGAAGTACAAAAACTATATATGCTTATGCGTTTCAGCAAACATATTGATAGCAAAAATCGCAAGGTATTTAGGAACATAGATCCAGCGCAGAATAAACTATGACCATGTAGATTGAGGACAAATCAAACTATGTAGGAGTATTTGAAAGGGCAATAAAAATGCCAACCAGATCGAGCTAGAGATAGAAGGCCTACTGTGGGATCGACGTGCCCACCAGTGTGTCTCAAGAAGATCGACGGGTAGGGAAAGCTTCTTCGCGCACGTTGGTGAGGAGGAGCGGCCGTAAACGCGTCTGTATTGTGCGGAAGGAGGTGAGGCCTAGGCGGCGGAGGGTGGAAGTTAATACACAACGCGAAGGGGTGCGGAGGGATAACTTAGGAAATTCTGGCCTACCCTGCTTTGGTCACCACCATATACGTGGCCCACCTGCCAGTCACCATAGATCAAAATTGATCCAAAACTTGTCAATATGCAAGTTTATGTTTTACCATGGAAACTAATACACATAGCATTGCACTTTGTGAACGAATGGCTTTATGTCAAAAAAGTTATTTAATTTTAGCATCTTCAGCTAGGAAGCCTGGAACTCAAGAAAGTAGGGCATTATCCATGAAATCTCGAATCTCCTTTGTAAACAATTGCTTGAAATGCCAAGATGCACCGATCTACCAAATATGGCCAGGTTTGTAAGCTTGGTTGGTGAAGATACTTCAATGTACGGAGTAGTACAAAAGATGAAAAAGATACAAAAACTATGGCTGTGACCTTGCTCCTCTTGTTTGAAAGCCTTGAATTAATGTTTATTAATTTCGGTAGATGTCTATAAACTCAATAAATGCTGGAAAGCATACAGGCATGTGGGTCTATCTGACGTGGACATCATCCCAAGTGGAAGTAGCGTACTGTACCTTAGAAGCTTCAACTTCAAAATTTTGGCAGAGCGCCGAAATATCCCGACCATCCATTCAAACATCCCGCCCATCCATTAAAACATTCAGCCGAAAAAAAAATCCATCCCCAAAAATTATTTTATTGCACAAATTTAGCCTGGAAGCTTGAAAGGGCATTATACATTGTGTGAAAAAAGGGGGCGGTGGCATTTTGAGCCATCATCTTTGTAGTTGCTTCACAACAAAACACTTTGTTGTTACTTGGAAATTCGAAAATAAACTTCAAATTTGGAAGCACACATATTGGTTGATTTGCAAAGATGCACCAATCTACCAAATACGGACACATCATCATAAACTATTTCCATGACCTTGGTCACCTTTTTTTGGACGATGGTCATCTTCTTGAAAGCCTTAAATTGTTCGAAAATTTCAGCAAATGCCTAGAAACTCGTTTAAATGCTGGGAAGCAACTCTCACTGGCGTGTGGGCCTAGACGGCGACATCGTGTCTGAGAGGCCCCACACCGGAGTAGCGTATGCTAGAAGCTTCGACCTCAAAATTTGGTACGGCGTCCAAACATCGCACTCATCCATTAAAATATCCCGCGCATCCATTCAAACATGTTTCACCTCTTTCTAGAATGCAAAATTCCTCTTCTATCCCTGCTCCGAAAAAAAAGAATCCGAGGGAGCACTGCAATAACAGAGGGATATAGGTGGTAAATTTGCATTCTCCCAAGTGCATCACCCCATCCACGTTTCCCAGCCCTTCTTCAATATTTACCTGCCCGCCTACTCCGACCTACACTGACTTTTTGGACCCACTATGCAAGTTACCCACATGTCAGTGAGCCAGAATTACGGGAAGTAGAGATTCCCATCGCTTGTTGTTCAAAATTCGAACATTTTTCGCTAAACCGAGATAAAATCATTAAAATCATCCAACCTGGCTTATACTATCATTCCACTATGTCAGACTAAAAGCTAAAAAACAAAGCCAAAAACACGTCCGTAGCTTTATAAGCCAAAAATCAAAAGCCAGAATTCGAGCCCAACCAAACAACGCCTAAATCTCAAGGAACTCTTCCTGTTTCTCCCTTGTTTTAGTACCCGGGTACCTTCAATTTTATTTAACAAAAAATATGACCAAGCAGGATATGATCGACTTGTAGATCAATTTTTGAGATACTTTCATTAAATTGCGGTAACACCATTCTGTTCCACGAATATATAGAACCATAAAGTTTGAAAATATTATTGAGAATTCACGGAATCCTAAACCCTGATCAAGCAGGTATCGTGCAACTATAGATCAAAAATTGAGATACTTTCGTTAAATCAGGTAACGCCATTCTATTAGACGAATATAAGCATAAATCATGAGCATTACCAAAAATTCGCTAAACCCTAAACTGGAAACAAACCATAAAAGTAAACCGTAAAACCCTAAACCCTCGACCCATAAACCCTAATCAAGCAGGTATCGTGCACTTATATATCAAAATTTGAGATACTTTCATTAAATTGCGGTAACACCATTCTATTGCACGAATATAAGCATAAAGCTTGAACATTATTTAAAATTCCTAAAACCTTGAAATCTAAACAGTAAACCCTAAATCCTTACCAAACACGTAGCATGCACTTATCGATCAAAATTGATATATTTTCATTAAACTGGTAACTCCATTCTATTCGATGAATATAAGCATAAATCTTGAGCATTATCAAAAATACCTTAAACCCTAAATAGCCCCTAATAAAACCTAAACCTAAAACCCCAAACCCTCAACCCATAAACCCTAACAGATCAGGTATCATGCACTTATAGATCAAATTTGGAGATACTTTCAATGAGTTAGGTAATGCCATATATATTCTATTTGACGAATATAAGCATAAAGCTTGAGTATTATTGAAAATTCGATAAAATCCCTAAACCCTATTCAGCCAATAAAACCTAAACCGTAAAACCCTAAGCCCTCGACCCATATAAAAACACTAACCAAGCAGGTATCGTGGACTTATAGATCAAAAACTGAGATTTGATGTTTCATTAAATTGCGGTAACGCCATTCTATTCCACGAATATAACAATAAAGTTTGAACATTATTGAAAATTCCCGAAAATCGAAACCTGTAAAACCCAAATCCTAAACCCCTAAACCATTCCGTTAGATCAAAATCCCGTTAAATTGGGTAACGCCATTCTATTTGACGAATATAAGTATAAATCCATTAAATTGGGTAACGCCATTCTATTTGACAA
The DNA here is from genome assembly GCA_910589775.1 of Avena eriantha. Lineage (NCBI taxonomy): Eukaryota > Viridiplantae > Streptophyta > Magnoliopsida > Poales > Poaceae > Avena > Avena eriantha. The sequence goes on from OU342745.1 coordinate 22,666,077, forward strand.
ATATAAGCATAAATCCTGAGTAATATCAAAATTTCCCTAAACCCCAAACAACCCCTAAACCTTAAACCCTAAAGCCCTAAACCCTCAGCCATAAACCCTAACCAAGCATGTGTCATGCACACATTGATCAAAATTTGAGACACTTTCATTAAATCAGCTAACACCCATTCTGTTCTATGATTATAAGCATAAATCTTGAGCATTATCGAAAATTTGCTAAACCCTAAACCCTAAACAACCCATAAACTAAACCGTAAAAACCTATAACCCTAAACCCTCGACCCATAAACCCTAACCAAAGCAGGTATTGTGCACTTATACATCAAAATTTGAGATACTTTCAATAAATTGATGTAATGTCATTCTATTCAACGAATATAAGCATAAAGCAACTTGAACATTATCGAAAATTCCTAAAACCCAAAACCCCTAAAACCCTAAACCCTTACCAAGCACATAACATGCACTTATAGATCAAAATTTGATATACCTTCTTTTAATTTGCTAACGCCATTTTATTCAACGAATATAAGCATAAATCTTGAGCATTATCGAAAATTCCCTAAACCCTAAACAACCACTAAAACCTAAACCCTAAAACCCCCAAACCCTCAACCCATAAACACTAACCAAGCAGGTATCACGCACTTTATAGATCAAAAGTTCAGAAACTTTCATTAAATTAGGTAATGTCATTCTATTCGACGAATATAACAATAAAGCTTTAGCATTATTCTAAATTCGCTAAACTCTAAACCCTATATAATGATAAAACCTAAATTGTAAAACCCTAACCAAGCAGGTATCATGCACTTATAGATCAACATTTGTGATACTTTCATTAAAGCAGGTAACGCCATCCTATTCAACGAATATAAGTATAAATCTTTGAGCATTATTGAAAAATCGCTAATCCCTAAACCCTAAACAACCCATAAAACCTAAACCGTGAAACCCTAAATCATCGACCCATAAACCCTAAACTAGCAGGTACCGTGCACTTGTAGATCAAAATTTGAGATACTTTCGTTAAATTGTGGTAACGCCATTCTATTACATGAATATAAGCATAAAGCTTGAACATTATTGAAAATCAAAAACCCTTAACCGTAAACCCTAATAACCTCCTAACCCTAGAACTCTAACTTCCTAACCCTTGAACCCTAAACCCTTACCAATGAGGTATAATGCACATATAGATCAAATTTTGAAATACTTTTATTAAATTGAGATAACGCCATTCTATTCGATGAATATAACCATATATATAAAGCTTGAACATTATTATTGAAAATTCCCTAAACCTTAAAACCTAAACAATCATAAACCCTAAACCACTAAACCCTAAAAGCCTAAACCCTAAAATCCTAAACCATAAACCATGAACCCTTAAACCCTCAACCCAAAATAAAACCCCAAACCCTAAACTTAATTAACCCTAGGCTATATATACTTTGAGTGAAAACCGGGGCGGTGGGATTTAAAGCCATGTTTTGTAGTAGCTTCATGACTAAAGCCATTGTTGTTCATTAGAAAATTGAAATAACTTCCAATTCGGAAGCTTCCTTTGTAAATAATATTTTAAATGCCAATACACACCATAACAAATATGGATAGCTTATTATAAACTATAGAAAAGATATGGCCATGACCTTGGTCATCTGGTTTGAAAGCCATGCATATTCTTACATGGTACTCCGTATATATTATGATACAATTTTTTCTCTGAAATTATCAAATTTCAAGATTATATTTTTCCATGGAAACTAGCTAGTGAACATAGTGAGACACAAAGAGATGAAATAATGGATGCATTTCTTTTTATATTTTGTTTCTTTGTATTTTTTAAAATTGCCGAAATTAGGTGTCATTACCATTCATATCAAAAATTTGAATTTTCCAAAACTCTCGATGGTTCTCCAATATTTGACTACTTGATATCTTTGAATTATTTTAAAAAGTCAAGAGCAAGGTATATCACACACTTTCCAGTTCGAAATTAGACATATCAAAAAGTCATTTTATTGCATAGATTTAGCTAGAAAGTTTGGAAATTTATGAAAGTTGGGCATTGTCCATCAAATCTAGAATCTTCTTTTGAAATGCCAAGATGCAGTTATCTACTAGATATGGACATGATATTATAAACTATAACAGAGATATCGTGACCTTGGTCATCTTATATGAAAGCCTTCAAAATAAATTGTTTATCAATTTCGGAAAATGTGTGGAAACTCATTTATATGTTGGTAAGCATACTGTCACTGGCGTGTGGGTCTAGACGGGGCCAACACGTGAGAGCGGCCGCGTCGGAGTAGCGTACGTTGGAAGCTTCAACCTCAAAATTTCCGCATGGCGCCGAAACATCCTGCGCACATCTATTCAAATATCCCGCGAATCTATTCAAATATCCCACCCCGCTTTTTGTGAATGCAAAATTCCTCTTCTATCCCTACTCCGGAAACAAGGACCGTAGGAGTACTGCAATAATAGACGAGTATAGGTGGTAAATGTGCGTCATCCCACCTATATTCCCCCCATCGTCTCTTCCCCGCCCACACCCCTCCAACCTCGACCTTCCTCCAGCTGCTTCACCGTCGGCCCTCTCTTCCACACCGGAGCTCTTCCACTACAGGCTCTTTACCGGAACTATTTCACTGACTCCCTCGCAGCACCGGATCTGCTTCACCAATGTCGTCGTCTACCCTACCGAGGCTGCTTCATTGAATCATTCGTTGCTGACCCTGAAATGCCAAGCCACCGCCCCCGCCACCCACTTGCCTGTCCCACCTGTCCTCGCCGCGCGGCGGTAATTTCTCTTGTCTGTTTGCTATATTTTTGTTACTTGTAAGCTATGAAATCTTTAGGATGTTGCTCAATATCCTGGATGCTATTGCCATTTTGTTTGCACCCTTCATCTTATAGGTCTTATCCACCTCATTAGCTTCTTGCTTTTATTCCCTTTCTTTATTCTCACGCTATCGGTTTAATCCTCCAACACGAACTCATAGATTCTATTCTTTTCGAGCGCTCGCACGGGTCATGCAAACAGCTCATAGAGGATCCAACACTGACAATCTGACGCCCAGCAAGGCTGAATCGTGAGGTTTCCTTGTGTTACTTAGGCTAGTTTCTTGTCATGTTAATTAGTTATCATTCTACCTAAGAACTTGCCATGACATTTGCATTTATGTTCAATTGTGAATATATGTGCAAGTGATTAATTTAGAAAATTTCCATCTAGTTTGGATGATATATCTGGTCATTTTTAATGCTATATGCTGGTGTTTTCACCTGCTTTCATCCTTCCAAACCAGCTATCTAGTTTGAAACATGCATCTGGTAATTTTTAATGCTATGTTTTTGGTGTTTTTCAAGAGTTTTCATCCTTCCAAACCAACCAACTTGGTTTCAAATGTCACGCAGAGAAATGACAATGGAGTACAAGGACCAGAGTTCCAACTGCCCTACTTAGATTCTTCTGGCAGATTGACCAGGAGTCGCACCCGCTCGAGAAGGAGCTATTGTCAGCCTGAACGTCATACTTACTTTAAATGATCTCTACTTTATATAATACTCCTTATTTGCCTTGTTGTTTGTTTTAACCTGTTTCACCATATTTTAGCAGACTGTAGTTAAAACCCAGCAGGAGTCCTTGGAAGGCAGGACTGAAAGTTGTGATCCCTCGTCCCATTCATCCTCCCATTGCATTGCTGAAGCAAACTTACTTAACAGTCCACCTAGAACAACTCCTCCGTGTGATAAATATATAAATGTTGTATTGCATGCAGAACGAAAGGGTGTAGCTGCTCTTAGACCTGTAGCTGAAATGTTGAAGAAGAGGACATATGATATAGTGAAGCGAATCGCCATGTACCGATCTCTTATTGATGTTACTAAGACGTTGTAATCTGTCGGAATTACGATCTTGTTGTATAATCTGTTCTAACAAACTTTTATTGTTGTGTAATAAGTAGTTTTAATTTGTGTGTGTTTATTAATTGATGTCTTTATATTCACATGTTCTACGAAAAGTAGGCGCTAGCAAAAAAACTCCCAAACAGTAACAAGCCGGAGCAGTAGCATGCCGAACGTTGAAACAACATGCGCATGGACGGCCCAAAGTGACCAGAACAGTAAAAGACCAGAACAGTAAAATGCCAGAACAGTAAAAGGCCAGAATAGTAAAAGACCAAAACATTAAAAGGTCAGAACAGTAAAAGGCCGTAGCAGCAAAAGGCCAGAACAGTAAAATGCCAAAACGATAAAAGGCTAGAACAGTAAAATGCCAGAACGGTAAAAAGGCCAGAACAGTGAAAGGTTGGAACCGTAAAAGGTATCAATAGCAAAAAGCTAGTACGGTGGCAGGCCAGTACAGTAATAGGCCAAACAGGGTCGGCCTTAACAGGAAAAATCCCAAACACTAATGGGCCTAAACAATAACGGGTCAAAATTCCTAAAAGGCTGAAACAGTAACATGACTGAACAGTAAAAGGCTAAATTGGTAACATGCCTGAACAGTGTAGGGCCGGATTTGTGCAGGCCTCAAGTGGCAGCACAGTGTTGGACCAACATGGGCCTTCTGTAGGCCGAAACAGAACCGAGCATGAAAGTTCATGGGCCGCATCTCTGGGCCCATTTCAAACAGTACAGGACAAAACAGTAACAGACCATCTTCTTGTTGGGCTCCCTTGATGGGCCGGCACAAAAAGATCTATACTAGTCCAAGTCCTTGGTGCTTCTGCACAAAAAGATCTATACTAGTCACAAACATTATTAGAGAGAGTTTGTCTAAACAACTGGGTTTTAACCATATCAAGATTACAGTGTTCAAATATAAAGGAACCGAGAACGTCTTCAAAGAATTGTAAGTGTCCATATGGACTCTCTCCATTGGTTCTTGCAAATTTCTTGGAGTGCAGTAGTTCAAATAATAAAGGGTGGATCTCAATTCCATCCAGATTTATGCTTTTATTGACAATTGTAAAAGTGTCCATGGGCTAACCCATTTTCCTTACTACCTCAAGCTGGATTAAATGTTGAGTGTTGTCCATTGTTGTGGTCCTGTAACTTAAATTAAAAATTTGTACAACGAAAGTAAATAACTAAAAGTAAAGTGACTTATAGCGCTAAGCTCCCCAGCAACGGTGCAAGAAAATAGCTTGATGACTGCAAGTGCACAGATCATTTGTAGATAGTTTCGAAATAAAGATATCGATCCCACATGGAGCAGTAGGCAAAAGACTAAAATGCTTTTAACTAAAACTATATCTAGTACTTAAAGAATAACTTTAAGATAAAAGAAAAGTAGAGTTGTTTTGGGTTTTGGGTTGAATGAGGCAATTTAAAGTAAAGTAAAACTTAATGCAGAAAGTAAGAATCGCGTGTGTAAAAGAACTTGGAACTGCAATAGGGGAAAAGGCGTTCTCAGGGAGTGGTGGATACACCACTAGAAATTTAGACTAAGCAATCAAGATTATTATAACAAATATTCTTATAATACGTATGTATGTGGGAGGAGCTCCATATATGAACAAATAGACAATAACCACTGCTCACATCATCCTTCATAATCACAACTGTCGAATAAACGACATCAATCGTATTATCCTGCTATTAAGGAATTTCTCCTGTGGCATGGACATGGCTTTACGAGTTCTCATTGATTCTCCAAGTTAGTACGTAAAGAATGACAATAGCTTTAGTAAGCGTTATCATCCCTCCGTCTACCAACAAGTAATCCTCTTCATTGAGTCCCCATAAGATGCAAATATTAAGGAGGTGCACAACTCACAACATTGGGATGAAGACAATTAACACATGCACATAATGATGTATAACATAATAATCTCTATCTCATCACAATCATATGCTAGGGTTTCTCCATCTCTCCAAGAACTAGAGAGCTACTCATACATATAGGCAATCAACATCATGGCAATGGTAATGGAAACAATTGTAAATGAATAGTTCTTGTATAAGTCCACAACAAGTATGGAAATGACAACAAGATCTAGATGGGTGAAGATGGAATGGATGAAGATGATGGTGGTACTGCAGTTGATGAAGATGGAGATCGATGCCTTGGCCTCCCAGATCTACGTAGGGTGACGATGGATCCCTTGGAAAAATTCCCCCTCTAGATGCCTTCTGGAGGTGAGGTTTCGGTGATTTCTAGGTGTTCTGTATGTCGTCTCTTCGATCCAGTTGCACGGGGTGAAACTATTTGAGGAGGCGGTGACAGCGCCAACTATACAGCCAGAAAATTTATTCCCGTCGTATAGTTGGTCGTTAAACTATCTATGTGCCTTGATCGCTTCGGGTTTCTTCTGGTATTATTGATATTTCCCAAATAAGCTATTTGCGTTGTTTTTGACTCCTTTTCTCCCCAGTATAACTGCTCCAAGAATTGTGTCCATTGTATCTATCATCTGTCCTGATCCTAGTGAAAACCGATATAAAATGTGCGCTCGAGCGCCGTAAAATACCAAGATCCTACATCTACAGTACAAAATAATAATATAAAACATGATGTAAATATGCACTCATTATATTCCTCAAGATGGAACATCTTTCTTGACTGCTCTTGTTCGCGCTCTGCTTGACAAAGACTTGTGAATTGCTCCCCATACTCCATAGGGAAGCCTCTTATTTGAGCTTGTCTTCATAACTCCATGATCAGGGAGGATGGGAAGCTTCAAGCATGTGATCTTCTAGAGATGGCGCATCTTGATCTTGCACTTCATTTCTTGATGATGTCCTGAAGATATCCATGAGGAACTCTATCTTCTTCTTTAGGACACTCTTGGTATTCTTCTTCTTATTCGTCTTTTTCTTCTACATGATTCCAATGGGCACAAAGCCCTTGGACATTGCTTCTTATTTATTTCTTCATTTTTCATTCTTGAAACCAACACATGCTCCAAGCGATGTCAATGGACAAAACCTACAGGTGAAACTCAATTCACACATTAGTCCATAGAGATTGCTATTAATTACCAAAACCACACATAGGGGCATACATGCCCTTTCAACCGTACATGCATGCAAAGACTTGTATAATAAGTATAACTCCCTCCGCTTGACATAATACTGGGTCTGCCGCACCGGTTACGCACTTGGTAGTATCTCCATATAGATTTCAAACCCCAATTTTGCGCATTTAATTTTATAAATCTTTCTTAAGGCACTGACAAGTGGGATCCTGGATATGAGTTATCAGCCGATGTCCATGTGCTAGAAAAAAAAATATAGGGGCCATTGTGCAAACATTACAATGCCATGTGTCATCTTCCTATTTGTTATGGACATGTTTGCTCCCTAGATCCAAGTAGTTGGACTATGGATTCACACATTTCAACTTATGGGACTAGTTTGCACATCATGGATAAGTGGTAGGACCATGGATGTATTTAGCTCTAAAGAAAGGGTTACGTGTAGATCGAGCTCCAAACTTCCGCATCTCTCACTTAGCTATTGAGAAATATGCACCACATGCAACATGTTGAATTAGCCTGAAACACAAGAGAATTCAGTAGTTTCAGCCTGCTTAACAAGTGTACTTCTAGCTTATATGATGATGCTTATTAATGCGAGCTGCATTTTTAATTAGTCCATGAGAACATTTTTTAATAATTAATCGTACTATTTGTTACTAGTTGGTTGTGTTTTTACTGCTACCTGAAATGTGATTTGGCACTATTTACAAAACTGAGGGAATAATTTGGCTTAGGACAAATATAGAAGTACAATTGTTAGTGTACGAGGAGAGTAAGAGCAACTCTAACAGACACCAAAAACGCACGCGACCTAAGAAATAACCGCCCGTTTTTTGGTTTTGCGCGTTAAAATTGACCCGAATAGACACCGAAAAAGGGGTCAAAACCGAAAAAAATTCTCGCCCCCATATACCTGAGTTGCAAGGCTGACCCGAGGGTGCCCTGAAAACACAATTCCTCTTGGTGAGAGGGAAGTTTCTCCGCCACACGTTCCCGCATACACGCTCTCCGCCGCCATAGATCTACCTCCCGGCCGCCGTTATGCCTCGCCGGTACCGTGACTTAGCTGCAATAGACCCTATCGTCCTCCCACGGCCATCGGAGTCGCCGCACTAGTGGCCCAAAATATATCGAGCTCGTTGGGGAACCCCAAGAGGAAGGTATGATGAGCACAGCAGCAAGTTTTCCCTTAGTACGTAACCGATGTTATCAATCCAGTAGGAGCAAGGAAACACCCCAAAGGTGTAGCTAGCTGAACGTTGGCAGGGCGCACTACCGGTGCCAGCAGCAATGTGGAGACCTGCACAACACAACCACAGAACTTTGCCCCCAACTTACGATGAGGTTGTCAATCTCACCGATTTTGCTGAAAACAAAGGATTAAACGTATCGAATGGAAATAAGTAATAGTTTGCAGAAAGTAAACACAAATCAATAAACAATTGATTGTAGATTATATGTAAAATAAAGGACTAGGGTCCATAGTTCACTAGAGGTGGCTCTCCTTAAGATAGATAACATGCTGGGTGAACAAATTACAACGGAGAAATTGACAAACATCGAGAAAGCATACAAGTATATACTAATCATCTTGACTCCTTTGAGATTCGATTGGGCATTACAACATTATACATAGACCACCATCCAACTGCATCTATGACTAATAATCCACCTTCAGGTTATCATCCGAACCCCCTCCAGTATTAAGTTGCAAGCAATATATTATTGTATTACGAATTGCGTGTAAAGTAAACAATACGATTGTTCTATGAACAAAGGATTGTTGTTTTCTCCCTAGTAGCAACAGCACATCTAGTACCTTAGAGATTTCTGTCACTTCCCCAGATTACCAGAGGCATGAACCCACTATCGAGTATAAATACTAACTCTTGGAGTTGCTAGCATCTACTTGGCCAAGATAACTACTAACAACGGAAAGCATGCAAGATCACAAATAACAAAGACGTGATAGAATCAATAATCAATCTGAAATAGCATCTCAATATCCATCGGATCCCCGCAAACACAACATGCAGAATTACAAATAGATGATCTTAATCATGAACGGAGCTCACAAGATCTAAACATGAAAGCACAAAGGAGGAGAACCAGCCATCTAGCTACTACATGGACCCGTAGTCCAGAGATGAACTAGTCACGCATCACACCGGAGGCTTGCATGATGATGTAGAAGGCCTCCAGGGTGAATTCCCCTCTCCGGCAGGGTGCCGGGAAGAGCTTCAGATCCCTCCCGATCTAGGGATAGAGATGACGGCGGCTACAGTCTCTTTCGTGGATTTTTGATTGGGTACATAGTGTTTCCGTATCAGAGGCAAAATATAGGAGGAAGGAGAGGCCGAGGGGGTGCCTGGGCTGGCCACACCATCCCCTGGCGCGGGCCAAGCCTGGCCACGCGGCCAGGTGGTGTGGCCGCCCTCTGGCCCTTCTCCATCTCGTATTCTGGCTCCAAGTGTCCCCCGGTAAAATAATAACTTCGGCTTTTGTCCCGTCCAATTCTGAAAATATTCATTTTCTGACTTCCTGGAACCAAAAACAGCAGAAAACAGGCAGCTGGCACTATGGCTCTTGTTAATAGGTTAGTCCAAGAAATCATATGAAAAGTACTCCAAAGTATGGACAAAACATAAGAAAGTAGATAAAACCAAGCATGAAACATCAAAAATTATAGATACATTTGCAATGTATCACGCACTAACCCAATTGACCCCTCCTCTTCCTCCTCTGCCGCTGTAACCCGTGCGTGTTCATGCTATTGGGATTCCCAAGCAGAGCTCCGACACCGCCAAGAGGAAAAGCGCCCCCGCCACCGCAACCTCTCCCGATGGCAGCCAAGCCGCCCTCGCCTCCGCCTCCGCAACTGTTGAAAGTGCACAGATGTCGCCTAGGGGGGTTAATAGGCGGTAAAAAACTTTTATGAGATGTGCTTAATAAAGGCGGAATAAAACTAACGTTTGCTTTGTCAAGCACAAAACCTATATATACTATGGTTCACCTATGTGCACTAACAACTTATGCTAAGTAATACAAGCAACTATGTGATAGCAAGATATATGACTTCAAGCACGAAGGCTATCACAAAGTAAAGTACATAAGTGAAGAGCTCGGGTATAGAGATAACCGAGGCACGTAGGGACGATAATGTTTTACCGAGTTCCTCCCTACAAGGTAGTACGTCTCGTTGGAGGGGTGGGCGGTACTAAGACCACCAATGCCACAAGAGGCCTCATCCTATTCTCTCGAGCACTGATAGCTGTGAGATTTGACACATTTTGATGGTTTTTATTGATGGTTTTCCTCTGGATTTGATCGTTTTATAGTTTTGCCTAACGCTAATACTTTGGTAGCAAAGAAAACTTTGTTTTTAATGTGTGTTTCAGGTTTTGAAAATCAACAGAAGGTTTTAACAAGTGAAACACAATATTCAAGCGAAAACAAGCAAGTCCCTCTTTGGAAGCAATCAAGGGAGGCAAACAGACGCTTTAACGAGCAACTATACGGCGGGAACATTTTTTCTGGCCATATAGTTCACGCCGTATAGCTGTCGCCGCCTCCGTCTTGTCAAAAGGGGCAACTTCCGTGAAGAGGACATACGCGAAATCATAACACAGCAGCCGCCATCCCATCTAGAAAGGAGAAAGAAGAGATCTAGAGAAGAAGGGGAAGACGTTCTTCATCTTGCTCCACGATCTTCGACCTCCTAGCCATCACACCCTCATATCCATTACTTGTACTTGAGAGAGAGAGAGACAGAGATCTTCACCTTGCAAGATTAGGGTTTGAGATTGTTTCTTCCTACCTTAAATTGTGTTGGATTACTTTTCTATTCCTATTGTGGATCTCCACGGTAATATCGAGAAGAACTCCCTTTATTTAATTATATTGATGATGCCTTCTTCCCTCATCTGTGAGTAAGTCCCTTTAGGCGCGGGAGATGTAAGGGACTGGTGAGATGTGATGTGCCTCCATATATTTTCCATTAGTTTGTGATTGATTTTAATTACTATATATGTGTGCTTGACTGTTTATGGGATGCCTAATTCTTGTTGTCCAATTAAAGGCCCATACAACATGATGCTTTGTTCTACATGGATAGGATCTTGTTCGCTAGCAGACCGGCGACCCCCAAGTGACACGGGGATATCAATGCGAAACTAGTAGACTCGAGGATAATGAGGAACCACCATGCTTATTGCATTACTCCGATCCAAGGAGCTTAATTGCTAAGCAACCTGAAGGATCTTAATCTTCTAGTGTCTGGCCATAGTTTTGGTAATAGACTAGTAGGATTATTGAAGTTGGGACGAAATCTACCAAGAGGAGTTCTGGCTAATTATGGGTTGCTCGCCTACACATATACTTATAAGATTACAATTGTTACACTTATCATTCCTCCACCTGGCACAGTCACTATCACCATGAACTGTATTTCCCCGTGCCTTCTTTGTCATATGCGGAAAACAACAAACAACCAAATCGTTCTTTACTTTTATGCTTTTTTATTTCTGAAGTTTACATTTTAGTTTTATTTAAATACATCCAGTTCAATCCAAATTTCAATATTATTTCACACTTGCAGTCGATTCAATCGAAGACATGTGACAACTTTGAGTGTGACAGAGACTTTAATCATAAACACTTACCTTTGGGCTCCCTGTGGGATCGATATCTATACTTCGAAACTAGCTACAAACGATATGTGCACTTGCAGTCATCAAGCACCCGCCGCACAACAAGAATCCGATCTACTATGGGACACTTGAGGGTGGACACAAAACCGTTCAATATTGAGGCAATATCCACAACTTAATTGGAGGATCCCAATAATCACCACCAAAGCCACTAACTTGGGGAGAGCTCCACAACTTAATTGGAGGCCCCAAGAAATCACCACAAAGGCCACTACACCGTCTAGGGTTCCAAGAACCCAAGATTAACAAGCTTCTTGATTTCACCAACCAAATCCTCCGTAGAAAACTCAAACCGATGCACCTAATGTAATGGCAAGTCCTTCACTCTCAAATTCCACCAAAGCTATAAAAGCTATTGGGAGAATAAGAGAGGAAGAACAGAAGAGGAAATCCACAAAAGAAACCCCAAGATCCAGATCCCAAGATGTTCCGCTCACATAGAGGAGAGATGGATTGGTGGATTTGTAGACTTAGATCTCCCATTTCAATCCCCCAACAAGATTTAAGAAATATGAGAGAGATTAAGAGTATTTGCAAGCTCTTGAAGGTAGAAACAATGGAGGAGAGAGGAAGAGCAAGCAACCAGCCCTTGGGGAAGAATGGGGCCGTTTATAGATCCCTCCACATCAACTAGCCATTGCAGAACACTTACCCTGGAGTTTCTGGCCTTCAGGACCGGAGTCTCTGGCCCCTAGGACCAGAGTCTCGGGGGTCCAGACTTCGGCCAGGACTCCGGGCGAGCTCCAGATGCTCCTAGTACACCCTCGGAGTCTGGACTGGAATTTGGGCCAGAGTCTCTGGCCCCTGTAGTAGTCTCCGGGTTGCAATACCGGAGTCTCCGCCCCCGAAGATTGACAGAAAAACCAATACGAAAATAGCCATAACTTTTGCATCCGAACTCCGATTTTGATGATCTTGGGCTTGTTTCGAAGATAGTAACGAGCTCTACAATATCATTTAGGGAACCATCATAGTCCAGCAAAGGGTGATATAATAAAATAATGAAGGGGGTAACCTATCTATAAAAGACAAATCGGTAAAACCTCCAAATCAAAAACACAATAGAGAATGCATATGAAATCGGTTTTCGATGAACTTGACCTTGTCATGGATATTAACACAAGCTCTAAATCCTCTCATGGATAAGAACCAAGAAATATGATGCCAAGTATGCAAAGGTTTGAGCTCTATCCAAAAGATATGACCAAATTACCTACTCGAGATCCCCTCTTGATAGTACGGTTATCTATCCTATAAACCGGTCTCCCAACTAACAACATGAGACCAACAAAAGGGAAAACCTATCAAGATCTTACCTTTTCCTTGAGCATTCCACTTGAGCTTGATGTAGATGACCTTATCCTCCTCAAGATGGAACTTCTTTCTTGATTTCTCTTGCTCGCGCTTGCTTAATGAAGACTTGCGCATTGCTCCCCCATACACCATGGAGAAACCCCTTCTTTGAAATAGTCTTCATCAATCCATGATTACTGAGGGCGGCAAGCTTCAAGCATGTGATCTCCAAGTGATGGTGCATCTTGAGCTTGCACTTTATTTCTTCTAACTCCATTTGGATGATGTCTTCAAGATATACACGTGGAACTTTATCTTATTCTTCAACACACTCTTGATCTTATTTTCTTTATTATTCTTCTTCTTCTCCAACATGATTCCAATAGGCCCAAAGCCCTTGGCAATTGCTTATTGTTCTCTATTTTTTCATTTCTTCAACCTTGAAGCCAACACATGGTCCAAGCGATGCCAATGGACCAATCCTACAAGTGCATCTCAGTGCGAGCATTAGTCCGTAGATATTGTCATTAATTACCAAAACCACACATGGGGGCACACATGCCCTTTCAAACGTGCCCACCCGCACTCCGAAAAGGATGAGTAAGAAGGCAGACTTGAAGAGCACCCCTGTGCTGAAAAGGCCGAAGAAGTCGGTGGCCGCCTGCCGCAAGACAGCCCCCGCCTCCATCCATGCCCCATGGTCGCCACCCACTTTGCCAATACCCAAGAGGTGTCTGTGCAAACAACCAAAAGGTACGACCTCGTTCCCTTTTCTGTTTGATTTTTTTGATTTCAATCACCAATCGTGATGGCCATTCTCATTGTAGCTATGATGCTCACCACAATCCAATCTCTTTCACAATTTTGTTGAACGAAAGTGCGGTTGGTGTGGATGGATCGTCGCTACCAGTGTTCAATGACGACATTGAGGCCAACGAGGAGAGTGAGTACATCGACTACGATGAGGATGGAGACGACGAGGTGGAGGATATAGAGGAGGGAGAGTTCGATGATGAAGGAGGAAAGAAACCGAGGCTGCAGGCAGAAAACTACATGTAGGTTGAGGATGTGACCTTGGTGCGGGCTTGTGAGAGTGTTTCTCTCGATGAGGTCTCCGACAATGATCTAACCGGGAAGAGCTATTGGCAAAGGATCGAAGACAAGTTCTTTCAACTCATGCCTCCAATTGCCAACCCAACCCCGCGCACCTACCGATCACTCCAAGGCCTTTGGGATGCAATCAAAGCTTGTTGTAGCCGATGGAGTGGGTGTTTGGAGCAAATCCGTGCCGCACCACCAAGTGGATCAACCATAGATGAATATGTGAGTTCATTCTCGATGTGTTCAAGATAACCCAATATTTGATCTCATTGCTCATATATTGGCTTATGTAGGATGATCTTGCACAAAGAAGGTACAAGGACATGTGGGCATCCAAGAAGAAACCAGTTCCATTTGCACATTGCTACAAGCTACTTGAGAAGAGTGAGAAATGGAGGTTGCGCAACCAAGAAGCATCGCCGAAGAGGAGGGGCAGGATCCAATTGGATGATGATGACATTGATGAGGGTGGTAGGAACAAGCACAAGCCGGAAGGAAACAATAAGGCAAATGAGAGGGTAAAGAGTGCTGTCGAATCAACAAATTTGAGCATCAAAATAGAGGACATGGTGAAGTCCAAGGAGTTGATCTCCGCCAAAGCTTTGGAAGCCAAAATGGTGTTGGCAAGGGAGAAGCAAGAGCTGAAACAAGAGAAGTGGCTAGCAATCCGTGAAGATGCCAAGCGCAAAACCGAGTTAGAGGAGAGGAGAGTGAAGATCGAGGAGGAGAAGGCTAAGAGGTAGCTCATTGCCAAAGAAAACAAGATCATGATGAAGGATCCTACCAAAATATATTCATTTCAATTGGAATGGTGGAAGCTTGCAAGGCTCGATATGTTAGAGAGAAAGAAGCAATCTCTTCTATTTGGTGGTGGTGGTGGTGGCGGTGACGGTGGCGCGAGTGGTGGTGATGGTGGTGTTTTAGCATAAGATGATTGCAAACGTGATGTAAAAACTATTCTCTTTCATGGATCATGTTTTCGGTGTCTGTCCGATGCGAGCGTTTTTCTGCCCAAGAAACACGTTCTCATGGCCTGAGAACACGCTTTACGGCCACGCGTTTTTGGTGTTTGATAGAGTTGCTCTAAGTCGATTTAAACCCACAAATATGTCTGATATTTTTTGGAAAAACATGACAAATGTGAGATTGTCAACAACTCATTTTTTGCGAGTAGAGATTGCCAACAACTCACCATGATTTACTCCCTTTAGCAGTACAAATCATCGTCTTTGTAGAGAGTACGAAATTCTACCATGCGGTCGTCTTTGTACTACAGTAGTAAAATTCGAACGGGCGTTTCCAGATTACACTGCACACCCAACGACAAGGTAAAACCAGACCCTCTCACCGCTCCCAAACATCCCTCCTCCTCAAAACGAATTTCAAATTTCGAACCCGGTAACCTGACCCTCACGTTCCCCACACCCACCGACCCACGCCTTCCGAATAAAACTCCCCACACCCCCCCGCTCCCCTCTCCCCACAAATCCGCGCCTCCATTTCCCCCCTCCCCTCTCTCATCTCCTCCAAAACCTCGCCGGAAACCCTACCCTCCACCCCCCTCCGCCGCCGCCATGAGAGAGATCCTCCACATCCAGGGCGGGCAGTGCGGCAACCAGATCGGGGCTAAGTTCTGGGAAGTGATCTGCGACGAGCACGGGATCGACCAGACGGGGAAGTATGCGGGCGACTCCGACCTCCAGCTCGAGCGCATCAACGTCTACTACAACGAGGCCAGCGGCGGCCGCTTCGTGCCCCGCGCCGTCCTCATGGACCTCGAGCCGGGCACCATGGACTCGCTCCGCTCGGGACCCTACGGCCAGATCTTCCGCCCCGACAACTTCGTCTTCGGCCAGTCCGGCGCCGGTAACAACTGGGCCAAGGGACACTACACCGAGGGCGCCGAGCTCATCGACTCCGTCCTCGACGTCGTCCGCAAGGAGGCCGAGAACTGCGACTGCCTGCAAGGTATATCCCCCCTCCTGGATCTGAACGTTTTGCCTGAAATGGTCCCGAGATCTCGTATGGTTTTGGGGACGTGTAGATCTAGTCCACTCTCTTCGTTAGAATGCTGCGATTTTGGGGTCGTCGGCTCGTAGATCTGGCCGTTTCCCCCGTTTTTCTCGTCAGAGGTTGTTCGCGTGGTTCTGAAGTTGTAGATCTGGCATGCAGTACTTGTGCGAACAGGATTGCTTGTTCATTCTACTTGTGCTTGTGGCGGGGGAGACATTTTGGATGGGGTTATGTGGTTCTAACTGTCGAGATCCGGCGGCTAGTAGAATGGATGCGGCTGCTGTCTACTGCTTTGTTGTATCAGCATGTATGGTAGATTCACTGCATTCCGTTTGTTTTCCTTGCGTTAGAACCATATTCCATTTGCAAAAAAACTGATTCTCGTCACTGCTCTACTGCGTAAAACAGAGTAAATTCAGGTAGAAGATCAAAGCATTGCTAGAGTCGCATGCCTGATGTTGATTTCTCAAGCATTCGGTGCTCATGATTCTTAAATGTATTCGTTGTATTGTAATTTGTTTTATGTGTGTGGATGGCTAAACATTTGTAAACACAAACAGCTGGAGTTATTGGCTATGTCCTTTTTATTTGAGTGTCAATTGAAATTTGACCCAAACTAACACATGTTCCCAATTTACCACAGGATTCCAAGTCTGCCACTCTCTAGGAGGAGGAACTGGCTCTGGTATGGGTACACTGCTCATCTCAAAGATCAGGGAGGAGTACCCAGACAGGATGATGTTGACGTTCTCAGTCTTCCCATCGCCAAAGGTGTCTGACACTGTGGTGGAACCTTACAATGCTACACTCTCTGTCCATCAACTTGTTGAGAATGCTGATGAGTGCATGGTCCTTGACAATGAGGCTCTCTATGACATCTGCTTCCGCACCCTGAAGCTTGCTACACCCACATGTAAGTTTGAACATACTGTTATCAGTCAACTGTGCTTGCTTCGCATACTCTTGTCCCAGTAATTATACTGGTCTACAGTTATCTGCATGCTTGATTCCATGATACTAATCTACAGTCATCTCTATTATGATATGGTTCCTGTTATGTGTTGTGTATCTGATCAGTTGATATGTCTGGCACATGTACTCCACTATAGTTTTGATACTTATGATACAAGTCATTTTACATTTTTTTCTGTATTATCTAGTAAAATACTAATGAATATGTGCATTCTTCTAGCTATTATATCTTATTTCTCGTTTGTTTCTGCCATTTCGTATATGCATTCTTGTCACTGAGTTTTTTCCTATGCCTTTTTGCAGTTGGTGATCTGAACCATCTTATTTCTGCAACTATGAGTGGTGTTACTTGCTGCCTTCGCTTCCCTGGACAGTTGAACTCCGACCTCCGGAAACTTGCAGTCAACTTGATTCCATTCCCTCGCCTCCATTTTTTCATGGTTGGCTTTGCGCCACTGACCTCAAGGGGCTCTCAGCAGTACCGTGCCCTCACTGTTCCTGAGTTAACCCAGCAGATGTGGGATTCAAAGAACATGATGTGTGCTGCTGATCCAAGGCATGGTCGCTACCTCACAGCCTCTGCTATGTTCCGTGGGAAGATGAGCACCAAGGAGGTTGATGAGCAGATGCTGAACGTCCAGAACAAGAACTCATCGTACTTTGTTGAGTGGATCCCCAACAATGTGAAGTCAAGCGTGTGTGACATCCCACCCACAGGCCTTTCAATGTCATCCACCTTCGTTGGCAACTCAACCTCAATCCAGGAGATGTTCCGCCGTGTGAGCGAGCAGTTCACAGCTATGTTCAGGAGGAAGGCTTTCTTGCACTGGTACACCGGTGAGGGCATGGATGAGATGGAGTTCACTGAGGCTGAGAGCAACATGAACGATCTGGTGGCCGAGTACCAGCAGTACCAGGATGCCACAGCTGATGAGGAGGAAGAGTATGAGGAGGAGGAAGAAGAGGAGGCTGCCTAAGCCATCTGGCCTTGTTCAGCCGTCTTGCTGTCTGGTAGATGTGCCTTGTGTTTACGATTTCTGTTGGTTTGGTGGTGCTTGAGGTGCGGATAATAGATCTTTAGGTGGTTCATCATGACACTTAATAGATGCTTTTCTTGCTTTGGTGAACCGATTTTTTGAACTGTTTGTGTATGTTGATGGTGCTGCTTTGACGCTGCGAATTGTGATATTAGCGTACCCGTGGACTTAATACTACCGTAGTAAAATTCTGGAATTGTTTCTTGCTGGTTGGTCATACGCACTGTGATTTATATCCCCATGATTACTATATTTCCTTTTCAATGTGTTCAGTTTGACGATTGTTCTCTTGCATCCTTAATTCCTACTGTTGTGTTCTCTGTACAGAATCTGTTTTGTTCTGTCTTTGTCACCTTGTTCTGTAGTGGTTCACTTGTTGGCTCAAGTATGCTGTCAAATGCTTATTTAGAAGATAACCTCATTTTCAAGCATGATTTCATGGGGAATAGACTTACAGTTACAGACATCTGAACAGACTATGCAACTAAGTATAACTGCCACCTTATGTGTTAGGCCAGTTTTAGTTCTCGTATGGTAGAATGCCTGTGAGGGAGTTGTAAAAAACCTTGGATCTGGATGTCAATTTCAGCAATCACCATTCATGTGGAGAAAACATAAACCTGATAATCTCTCCATTTGGTGAGTTGTACTCCGTCCATATCAAAATATAAGATGTTTATTTTGTAGGTGTATCTATGTTTGAAGTGAATCTACATACTAAAAACTAAAAGGGATCTAAATACACTTTTTTCACATAGCTAAAACATCTTATATTTTAAAACGGAGGGAGTAAACTAGAATCGCTTTCTTCAGGCTGACCAACCGCACGAAGAACACGATGGTCATTGCAGATTTGCAGTTCTGGTGTTCAGTTCAGTTCTACAAGCACAAATACAGAAGCGTCTCGAAGGCATCCCCGTATAAACAACCTGAACCAAATATACTGGCGCGTAACACATGAAATCCATCAGAGACCTGTTACCTAAACAAAATGCCATATATTGCAGAATACTGAGCCTGATGCAGCCTGCAGGTATCAACCAGCTACTGTCTCAACTGGAAGCAGAATCCTACGACGCAGGGGCAACGGATGCGGCGTACTGGGCGTGTAATCCAGCGACGCGGCGGCGTTCCTGGCACGGCGACCTGCGTGACTAGGCGTCAGACACCAGGAGAGACAGAGCCAGGTGTTGAAATACTATTGCCCGGCTTTCTCCAACAGTTTGGACTTTTTTTGTACCAAAATACTTGCGGCTACCTTTTGATCCTCACTCGTCTTAAAATTTCATCACATTCTCAAGGATCCTCAAAGCATGACAGTACACAACAACATCTGAAATCAGCGAAGCAGCGTGTGAACACCTCCAACAGTTTGGACTTTTTTTACCAATATACTTGCGGCTACTCTTTGATGCTCACTCGTCTTAAATTTCATCACATTCTCAAGGATCCTCAAAGCATGACAGTACACAACAACATCTGAAATCAGCGAAGCAGCGTGTGAACACCTTTATTTAGGCTCTTATATACTCCCTCCGTTTTAAAATATAAGATGTTTTAGGTATCTAGACCATTTTTAGTGCGTAGATTCATCTATCTTTGGAGTGAATCTACACACTAAAATAGGTCTTTTATAAAGCTAAACATCTTATATTTTGAAACGGAAGGAGTACCCGGGAATTGAATCCTTAAAAGCTGAAACAGTTGATAAGTGAGATCCTGTGCTTCTTTGTCCATGGTTATCTGTCCTTTCGCTTCTTGCACATACCGGTCTCATTCAGGTGTATGTCCTTGAGAATTTTGATTGACAGCTGATTCCATGTCACTCCGGAAATAATTCACAAACTTGTATTCTGATTGAAACCCAAAGATCATAATCAGAGCCAGATTGTGATGCTTGGTTGGCACCCGTTTTGAGCTCGTAACTAATCAAGGCCAATGGAGAAAGGTACTCATACTTGGAGGATTATTAATCATCATCAAAGAGGCATCGTAACAAATCAAGCCATGATTAGGTTTAATAGCCGATTATGCTAGTGTTCAGAGAAGACTCGGGATTGATATATGGAGCTTTCACTATGACTCCTTTAAGATGACCTCAAATGAAAAAGTGCCAAACATGAAAGTTACGTGTCTCGTCGAAACAAGCAACTTTGGTTTTTAATCATCTCAATCTGAATTGGAGAGCCAAAATACTGTCAGAGACCGAATTAGCATGACGAGACCCACGGTGGCCGGACCACGGACCATGTCTCACCCTAGGCGACCGAGAAAACCTCCTAATTCGAACAATCTGCTTATGACTTAATTTAAGCAGTCAAGATCAACTCAGATGGAAAGGTACAAAACATGGAAGTTCTTACTATTTGCAAGACGAACAACTTTTATTTTGGAGTCATCTTCATCTGAGTAAGTATACGATCTTTAGAATAAAAATAAAAATAGGATTGAACACAACTAAAATCGTTCGGTCAAAATCCGAATTTAATTCGAAAATAAGGAGAAAAGAACCATCAAAATCAGGTCGGATGGAAAAGTGGCCAACATCCAAGTTCTTCTTCTTTTCGAGGATAACAACTTTTATTTTTATGACATTTTGATCCGATCTCGTTTACTATCTCAAAAGTGGTCCACAAGGTACGTGCTGGTTTTTGACCGAATAGTTACGCAAATTTCTACTTATTCGAGTTGGACCCTAACTAAGGCTTTGAACGTGAATCCAACCCTCTTTCTTGCACAGAATGTCCACCCGTTCCTTATATACACGAGGGGTGACGGGCGATTGAACCAACACCAATCAAACAAAAACACATCTACTACTTTTTCGTGTTCATCTACTTTTTACCCCTCTCCCTTTGTATCTTGCTTCTCGTTCTTTCGCAGTTCTTCGTACCGGAGGGATGCGAATCCATGAGGCTCTAGGGGCGGCCAGGCCGACTTAGGGAATCCCATAGCCGCCGCGCCGACCTGACGAGTCCCTCCCGGGCGAGCGGGATTTCGGATCTTCAAAAGCGCCCGAAACCCAAACTTCCATCCCGTTTCGGATTTCCATAGCCAAGCCGACTCAGATAGTCGGATGCCATATGCCTAGATATATATAGGCACGCACGAGGCGGATCCTAAGGAATACCTGACCACCCGACCACCCCCTAAGCAGATCGAAGCAATACACGTTACCATGGCCAGCCGCTCGCCACCGTCGCCGCCGACGGAGTCCACGACGAGTCTGTTCGCGATCCTAGGCTACTCAAAGCTGGGCCAGATGCCTCCCGGCACCACGCCGACTCTCGTCAAGGAGTTATACATCCTCCACCATGTTTGGCGCGTCAAGGTGAGCCCCTGCGGTTTCGTCAAGGGTGTGCCCCACTCCGTCGGCGTCACCGTCTCCACGCGCCTCGGACACTCCGCCACGGGCACCAACATCTCCATTGATGTTAGCTTTGCGACAATCAAATAACGAAGAACGAAAACGAAATCACAGCAAGGGGGACACAGATTTAACGTGGAAAACCCTCTCCAACAAAGAGAGGAGAAAAACCACGGACGTCAGCCAGCAAATCTTCACTATAATAGGGAGTGTTTACACAACGCCGAGGATTTCACAGATGCAACTTATCCCAGCCGGCGGCTTATAAGAGGTTTATATAACGGCCCAAGCCTCCGGCGACGGGCCTCGCTCCGCTCCATCAGAAGTTGGCCTTTACTTTGTAGAATTTGGATCAACATATAACAAACTTCACCTTGAGACAAATTCCTTCTTATAGCATCAACAATAATCATCTCCCTGAACAAACAAACAAAACATTTTTGGCGCCAACAACCACTTGGGCTAAGTAGTTATACCAACTAAGCTTGAGCATAGCTCAAACTTAGCAACAGGAACAAGCTTTGCCATCATATCAACATGATTATCATGAGTGCTTATCTTGCATACCTTTAGTGTACCTTGTGCAACAACATCATGAACATAATGGTACTTGATATCAATGTGCTTTGTTCTCTCATGGAACATCTGATCCTTAGTAAGGTAAATAGCACTTTGACTGTCACAGAACAGGTTATGCAAGAATCATCCTCACAAAGCTCAGGATACAAACCTTTCAACCAAATAGACTCTTTGCAAGCTTCAGCAACAGCCATATATTCTGCTTCGGTTGTAGATAGAGCAACAACTGGTTGTAGCGTTGCCTTCCAACTCACAACACATCCACCTACCATAAACACATAACCTGTGAGGGATCTCCTCTTATCCAAATCGGCAGCAAAATCTGAATCCACATAGCCCGCGAGTCCCTCACCAGTCTTGCCAAACTTCAAGCAAGCATTTGATGTGCCACAGAGGTACCTGAAAATCCACTGAACAACTTTCCAATGTTCTTTACCAGGATTAGCCATGTAACGACTCACCAATCTTCAGACTCCGCTCCGCATCGGCCCAAGCCTCCGGCGACGGGCCTCACTCCGCTCCGCAGAAGTTGGCCTTTACTTTTTAGAATTTGGATCAACATATAACAATTAAAATCCTGGACGACACCTGGGAGCGCACAGTCTTCCACAAGGAGCAAGTACTTCCCAGCGACACATGGATCAAGTGCCTCATGGTCAAGCGGCAAGCTCGAGGCCGAGTCCTGCGTCCACAATGTCAACATCCCGGTGAGGTGCACCCTCACGTTCGTTTACGTGGAGAAGCAGAAGCGGCAGCGACTAGTGGCTAGGGCCGAGTGGTGGCGCCGGTTCAAACGAAGCTTAGTACTACCAAAGAGCTCCGACCTTAGATCGACACTCTCGGAGTCCAAGACCAATGAGGTCTCTGCGCCAAGGTGGAGCAGGATGGATCTAAGCTGAAACATCTGGTTATTTCCGAGGCACCGCCGATCACTGACCGATCCTTTTATCCGACAACCGCCAGCTGCTCGTCGCCGACGGTGGTTCGCCACCTGATCACGGTCCCTAGGTACTCCGAACTGGCGAAGATGCCGGCGGTCTCGGCGTTGACTCTCCAGACGTTCTGCTTCCGTGAACACGAATGGTCCGTCCTGCTCTACCCTAGCGGGTTCAGCGAAACGACAGCCGACACCATCTCTATCATGGTCGTCAACAACACGCCGAGGCACCGGGTCTCCAGGACTGAGATCTCCATTGGAATCTTGGACAAGAACCATAAAGGCGTCGTATTCTACAAGAAGGAGAAGCTAGGCGATGCCGATGGCACCCTCTTGTTCAAGTTCTTGACGGTGGAGAAAAAGAAGCTGGAGGCGTCATCGTGCCTAAGCAACGACAACTTCACCATCACATGCCACCTAATGTTTCTAGATGGGAAACAACAGCAGGAACATGATGAGAGGATAGCAACCATGGTGAAGGAGGTGACATGCCCTCGCACAATAGACAAGTCAGATTCAGCCGTCACACCTTTGTTGAGCACCATGTATATGGTTAATGATTGCGACTTTTGTGTTGTAACATGTCTTTGTACTTTGGCGTTGCCCTTCTTGTATGACCCCTGAGCATTTTCTATTTCCTCAATAGATTAGCTTCCATGTTAACACTATCATCTATAATGAATAGGAGTACACACGGTAAAGGAACATCGACACCACCCTCCTTTGCTTAGTATTCACACTACCAAGACACCTGTCCAACCAGGGCCTCAACCGCAGGTTTGAAGTTCCATTTGTCCCATTTAGGTAGAATATTTTACGGTGGGAGGCAATGTTCGCATTGGTACCCTTAAAAAATATGTAAGATCATCATTTTATGATTTCCTTTATTGATTAGTTTCATGTTAACACTACCAATAGTAATGACTAGGAACAAATACACGCTAAAGAAAACATTGCCACCACCCTATTCTTTTGCTAGTAGTTAGCTTAGCATTCACACTAGCACTAACCAACATGTGATTAAATGGTTGGGAGGACGGTTATACCTCTATCCAATCAGGTGCTCTACCATAGGTTCGAAGTTCCATTTGTCCCATTTAGGCAGAATATTTTTTCTAGTGGGAGGAAATGTTCCCGTCGATAGTAAGACGCTTGTGGCGACTTTGTCAATCTTGAAGCTCCATGACCTTGGTCTTCATTATGCATTGTGATAGCGTGTGTATGTGGTGGTGTGAGTGTGCATGTGTGTTTGCATCTAAAAATATGCACGCTAACAATTGCAAGACAAGGCAACCAATGTCCTCATTGCATGTCAACTCGAAAGCCGACATCACTTAGTGGGATAGGTTGACATTTATCACCATGATTCAATACAAAGTTGTCCATGACACCAATTTGAGTTAAAAATCTAGACCCTTTTACAATTATTTATCATAATGCCAAGCTTCATTATTTTCCAAAAGATTAAAAAGTGTAGTTGTGGCACTTCTTTGTTCTCAATAATTCAAGAAAGCACCACACAAAGGCTACACTTTTGTGTTGATAGAGTCATGGAAGAAAAAGTCAACAATTAAACGGCTAAAGTCTCCAACTCATAATACCCCTCCATGTCATCATTGTGGAGTATCGAAGGCATAAATCATTTATGGCGAACAAATCTAGGATGAGGAACCATGCAAAAGAGTATATAGATAATATTGAAATGTCACGCATGTGGCCGCGAGAAACCCAATGTTTTTAAAGTGATTTATTCATGAGGCCTACATCTACGGACCATGACTAGAAGCGTCCCTCCTATCGTAACTCACAAATCCCGGAGCATGGTCAAGGTGACCGCGTGACGTCTGTGTTTGTCACATACCGCTTATTTCTTCATCGTGTCCTCTACTATTTAATAGAAGGACAGGCACACAAATCTACATAGATTGTTCTACCCTATCTATAACAACTTCTATTGATAATGTGTAACCTTCTCAAATACACACTTAATTACAATAGTGAAGGGCGGCCTCACGATGTTTGTATCACAAAGAGGAAGAAAATTCACCTTTGTGGTACACCCATGGAGCAAAGAAGTGGGAGAAACACAAGCTGAATATGACACTAGTGGAGAACAAGCCTCTAGTATCGGTTTCAGATGGCCTCTAGTCCCAGTTCTGCAACCGGGACTGGAGATCCCTATCTCTAGTCCCGGTTCGGTTACAAATCGGAACTAGAGTCCACCCACGTGGCAGCTTCCACACGACGGGGTGGGAGGACCTTTAGTCCTGGTTGATAACACCAACCGGGACTAGAGAAGTAGGCGCTGGATTTAGGGTTTTTAGGGGTTTTTCATTTTCAATTATTTTTTATTTTTATATGCAATTTGGTGCATGGAGATCGTTAAATCCCGTGGCATGTTGATGCATGTATAATATAACATATAATATACATGTTGATGCATATATAATATAACTTGTCTTACGAGTATACATATATATACAATTTGGTTACATGGAGATCACAATCGGGACTAGAGCCCGTTTATTCGGTTATACGGAGATCCTAGACATGGAAATTTCCCCTTGGGTCTATGACATGGTAAACCAAAAACCGTCAATTCCTCTTGAATTGCTACTAGGCGCTCCCTTGGTTGGAGTTTCTCCCGCATTCTTTTCAACTATATATAAAAGAAGGAGATCAATATGAATATCAATCGTCATAACAAATATTATGAATGACACTCAACACAATTGATGGTAATAAAATCAAATTGTGGATATATTGTTCACGTACTGTTATAAATTTCGCTCTGTCCCACTCACTTACCTCCGAGCGAATGTACTCGCAAATGAAGTATCCACATAAATTAGTCCCTGGTGGCTGTATCTCGTACTTTACGAGAATAGAATTCAATCAAATAATAATCAAGCATGATATAATATTGGTATTGAAATTAGAATTAAAGAGATGCGTGGACCTAGATCATACTACTTACCTTGGTCGAATGAAAACTAAGCACATCTTTAAAATCACCTACATTCCTCTTGGTGAATTCTTGCCAAACCCTGTCCGTCAAAAAGAATGAATAAATGAGTTATTAGTTACTTGATATCTCAGGAAATAAACGAAAGAGACTGATATGGTGCGATAATGACTGGAATTACCTCTGAAGCACATCTATAATTCCTTGGTACTCCGATTGTTCTTTTTAGTGAGTCCTTGATTTCAACTCTTCTAGTGTCAACTTCAATGATCAGCAGAATGTAATGGAAGGTGCACACGTTTATATATGTCAGTAACTCATCAATTACAATTAACATCGGGTAAGCAAAAATGAATGTGTACAAGACAATAACACTCTCACCTGAAGTTGTAAGGAAACACTATTCTCTTTTTGTAATGTTGCCTCTCTATGGCCCTTAGTAAGTTACACTCCGTTTCCCGGGGGAATTCCCGTAGCAATCGTTCATTAACTCGACGTGGGTCGATGAACCCACATTCCTCGCTCTTCATTCTGTATAATAGCGTAGTGAGGATAATTACAGGCAATGAGCAAGTAGAGTTAGAGACTTTACCACAGAAAATAATCGAATCACTTACAAACAATAGGAACCGACGATACTCAAGTCGAGGGCGTCCTGTCTAAATAACATATAGAGTTCCTCAAGATAAATTTGGATCTCGTCTACACCATTGCAATGCTCATTTATAACTTTTGTAAGAAGCATTATTCGCCCTTCTTCTTAATGTACCACGCATGCGTCTTTGCATATTTGTTGGTAGATACTGGATCTCTTCTGGTCTGACCAGAGACTTCCTGTATTCATATTTCCATGCTATTTCCGTTTGTAAGGCGATATTTCCGTCTAGCGCTTGATCAACACTAATACTAGTATTTTGAGCAAAGTCCTCTACTTGATCAATAGTACTAATATCCTAATTAACACTGGGTAACACCTTGAGCGAGGGATCGATTGGTTTTCCTGTTCACCGAGTTGGGCAACGTCTCTTTTCCCGCTTGCACTACTGCTTGTGTTCTTCCTAGTAGTAACAACTCTCATCATACATTGTGTGTAGTCATCTACCTTATTTATATCATGTTGCGATGGTTTCTCAATAAAACTCTTGGCCCACCTTTTGACTTTCGGATCAAATATCTGCTTTGCCACGGGCTCTTTCTTTGCAAAAAGGCTTTCACTTGGGCATCGCTGATCGCTTTCGTTTCCTCATCAGTCATCTCGTAAGGTAACTTGTCCGGAGGCTAAAAGGATAGAGATGTCGCCTAGAGGGGGGGGGGGTGAATAGGCAATTTTAAAACTATTACGGTTTTGCCTTGATAGAATGCGGAATTAAACTAACGTTTATTTTACAAGCACAAAACCTAAATACACTAGGCTCAACTAAGTGCACCAACAACAAGATAAGCTAAGCAAGATAGCACAAGATAAATATACCACAAGTGATAGGCAAGATAAGTACTTCAAGCTCGATGGCTATCACAAGGAAAGTAAGCTCGGGTATAGAGATAACCGAGGCACGTGGAGACGAAGATGTATTCCCGTGTTCCCTTACAAGTAAGGTACGTCACGTTGGAGAGGTGTGTGATTCCACGAAGGATTTCCCAACGCCACGAAGGCTCACCTTCTTCTCCGAGTCTATCCCATGAAGGAATAGGCCCTTTCCTTATGGCTAGCTTTTCCTCCACTCCGGAGATGGCAAGCTCCACAAGCACTTCACAAGCTCCACGAAGGAGAAGCCCGGGTCTCTTCACAATCTTCCACGAAGAGGTCACCGTGGCACCAACCGCCAAGCCAACTAGGAGGTCACCCTCCAAGAGCAACAAGCTCACGGTCTCTCAGTAGAACAAATCATAGTGGAGAGCTCAACACTTATGCAAGAATGCAAAGCAAGAACACCAAGGGTGTTCAAATCCCTCACTCTCAAATCCCACCAAAGCAACAAGTGCTAGGGAGAAATTAGAGAGGAAGAACAATGGTGGAAGTCAACTAATGACTTCAAGATCTAGATCCAATGGGTTCCCCTCACTTAGAGGAGGAATTGATTGGTGGGGATTGTAGATCTAGATCTCCTCTTCCAAAGCCCTCAAAAAGATGCAAGAATCATAGGAGGGAAGGGAGAGAAGCAAGCTCAAGAGGGTCAACAATGGATGTCAATTTCGGGCTCAAGAACCCCCAAAAACATTGGGGGAAGAACCCCCTTTATAGGGAAAAGCAAATATGGCCGTTGGAGAGAAAACAGCGAAAACTCGATTCCAAAGTCGGTTGGACCGGCCCCAGAACCGGGAAACTCGGTCCCCAGGCCGGAGGACCGACCTACAAACCGAAATACCTCTGTTTGCCAACCCGGAATGGACTCGGTCGTGAAAACCGGAAAACCCAGTCTGAGATCCGGTCTACCGGAGCTGGAACCGGACCGTCCGGTGTGGGGCTCGGTTGAACCGGATCCACAACCGGGATGAAACCGACTTCACGAAAAACGCAATAACTTTTGCAGCCGGACTCCGATTTCGATGATCTTGGGCTTGTTTTGATGAGGAAAACAAGCTCTACAATATGGTGCATGAAAACATCATAGTCCAACAAAGGAAGATAGAACCAAATGAGGAAAGGTATGGAGCCTCCCTATAAGAAGAACCGGTAAAACCTTCAAACTCGAAAACGCCATATAAGATGCATACGAATTCCGTTTTCGATGAACTTGGGCTTGTTGAAGAGCTAGCAACAAGCTCAAGAACCTCACATAGAGAAAATACCAAGAAGCAACAAAATAGGAAGATGCAAAGTATGCAAAGGATTGAGCTCCCTATAACGATGTGATCAAGTTACCCAACCGAAAGCCCCTCTTAATAGTGCGGCTATCTATCCTATAACCCGGTCTCCCAACAACCACCTTGAGACCGGAAAAAGGAAAACCTAGCAAGGCCATACCTTTGCCTTGCGCATCCCGCTTGATCTTGATGACAACGCTTCAAGCTCCATCCAAGCCGGAATGCACCACTTGATCATTGTTGCTTCATGAAGACTCATAATTTGCTCCCCCATAAACCACTATGAGATAGCTTCATTAAGACACGTCTTCACATGTCCATTATCACCAAAATGGACGGCAAGCTTCAAGCAAATGATCTTCTCGAGATGCTTATCTTGAACTTTCCCTTCTCAACCTTGATGGCGATCACCACTTGATGCCATCCTCTCATGGGCTATTGAGATCTTCACTTTTGAAGCAAGCCCATGGAAAGATACCTATCCCATATATAAACCACAAAGGAACATATATAATGGGTTAGTTCATGATGCATAAATGACAAGGCTTACCACACCACAAGATCCATGTGGTACATTATTTATGCTTCATGCGTTGACCAACTTGAAATCACTCTTCACTCTTTGCATTGGTCAACCAAGAGTCTTCTCATGCTCCATCTCAATATCTTGAGGTACATAAGGAATTCTTCATTTGATTACATGCTCTAATCTTAGTCAACCATAGCTCAACTAATGAGGCTATCATGACACCGGCTTAGAGCCATATCTTGAATTCTTCTATTGAGATCACACTCTCAAGATCTTGAACATGTCGTATTCTTCTCTTCAATTTGATGATCTTGATGCCAAAACTCAAGGTATATCTTTATCTTCATGGCATCCATACTTGAATCCAACACATGAACTACAAGCATGACCTATGGAATATTCCTTCATATAAAACTCAATGAAAACATTAGTCCATAGGAATTGTCATTAATCACCAAAACCACACATAGGGGCAATTACCCTTTCAATCTCCCCCATTTTGGTAATTGATGACAATCACAACAAGAGGGTTTATATAATGAATATTAGAAACAAGTACGGAACTTATCCGAGAATAAGTTGTATACAAGAGGTTGTATTTGATATGGTTAAGTAACACAAAGATACTAGCCCATATCAAAACTGCTTCTACTCACACAAACTACAACTAATGCAAGAGATGTGAGTAGAACCAACATATATAGAGAAAACTCCCCCACAATATATGCACGTGTGATGAGCTTGAATTTCATTGCATACATTGTCAAGCATAACCTTTGGGAGAGTTTCCACTATATATTCAACCATGCAATACATAATAAAGATGAAGTGCATGAAAGGCAAACACTTAAGAACAAACCAATCTTAAGTAGAAAACCATTTCCCTTAAAACCCTCTAAACTTCTCCCCCATTGACAACAAGTGCCAAAATGGATGACAAAGTTAGAAGGCCAATATAGTTCAAGTTCCTCCCAAGGTGTGCATTTCTCATAATATGAGTGAAATCATATGCACATATCCAATGACGAATACTTGGTGGAAATCAACTATATTTAGGATCAAATATTGCTAAAAGGATAACAAGGTGAAGAAACTTCAACGGATGAAGCAAGCAATCAAAAGATCCAAATAATCAAGTGGACAAGTAGTTCTCTAAATGAAATAAGGAAGATCCCCAAGGTTTGTGCATAAATTAGTTGTTTCATTTGAATACAATATGCACAAACATGGAATCCTCACTCCCTCTATATCATTTAGAACACAACCAAGATACAATGAGTAGAGATATAAATCAATACACTTGTCAAGACAAGATTAAGTCGAAAAGAAACAAGATATGAGATATGAGTGCATGAAGATGCAATGAAAGTAAATCGAGCACTCATAAATCAAGACCTTACCAAAACCATTAAAAACTAAGCGGATAAGTGAGATGGTTGGCAAAAGGCAAGGATATCAAGGCGAGAGATTAAAACTCTTGTGTATATAAGTTTCTAATTGGGAAATCATGGGAATAATCCACAAAGAAACATCCACACATAAGAGGTTAATAAAGATAAGAAAACATGATATCCAAGAGGAAGTCATAAGATATACCAAAAAAATGATATTTTGCTTAAGTGCATATATATAGCCCATGGCTCTATTTTCTCTTATGGTATATCAATGAACTTCACCAAAGAAAAAGAAAACCTCAAAAACATCACAACTAACACTAAGGGAACTAAT
The DNA here is from genome assembly GCA_910589775.1 of Avena eriantha. NCBI lineage: Eukaryota > Viridiplantae > Streptophyta > Magnoliopsida > Poales > Poaceae > Avena > Avena eriantha. The sequence continues at coordinate 22,697,110 of OU342745.1, forward strand.
GCTAGTTGGGATATTTTGAGAAAGGCAACAAGTATCAAAAGGAAGGATTCAATGCAATTTCAACAATATTGCACATGAGAGTACGTTGAGGAATTGATATGCAATAAATTGCTAGAAGGAATATTTGGGATTGGTGAAGCATGAACATGATTTTATATACTCCCCATTATATGCATCATCTCAAATTACTCACATAAGCAATAAGGATAGAAAAGTCTTTTAAAGATCCTTGCAAGAACCGCAACATTTACAAACAAATAAAATCATGCCAAGATGCAACCTACAAGAGATTGGATGGAAGAATAGTATGCATGAATAAGATACTTGTTAACGAGATAGCAATGGTATGATGTAGTAGGTAAGAATTCTTTGATCATCCTAGCTTGGCTCCAATTATCATGTGGTGACAACACGTTGCTTATAGATAAGACAAGCATCCATTGCATCTCCAATGTACCTAAAACAACATTCAAGTACATCTTGGTCCCCAAACTTATTGGGTCCAAAGTGGTTAGACTAACCACAACACATAGGACATACTACATAAAAATATGTGCATATTTAGAGATGAAATTTGAATTTCATGCACATCATAGACGTTTAAGGATTTGATGGAGTATACCCTATATATTGGATCAAAGAAAGCAAAACATGATATAAGATATCCATTTAGTAAACATGCATGCACGAGACTTTTAAGAACCAATGAATATAGAATTTGGACAAAACACCAAAATATTCAAGAAGGCATACAAGGTGTGACAAAACACATTTGCTGTCCAAACTATATCAAAGAATCAAATCAACACAAGATTTGTTCAACAAAGTTCAACAAATGAACTAAGCAAAAACTATTGAGCATAAAAGATGAGATAAAAACATAAATGCTCAAAGATTTATCTCATTCAAGCAAATAACATAGAGAAGAAAGAATGAGATAACAAACTCCCAAGAGAGCAAGGTTTCAACAAATAAACCAAACCCTTAACACTTTTCACAATGGCATAAGGTTCCAAGAAGAAAAGGTTTGTCTTCCACTAAAATCGCATTTGATGATAATCAAAAACACCATCAAAGAGATGTTCCAAAAGCCAAGGAAGACAATGGGAGCCACAACAATTTTGTAAAGACAAGCTAGAAGAAGAGGTATTTATACTCAAGGGAGAAATCTAGCCGTTTGTAGCATTTTCTGCGAAACTCGGTTTTAAGTTCGGTTGGACCGGAACACACACCGGACCGCCCGGTGTGCAGCCCGGTCAACCAGAATCCAAACCGGGATGCTCACTGTGTGTGAGCCCGGATAGACTCGGTATATGAAACCGAGAATCCCGGTTTGGGTTCGGTTGACCGGAACTGGTACCGGACCGCCCGGTGTACAACCCGGTCAACCGGAATCCAAACCGGGATGCTCACTATGAGTGAGCCCGGATAGACTCGGTATATGAAACCGAGAATCCTGGTTTGGGTTCGGTTGACCGGGACTGGTACCGGACCGTCCGGTCTGGGAACCGGTTCAACCGGCCTGAGAACCGAGTTTGGCAGAGATGTTATCAAACTTATATTTCTTTCTTCTCTCGATAGAGATAAGCATTTGAGGAAGGCGACACCAAGAATTTCTTACTCAAGCAAAGACCGAAAAGACGACCAATAAAAACTTCTAACAAGAAAATAGGACCTTGTTTGAGCTAACATGCCACCTAGATACAAGATAATCAACAATATCAACTCTAAGTGGCACCACCTCATGTTCACATTTCCTAGGATTGTGATATGCAAAAGAAGCATATTACTCCCCCATAACGTGGTATCCAATTTTTCTTAATAAGAGGAAAAATAACCTCAACTAGAAATAATTAATGGACATTTAGAATTTGAATTTCTCATGAGTATGACACACCACATAGTGACTAGATAATCTTGCAATATCAATACTAAGTGGTAGTACTCATGTACACACATTTTAAGGTATGAGAGATGCACGAGGCATATCACTCCCCCAAAATGGGATGTTCCATTAACCACTCGAAAAGAGCCAAATAAGATATCAACAAGATGCATTAGAGGCTCAAAGCAAAACACACAAGTAAATGATGTGCCAAAAACATAGACATACTTGAATACACAAAATAAGCAAGCATGAGGCACAACAAATACAAACACATACTTGGTACAAAACCAAAACATGTAAAGGGGCAAGTAACTTTCAATATAAAAGAGTTGAGTTCGAGTTACCGCAAAGAGGCACATTGGGTATATGGTAGGGAGATGATAATCCTTATAACTTGGCTTTATAAAATATAATATATGAAGATCCCTTAATTCTTCATGAGTTAGCCAACCCTCCAATGCCCTCCAAAAACACCTATTGATCAAGTTTGAGCTTGTTGGTCCCCAACCAAGTTGGGTCCTAAGAGGTTAGTCACAATAGGCTTGGCAACCCAAATGGTTCGTTTCTTGACACCACTTTGAGTTCCAACAAACTTGGCAAACACATTGCCATCCTTATCCTTCCCAAGAGAATAATAATCATCAACAATGATAGGGTTAGATAAGGTACCATTTGAACATGAAGAGGCCAAGTGCCCCTTCTCACGACATATGTAGCAACAAGTGCTCCCCTTTCTCTTCTTCATTAATTTCTTGGCTTGGGGAGCCTTATCTTGATTCTTCTTGGGAAGTGGCATAGCTTCAACTTGAGGTTGAGATTGGGCTTGACCTTGAACTTGTGGCCGCTTCCCTTGTTTCTTCTCACTCAAGTGCTTTTTCTTCAATGGACAAGACCTTACGTGATGTTCTTTAACCTTGCACTTGAAGCAAATAATCTTGGCCAAATCCTTGACTTGGTCTTGGATCTTCTTCTTGTTGCTCTTGGACTTGTTCTTGTTATTGGATTTGAATCCAAGTCCTCTTTTATCATTGGGGTATTTTGCACACTCAAAATATTATCGAGTGTGGATTTGACTTATGACTCTTTTCCAAGTCTTTCTTCAAAGAAGTGACTTGGGCCTTGAGCTCTTTGATTTCCTCTACATGGTTAGTAGAAATAGAGGTACTAGAGGAAGTAGAAGATTCATTGTTAGAGCAACAAGGCAAAGCAAGTAATCCAACACAAGGTTTATCACTAGTATGACTAGAAGGATCACCAGGACTAGCACATGGCAAAATAGCATTTTGAGTAGAAGTTGTGATAATGTCCAAAAGAGGCTCACAAGATGTTACCTTAGTGATACTTGCCTCATGAGCTAATTTTAGCCCATCATAGGAGATTAGAAGGTCATTATGAGAGGCCAAGAGTTTTTCATGACTTTCTTCCAATTTCCCATAATTGCTAGTTAACAACTCAAGTTGAGCCCTTAGCTCAACATTCTCCTTTAGGGTAGAAGCTTCACAAGAAGTAGAGTTAGTAGCACTAGCATCATTAATAGATTTTTCCTTTTCAAGCTCATAAGATTCAATTTTTTGTATGAGGAGACAATTAGTGTGCTTCTCCTCGGCAATCTCTTGCTTAAGGAGATTGAATCTCCGACTCCCATCATCTAGTTGGAAATTCAACTCCTCTATGGTTTCCGTTTGTTTAGTTATGATGTCCATAACGTGTTTGATACAAGCAACGGCCTTACTATTACCACGAAGAGAGGTACACAAAAAGGTCAGCTCAAGCACAAGAGCTCTAGTATCCTCATCAAGGTCATCATCACTATCATCATTATCATTTCTATTATCTAGAGAAGAGATGTTGGGATCCAAAGTAGGAGATACCTTTGATCCTCTTGCCATAAGGCACATGTGAGCACGGGAGGATGAAGATGAGGATATTCTTGAATCTTCATTCATGATCGTGTCTTGCTCCATAGGGTGTTTGATTTCCTCTACATTGTTAGATACACAACTACAGGAAATAGAAGCATTTTGTTTATTGGAACAAGACAAATCAAGCATATCATCTACACTAGTACTCAAATAATTTCTAGACAATATGCAAGGACTAGCAACACAAGGGGATATAAATTATCGTTGCAAGTAGTGCTTAAGTCCAAACTCTCTACACCATTAGCATTTATAGAACATGAATCATTGGTGTGAAGATAACCACTATCATTATTACATATGATTTCCCCACTCACCATGCCATTACCTTGTGACTTGTCACATGTAGGTGAAGTGGAGGAAATTGAAATCTCATCACGGCCGGAGGTGGAAGCCACTTGGAGCTCTTCATGATGTGAAGGAGAAGAGAGCTCCTCGGACATACCACCGACCCTATGAGAAATGGACCCATCAAATATTTCTTTAAGCTTGGTCCACATCTCATGAGATGACTTGCGCTTTACATTTGACAAGAACAAATCAACTATGGGGCTCAAGGATAAAATAAGCTTATTAGATACTTGAGCTTCAAGATGTAAATTTTTCTCATCCTCTAAAGATAGATTTTGAGGATCCATCGAAGGAGAAAAACCTACATCTAGAAAACGCTCAATACTTGGACACAAGGTCCGAAGATTACAAAGCAAGCAATTTCTCCACAAAATATAATTTGTGCCATCAAAGATAATTGTGTCATTGTGCACTATACTACTAGCCGAAATCTTTACACTCTAGGCGGTGAAGCCTAAACAAGGAGAAACCTTGCTCTAATACCAATGGAAAGGATAAAGATGTCGCCTAGAGGGGGGGGGGGTGAATAGGAAATTTTAAAACTATTACGGTTTTGGCTTGATAGAATGCGGAATTAAACTAACATTTATTTTACAAGCACAAAACCTAAATACACTAGGCTCAACTAAGTGCACCAACAACAAGATAAGCTAATTAAGATAGCACAAGATAAATATACCACAAGTGATAGGCAAGATAAGTACTTCAAGCTCGATGGCTATCACAAGGAAAGTAAGCTCGGGTATAGAGATAACCGAGGCACGCGGAGACGAAGATGTATTCCCGTGTTCCCTTACAAGTAAGGTACGTCACATTGGAGAGGTGTGGGATTCCACGAAGGATTTCCCAACGCCACGAAGGCTCACCTTCTTCTCCGAGTCTATCCCACGAAGGAATAGGCCCTTTCCTTATGGCTAGCTTTTCCTCCACTCCGGAGATGGCAAGCTCCACAAGCACTTCACAAGCTCCACGAAGGAGAAGCCCGGGTCTCTTCACAATCTTCCACGAAGAGGTCACCGTGGCACCAACCGCCAAGCCAACTAGGAGGTCACCCTCCAAGAGCAACAAGCTCACGGTCTCTCACTAGAACAAATCATAGTGGAGAGCTCAACACTTATGCAAGAATGCAAAGCAAGAACACCAAGGGTGTTCAAATCCCTCACTCTCAAATCCCACCAAAGCAACAAGTGCTAGGGAGAAATTAGAGAGGAAGAACAATGGTGGAAGTCAACTAATGACTTCAAGATCTAGATCCAATGGGTTCCCCTCACTTAGAGGAGGAATTGATTGGTGGGGATTGTAGATCTAGATCTCCTCTTCCAAAGCCCTCAAAAAGATGCAAGAATCATAGGAGGGAAGGGAGAGAAGCAAGCTCAAGAGGGTCAACAATGGATGTCAATTTCGGGCTCAAGAACCCCCAAAAACGTTGGGGGAAGAACCCCCTTTTATAGGGAAAAGCAAATATGGCCGTTGGAGAGAAAACAACGAAAACTCGGTTCCAAAGTCGGTTGGACCGGCCCCAGAACCGGGAAACTCGGTCCCCAGGCCGGAGGACCGACCTACAAACCGAAATACCTCTGTTTGCCAACCCGGAATGGACTCGGTCGTGAAAACCGGAAAACCCAGTCTGAGATCCGGTCTACCGGAGCTGGAACCGGACCGTCCGGTGTGGGGCTCGGTTGAACCGGATCCACAACCGGGATGAAACCGACTTCACGAAAAACGCAATAACTTTTGCAGCCGGACTCCGATTTCGATGATCTTGGGCTTGTTTTGATGAGGAAAACAAGCTCTACAATATGGTGCATGAAAACATCATAGTCCAACAAAGTAAGATAGAACCAAATGAGGAAAGGTATGGAGCCTCCCTATAAGAAGAACCGGTAAAACCTTCAAACTCGAAAACGCCATATAAGATGCATACGAATTCCGTTTTCGATGAACTTGGGCTTGTTGAAGAGCTAGCAACAAGCTCAAGAACCTCACATAGAGAAAATACCAAGAAGCAACAAAATAGGAAGATGCAAAGTATGCAAAGGATTGAGCTCCCTATAACGATGTGATCAAGTTACCCAACCGAAAGCCCCTCTTAATAGTGCGGCTATCTATCCTATAACCCGGTCTCCCAACAACCACCTTGAGACCGGAAAAAGGAAAACCTAGCAAGGCCATACCTTTGCCTTGCGCATCCCGCTTGATCTTGATGACAACGCTTCAAGCTCCATCCAAGCCGGAATGCACCACTTGATCATTGTTGCTTCATGAAGACTCATAATTTGCTCCCCCATAAACCACTATGAGATAGCTTCATTAAGACACGTCTTCACATGTCCATTATCACCAAAATGGACGGCAAGCTTCAAGCAAATGATCTTCTCGAGATGCTTATCTTGAACTTTCCCTTCTCAACCTTGATGGCGATCACCACTTGATGCCATCCTCTCATGGGCTATTGAGATCTTCACTTTTGAAGCAAGCCCATGGAAAGATACCTATCCCATATATAAACCACAAAGGAACATATATAATGGGTTAGTTCATGATGCATAAATGACAAGGCTTACCACACCACAAGATCCATGTGGTACATTATTTATGCTTCATGCGTTGACCAACTTGAAATCACTCTTCACTCTTTGCATTGGTCAACCAAGAGTCTTCTCATGCTCCATCTCAATATCTTGAGGTACATAAGGAATTCTTCATTTGATTACATGCTCTAATCTTAGTCAACCATAGCTCAACTAATGAGGCTATCATGACACCGGCTTAGAGCCATATCTTGAATTCTTCTATTGAGATCACACTCTCAAGATCTTGAACATGTCATATTCTTCTCTTCAATTTGATGATCTTGATGCCAAAACTCAAGGTATATCTTTATCTTCATGGCATCCATACTTGAATCCAACACATGAACTACAAGCATGACCTATGGAATATTCCTTCATATAAAACTCAATGAAAACATTAGTCCATAGGAATTGTCATTAATCACCAAAACCACACATAGGGGCAATTACCCTTTCAATCTCCCCCATTTTGGTAATTGATGACAATCACAACAAGAGGGTTTATATAATGAATATTAGAAACAAGTACGGAACTTATCCGAGAATAAGTTGTATACAAGAGGTTGTATTTGATATGGTTAAGTAACACAAAGATACTAGCCCATATCAAAACTGCTTCTACTCACACAAACTACAACTAATGCAAGAGATGTGAGTAGAACCAACATATATAGAGCAAACTCCCCCACAATATATGCACGTGTGATGAGCTTGAATTTCATTGCATACATTGTCAAGCATAACCTTTGGGAGAGTTTCCACTATATATTCAACCATGCAATACATAATAAAGATGAAGTGCATGAAAGGCAAACACTTAAGAACAAACCAATCTTAAGTAGAAAACCATTTCCCTTAAAACCCTCTAAACTTCTCCCCCATTGACAACAAGTGCCAAAATGGATGACAAAGTTAGAAGGCCAATATAGTTCAAGTTCCTCCCAAGGTGTGCATTTCTCATAATATGAGTGAAATCATATGCACATATCCAATGACGAATACTTGGTGGAAATCAACTATATTTAGGATCAAATATTGCTAAAAGGATAACAAGGTGAAGAAACTTCAACGGATGAAGCAAGCAATCAAAAGATCCAAATAATCAAGTGGACAAGTAGTTCTCTAAATGAAATAAGGAAGATCCCCAAGGTTTGTGCATAAATTAGTTGTTTCATTTGAATACAATATGCACAAACATGGAATCCTCACTCCCTCTATATCATTTAGAACACAACCAAGATACAATGAGTAGAGATATAAATCAATACACTTGTCAAGACAAGATTAAGTCGAAAAGAAACAAGATATGAGATATGAGTGCATGAAGATGCAATGAAAGTAAACCGAGCACTCATAAATCAAGACCTTACCAAAACCATTAAAAACTAAGCGGATAAGTGAGATGGTTGGCAAAAGGCAAGGATATCAAGGCGAGAGATTAAAACTCTTGTGTATATAAGTTTCTAACTGGGAAATCATGGGAATAATCCACAAAGAAACATCCACACATAAGAGGTTAATAAAGATAAGAAAACATGATATCCAAGAGGAAGTCATAAGATATACCAAAAAAATGATATTTTTCTTAAGTGCATATATATAGCCCATGGCTCTATTTTCTCTTATGGTATATCAATGAACTTCACCAAAGAAAAAGAAAACCTCAAAAACATCACAACTAACACTAAGGGAACTAATGCTAGTTGGGATATTTTGAGAAAGGCAACAAGTATCAAAAGGAAGGATTCAATGCAATTTCAACAATATTGCACATGAGAGTACGTTGAGGAATTGATATGCAATAAATTGCTAGAAGTCATATTTGGGATTGGTGAAGCATGAACATGATTTTATATACTCCCCATTATATGCATCATCTCAAATTACTCACATAAGCAATAAGGATAGAAAAGTCTTTTAAAGATCCTTGCAAGAACCGCAACATTTACAAACAAATAAAATCATGCCAAGATGCAACCTACAAGAGATTGGATGGAAGAATAGTATGCATGAATAAGATACTTGTTAACGAGATAGCAATGGTATGATGTAGTAGGTAAGAATTCTTTGATCATCCTAGCTTGGCTCCAATTATCATGTGGTGACAACACGTTGCTTATAGATAAGACAAGCATCCATTGCATCTCCAATGTACCTAAAACAACATTCAAGTACATCTTGGTCCCCAAACTTATTGGGTCCAAAGTGGTTAGACTAACCACAACACATAGGACATACTACATAAAAATATGTGCATATTTAGAGATGAAATTTGAATTTCATGCACATCATAGACGTTTAAGGATTTGATGGAGTATACCCTATATATTGGATCAAAGAAAGCAAAACATGATATAAGATATCCATTTAGTAAACATGCATGCACAAGACTTTCAAGAACCAATGAATATAGAATTTGGACAAAACACCAAAATATTCAAGAAGGCATACAAGGTGTGACAAAACACATTTGCTGTCCAAATTATATCAAAGAATCAAATCAACACAAGATTTGTTCAACGAAGTTCAACAAATGAACTAAGCAAAAACTATTGAGCATAAAAGATGAGATAAAAACATAAATGCTCAAAGATTTATCTCATTCAAGCAAATAACATAGAGAAGAAAGAATGAGATAACAAACTCCCAAGAGAGCAAGGTTTCAACAAAAAACCAAACCCTTAACACTTTTCACAATGGCATAAGGTTCCGAGAAGAAAAGGTTTGTCTTCCACTAAATCACATTTTGATGATAATCAAAAACACCATCAAAGAGATGTTCCAAAAGCCAAGGAAGACAATGGGAGCCACAACAATTTTGTAAAGACAAGCTAGAAGAAGAGGTATTTATACTCAAGGGAGAAATCTAGCCGTTTGTAGAATTTTCTGCGAAACTCAATTTGAAGTTCGGTTGGACCGGAACACACACCGGACCGCCCGGTGTGCAGCCCGGTCAACCTGAATCCAAACCGGGATGCTCACTGTGTGTGAGCCCGGATAGAATCGGTATATGAAACCGAGAATCCCGGTTCGGGTTTAAACTTTCCCTCTAGAACATCCTCGATTGTTTTAACAATTGCTTCATGGGGTGTAGCAGTTTTCTTCTTTTCATTCATTATTAACTCCCGTGTTTGCATATCATACTTCACCCCATGCGCGAGTAACCAATTTCTTACCTTGATGGGCTAGTCATGTGTAGCTAGAGAGATCCCTTGAGCACGCAAGGCGGCCTCAGCTTCCTCCCACTTAGGCACAGAAGTCTTGTAGTCACCTGTCCCCATCTTATGATGATATTTCTTTTTTGCAACATTTTCCTTATTCTTTTTCGACCTGTCTTTAGTTGGCTCTGATTTCTTGTACTACATAAATCTGTCCCAGTGATGCCGCTGCTTCTCTATTGTGCCAGTGAATTCTAGAACTTTTTCTTCCTCGAGATATTCATTGTATAATCTATTCTTGTAGTTATTGAACTATTCGGCCATCTTTTTAAGTGTGAAATGCTTTACTTTGGACCTCATAGAATTTGTGGCCTCATTAGACTCCAAGACCGGTAGGGTGAAATGTGAAATGAGCTTCTCCCATAGTTTGTCTTTGTATCTGTCCGCGATAAAACTATTAGGGTTTCCATCTCCCTTTCCTGGCTTATTCCAATAGGGAATGCTGATCGAGACGTTGTCCCTAACAATAAATCCGCATTGATGCACAAATGTATTTGCGTTACATTTGGAAAGCAACGGTATGCCTTCTAGAGAGACAACCTCAATTGTGAGATGTGCATTGGCGGCCATCCCTTTGGTTGGGCCTTGTTTATTACTTTTACCAGAGGTCTAAAATAAGAAACATTCGTTAATACATATATACACAAATCAATTAATGCATCTATCTAGTGATCACAAGAGGCTTAATATACCTCGCTAGACTTTGTTAAGGCTTGTCCATCATTTTGGAAGCTGTCATCGCAATCAACACTCATCTACGCTTTGTCTATTGGTTCTACCTCCATTCTCTCACCGGACTCATTTAGAAACAGTGAGCCATATTCTCCTCCATAGTCTTGTGCTCCACTAATGACTGCAAGTGCACATATCGTTTGTAGCTAGTTTCGAAATAAAGATATCGATCCCATAGAGAGCAGTAGGCGAAAGACTAAAATGATTTTAACTATAACTAAACGAAGTACTTAAGAAATAAATTTAAGATGCAAGAAAGTAAAGTTGTTTTGGGGGTTTTGGTTGAACGAGGTAATTTAAAGTAAAGCAAAACTTAATGCAGAAAGTGAGAATCGCGTGTGTAATAGAACTTTGGAAATACAGTAGGGAAAAAGCATTCTCGAGGAGTGGTGGATACACCACTAGCAATTTAGACTGAGCAATCAAGATTATTATAACAAATAATCCCATAATATGTATGTATGTGCGAGGAGCTCCATATATGGACAAATAGGCACCAACCGCTACTCACATCATCCTTCATAACACAGCTGGCGAATAAACGACATCAATCGTATTATCCCGCTATTAAGGGATTTCTTCCGTGGCATGGACATGGCTTAATGAGTTCTCCTTGATTTCCCAAGTTAGCACATAAGGAATGACAACAGCTTTATAGTCACAGTAAGTGCTATCATCCCTCCGTCTACCAACAAGTAATCCCCTTCATTGATTCCCCATAGGAGGCAAATATTAAGGAGGTGCACAACTCCCAACATCAAGATGAAGACAATTAGCACATACACATAATGATGTATAACATAATAATCTCTATCTCATCTCAATCATATGCTAGGGTTTCTCCATCTCCCCAAGAACTAGAGATCTACTCAGCCATGGAGGCAATCAACATCATAGCAATGGTAATGGAAACAATCATATATGAATAGTACTTGTATAAATCCACAACAAGTACGGATTACAACAAGATCTCGACAAGATGTAGATGGGATTGATGGAGATGGTGGTGATGCAGTGGTGATGATGAAGATGGATGCCTTAGCCTCCCGGATCTATGCAGGGCGAAGATGGATCCCTTGTGGATGAGTTCCCCCTCCAGATGTCTTCCAGAGGTGAGGTTTTAGCGATTTCTGGGTGTTCTGTATGTCGTCTCTCCAATTCAGTTGCACGGGGTGAAACTATTTGAGGAGGCGGAGGTGGAGCCAACTATACGGTCGGAAAATTTATTCCGGTCGTATAGTTGGTCGTTGAACCCTCTGTCTCCTTTATTCGCTTCTGGTTTTCTTCTGGTATTATTAATATTTCCCAAATAAGCGATTTATGTTGTCTTTGGCTCCTTTTCTCCTCAGTAGAACTGCTCCAAAAATTGTATCCATTGGATCCATCATCTGTCCTGATCCTGGTGAAAACAGACATAAAATGTGCACGCGAGCACCGTAAAATACCAAGATCCTACATATATAATGCAAAATAATAATGTGAAACATGATGCAAATATGCACTCATCATCCACCCTGATCGAGGAGCGCTCCACTATGATCGGGTAGCGCTCCACCATCTATAATCTGGAACAGTTTCTCTTCACCTTCTCTTCCGTTGAAGTCCATAGAACAACTGCTATGAAATAATGTGCATATGAGTAACAAAATTAACAATGTACCATATCACAACAACAAAGTACTAATGAAACAAGATTGCATCTCGAATAATCTAGTTAATGTAACAATAATATCAGATAATATCACTATTACATCTTGAATAATCCAGTTAATGCAACAATAAAATAATATAATATCACTAATACATCTCGAATAACATCTCCCTCAATCTAAACTGGACGTCGACTCCCGGATCCTGAGCCGCAGGCGGTGAACACCCAAAGGAAAGGAACCATCACACGAGCATACACTACAAGAAAAGTTTCCTTCCGAAACGACTTGGCCTGACGGTCGTCGTAGAAGGCGCATCTTCCGCCACGAATTTCTCGGCTCGGCCATGGAAGATGGAAAACTTTTTTCCGGTTTCACGGCCCTCTACTATGATGGAACCGATAAAAACATGGAGGAAGCTCGGCTGGCGCATGGCAGAAGCAAGATTTTTGGTTCCTCGTGCGATGTTGACTCGCCAAAGTATTTTGAGGCATGTGGGTCCTGGACATCAGTGTCTCTAGCGGACCATACTTTTCGGTCATGCCTCCCTGATTTGAACTCGATAACGCTGCTCGATGCGTTTGCCTTTCGGTTCCTCGTGCAATGTTGACTCGCCGAAGTCTTTTGAGGCGTGTGGGTCCGGGACATCAGTGTCTCTAGCAGACCATACTTTTCGGTCGTGCCTCCCTAATTTGAACTCAATAACGCAGCTCGATGCGTCTGCTGTTTAGTCAGGCAGCTGGGTCCCACACGTCGGCCTCTCATTACAAGAATCGTGTGTATAATGGAATTTTTCCTTCGCTCACGCTACCCTTTTACAAATTTGATAGCGTTACTCGATGAATCTACCATTTAATCAAGCTTCTGGACCCACATATCATCCTCTCATTAGAAGAAACATGTGTATGATGGATTTTCCCCCCTTGGCTATTGCCTCCCTGATTTCAACTCGATAACGTTGCTCGATCTATCTGCTGTTTAGTCACGCTGCTGGGTCCTCCATGTCAGCCTCAGATTATACGAATCGTGTGTATGATGGAATTTTTTTTCTTCGCTCGTGCTACCCTATTCCGAACTTGATAGCGATGCTTGATGATCTACCATTTAATCAAACTCCTGGACCCCACATGTCATCCTCTCATTAGAAGAAACATGTGTATGATAGAATTTTTTCCCTCGGTCGCACCTTCCTGTTCCGAACTTGACAGCGTTGCTCGCTGCATATATCGTTTAATCATGCTGCAGGGCCCCACGTGTCATCCACTCATTAGAAGAAACCTGTGTATGGTGGAATTTTTTCTCTCGGTCGCACCTCGTGTTCGAACTTGATAGCGTTGCTCGATGCATCAGCCTTTTTCCAGGCTGCTAGGCCCCCCATGTGAGCCTCTATTAGAAGAAACGTGTGCATGCTGGACTTTTTTTCTCGCTCATGCCTCCTTGTTTCGAACTTGGCAACGTTGCTCAAGGTAGCTGATGACCCACAGTATAGGGGGTGTATCGCAGTATTTTCGAGGGAAGTGAAACCCAATTTATTGATTCAATACAAGGGGAGCCAAAGAATATTATAAGCCTTAACAACTGAGTTGTCAATTCAGCTGCACCTGGAAACAATTTTGCTCACAACAGTTTATCAGTAGCAACATTTTTATAATAGCAATAACAGTAGTAAAAGTAAAGATAGTCGTAACAATTGTAGTAAACAGTAGGATTAAAGCGCGGTAGGCATAGGGATGGATGGATGGGCGTTGCATGGACAACACAATTCATATGGCAATCAAGACATAGGGAATTTGCAGATAAATAAGACAAAGCATCCAAGTACTAAATAATCACAGGCATGTGTTCCATATATAGTCATACGTGCTCGCAATGAGAACTTGCACAACATTTTTGTCCTGCCAGGCCATTTGTAGCGGAGCCTCAAGGGAACTATTTGCAATTAAGATGCTCCTTTTAATAGAGCACCGGAGCAAAGCATTAACACTCCATGAACACATGTGATCCTCACATCAAATCCATTCCCTCCAGTTATCCCGATTATTTTCACTTTGGGGGCCTTTGGTTCCGGACAACAATATGTGTATACAACTTGCAGATAAGACCATAAACGATACTATCATAATGAATCAATAACATGTCCAGATATGAAATCATGGCACTCGGGCCCTAGTTACAAGCATATAAGCATAACAAGTTGCAACAAAGTCAAAAGCACTAATAATAGATACTAGGCACCATGCCCTAACAATCTGATGCCATTACATGAACGATCTCATCCAATCCCTACCATCCCCATAGCCTACAGTGGGGATTACTCACTCATAGATGGGGAATCATGGATGGTTGATGGAGAAGCAATGGTGATGATGATGGCGATGATATCCTCCAACTCCCCGTCCGACAGGGTGCCAGAACAGAATTTATGGTTATGAATCGCGGTATCTGGTGGTGGTAGCGCAGCGGAACTCTTTTTGGAAAAACGTCGAACGCCCTTGGGTTTTTAGGTCAGGAGGCATCTTATAGGCAAAGAGGGAGGCCGAGGGGGGTGACCGAGGCAGCCACAGCACCCCCTGGCGCGGCCAGGCCTAGCCCGCGCGGCCAGGTGGTGTGGGCCCCTCGTGGCCCTCCTCCGTCTCGTATTCTGGCTCCGTGAGTCTTCTGGTGAAATAGTATTTTGGCATATTTTCTAGGATTTTTCCTGATAGTTGATTTCCTACACAAAAACTAGACACCAAAGTAATTCTGCTGAAAACAGCGTTAGTCCATGTTAGTTGTATCCAAATCACACAAGTTTAGAGGAGAAACAATAGCAAAAGTGTTCGGAAAAGTGGATACGTTTTGGACATATCAACTCCCCAAGCTTAGCTTATTGCTTGTCCTCAAGCAATTCAGTTGAAAACTGAGTGCGATAAAAGAAACTTGCACGAACACATTTGCTTCATAAGATGTATATATTCTTAGCATATGATCAAGTACTTAGACAATTCATAATAGGAGTATGCAAATAAGGTTACCCAATAGTCATTGCAAGCTATGAAGAGATTCCAACTCAAAAATAATAAGTAGCATGAAACATAAACATAAGCAACATTGCAATGCTCATAAAAAGGTATGATCAGAGTGGTATCTCGCTTGCCTTTGATTGTAGAGCAAGCATAAATGCCAAGGCACTCTAAAGTTCAAGTGAAGACTAGAAGTAAAGATATCAGAGATACAATCATCAAATCATGACACAATTAACCAAGTTTTGAATAGAAGCATGTTACACTAAGAATGACAACTATGCTCTCAAGAAAGTGCTCATAGATGTGTGGGGACTCAACAAGGAAATGAAAAGGTTTTGAAAAGTGTGAAAGGCTTCCAAATGCTGAAAGTATGGTACTCATTAGCTTTGACCTCTCATTGCCCCTATCATAAGCATCTTAAATGATTAAGGTTAAAGTGACACAACTAAGAGGATATGCTTGACAAGTTATAATTTGAAATCTCATGCCCCTGCTTACGAGTACCGAACCTCATGCTACTCAACTTCAGTCACAAGTAAGGCTTGTCATTGTAGTACATAGTTATCATAGAGAACCGCCAACGGGGGTACCCCTTGCCCCATGACACAGGAGCTATCCCATATCAAAATGACAAGGCAACAGACAATGAGAATCTCAATGATCTTTTATTTGCTATTTGCATAGGTTTTTATTGAGGATGCTTCATAGAATTCTCATTATGGTTATGCTGCAAGTTTCCACCATGATTGGCATGGCTTAGCCTAGCGGCACAGGTGTTCTCTAACACACATACAAACTCCATGATCTTACAAGTTCCCCTTTTTATTTCACACTGCCGGGATCCATAAGCAAAAAATAATGATATCAACAGAATAAGTGCAATGTTGAAAGCGTTCCTCATGATACATGGTTCTGCTAACTTCAACTTATAAAGCGCAAGCATATACGCAACAAAGATGGACACAATGGTTACATTATTAAGTGCAAGAAAGTGAAGTGTGCCATCAAGTTCGTGAGATTTACTAACACTTTCTCATAACAAGCAAAACTTTTATTCGAAAGAAAACAAGGCATACTAATATGCACGGAATAACAAATGATGCTAATAGGTAGGTATGGTGGACACTTTTGATAATATTGTTTTAGGAGTTGGTTGCACGAGTAAAGCTTATACTCAGCACAAGTGAAGGGTAGCAATAGAGAGGGAGCGAAAAACGAGAGAGCAATAACTGTATAATCATGCTTGCAACAAAACAGGACTAAGTATGGCATGAAAGTGATTCAAGAACCCTGAAGCAAAATAATTCATCGAGGCTTAACTGATTGTTTCAGTCATATGCATGTGTGAGCATGTGCCAAATCAATTCAAGTGAAACATTCAGAGGAGGATACCACAATGTCATACCAAGTTATGAATAGAACAATGCAAGCAAACATTTATAAGACATGCTAAACCATTAGCGAGCTGGAGCTATCATAAGAAAGCAAGAACTACTAAGCATCCATAGATATCATACACCTTACATGAACCGATAAGCATGCCCACAATGATGAGTATATGTACAAAAATGAAAACAAATAGAGTTCATTACCAGCCTCTTACACACCTCAAGTTGTCATTAATCCTCATTATTTCCCTTCACTGTGTTGGCTTGAATAATAACATGAAACCAAAATCTACTGGGGGACTGTTGAACCCTGCAACAAACTTCACAAAACCAAATAAGAGCAACAAAATTTTTGGGTTTTCGATTTTTAAAGGCAAGAATCAAAAGTAAGAACAAGGAAAGCGAAATATTTTTGGGTTTTCGAATAATCAAAATAAAGCTAAAAGGAAAAAGAAAACCAAGGCTAAAAAGACAAAGAAGCAAGCAAAGAGAAACAACAAAATGTGTTTGGTCTTTTTGTGTTTTGAAAAGAAAAGAAACAAAGCAGAAAAAAAATAAAAAATTGAAGCATGGATATACAAAGTACCGACTAAGCAAATAAGTAGATGAGGTGTGTGTTGGTTGTACCTCCCCACAAGCTTAGGCTTTTGGCCTAATTGGGTATCAATCCCAAGCTGGGTAAGGATTCCAAACCAGTGGTTCGTCATAAGAATGATCGTAGTTAGGCCCTTGGGAGGAAGAAGCTCCCCAATCATAGGTAGGCTGCTGGTACAAGAGTCCCCTTCATTCGAGGGCTGGACCGAATCATCTGTAACCTCCCTTCCAGTACCTTACTCCCCTGGAAGTAGCCCCCCAGATATGTATCGAGCTCTTCCTCAGTGAGTGACCATCCTACCCTGGCTTCAAGGTTAAACAAAATAGGTGCAGGCAAAAAGAACAACACGCTCGGACTTACCCCTTCTCCAAACCAGCCTTGAGTAAGGTTATTTCATAAGAAATCACTCAAATTAGCCTAAGAAGAAACGGATTATGTTGTATCATGGAATTAAGGTCAACCTCTCTATGGGAAACTGTAGGTCTAAATGATGAGGCACTACACCATGCAAAGCTAATAAACGAGAGGCGATGAGGCCTCCACAAATTCCACCTTTCTCGCGGTTAGCAGCAAGACGGAAAGCTATCAAGGCACCCAAATTATAAGTCCTATCTTGTTTTAAAGCAGCTGAGATGAAGGCTAGATCATATGAGGATAATTATTAGCAGTTTCCTAGCGAGAACACACTTGGCAATAAATAGGCAAAGTAGCGAATAGACGGGAGATGAATATTACGAATTTTACCACTCTCTTTTGAGAAGCTACTCCCTTGGCAAATCTCTCTGCATAAAAGTCCATGAGTGGTGTAGGTCACTCTCTAGTTCTTTTCACACCGAACCTCACTATGGTACTTTAATAGCTGCACAAAAAATCATCAAAAGGGAGATCGACAGCTATATTGCAAATTTGTTATGAACCATGGGGTTAGGCAAGGAGCAAACTAAATCGAAAATCCTGCACCACAGACATAGTTAGTTTCACATATTGGTAAGGTTCATCTCCCACAAAATGCTCCAATCCTGCATTAGCAATTAAAGTATGGAAATCTGAGAAATCCCTGCAGCCCTCATGAATTTGGGGCATGGATATATAGAAGGAAACACTTCCTCCTCATGGTGAACCTTCATAAACCGTGCGCACGCTGATGGCGTGTGGTGACGTGGGAAAGAAAAGGAAAACTGAAATAAAGATAGCAGCAAGCAAACATGTAACATATCTAATTGCAAACGGTGTATCAATTGCTTAGAAACAAGGCCTAGGATCATACTTTCACTAGTGAACACTCTCATATAAATATCTTCTCTTTATGACTACTCTTAACTACTCTCCGGGTTGGACACTCTAATCCATGGTAGGGCTATACAGCACACCTCAAAGTAAGCCTTTCCCATCTAGATAACCCCACATTGTCACCTGAGCACGAGATGGTTCAAACAACACACAATTTTATAAAGACATCCAACTCCAAATATAACTCATAACAAGTATTTGTAATCTCTAGCCTAAGTGCCACCATGGTGTGCATGCTGTCACTTTCACACACATGGGGAGAGCAGAGATCTATAAAGCACTTGAGTAACAAGGTAGATCTACTTGATTACAAAGCTCATGATCACAATATGATCACGCATAGAGAGAGATGAACACATATCTACTGGTAGTAGAACCTTAGCCTCGAGGAAGAACTACTCCCTCATCATCATGGGAATCAACAACAGCGATGGAGATGGTGGTGGAGATCGATGGAGATGGCTCCGGGGGCACTTCCCGTCCCGGCAGGGGGCCGGAGCAACAGAGACTTTCTGTCCCCGAATCCCCTTCGGTGGTGGCGGTGCTGCGGAACTTTTCGTGGCCGGAGGCTTGATGATTTAGGGTTTCTGTATTGGGAGGCATCTTATAGGCGAAGAGGCAAGGTCGG